>OY757011.1:42444272-43071960 GCA_963580285.1 Lucinisca nassula
GGAGACGTTGCTTCCAATTTTGTGGGACTTTTACCCGACATTGAGATGAAATGCCATCTCAAATGACATCCCAATGAAACCAATAGGGTTTATTGACATGGACGGTCCGCCTCGCTCCGCGGTTCCTGGACAGGCTTAGATCCTCCAAGCGGTTTACCAGTACTAGTGTGCGGGCCGGATTAAGCTCTGCAAAGAAGCATCATGCAGCCCATATATTTCTTCAAGCCCCTATGGGCGGGGGCGGTATATTGTTGGTCAGTGAGTCGGTTCTAATGTGTACCCACAATCTGTATTTTGAGCAGTTATAAGAAAAATATCACAGGGTTCATTTTATCTTTCTTCTGTGTGGGGTAGGTGTTCGAAAACTGGAGTATCCGACCGAAGAAAAACCACTTGACCTTATTAGGACTGGGCTTTGGCAAACACAGTAGACCCAGCTCAGACGCCGCATAACGCAGCGTCTGATCAGGGTCTACACTGTTTACCATTGGATTTAAGGGTTAAACGAAAGAGTCAAAGTCTCAGTTCAGGAACTTTATCCAAACCTACACTCAGAGACAATCGACCCACCAGTGCTCCGGCCCCCGTCCATCGGGGCTTGAAGAAATATATGGGCTGCATGATGCTTTCACGCAGAGCTGAAACCGACCCGCACACGAGTACTGGTAAACCGCTTAGAGGATCTAAGCCTGCCCAGGCAAAGCGGTGCGAGTCGGGCCGTCCATGCTTATAAACCCTATTGGTTTCATTGGGGGACAGGGCTTGAGATGTCATTTCATCTCAATGTCGGGTAAAAGTCCCACCAAATTTGAAGCAACGTCTCCAAAATGACCTTTACAGTGTTGACGGGGACGTTAAACCTCAAATCAAACAAACGACACACCAGTGCTGTCAGTATTTTTCATTATTAACATGTATCCCTATTTAAAAATTTTTGATAGATGATATGAAAAACAAAAATGAAACTGCCACACATGGATGCGATGTACAAGATGATATGTGAAATCATAATTGCTTCGTTGGATTTAGGAAATTGATATTATCTTAGGGAAAGCAACGTTTTTACAAATACTGTATTCCCGTGTTCAGTGAGTTAGGCTGCCCAGGTGAAGCCGTCCATTCATTATAACACTATTGGTTTCACTGGGTTGCAGGACTTGAGATGTCATTTCATCTCAATATCTGGTACATGCAAAAGTCCCACAATATTGGAAGCAACGTCTCCAAAATGACCTCTCCAGTGTAGACGGGGACGTCAAAACTCAACTCAAACAAACAAAAACTGCCTAAAGCAGATGAGCAAATTCCATTCGGATAACATACCTGTGCCACAAATTGAATTCTTCCATATCACCATGCCCAAAACCTTTATTTTTCTGATGGAAAATTGTAACAATTTTCTTATTTTTATTTTTTGCTCCAAACATAGATTGTTGGTGCTCGTTAGAACCGCGGTTCTAACGAGTACCTACAATCTATGATTTGAAGCAGAAATAAGGATAATGACGTAATCCACTGTTAGCCCCAGTTTTCCCTTATAAAATTAGGCTTACAGGGGCGTTCTTTACATGGAATTGTTAGCCCTTGACTGGGAGGTACGCAGATTTTAAGGAAACAAAAAAAGAAGGTGCAGATACTCAAAATGACACGAAGACAGCCAGAATGCCGAAGTTTATATATACTGTATATATGAACCAAACAAGGATCCTTGTATAAGTATAGATTATAAGCAATGTAAAGAAAATTTTATGCCACCCAGAATTGTTTCATACTTTTTATAATCCCAATTAAGGATAACGTTTTGTCCCGAATACGAAAAGACGGATTAAATTTTAAGTCTTAAAACGCGTTCCGAGGTCACCAAATTTGGATTAATTTTTCTTTCTTACAAAAGCCAATATTTTCTTTTCAAAAAATTTCATCTAATACCTTACATGACCTAGACGAGTTACCCCAGCAAATATTATTGACTCATTTTGTACATGTATGTTTGTATGTGGGTGGATTTATGCAAACTTTTTCTTTAATTTGGCGGGAACAGAGATAATTGTGATAAAGGCGTTATGGACATGACCTTGTGTATATAAAAAAAAGTACGATGGAACATTTACGCAGTATTAAAAATCGATTTTTTATCTTTTTTTTTTTTTTTTTTGCCACGTTGTTCGGCGATAACTTCTTTATTTTATCTTTATTGATCAACATATTTAACTTTCTTGCTGAATGTGTTGATAAAAATCTAAAATCAAGAAGTTATCAGCGAAAATCGCGGCAAAAAAAAAAAGATTAAAAAAATCGACTTTATTTTTAACAAAACATCATGAAAACACGCGTGTATTGACACCCCCACTTAAACCATGCCCTTTTATTTAGTAAAACTGGGGGTTTGCAGGGGTTTACACTATTTTTCTTATTTCTTCCCAAAAACATAGATTGTGGGTATTCGTTAGAACCGACTCGTCGATGCGGTTCTAACGAGTATCCACAATCTATGTTTTGAGCAGAAATAAGAAAAATATCGCCATTTTTCATCATAAAATTTTCATGTTTTCGTCGGTAAAATTTACACTGTATTTGTATTGGCGCGTTTTCGCAATGAGGGTTCATAATTTGCATCCGAAAAATGGGACTCTAGCAAACGGTGAAGACCCAGATAAGATCTGATCAGGGTCTTCACTGTTTGCATTAAGCACTCTCTTTTTCTTTCTTTTTTTTTTTTTTTTTTATTTTTTGTAGAACTTGTAACATCACGATAACACATCCGTAAGGCATAGAGCATTTTTTCATATCTCAAAAATGGACATTTTTCTGATGTTAATTTTTGATATTTTTCTCCATCACGAAAACACGCCTATATAATTTTGGCCCCCTATAACCCCACTTTTATATAGTAAAATTAGGGTTTGCAGGGGTGTACATTGTTTTCCTTATTCCTGCTCTAAGCCACAGGTTGTGGGTACTCGTTAGAACCGCCTCAGCGAGGCGGTTCTAACGAGTACCCACAATCTAAGTTTCGAGCAGAAATAAGAAAAAAAATCGCAATTTTTCATCAGAAAAAAATTCATTTTTTGGAGGTAAAATTTTCAATATATTTAGATAGGCGTGTTTTCGTAATGATTTTTGCTCTAACAGAGGTTGAGGGTGCTCATTTGAACCGCCTCATTGAGGCGGTTCAAACGAGTACCCACAACCTATGTCTTGGAGCAGAAGTAAAGACAATAATGCATACATGTTTACCCCCGTAAACCACAGTTTTATCTATATAAAGTGGCCAGGGACTTATGGGGCTGTTCATTTCACGGACTTGTTCATGTGATGAAATGAAATATTAAAATTTAAAATACGGAACAAGCTTTAGACTGACGGCAACATCAGATAACATAGTTTCGACTTATAAAACCTCATATCATTGATCCTCGATAATAACCTAATGAGCATATATGCCAAACCTGACCCCCTTAAATTGGAAGTTGACCTATTCCAATCACGAAAGCATGCCTATTCAAATATATTGAAAATTTTACCACCAAAAAAAGAGCGAAAAATTCTGTTATTTTTCGTATTTCTGCTCAAAAAATAGATTGTAGGTACACGTTACAACCGCCTCGTCGAGGACCCGCAAAATATGTTTTTGAGCAAATTGACCAAATTTGCCATAATTTAATTTGGAATTATTCATAATGATTATGATGAATAAAATAGTTTGGATTAGAGTAAAACCACTGGCAAACACACAGGGTCAGACGCCGGGCGTACGGGTGCACGCACACACGATATGCAGAGAATTCAAAGACAAGTTTGTCGAAGTTTTGTAAAATTAGTAATACGTTAAGTTTATATATCCCCGGAGGCTGTGATTTGCCTCACCCTGGGCATAAAGAGTATATAATTGTTTGATTTTAAACCTACAGTTACTACTGCTAAACTGTTGTTTGCGTGGTTGTAAACGTGTTTAGCATTATCTTGTCTACGACGCACACGCCCCCGCCCATCGGGGCCTGGAGAAATAGATTGGGCTGCATGGTGCTTCCACGCAGAGCTGAAACCGACCGAACTTGAGTACTGGTAAACAACTGAGGTCTAAGCCTGCCCAGGAAAAGTGATGCGAGTCGGACCGCTCATTAAACACTAGAGGTTTCTATGGGCGGTAGGGCTTGAGATGTCATTTCATCTCAATGTCGGATAAACCTCCCACGAAATCGGAAGCAACGTCTCCAAAATGACCTTAATAGTGTTGAAGTGGACGTAAAACATCAAACAAACAAACCACGACGTACAACTTCTTAAGTTAAAGTTATTTTTTTTCTAAAACTTGCTTTTGCGAAAATATACATTGTCAGAAATTTGCAATTTAGCTACTAAAGCCTACAAAAAGATTAATGTTTCAGTCAAATATTTGATTGTAATTGATAACGGGATTTTACATGTAATTTCAGCCAGCCACTGGACTCCATGTTGGGCATTTTTAAATTTTTGATGAGTTCATAAAATCTGGTTTTTGTTTTTAAAAATAAACTTCCGTAACCTTATACTTAACCATGGATTAAGTGACAGGGAAGTACACGCACAATAGTTTTCACACGAACCACGTTGCGCCAAAAAAGTGTTTTCTATCACTGAAATGCGCATGCGTCGTCACCTTTTGGGGACGGGAACCTGGTTAATACAGTTGTAGAAAAAGCGAAAGCTCTGGCAAGAACTGCGCGCATGCGCGCGGTTCTTGCCAAAGCCTTCGCTTTTCGCATATGAAATCATACGAAATGTTCTTTATTAGGGCAGCGACCAAAAATAATGTTTTGTAATTACCCTAAAATTTAAAAAGGAAAAAAATGATTCAGCTGATGCATTTAGTTAAAGTGCATTTTGGAGGAAGGCAGGTCAGTAACAAAATCTTAAAATACACATTTAGTAATTTAGTTTGTATATTTAATAACTTGAGTGATACAAGATTGAACATTTTGACGAATGTTTAGTTTGTTTGAATTGAGGTTTAACGTCCCCATCAACACTATTTAAGTCATTGTGGAGACGTTGCTTCCAATTCTGTGGGACTTTTTACCAGGACATTGAGATGATATGAGAGCTCGAGCCCTGCCGCCAAATGAAACCAATATGGTACATGTATATATGCATGGGTGGTCCGACTCGCACTGCTTTACCTGGGCAGGCTTAGATCCTCTAAGCGGTTTACCAGTACCCGTGTGCGGTCGGTTTCAGCTCTGCGTGGAAGCATCATGCAGCCTATCTATTTCTTCAACCCCGATGGCGGCGGTGAAAATCTTAAAATACACACTTAGGTTTTATTTAATAACTTATTTGATACAAGATTGAACATTTTGATGAATGCTTTATTTTGAATTGAGGTTTAACGTGCCCATCAATACTATTTATGTCATTTTGGAGGCGTTGCTTCCAATTTTGTGGGACTTTTACCAGACATTGAGATGATATGACAGCTCAAGCCCTGCCGCCAAATGAAACCAAGATGGTATATTTGTATGGATAGTCCGACTCGCATAAATTTGCCTGGGCAGGCTTAGACCGTCTAAGAGGTGAACTTTTTTATTGTTGACCTGTATTATTTCTTCTAAATCATTCGAGAAGGAAATTAATACACTTTTGTAAAACTGTTCATTACAAAAATAGAATATTCATGAGTAGTATGTGATGTCACTTTGGGAAGCGCCTTAGAACCTTCACATTGACTTTTGTATGTAAGTTTATAGGTGACGGATTGGGACGATGGGCTACAGCAATTTCTAAGAATATAAAAAAGCTTAAATGACCGTGGTAATTACCAAGCCGTAATCAGATATGAACAGAAACCGGACTTCCCCATAAGAAAAACAAACAAACAAAACATTTGAACTTTCATATCGGGACTTTGATTTTTACTTGTAAACCAAGAAGGCGCGAAGGCTCGGTGGCGAGCCGCTTTATGTTTCGCCCTTGATTTGCTGAATAAATACATAGATGTCACACCGAATTGCACGACCCGCAGAAAAAGCGACCGACTGAAGTCTGTTGATTTTCTAAGAGTGCCCTAAAATCACCGTGTCATTCTGTCAGTCCGTCCGTAACCCGTTTGTGAAAATTGGTGATAGTGACTTAACCGGTTGGAATATTTAGATAATTTTTGGCATACTGATAGATATCAATGAGATCTAACCAATGAACTTGCGAAATATTACATTCCATTTAGTATAGCCTCGCCGAGGCGAAAAATGTGAAAATTTTCGAACTGCTTCTCCTCGGAAACCGTTGGCCCGATTGAAGTCAAATTTCATATGGAGCCTCTATCAGGGGTAACAACCTACGTCATAGCAGAAATGCCGTACCCATTTCAGAAGCGGCCATATTGATGTAAATAGGGTAAATAAAATGCTTCAAACTAGATTTGTACATTACGAGTCATCAGAAAACATACTTCAGCTGGTAACGAACAATATTTGCATCCCATCAGTGAGCTAATTCCACCTAGAAACATTGAAAAGGCTTCGATAGCTTCGCCACAAGATTTGATTCGGCGCTGTAAACAATGATAGTTCCGACATCATTGCCAAATCAGCTTGTGTCGAATTATTTAAACAAAAGGCCACATTTCTGGGACAGATTTCAGTATATTTGATTCTTGTATGATCTAATGCACCGACTGCGCCTACGTGTTGTGACAAATGCCTTTTGTGTAGTAAACGACGGCAAACCTAAGAATGGTTATGACGTCACTGCTCTGACGTAGGTTGTTCCCCCTGTCTATGTGATGGGTAAAACCAAAATTTGCTCATGGGGTCCAGGTCACATGACCAAAATGGCCGCCAAGCCATATATGGTAAAAACCCTTCAAAAATAGTCTTCTCCAGAACCACTGGGCAGACTTCCACGAAACTTGATAAATAGCATCTGGGACGTAGGCCCATCATAAAGTGCTAAAATGGTGACCCTGGGTTGACCTTGACATACTTTGTGCCTAGGTCAAACTTTGACACATATGCTTTTGTATTGGAAAAGTAAGAATATATTTTATCCTGCAAACGATTCAGAATACAGTACTAAAGTATAAGATATATATTTTGCTCCTTACGATAAGGCGCATTTATTGGGGGAACCGTTTTAGGTCCAGGTCACATGACCAAAATGGCCGCCATACCCATATATGGTAACACTCATAAAGCTAAAAGCATCCGGCGGGTCGTGCACTTCAGCTGAAGCACTGGTTTTGATTATGTACCGAATTCTGATGAAGCCATCTGATTTGAATTTTTACTTTTGCAAAGGTAGAGCACAAGAATGAAGGTGCGACAAATCCATATTTGAAGAAGTTTTCGGGATTATTTGAGCAAGGCGCAGGTTCCATGTATATTTCAGCAACATAGTTGACGAGGGCTGCCATCCCTTGCTGCAGGTAAGCTCGGGGGGGGGGGGGCGGGGGATGCTGTTAATTCTTCACGTGCACATTCTCCTTTGCTTCATTAACCTCTGTCCGCTTCTTGCTTCCTTACTCTCCTCTCCTAGATCTTCGTTTCCCCCTTCCTTTGTTCTGACGGTGGTTTAACCCTTTTCCCACTGAATAATTAATTAAGCCACACCAATTTCTGACTTTGAACCAATCAGATTACTCGACGTAATTTATTCCTGCAAATTCACAAACTGAATGTCAAACAGTGTAGATCCTGATCAGATGGCTTCTTCAGAAGCCATCTGATCTGGATCTACACTGTTTGCAAACGTAGAGGTTGTCGTGAACAGCGGGATGAGGGTTAACTACTTGCCGCAAGTCGTGAAACAGCGGCATAAGGGTTAACTACTTCCCGCAAGTGTTTAGGAACGACCAGTGTTTAGGAAAGCCATTCTAAACACGCAAGGCCCGTTAACAATCCCGTGTAATGAAAACCCTTGTATCGTGTAAGTCCCGCTTGATTTAAGGAAAAGTTAGGTTTACAAAGGTATTCACCATTTCCTTATTTCTTGCTCAACATCAAATGCTCGTATTGTGCCATCGTGGGTACTCGATGAGATCGCCTTACTTATGAGCACTCAAATTCATGTTTGAATCCAAAAAGTAAAAATAGCTTTACATTTTCTGAAAATGACTGGTGCCATTACAGCTTCTGGCTGTGCTCAAATACTAACCTTCTACATGTACATGTTTATCTATATATTTCACTTTTGTTTTTAGGAATAGGTTTGTTACTAAGTGTTTGAGGAAAAACAATAATACATGTAATTTATTTTCCAGAATTACAGGCAAAGATTTACATCGTACAGAGGATGGACTATCCGGACGGGATTTCAATAGAGGCCAGTTTTTAAATGCGAAAAAAACATTAGGTCAGTTGCTAAAGGGGTTTTGGTTGGTTGGTTGATTTAACGTCCCCGTAAACAATGTAAGTCATTTTGGAGACGTTGCTTCCAATTTTGTGGGACTTTTACCCGACATTGAGATGAAATGACATCTCAAGCCCTGTCGCCCAATGAAACCAATAGGGTTTATAAGCATGGACGGTCCGACTCGTACCGCTTTGCCTGGGCAGGATAAGATCCTCTTAGGGGTTTTACCAGTGTTCGTGTGCGGTCGGTTTCAGCTCTGCGTCATGCATCATGCAGCCCATCTATTTATTTCAAATGGGCGGGGCCAAGCTAAAGGGGTTTAGGGTAGGAATTGCAAGCGTTATGCCCTTCATAAAAAGGAAGGAAGATCACCAAATTAAACACATTCCCACTTGAGTGAATACAGTCCCACGGATGTTGAACCTGAAACACACTCCTTTGACCTTCTTTGAATAGAGTCTACGTTTAAAGACCACCTTTGGGACTGTTCAAAATAGGTCTTTAAGACCTCTTTTGAACAGTCCCAAAGGGGGTCTCCCACTAGAGCATACTGGGTGTAGAAAACACAAGGAAAGAATAACTTTAACCTTCTAAATAGGGTTTTAAAATCATATTCAGTCTTCATGTTAGGTGGTCTTTACAGCGGAATTTTACTGTGCATGTATTTCAAGGGCGTCAATATCTTTGAGTTCAGGTTCAATGCCCAGTAATCTAGGGCCTTCTGCAATATGAAAAGGGATCCCGAGTACATGTAGCAAATTATTGCCTTCAAAAAGTAGATCTCGTTTGATAAGGGAAACGCATTTTCTTTTACATATTTGACCCCCCCCCCCCCCACCGCCCCCCAACCCCGCGCCACAGCTCCTTCAAATTGTACCCTTTCCCATTCATGTTCAAAAGCAAAAGTTGCATTAGCTTTCCCTATTTATGTAGGGATTCAGATACCAGGTTTCTAAACGTGCCTCCTTAAACACGTTAACAAGTCACGGGCTCTGTGAATTGATTACCCTTTTTAAATTTCACTTTGTATAGAGAAAATAGGGTCTTAGCTCAAAATATAGGTTGTGGGCACTGGTTTGAACCGCTTCAAATAGGCGGTTCGAATAAGTACCTGCAATGTATGTTTGTAGCCTGAGATATTCATAAATGTCAGGACCATGAAAGAATACATCGTATTATAAATTGACTATCCTGTATAACACCAGGTCAACCAATATTAACCGGAGGTCAAATAGCATAAATTATGTTTTTAATTGCGTCAATTAATAAAATTGTCATTAATCAAGTAATTTCGTATTGGCCAAGTTACAGATCCTCGGTCAGCTGTATTGGCCTCGGTCTTCGGCCTCGGGCCAATACTGCAGACCTCGGACCTGTAACTGGGACAATATGGAATTACTTGATTAATCACATTATATTATTAATTGACTATCATGTATTGTTCGGCGGCCCCCGCCCATATGGGCTTGAAGAAATATATGGGCTGCATGATGCTTCCACGCAGAGCTGAATCCGGCCCGCACACTAGTACTGGTAAACCGCCTTGAGGAGCTAAGCCTGTCCAGGAATCGCGGTGCGAGGCGGACCGTCCATGCTTATAAACCCTATTGGTTTCATTGGGCGACGGGGCTTGGGTGTCATTTCATCTCAATGTCGGGTAAAAGTCCCACAAAAATGGAAGCAACGTCTCCAAAATGACCTTTACAGTGTTGACGGGGACGTTAAACCTCAAATCAAACAAACAAACAATGTATTGTTCGGAGGTCATCCGTATAAACACTAAGGTCAAAATTCAATAATCATGTCTTTAATGGTGTCAGTTAAATCAAGTAATTCCGTAATGGTCCAGTTACAGGCCCGAGGTCTGTTGTATTGGCCCGGGGCCGAAGGCCGAGGCCAATACAGCAGACCTTGGACCTGTAACTGGACCAATACGAAGTTACTTGATTAATGACATTATATTGTCATGATGCATGTACATAGTGGCGCTCAAAGGTTATCGGCATTGCATTTCAGCTGAGATGAGGTATACATTGTTCTTGCACAGCAGACAAGGAAATCCGTTATTTTACCCTGGGGTAAAAATTTATGATCTGACCCTGGTGTTCCGACTCAAAATCGAATATAATGGCGTGTTTGATAAAAGCAGTGGTTGATTACGACCTTGTATGCGCCGTCGTTAAGGTTGACTTCACAGTACGTTACGTGACGTCACTAAACATTCCTGCAGTGCCATCACAATATGGCGGACGTCGGTACTCGAAGGGACTGCAGCATAAAAAAATCCGCGCTAAGGAATGGAAGGTATGCAGGAAAAAGAACCCTATATGGGTGTGAGGGGTGGATGGAAAAATCCGTCCCTCGGGATCACTGTCCAGCATCACTCGGCAAGCCGAGTGATTCCGGACAGTGTCCCTCGGGACGGTGCCGAGTGATGCCGGACAGTGATCCCGAGGGACGAGATTCTTATAATCTTTCAGCACTTAACGAATCATTTACATGTATCAAGTGTACTTGTCAAATCGTACATTGCAAAAAGTGAAGTTTTATCTTCTGTGGACCGATCAAAACTTTATTTACTTTCGCATGTTCTTTTTTTTTTTTTTTACAAAACTACATGTTTTTCTAGGAATAGATCGGTTACTAGGTGTTTGAGGAAGATTAAGCATTTTTCCTCTTGAAGGAGGAAAGAGGACTATTAGAAAAAGGCTTTGTCAAATATTTGTTTTCCGGTGTTATAAACCAAATGTCATGATTTAGTGTTAGATAATTTATAATGACTGAAATTGATTGGCCTTTTTACCCCCTTTTTATTCCTTGTTTGAATTTGAATAAATTTTGCCAAAAAAAAAAAAAAAATATAGACTGAATGACCTTGAGTCGCGTTGCACAAAATAGGGTCTTCAGTTTTATAGCGATATTATAAACTGAGATTTAGAGTCACTCACTGGGAAAGGATGGGTATTAGGGAAGGGGTCAAGAAGCTACTCAGTGAGTTAAAAACGTGTTACTCGGGCCTCGAAATTTTCAGGCATTTGCAGGATTTCAGACTTTAAGAGCTTGATTGTTTCTTGATTTCAAGCTTCTAAATTTTGATTTTTCTTCCTTTATTCTGTTTAAAATGACAGTTTGACCCTTATCCTTCTGAAAAAAAGTTATTTAGCCACACACATTTTTGACTATTCGCCAATCAAATTACTTGATATAATGTATTTGTTCAATTCACAAACTGTCTTACAAACAGTGTAGATCCTGATCAGATGGCTTCAGAAGCTTTCTGATCTGGATCTACACTGTTTGCAAAGGTGATGGTTGTCGTGTTAAGGAGGATAAGGATTAAGACTGCAAAACTGGGCCTTTCAGGCATGTAAAAGCTTGGCATCATAAAAACACGCCTATATAATTTTGACCCCCTTGAACCCCACTTTTATATAGTAAAACTGGGGTTTCCGGGGGGTATACCTTATTTTTCTTATTTCAGCTCTAAAATATAGATTGTGGGTACTCGTTAGAACCGCCTCGATGAGGCGGTTCTAACGAGTGCCCACAATCTATATTTTGAGCAGAAATAAGAAAAATATCAAAATTTTTCATCTTAAAATTTTCATTTTTTTCGGCGATAAAGGTGGTAATGTATTTGTATAGGCGTGTTGCGTAATGTCCATATGCGGCCTGGTTACTTGAAAAGCTGAAATAGTTCAGCCTCGGCCTTGTTGAGAGCTGATCACTTTGACAGGTCCGTGTAATATATACCCGAGTAAACCCCATTTTTAAAGAGAAAATGAGGTCTGCAAAAGTGAACTTTTTCTTTCTTTTTCTTTTATTTATTTATTTATTTATTTGTTTATTGTTGTTGTTGTTGTTGTTGTTCTTGTTGTTTTCGCCATAACACAGATTGTGGGTATTCATTAGAACCGCGTCATTTTTTCTTTAAAACACCGCCTCAGTTTTTGCTCTAAAATACAGATTAAGGCTGCTCGTTAAAACCGCCTCAATGAGGGTGCTGTCAGTGCTTTTATTTTATGTTTCCTATGGCAGTCGCTTAAACCGCGTCATTTAATCTTAAAGCGCCGAGGAAAATCCAAGAGCAGAAACTCTTGTTTTCGGATACAAAATCTTGACATTTCAATGACTCTGACTTTTCCCCTAAAAATAGCAATAAGTACATGTAATTCGAAAGTACCCTATGCTAGTTTTGTTAAACTTTTGAAGGGCTGAACCAAGTCAGTCACGGTTTTCAAAGTGCACACGTGCATGTATGTAAAAACACAGATCAAAGAAAAGAAAAATAAAGGAAAAATAGCATTCAGGAGTCGTGACGTGAGTCGTGAGTCATGAGCTTCCATGGTACGAAAACATGCCTATTCAAATAAATTGGAAATTTTACCACGCCAAAAAAAAACGAGAAATTTCAGATAAAAATTCTAATATTTTTCATATATCCGCTCAAAACATAAATTCTGGGTACGCGTTAGAACCGCCTCGCCGAGGCGGTTCTAACGAGCACCCACAATATATGATTTTGAACAGATGTAAACCCCTGTAAACCCCAGTTTTACCATATTAACATGGGATTAAAGGGGGTCAAAATTATATAGGTGTGTTTTCGTGATGCGAATGTCTTATTTGTCCCTTAGAAGCCTCCGTGGTGCAGTGGTTACGCTACTCGCCTTGTAAACCAGGGATCGCAGGATCGATCCCGGGCTTCTCCAGACTTTCGAATGAGTCTTTAAACCGAGGTCCCGTCTCCGTATGACCTTAGCTGTTGGTGGGACGTAAAACTAAAACTCACTCACTCACTTATTTGTCCCTTTCCGCTAAGTTTTTGGATGTACTTGTTAAACCTTTCCGGACGCCCGACCAGGAAAAGTGTGGTAAGAAAAAACGTAAAGGCTCGGCATGATATACATAGTGTTGAGTGGGCATTTAAACTACAAACCAACAATTTGTTTCGACAGGACAAGCTGAGACCATTTGTCGTGGCCAAAGGGTGAAAGCTTTGCCTAATCTCGCCTTAGCCTTCCATTATCGCGAAGGCCTCTTTTTCTCGTATAGTTTCACATGTGTGTGTGTGAATTCGGGTTTAACGTCGCTTTCAACAATTTTTCAGTCATATCACGACGGTGTCTGGTTGCGACAGGGAGCTCAATGCTCACGTTTATAGTGCTGCCTCACTGAAGTATCATGTCCCAGACACATTACATGATACCACACCCAGTCACATTATCCTGACACTGGATCGACCAGTCCTAGCTCTACCCCGTAAATCTGAGTGCCAAGCGAGGAGCAGCTAGTACCATTTTTAACGACTTTGGTATGTCGCGGCCCGGGATCGAACCCGAGACCTCCCGTTCCCCGAGCGGACACTCTACCAACTGAGCTATCGGGGCCGGTGTATAGTTTCACAGGTAAAATTATAATCCGATTTTTTGAGACCGGGCAAATGAAAACTGAAATGCGACCAGACTGCGAAATCTGCCTCATTTTATGCCCTCGCGGATTGGTTGAAATACCAAGGCCATCACGAAACCACGCCTACAGTGTATATAATTTTGACCCCCTTGAACCTCGATGAGGCGGTTCTATCGAGTACCAACAACCTATATTTAGAGCAGCAGTAAGAAAACTATCACATTTTTTTTTTTTTTTTTTTTTTTTTTTTTGCGGTTAGGTTTACAATGTATTTGTATAGGCGTGTTTCCGTAATGTTTTTATGCAAGCTACGAAAATTACAATCAAACTATCGGGATCTGACTGGCCTATTGGTTTCGTTGGACGACAGGGCTTGAGATGTCAGTTCATCTCAATGTTGGGTAAAAGTCCCACAAAATTGGAAGCACCGTCTCCAAAATGACCTTTTCAGTGTTGACGGGGACGTTAAACCTCAAATCACACAAACAAACTGGCCTTCCTGTTGATATGAAAACACGACGTTTTGTGGGTTTTGAAGTCACGGGCTTGTCTCAGTAATACATGGGCCCCGTCAAGCGATTTTGGTACTTATCGACTATGCGAGCAGCGAAGGTTCAGGCGAGCCTGCGCATCCGCGCAGTCTCGCCAGATCCTTCGCTGCTCGCTCATGCAAGCAGTGAATCAAGAGGAACCTTCAGACAGACATCCACATCCCTGACCCCTCTGAATGGCTGGGCATGCGCAGTTAAAATTTGTCATGACGGAATGCTCGAAGACACAAATTCGCTTGGCGGGGCTCACATCTAATTTGCATATTCATTAACATGGCTCCAGTTAAGGAAGATAAATATGAATAATTAAAGGATTTGACTTCCCTTTTTCTTGTTAGAGATTTATTTGTTATGGGTACTTGTTAGAATCGCCTCATTGAGGCGATTCTAACAAGCACCCACAACAAATGATTTTGTGTTAAAATAAGAAAATCAATCCATAACTTTTCCGCCGTACCTAACCTCATCTGGAGCTATATAATCTTATTATTAAAGGTCAAAATATCGGACTAGTATGGAAGCCCTAAAGGCACTTCTAACTCACCAGCCTTTACTCTTTCTTGCGACTTGCGACTTCCAACTTCAAACTTCACCACTCATGACTTAAAACATTAGTAACTGGAAGTCGGAATTAAGAGGTATTGAAGTTAGAAGTAAAACGTCATGAAGTTAGAAGTCGCAGTAAGAAGTTGAATCTAAGGAGTCATGAAGTTCCCTTCACGTGAACTAGTCCGCGAAATGAAAAACCCCGTAAACCCCGATTCATATAGAGAAAACTAGGGTTTAGGGGGTATAAATTATTTTTCTTATTTCTGCTCCAAGACATAGGCTGTGGGTACTCGTTAGAACCGCCTGAACGAGGCGGTTCTAACAAGCACCGACATCCTATGTTTACAGTATAAATAAGAAAATATCACTGTTTTTCTTCAGAAAAGTAGTCATTTTGGAGAATTCGCACAGATGTGTTATCGTGATGCGTAGAATACATGTCATGGTGTCGCGGAGGTTTGAGATCGAAAGAATTAACTTATGAAGTTTGAATTAAAGATTCTGAAGTAAGAAGTTGGTAGAGAGCAATTATTAAGATGAAAGTTAGATCGAAGACATAAGGTTAGAAGTATAAGAAAAAGAGTCATGACATTATGAAAACACGCCTATACAAAAACATTATGAATTTTACCGCTTAAAAAATTTTTTTTTAGATGAAAAACTGATATTTTTCTAACTTCTGCTCAAAATATAGATTGTGGGTACACGTTAGAACCGTCTCATCGATGCGGTTCTAACGAGTACCCACAGTCTATACTTTAGAGCAGAAATATGAAAATAAGGTTAACCCCTGTAAACCCCAGTTTTACTATATAAAAGGGGGGTTCCAGGGGGTCAGAATTACTTATGCATGGTTTCGTGATGACGTTAAGTTAGTAGACATAAAATTAAAGTGGTTGTCGGATGTTTCAGGCTGAGACTGAAAGTAAGAATAGAGTCGGAAGTTTGAAGTTGTAAGTAATAAGTCTTAAAATTATGAGTAAGAAGCGATTAAGTTAAAATGGGGTACATATCACTGGATTCTTTTTTCAGCTGTCAATAACTCTTGAGCGTTTTCAGCAAGAAAAAAAAAAGAAAGACTACAAAGGTGTCCATATAACTGTCCATATCACTGGAATTTTTTCAGCAAAAGAAAAAGAAACACTACAATGGAGGAAATATCACCGTAGATGCTTCGGCAACAGAAAAAGAAATCACTGTAATAATGTCCATATCACTGGGGAATTTACAGGACAGGCATGTTACAAATAATCATACTGGCCTGCAAAATCCCAAATGTGCGGAAACCTCATCCGATTTCAGAGAATAATCTCAAAGTGCGGAAACCTCATCCGACATCAGAGAATAATCCCAAATATGCGGAAACCGATATCAGAGAATAACCCAAATGTGCGGAAAACTCATCCGATGTCAGAGAATAGTCCCAAATGTGCGGAAACATCATCCGATATCAGAGAAAAATCCCAAATGTGCGGAAACCTCATCCGATGTCAGGGAATAATCCCAAATGTGCGGAAACCTCATCCGATGTCAGGGAATAATCCCAAATGTGCGGAAACCTCATCCGATGTCAGAGAACAATCCCAAATGTGGGAAAACCTCATGCGATATCAGGGAATCTGTTGAAAAATGGAAGTAGAGCCATCTTCTACAACATTACAAAGATTGAGATCATTACTGAACAGTCTTATTGATGGTAAGTATTATGAGGCGCCATTTTACTATTCATTCCCTATTTAGAGATACCCATAATTATTTATGGATATCCATAATTCGAATTATGGATATCCATAATTATGTATGGATTTCAATTATTATTTATAGATATCCATAATTCGAATTAATAATGTCCATAATTCAAATTATGGATATCCATAAATCGAGCTGAATTATGGATATCCATAAATCGAATTATGGATATCTATAATTCGAATTATGTATATCCATAAATCAACGGAATAATGGATATCCATATTTTGATTTATTGATATCCATAATAGGAATTATTTAAGTCCATAATTCGAATTTTGGATATCAATAACTCGCTCTGAATTAATGATATCCATAAATCGGATTATTGATATCCATAATTCGATTTATGGATATCTATAATTCGAATTATGGATATCCATTATTCGGCTGATTATGGATATCCATAATTCGAATTATGGACATCCATAAATCGAATTATGGATACCATATCCATAAATCGAATTATGGATGTCTATAGATACGAATTAAATAGTAAAATGGCACCCCATAAGTGTTCGCCACCACGAACCCATATTAGGGTAACACCGATATCACTTTCACGTCTGTGTAATGAACACCCCTTTAAACCCCACTTTATACAGAGAAAACTGGGGTTTACGTGCCATGGGTATACAGTAAAATTCCGCTATTAAGACCACCTAAACACCCTAAAATTAATACCGTAAAATATAAAAAAATTGGGACACCTTCAGGCCTTGCTGTAATATTAATGCTCCTAAAATTTTAACACATTTTATTTCATGATCCAGCAAGGAGTACAAAGATACAGACGGAATGGCAAACAGTGTAGACCCTGATCAGACTGCTCCTTCAGGAGCAGTCTAATCTGGGCCTGCACTGTTTGCTTAGGCTTGTCTGTCCCAATACTTAGGATCATAACGGCAAATCTGCTTTTAAAAGCTTATTAAGACGGGTTCAGTTATTCTTTCTTTATATTTTCTACACCAAGTGTCTCCTTATAAGAGACCACCTTTGGGACTGTTCAAAAGTGGTCTTTATGACCCCTTTTGACTAGTCACAAAGGTGGTCTTAATATAGGAATTTTACTGCACCTTATTCTTAATATTTCTGCTACAAAGCATACATTATAGGTAATGTTACCCGAGAGAACCACTCACTGAAGAGATTTTAACAGCACCTATAATCAATATTTAGAACAAAAATAAGACAAATTTTCATTAGAAAAATAACATGTCACACGGGTGTTATCCTAAATAGAAGCCATGTTGAGGTTAATACCCGCGTATAACGGGCTTTCGCAAAAGAGACGTTTCGCCCGAAACCGGTCCAAAAACCAGGGGCCAATTGTTCAAAACTAACGACGTCGTTAGTTAACGTATCATTAAAAATTTGATAATTTATTAAAGCAAGTACCCCATCGGGGCTTGAAGAAATAGATGGGCTGCATGATGTTTCCACACAGAGCTGAAATTCGACCGCACACGAGTACTGCTAAACTGCTTAGAGAATCTAAGCTTACCATTTGTCCGTCGTCCGTCGTGCGTCCGTGCGTGCGTGCGTGCATAAACTTTTTCTTCAATCGACATCTCCTCCTAAACCACTGATCGGATTTTGACCAAACTTCACAGGAATGCTCCTTAGGTGGTCCCCTTTCAAATTTGTTCAAATGGTTCCGGTCAGTTGCACATCTAGGTCACAGGAGCTAAAAATAGGTATTTTTACTGAAAATTTTGAAAATCTTCTTCTCTGAAACTGCATGGCCAAGGTCTTTGATATTTGGTATGAAGCTTCATCTAGTGGACCTCTACCAAGATTGTTCAAAGTATAGTCCTAGGGCCAAAAATGCCGCCGCCCCGGGGGTCTTTGGTTTTACATAGGCTTTTATTGGGAAAATCTTTAAAAATCTTCTTCTCTGAAACCACAAGGCCCAGGCCTTTGATATTGGGTGTGACGCTTCATCTAGTGGACCTCTATTAAGATTTTCAAATTATAGCACTAGGGTCAAAAATGCCCCCGCCACTGGGCCATTTGGTTTTACATAGGCATATATAGGGAAAATATTTGAAAATCTTCTTCTCTGAAACCACAAGGCCTAGGTCTTTGATATTTGGTATGAAGCTTCATCTCGTGACCCTCTACCAAGATTGTTCAAATTATAGCCCTTGGGCCAGAAATGCCCCCGCCCCGGGGGCCTTTGGTTTTACATAGGCCTATATAGGGAAAATCTTTAAAAATCTTCTTCTCTGAAACTGCAAGGCCGAGGTCTTTGACATTAATTTTGGTGTGAAGCTTCATCTAGTGGACCTCTATCAAGATTATTCAAATTATAGCCATAGGGTCTAAAATGTCCCCACCCCGGGGCCCTTTGGTGTTTCATAGGCTTATAAAGGGAAAATATAAAAACAAATATATTCTTCTCTGAAACCACAAGGCCCAGGCCTTTGATATTTGGTATGAGGCTTCATCTAGTGGACCTCTACAAAGATTGTTTGAATTATAGCCCTGGGGCCAAAAATGGCCCCACCCCGGGCCTTTGGTTTTACATAGACTTATATAGGGAAAATCTTTAAAAAATCTTCTTCTCTGAAACCGCAAGGCCCAGTTCTTTGATATTTGGTGTGAAGCTTCATCAATTGGACCTCTATCAAGATTGTTCAAATTATAGGCCTAGGGCGAAAATGCCCCCACCTGTGGGCCTTTTGGTTTTACATTGGCTTATACAGGGAAAATCTATAAAAAATCTTCCAAAACAACATGGTCCAGTTCTTTGAAATTTGGTGTGTAGCTTCATCTAGTAGACTTCTACAAAGAGTGTTCAAATCATAGCACTTGGGTCAAAAATGCCCCCGCCCCGGGGCCTTAATTTTTACATTGACTTATACAGGGAAATTTAAAAGTATCTTCTACTACGAAACCGCAAGGCCTGGGTCTTTGATATTTGTTGTGAAGCTTCATCTAAATTGTTCAAATTATATCCCTTGGAAATAGAAGTCAAGCCAATGAAAACCATTGAAATCTTCTTGTCTGAAAGCAGAAGGCCAAGGTCTTTGATATTTGGTATGAAGCTTCGTCTTGTGGATTTCTGTCAAGATTGTTCAAATTATAGCCCTGGGGCCAAAAATGGCCCACCCCGGGGACCCTTAGGTTTATATAGACTTATATAAGGAATACCTTTAAAATCTTGTCTGGAACCAGAAGATTCCGTTTTTAGCTCACCGTCACGTAGTGACAAGGTGAGCTTTTGGGATCACTTTTTGTCCGTCGTCCGTCGTGCGTGCGTGCGTCCGTCCGTGCGTCCGTTCGTCCGTTCGTAAACAATTTCTTCAAACGACATCGCCTCCTAAACCACTGATCGGATTTTCACCAAACGTCACAGGAATGATCCTTAGGTAGTCCCCTTTCAAAGTTGTTCAAATGGTTCCGGTTCATTGCACATCTAGGTCACAGGAGCCAAAAATAGATTTTTTTCACCGAAAATTTAAAAAATCTTCTTCTCTGAAACCACAAGTCCCAGGTCATTGATATTTGGTATAGAGCTTCATCTAGTGGACCCCTACCAAGATTGTTCAAATTATAGTGTTGGGTCTAAAAATGCCCCCGCCCCGGGGCCCTTTGGTTTTACATGGGCTTATATAGGGAAAATATTTAAAAATCGTTTTCTCTGAAACCGCAAGGCCCAGGTCTTTGATATTAGGAATGAATCTTCATCTAGCGGACTCTTACCAAGATTGTTCAAATTATAGTGCTGGGGCCAAAAATGCCCCCGCCCCGGGGCCCTTTGGTTTTACATGGGCACATCTTTAAAAATCTTCTTCTCTGAAACCGCAAGGCCCAGATCTTTGATATTTGGTATGAAGCTTCATCTAGTGGACCCCTACCAGGAATATTCAAAATAAAGTGCTAGGGCCAAAAATGCCCTCGCTCTGGGGCACTTTGGTTTGGTATCTAGTACCAAGATTGTTCAAATTATAGTGCTGGGGCCAAAAATGCCGCCGCCCCGGGGGTCTTTGGTTTTACATAGGCTTTTATTGGGAAAATCTTTAAAAATCTTCTTCTCTGAAACCACAAGGCCCAGGCCTTTGATATTGGGTGTGACGCTTTATCTAGTGGACCTCTATTAAGATTTTCAAATTATAGCTCTAGGGTCAAAAATGCCCCCGCCACTGGGCCCTTTGGTTTTACATAGGCATATATAGGGAAAATATTTGAAAATCTTCTTCTCTGAAACCACAAGGCCTAGGTCTTTGATATTTGGTATGAAGCTTCATCTAGTGACCCTCTACCAAGATTGTTCAAATTATAGTGCTGGGGCCAAAAATGCCCCCGCCCCGGGGGCCTTTGGTTTTACATGGGCACATCTTTAAAAATCTTCTTCTCTGAAACCGCAAGGCCCAGATCTTTGATATTTGGTATGAAGCTTCATCTAGTGGACCCCTACCAGGAATATTCAAAATAAAGTGCTAGGGCCAAAAATGCCCTCGCTCTGGGGCACTTTGGTTTGGTATCTAGTACCAAGATTGTTCAAAGTATAGTCCTAGGGCCAAAAATGCCGCCGCCCCGGGGGTCTTTGGTTTTACATAGGCTTTTATTGGGAAAATCTTTAAAAATCTTCTTCTCTGAAACCACAAGGCCCAGGCCTTTGATATTGGGTGTGACGCTTCATCTAGTGGACCTCTATTAAGATTTTCAAATTATAGCTCTAGGGTCAAAAATGCCCCCGCCACTGGGCCCTTTGGTTTTACATAGGCATATATAGGGAAAATATTTGAAAATCTTCTTCTCTGAAACCACAAGGCCTAGGTCTTTGATATTTGGTATGAAGCTTCATCTAGTGACCCTCTACCAAGATTGTTCAAATTATAGCCCTTGGGCCAGAAATGCCCCCGCCCCGGGGGCCTTTGGTTTTACATAGGCCTATATAGGGAAAATCTTTAAAAATCTTCTTCTCTGAAACTGCAAGGCCGAGGTCTTTGACATTAATTTTGGTGTGAAGCTTCATCTAGTGGACCTCTATCAAGATTATTCAAATTATAGCCATAGGGCCTAAAATGTCCCCACCCCGGGGCCCTTTGGTGTTTCATAGGCTTATAAAGGGAAAATATAAAAACAAATATATTCTTCTCTGAAACCACAAGGCCCAGGCCTTTGATATTTGGTATGAGGCTTCATCTAGTGGACCTCTACAAAGATTGTTTGAATTATAGCCCTGGGGCCAAAAATGGCCCCACCCCGGGCCTTTGGTTTTACATAGACTTATATAGGGAAAATCTTTAAAAAATCTTCTTCTCTGAAACCGCAAGGCCCAGTTCTTTGATATTTGGTGTGAAGCTTCATCAATTGGACCTCTATCAAGATTGTTCAAATTATAGGCCTAGGGCGAAAATGCCCCCACCTGTGGGCCTTTTGGTTTTACATTGGCTTATACAGGGAAAATCTATAAAAAATCTTCCAAAACAACATGGTCCAGTTCTTTGAAATTTGGTGTGTAGCTTCATCTAGTAGACTTCTACAAAGAGTGTTCAAATCATAGCACTTGGGTCAAAAATGCCCCCGCCCCGGGGCCTTAATTTTTACATTGACTTATACAGGGAAATTTAAAAGTATCTTCTACTACGAAACCGCAAGGCCTGGGTCTTTGATATTTGTTGTGAAGCTTCATCTAAATTGTTCAAATTATATCCCTTGGAAATAGAAGTCAAGCCAATGAAAACCATTGAAATCTTCTTGTCTGAAAGCAGAAGGCCAAGGTCTTTGATATTTGGTATGAAGCTTCGTCTTGTGGATTTCTGTCAAGATTGTTCAAATTATAGCCCTGGGGCCAAAAATGGCCCACCCCGGGGACCCTTAGGTTTATATAGACTTATATAAGGAATACCTTTAAAATCTTGTCTGGAACCAGAAGATTCCGTTTTTAGCTCACCGTCACGTAGTGACAAGGTGAGCTTTTGGGATCACTTTTTGTCCGTCGTCCGTCGTGCGTGCGTGCGTCCGTCCGTGCGTCCGTTCGTCCGTTCGTAAACAATTTCTTCAAACGACATCGCCTCCTAAACCACTGATCGGATTTTCACCAAACGTCACAGGAATGATCCTTAGGTAGTCCCCTTTCAAAGTTGTTCAAATGGTTCCGGTTCATTGCACATCTAGGTCACAGGAGCCAAAAATAGATTTTTTTCACCGAAAATTTAAAAAATCTTCTTCTCTGAAACCACAAGTCCCAGGTCATTGATATTTGGTATAGAGCTTCATCTAGTGGACCCCTACCAAGATTGTTCAAATTATAGTGTTGGGTCTAAAAATGCCCCCGCCCCGGGGCCCTTTGGTTTTACATGGGCTTATATAGGGAAAATATTTAAAAATCGTTTTCTCTGAAACCGCAAGGCCCAGGTCTTTGATATTAGGAATGAATCTTCATCTAGCGGACTCTTACCAAGATTGTTCAAATTATAGTGCTGGGGCCAAAAATGCCCCCGCCCCGGGGCCCTTTGGTTTTACATGGGCACATCTTTAAAAATCTTCTTCTCTGAAACCGCAAGGCCCAGATCTTTGATATTTGGTATGAAGCTTCATCTAGTGGACCCCTACCAGGAATATTCAAAATAAAGTGCTAGGGCCAAAAATGCCCTCGCTCTGGGGCACTTTGGTTTGGTATCTAGTACCAAGATTGTTCAAATTATAGTGCTGGGGCCAAAAATGTCCCCACCCCGGGAACCTTTGGTTTTCCAGGGGCTTATATAGGGAAATCTTTAAAAATCTTCTTCTCTGAAACCGCAAGGCCCAGGTCTTTGCTATCTGGTATGAAGCTTCATCTAGTGGACCCCTACCAAGATTGTTCAAATTATAATGCTGGGGCCAAAAATGCCCCCGCCCCGGGGCCCTTTGGTTTTACATAAGCTTATGTAGGGAAAATCTTTAGAAAATCTTCTCAGAAACGGCAAGGCCCAGGTCTTTGGTATTTGGTATGAAGCTTCATCTAATAGACCTCTACCAAGATTGTTCAAATTATAGTCTTGGGGCCAAAAATGTGTCTGCGCTGGGACCCACTAGTTTTACATAGGCATATATAGGAAAAAAACCTTTAAAAATCTTCTTGTCTGAAACCAGAAGGCCCAGGTCTTTGATATCTGGTGTGAAGCTTCATCTAGTGAACCTCTGCTGAGATTGGTCAGATTATAGCCCTGGTGCCAAAAAATGCCCATGCGCCAGGGCCTGCTTATTTTAAATAGGCTTATATAGGGAAATCCTTTAAAAATCTTCCTTTCTGAAACCAGAAGGCCCAGGTCTTTGATATTTGGTCTGAAGCCTTATCTAGTTGACCGCTACCAAGTTTATTCAAATTATAGCCCTTGGGCCAAGAATGCTCTAGAGACCCTGATACTCAGGTGAGCGATTCAGGGCCCTCTGGGCCCTCTTGTTTCAGCAAAACTAGATACCAACATTTTAGATATTGAACTTGCTAGAACAGTTAACTGGCCCTAGAACCGGTTTGTCCAAGGATGTTCATTCAGCAATTATCATATATGGGTGTTCAAACGGGGTATGTTTAGTCTCTGGCAGGGCTCGTTCTGGCCGCATTACGAAGTTTACTGTTAAGCTAGCCTGATTTTTGGTATTTTCCAAACAGTCTTGCTTTTGTTTGAATTGAATCCCGTCAACACTATTTATGTCATTTTTGAAACGTTGCTTCCAGTTTTGTGGGAATTTTTCCAAACCTTCATCAATCGCTGCCGCTCTAACAAACTAAAATCGGGGCTTGAAGAAATAGCTTGGACTGCATGATGCTTCCACGCAGAGCTGAAACCGATCGCACACACGCGTACTTGTAAACCGTTTAGAGGCTTTAAGCCTGCCCAGGCAAAATGGGGCGAGTCGGACCGTCCATGCATATAAACCCTTTTGGTTTCACTGGACGGCAGGGCTTGAGATGTCATTTCTTCTCAATGTCTGGTAAAAGTCCCATACAATTGGAAGCAACGTCTCCAAAATGACCTAAATAGTGTTGACGGGGACGTTAAACCCCAAATCACTAAACAAAAAACAAACCAAAAGGGTTTATATGTAGAGGTGGTCCGACTCGTACCACTTTGTCTAGGCAGGCTGAGAACCTCTATGCGGCTTACCAGTGCTCATGGACGGTCGGTTTCAGCTCTGCGTGGAAGCATCATGCAACTAAATCAATTTAGCCTCGATGGGCGATGGCAAAAACGGATGCGAAGCGCTACTCTTAATTGGTTGGCGATACCATGCCCTAGGACGTTGCGCTACCTTCCCGTGCTCTGGGGACCAACGTGTGACGTCATTTACATCAAAGTGACCCCTATACTTCTTGTGTTGTTGCAACACATGACAATGCTAGAGTTCATACTTGCAAAGTTTCTGTGGACGTTATGAAGCGAAATGATTTCAAACCATAACCCCATCCACCCTGTTTTCTTCTGATCTGGCTTACATGTAGTGATTACTTTTTTGGTTCCGAACTTGACGAAAGAAATGCGTGGTCGTCACTTCCGGTCAGATGAAGAGCTTATGGCAGCGGCTGAAGGATGGATTGACTCCAAAGACCGTGAATTCTACAAAAATTGACTTTCAGCCTTGAAACATAGATGGAGGAAGTGCTTATTGCTGCGGGGTGACTATATATAGTGGGTCAAGAGTGTCTCTAAGTAGGTACTTATTGAACGACCCACGTACTTTTTTCCGCCATTTTCATAGGGAGACAACTTGCGGAATTCTCTGTTCGCTTTTCTATCAGCCCTGACATGGGAGACAAAATTACTTTTGCATGAGTTGCCTCCCGTGAAGGTGTTCCCATTCCCCTTAAATGTGGTTTTTCAATGACATTTGGTCGGACTTGTAAACATGATGCAAATTCATTGTTTGACAAAACGTCACAAATTATGTTCGCAAGATCGATAACTCCCGATACACAAAACGATGTTTGGAGAGTACTGGTGGGTCGATTATCTCTGAGTGTAGGTTGGGAAAATATTTAAACTGTAATTTCAGTTTTTAAGCAAATACTGTCGGCCCTGATCAGACTTCTGATCTTGGTACAGACTGTTTACCAAGATCAACCCATGATTCCAGCACAGCGTCTGATCTGGGTCCACACTGTTTGCCAATCTCAACCCATGCTTCAAGACCATAGATTCTATAGACAGCCCTCTTAAGCAACACTCTGACCTCACAGCGTCTGATCTGGGTCCACACAGTTTGCCAAACTCAACCCATGATTCTTGAGATAAATGCAACCCTCTTACGTAACACTCTGACCTCTCAGCGGTTATATTTTCTATAAATAACCGTTAATCCGACAAGTCAGTAATAGTCACGTGGACTTCAGCACTGGAGAACTTTTATACTTAGTAGCTTTGGGTCAGTTGACTAACAATTGACCCAAAATATAGCAAAACTTACCATAAAACTTGTGCGACTAACTTTTACCATACTGTATGGATCTGCAGGCCTATTAGTGTATTCCTTGCTTCCACATAATTGATTGATTGGTTGAGTGAGGGAGGGAGGGAGGGAGGGAGGGAGGGAGGGAGGGAGGGAGGGAGGGAGGGAGGGAGGGAGGGAGGGAGGGAGGGATCGATCGATCGATCGATCGATCGATCGATCGATCGATCGATCGATCGATCGATTGATTGATTGTTTGATTGATTGATTGATTGATTTGTGTTCAACGGAACGTCACCCCTTGTGGGTCATTTTGCGTCGTCTCCCAGAGAAAGAGAGAAAAAAATTGGGACAAAACAGATAGAAGAGTTAGTAGTGGAGATAAAAATGAGGGACAGGGGCGAATGAAGAAAACGAATGGTAGTATAGAAAGAGAAAAAAAATCACAACACTCCTCCTCTAACCTTGCCTTTTGCAAGGACGGTAAGCCAATATCTGTCGGACGAACGCGAAAATGACGTAAAATACACATCTTCTTTGTCTCACCCGACCACCCCAACCTTGCCTCCAAAGCTAGCCCTTTCATAGAACATATTAAAACGTCACTACAGTTGGTGTTAAGGGAATGTGTGGCGACCGTTAAAGGTCTCCCTGTCCTTCATCATAGTCTTGCTTACAAAGGATGACTCTCATAGAACTTATTGGAGTGTTTGCTGGTTGTACAGATTTTATCTGCGCTAGCTAGCTATAGGGACTTGGTAGGTCTGAAACCGTATCACTAGTTCACAGTTTTTATGGGGTTTAAGGGGAATGGGAACACCTGACAGATTGTTTCGCCATTTTTCAAAGGGAGATAATTTTCGTGTTTTTTTTAAGGCCTGTCCGACTGTAAAAGGGGTCAACTCTTAAAGGAAAGAATTTACTCCTCAGTAGCATTTTTTTTACTGTAAGAGTTGACCCCTATTGACAAGGGAGACAAAAATACTTTTGCAGGAGTTGCCTCCCCTGAAGGTGTCCCCATTCCCCTTAACGTCCACTCAACACTACATGTGTCATTTTGGAGACATTGCTTTCGATTTCGTGTGACTTTTACCCGACATTGAGATGAATTGACCTCAAGCCCTGCCGCCCAATGAAACCAATTTGTGTTTATAAGTAAGGGCGGTCCGACGCAGTTCTTTGCCTGGGCATGCTTGGGCCCTCTAAGCGGTTTACCAGTCCCAATTAGCGGTCGGTTTAAGCTGATGTCTGATCAGGGTTTACACGTTTTACCAAGCCTAACCAATAATTACAGTAACCCTATTACGCAACACGCTGCCCCTTGGATATTTCCTACAAATCAGTGATAGTCTAGTTTTAATAAGGCTGCGTCTCCTGACAACCGGTTGTCAGGAGCATTTTTGCTATGTAAAATGCTCCTGACAACCGGTTGTCAGGAGCATTTTTGCTGTCAAAAATGCTCCTGACAACCAGCAATATTTTTCCAATAAAAGCCTGCTATATTAGCATCATTTTGATTACTTAACCCAGTATTTTAATTTTCTTGATACATGTTTAATATTTTTTGTCTTCTTTGGTATTTTAACATAACTACTGGATTGAAAATAAAAGAGAAAATTTACAGAATTTAAGGTTTCATTTATTACTGAAAATAAATACCAAATAAATATAGGGGACATTTTATTTGAGTGCTATGGAAAAAAAAACATGTCATAAATTCCCTTTTAGAATTATTAGAAAAATATCAGATTATTACTAAGGCTGGCACGATTAATCGGATAATTGATTATTCAATCGGTCAATTCCACAAAAAGATTATCATTACTGATTTGCTTGCAATCGATTATTTGGTAAGTACAATCAATTACCCAAAGTTGTGCCTAAAATAGCTGTATGAGTGGCAACCAGCCTGTGAGGCTAGGAGGCATGTACCCCAATATAGAGAAGGGGGCCTGATGTTTTTGGTGTGTTTTTGCTGGCTTTGGGAAACTGATTGCAGTGTATCTCTAGAACAAATTTAGTGAATTCTTACCACACTTGCATCAGTATGTACATCCACTTGCATCAGTATGTGCATCATTAACATAATGATTAAGACCTGGAAAAGCAGCGACTAAGGTCTTTTGACCTTGACTTTATTTTCAAGGTCACTGTCATTTTTTTATCAGAAATACTTTGCCTCCAGAATGAATGTTTGAATTACATGTACATGCGTGGTCATACTTGGTACAATGACTACAATCTATCTCTGCAATGTACCAAAAACATGAATAGGGTGTGCTGACCTTAACCTACTGCTAGTTTTCAAGGTCACACAAGTACATAGACTCAAATTTTGCACTGTATGCTCTAGCATATCTTCGAACCAAATAATCTCAAATTTGGTGTAGACAAGATACAATTACATGTACATGTACATTATGGTCTCCCATATGAACCCCCAATGCTCAAATGAGCTCCAGTGTGGACTCCATTTCTATGAAGAGGCAACTCCAGTCAACATCACAAATAAATGCATTTTATCATTATAATAAACAACTAGATTGTGCAGTCGATGGTAAACCATCGCAAAAACCCACTTTTTCTATGAATAACACTAACGACTATGTAATAGCTAGCCAAAACTTCATGTAAGTTAAAAAAAAAAGATGCAAAGAACATTCTAACTGATAAGCAAAGTTTCAGAAGTGTAACTCCTATAGTTTAGAAGACCTTTGACCTTGGGGTTATGTTAAGGTCCACCAAAAGTATTCCAATTTTTACTTTATTCCAACGACCATCCAATAACCAAAGTTTAACTTCCATAGTTTAGAAGATATGGCAAAGTCATACTTTTTTACCTTTGACTTTGGGGTCAGGTTGAGGTCAAGGTCACACCAAAAGTAGCCCAATTTATTCTATAATCCAAGGGCCATCCAATAACCAAAGTTTCAGAAGTGTAGCTCCAATAGTTTAGAAGATATGGCAAAATAATACTTTTTGACCTTTGACCTTGAGGTCATGTTGATGTTGAGGTCACACCAAAAGTAGCCTAATATATTCTATATTCCAAGGGCCATCCAATAAGCAAAGTTTCAGAAGTGTAACTCCAGTTGTTAAGGAGATACGGCAAAGTCATATTTTTTTACCTTTGACCTTGGGGCATGTTGAGGTCAAGGTCACAGCAAAAGTAGCCCAATTTATTCTATATTCCAAGGAACATCCAATAAACAAAGTTTCAGAAGTGTAACTCCAATAGTTTAGAAGATATGGCCAAATTATACTTTTTGACCTTGACCTTGGGGTCATGTTGAGGTCAAGGTCATCCCAAAAGTAGCCCAATTTATTCTATATTCCAAGGGCCATCCAATAAGCAAAGTTTCAGAAGTGTAACTCGAATAGTTTAGGAAATATGGCAAAATCATCCTTTTTGACCTTTTATCTTGGGGCCATGTTGGGGTCAAGGTAATAAAAAAAGTAGCCCACTACCATCTACATACCATGTACTATCCACATGCAAAGTTTCAAAAGTGTAACTTCAGTGGTTGCAGAGGAGATTCATTTACAAGAAACGTGACGGATTGATAGACAGACGGACGGACTGCAACCACTCAACTCTGGTACGAAAACAATATTCCCGATTTCTTCGAAAAAGTGGGTATAATAACAGAGATGGTTAAGGGCTGGGGATCTGAATGGTTTCAAATTTAGTAAGCCTTATTTGTAATGAAGAGGGTGGGCATATCCCTAGGTGACCCATAGTTGTTGTCACCAAATGTAAGCAACAAAATGTATGCATACATGTAGTTTAGGAGTGGGGATCTAAGCGGTTTCTGCGATATTCAGCCTTATACAAACTGGAGGGAGTAGCACATGCCCTGGTTAGTGTCAAAGGATGCATCTTATCATTAGGAATAATGATATATATAGTTCAGGGGTGGAGATTAGAACAGTTTCTGAGTTATTATGCCTTATTTAAACTGGAGGGGGTGGGACGTAGCCTCTAGGGACCCAGTCAGTGCCAGTAAATGTGGCTTCATAAGGAGAAATAATATTTATGATTTAGGCATAGGGATCTGAACATTTTCCAAATGTTTTCCAAGATATTAAGCTTTATGTGAACTGGAGAGGTGAGGCATGCACCCTGGGGATTCTCTTATAAATACAAATGGATGCATCTTATCATAAGGAACAACAATGTACATGTATGTATATCGTTTAGCATTGAGGATCTGAACAGTTTCCAAGATTTTCAGTCAACAGTGAACTGAAGTAGGTGATCGAAGCATACCCAAAGAGGATAAGAGGTTGATGCCATTAAATGTGTTTCATCATAAGGAACAGCATCAATGAACATATTTATTTCAGTCCTTAAGATGCCACGAAAACATGCATCCAAAATGTCATCTGTTCATATTGTCTTCTGCATCTTTTTTGTATACACATGTACAGGCAATGTGAACTCTGATCAGACTGCACTACAGATCTTGGTTCACACTGTTTACAAAAATGACTTTTAAAGCTACCAGATGTGAAAACAGACGACAACTGTTGTGATCGGTATCTTAAGGGTTTGGGTGGGGATCTTAACAGTTTCTGAGGTGTAAGCTCATACTCATTAGTGCAACATCTCTGAGAACATAAAAATCAAACTAGTACAGAAATAATCAACGGCACATGGAGACTGGTAAACTGCTTAGTAAGCCTGACCAGGCAAAGTGATATGAGTCGGACCGACCATGCATATAAATCCTACATTTGTTTCATTGGGCGGCTGGGCTTGAGATTTCATTTCATGCATATAAATCCTACATTGGTTTCATTCAGTGGCTTGGCTTGAGATGTCAGTTTCACTCTGGTGGCCTTATTTGAACTCAAGATGTGAGGCATACCCTTGGGGAGACCCCAGTCAATATTACTGAATGTGTCTTAAAAATATACATGGTTTAGGGGCAGGGATCTGAACGGTTTCTGTGATACATTTGTACATGTATTAAGCTTAATTGGTTGTGGAATGGGGTTCATGTCCAGACAAGGGGAACCTTTGAAACCCTCTTGAAAAATTTTATATCCATATTTTATAATATCCTCAAATTTCAAACTAGAATACTGTCGATGGCGCGCCATCGCAAATCCCCACACTTTCTACAGAGGGGCCAAGTACGGAAAACCCCTCACCCTGGGCCCTAATTTGACCCCGGGGTCAAAATATTACCTGTAATATATTCTACTAATCATGCCCTTCAATTTGATATGCCACATGACTATGTTCCTAAAGAATTAAATTTTGACCCTTTGACCCCTCCCCCAGGGCCCCAATCTGACCCCAGGGTCAAAATTTTACTTGTATTGTATTCTACTAATCACCCCCTTCAATTTGATTTTGATTGATTGATTGATTTGAGGTTTAACGTCCCCGTCAACACTGTAAAGGTCATTTTGGAGACGTTGCTTCCAATTTTGTGGGACTTTTACCCGGCATTGAGATGAAATGACATCTCAAGCCCTGTCGCCCAATGAAACCAATAGGGTTTATTAGCATGGACGGTCCACCTCGCACCGCGGTTCCTGGACAGGCTTAGATCCTCTAAGCGGTTTACCAGTACTAGTGTGCGGGCCGGATTCAGCTCTGCGTGGAAGCATCATGCAGCCCATATATTTCTTCAAGCCCCTATGGGCGGGGGCCATTCCCTTCAATTTGATATTCCATATGACTATATTCGGTAAAATTTGAATTTTGACCCCCTGACCCACCCCCCCCCCCCAAGTCAGACCCCTTGGGCATGACCCAGGGGTCACAGCCAAAATCCCGTTCAATATGTGTTACATATATCATTGCTGTGAACCGAAGTTGGTTACATTCCGACCAGTGGTTAAGGAGGAGATAGCGTGATGGACGAATGGACAGACGGTCAGACGGACGGAGGCGTTCACAATATCCCCCAACGCTTTTTTTAAAAGCGTGGGGATAATAATTAAGAATTAAGTCATCTAACAGAACTTTACTGTGGACCCCTTTTTGACAAAATTTTGGGCTAATTTTTCCATGTTTTCCATGTCCTGGTTTCTGAGGGGGCATACCTCCCCCGCCACCCCCACTCCACCCCACCCACCCAACCAACCCAAAGTCCTGGGGTTGTTATCAGTGAACTTCTTATAGAGTACCAGGGTGGTCAAATATTGGACTGAGCCCATTATTCAGTATTGCAGATAATATAATGAAACAGTCTTAAGATCTTAAGTCATAGTCCAGAACCATTTTTTCAGTCATCACTCAGATACATGTATCAACATTCCACCACTGGCCATGTTAGATATTTTTTCCAGATTCACTGATAGCTACACATACTGGTAGTTTGACTAACTGTTGGTTTTTATGGTTACTGGCAAATATATGTATTTTTTCCATCCAAAACCTTGTTTGACACAAGAGGCCATCCAGAAATAATTGTCAAACAAACAAAAACCACAGTAAACTGTTGCAGACTGAAGACCATATCCTTCAGAACAGAAAGTATTTTTTCCATGTCTCAAGGTTTGAACATGTTCTCAATCAGCTAGCATCAGCCCCAGTTTGTGATAGGATAGCAAATATAACTTTAAAATCTATTTTCAAATCATGTCAAATAAAACCTGGTTATCCAGGTCAACATTGTAAATTCAGACTGACATACCCTGGTCTGAAGTTCAACAGAATTGCAATTACAAAAACAATAGGCCAGAATTTGATTGATTCAATTCTTGGAATTTATTCCAAAAACAAAAAAAAATAAAAATTACATGAATTAAGTTCGTTTGAATACTAAAAAATGACAAAAAAGCATTAAACATGTATCAAGAACCATGAAATACTAAAAGGGTAACTAAAATAATACTAATATCATAGGTTTTTATTGGAAAAAATTTGCTGGTTGTCAGGAGCATTTTTGATAGCAAAAATGCTCCTGACAACCGGTTGTCAGGAGCATTTTACATAGCAAAAATGCTCCTGACAACCGGTTGTCAGGAGACACTTCCTTTTAATAATCGACCGGCCCCGAAACCATACCACAAAGATCACCGTGTTTTAATCTAGGGGCGCGCAAGCTGATCCGTGTCTTCCCTGATCGCATAGAAGCTTGCTAATTAGGAGGCATAACTTCTTTTGTCCTTCCAACAAGAAACCGTATTGAATTATTTCCCTTGACAAAAAAACACAACAGAATACGGAACCTTGGAAGGGACATGCAATTTAGCGAATAGGATAATATAGTGTTCGCACAACTTAATATCTTGTGCGCGCAATATATTATCTTGTTTGCACAACATAGATCTTGTGCCGACAACAAAATATCTCGATAGGGCTTCAGATGTCATTTCATCTCAAAGTCGGGTAAAAGTCCCACAAAGTTGGAAGCAACGTCTCCAAAATGATCTTTACAGTGATGACGGGGACGAAACAAACAAACAAACAACATAATATCTTGTGCGCACAACTTATTATCTTGTTCGAACAACATCACAAAAGTAAAATTGCATGTCCCGTCCCGGGTTCCGTAACAGAATCATCTATTCAATAAGTAGTGACTTAGCTCCTTTCAGCTTTCTTTATTTCTGCCATTGTGAAGTATATGAGTACTGGTAAAGCTCTCATTAAATAGAATATAAGAATCTGATATGGGGTTCTGTTGTAGATGGGCGTTCCAACCCTGGGGTTGACCGTGCTGAGCGGAACCTCGTCGCAACACGGTCACCCCGAGGGTTGGAAACGCCCATCTACAACAGAACCCCATATTGGATTCTTTTTTCTTGCACAACACCTCCTAAACATTTCTTTTTTTATTTTGTAGCAAATTGTTCAACTACAGACTATTTCTTTTCTTCTTTTTTAAGATTTCAGTACAATAGTCCTGTATTCAGTGTCTTTTAACAATAAATGAGTCAAATAATTAGCAGTCTTATTGATTTTTTTATTTCGTACATTGTTTTTTTTTTTTTTTTTTTTTTTTTTTGCCGGTTAGTTTTGACAGCTCGCACATGTATATTGTTTACAAAGTAAAAGTAGTGTGGAAGTGGTTCAATTAAAGCGCACTAATGTTAATTGCCTGGGTCGGAACACCATGCAGCTTCAGAACATAAATTTCTATCCCAGGGTAAAATCACGGATTTCCTTGTCTGGTGTGCAAGCGGAAGGTCTAAGCATATCCGGGCAAAGTGGTGCGAGTCGGACCGGTTTAATTGGGCTGCAGGACATGCGATGTCATTTCATCTCAATGTCGGATAAAACTCCCACAAAATTGGAATTGAAAGCGACGTCTCCAAAATGACCTATATAGTGCTGACGGGGACGTTAACCTTTGTTATGGTGCATAACTTCTTTTGTACAGCAACGGATTATTTCCCTTTGACAGAATAAAAGACGAACAACACGTAGCCTTTTTCAGGAACGCCATGTGGGCGTATGGCAGTACACGAAGAAAGAGTATGGTAAGAAAGAAAAGGAAAGATACTGCATCAGGCTGCTGACAAGACAAAACTTCAATAACTATATTTAATGGCTTAAAAATGGAGGATCTTACATGAGTGTTCATGTATTATTGACTTTATTATTTCCTCAACGAGTTTAATAAATTCAATAATACATACGCACGAATGCAAGATTCTATTTATCATATGACATTTAAAACCCATTTTTTTTCGCGATCTTTTAATAAAAATGTCAGTATTCCGTCGTTAGTAAACGCGACGTCGTTTAAGGACGTCGACTATGTAACGTTACGGGTTGTATCTATATATATAGCTGATATGCATATTTAATCATCTAGTGGATTTTTGAAAATACTACATGGCGTTATTACACTCTCAGACGCCACGTCATATGATAAATAGAGATATGTTGTGGGTACGCGTCATTATAACCTCAACGAGAGGATTCTAACGAGCACCCAAAACCTGTTTGGAGCGCATATAAGAAAAAAATATCAATTTTTGTATCAGAAAAAAATGCCGTTTTATAGGTATGAAAGAATGCACTTTCTTACATGCTTTTCAATGAAATATAGAGATTTCTCAGTGAACTTAAAATCGATATTGTCACTGTCAAACAGTGAAAATACGATTTTTATTTTTCATTGTTTGTGAATTCGATGTATCATCGAAAAATAACATATATTCTCTATTTGTTAGATTTCAATTAGGTAAACGTTATTAATGTGTGTCAGAAATTACGTCACACACGTTTTCACGTCATTCAGGCGTTGATGACGCCATCTTTAGCAATAATGCACGCGACACCGAACGGCGGACATTATTCGAATGCAAATTTCAAGTGAATCATTTGATAAAGTAACATTCCAAGCCGTTTTCCAGGTACAAACTTTCAGCTTACTCCCAATATTATACTCTAAACACCTCTAAATCGACGCGAAATCACCATAGCATAAAACGTTGTCCGTGGTGACGTCTGACGCTTAAAATTGCAGTAATAATTGCAGTTTAAAGCATATAAGAAAGAAGAAAATTTGATTTTTTTTTTCAGTGTAAGATCAGTGTAAGATCGATTTTTAATTCGCTCAAGTTTTTTCACTCGTGACTTCGCCATTTGTGAAAATACTTCTTTTTGGTGTTCATTCGATGAAATAAAAATCTACACTGAAAAAATAAATAAATATCCTGTATCACACGGGCGTGTTAGCATAATGACCTCTAGTTCCAGAACGTAAAATTTGAAGACCCTTATTATTATGTGTAGCTGAACAGACCGGTTTTGTTCTTACCTGGTCGCAACCCAGAGACAAGTTTTAACGTGATTCGGCTTATTTTATGAGGAATAGATACACCTTCATGGGAGGCAACTCCTGCAAAGGTATCTTTGTCTCCCATGTCAAAAGGGGTCAACTCTTAACCCTTGACCTGCTGAATATTTAAATATGCCACACCCACCACTGATTATCAACCAATCAGATTTCTTGATGCAAATCATTGCAACAAATTCATAAACTGAATGACAAACAATGAAGATCCTATTCAGATGGCTTCTTCAGAAGCCATCTGATCTGGATCTACATTTTTCTGAAAGCTAAGACATATCCGGGTTCAGCAGGACAAGGGTTAAAGGAAAGAACTTGCTGACTTGCATGTTACTATCTGGGCACCTTGTGGACATTGAGGGCCATGTCCTAGTGCACCAGACGGAGATGAACCGGCTCAGTCTAACTTACAGTGCCTTGTGGTGGTGGTGCGGGGAGGGGGTTTGAGTTGGCATCAGGAGCTAGAATTATGAGTCACTGGTTCCATTTGACAATACGGAACTGACTTGTATGTCACCATCTGGGCACCTTGTAGACATTGAGGGTCAGGTCCTTGTGCAGATTGAGATGAACCAGCACAGTCTAACTTACTATGCCTCGTTGTGACAAAGTGGGGTGGGTAGATTTGGCATCAGAAGCTAGACTTATAAACTTATGAGTCTGTGGTTCCCTTTTACAATACAGAGCTGACTTGCCATTATCTGGACATCGTGTGGACATTGAGGGTCGTGTCCTAGTGCACAAGACGGAGATGGGCCGGCTCAGTCTAGCTTACAACTCCTATTGGTGACGAAGAACGGTTTCTATTACTAATTTTCACACCACCAATACCCGGTACTAAGTCGGCCTGACGACACCTCCATACCCTTTGCATATATCTCATGTAAAATGTTACCATTCCATTCATGATACCCCACCTGACCAAGAGATTGCCAAGATGATTGTTCTGAGCAAGTTGGATGATAATCGGACCAAAACTGTGGCCTCAAGAGTGTTCACAAGGTTTTTTCTCTGATTTGACCTTCCGTCCTACTTTTTGACTCGACATATCCCATATTCAAACTTGACCAAGATATTAACAAGATGATCAATCTGAGCAAGTTGGATGTTGATCAGACCAAAAGTGTGGCCTCAAGAGTGTTCACAAGGGTTTTCTATGATCTGACCTACCAGATCATTCTGAACCAGTTTGGTGATGATTAGACCAAAACTGTGACCTCACGCGTGTTCTCAAGGTTTTTCTAAGACTTGGCCTACCGACCTATTCTTTCAGCCGGCATATTCTAACTAGACCGAGATGATGTCAAAACAATCATTTGATGATGACTGGACCAAAACTGTGGCCTCTAGAAAGTCGACGTGGTTTTCTATGATTTGACCTCCTGGCCTAATTTTTAATCCGACATGATCCACATTCGAACATCACTATGACCAAGATATGCCAACATGAACATTTTATGCAGATTTGGTTATGATTTGACCTCCTGGCCTAATTTTTAATCCGACATGATCCACATTCGAACATCACTATGACCAAGATATGCCAACATGAACATTTTATGCAGATTTGGTTATGATTTGACAAAAAAATGTGGCCTCAAAAGTGTTCACAAGGTTTTTCTATGATTTGACCTACTGGCCTACCTTTTCACCCAGCACATCCCAAATTTAAACTTGTCCAATGTATTAATAAGATGGTCAATCTCAGCAAACTTGATGATGAATAGACCAACCCTTTGGCCTCAAGTGTGTTCACAAGGTTTATCTATGATTTGACATACCGATCTGTGTGTGTGTGTGTGTGTGTGAATTCGGGTTTAACGTCGCTTTCAACAATTTTTCAACATACCGATCTACATGTTGGCCCGACATGACTAATATTCAAACTAGACCGAGATATTGTCAAACTGATCAATCTGTGCAATATTGATGATCACCGTGAAATGAAGACCACCCCCCCCCCTAAACCCCACTTCATGTAGAGAAAACTGGGGTTTACGGGGTATACAATATTTTTCTTAATTCTGCTCGAAGACATAGGTTGTGGGTACTCGTTAGAACCGCCTCGATGAGGCGGTTCTAATTAGCACCCACAACCTATGTTTTGAGCATTTATTCGAAAAATATTGCAGATTTTCATCAGAAAAGTAGCCATTTTGGAGATATGAAAAATGTAGTATGTCGCAAGGGTGTGTTATCATAATGACTCAGACCAAACTTAGGCGTCAGGGGCTAACAATACTTTGCGGAACGGAACGGAACGGAACGGAACAACTTCAGGGGCACACCACAGGGTATACTGATAGAATTAATATACTTATTTTAGTAAATGTTTTTTGAAAATATTGAGGCTTATTATCGATAACAAGTTTGTTTTCTTCAACATCTAACTGTTTTTGAGTTGTTTTTATATAAGAATAGGTTGTGATTTGCCATTTATGAACTTTGTTCCGTTCCGCAAAGTATAGTTATCCACACTGATAACTATATTTAACGGAACGGAACGGAACGGAACAAGATTATCCAGAATCAAAGTACAGGCAATGTTCCGGAATCGATACACTTACCTCACACCTCCCATCAGTGACGCCAACGGGAAAGAAACACGAAGATGAAGTGACTATACCCTAATGAAAACATCCCTGGCGGATAGCCGAAATGGCAGTTACTTTCCCACAAAATGACCAAAGGGTTATCCAAACACAAATCACAACAACGACAGAACTTGAGAACCGCCCCGGAACGGTAAGCAAAAATTACTTCAAAAGTATTTGACCTAGCCCCATGAAACTTCGCACACTTATTCACCATCACAAGGGTTACATTCTGACCAAGGGCAATATCCCGGTTGTCATTTGTGGCTGAATTATCTCCCCTTGAAATTTTGCAAAAACTCAGAAATTGGCTCCCACGGGGGCATTGGTCACCTATAGACAACATTCTACTGAACAGGTAAACACAGCTGTTTCTCATGAATAATTACGTCGGGGTAAACTACAGACTACTCCAGATAAAGAATTAGAGCAAAATTGCAGCAGCTCAGTGAGTTAAACAACAACGCATTACGAAAACACGCCTGTATACAAATACATTGTCAATTTTACCGCCGAAAATACGAACATTTTGAGATGAAAAATTGCGATATTTTTCTTATTTCTGCTCAAAATATAGATTGTTGGTACCCGCTAGAACCGCCTCGATGAGGCGGTTCTAACGAGTACCTACAATCTATATTTTTGAGCAGAAATAAGAAAAATAAGGTATACGCCTGTAAACCCAAGTTTTACATATAAAAGTAGGGTTGGAGGGGGTCAAAATTATATAGGCGTGTTTTCGTGATGGGTGAGCCGCTATTGCATGGTAGGATACTCATAGCATCAAAACAAGAAAAGCATAGAATTTCAAAATATCCTAACAGATTAAAGATATTTAGAGCTTGCATGATTTCATATAAAAAACATGTTCTTCCACATTAGGCTTACCGTCCAAATGGATTTGCTTACAAGTTTGTTCTCTTCAACATCTAGTTGTTTTTGAGTTGTTTTTATATAAGAATAGGTTGTGATTTGCCATTTATGAACTTTGTTCCGTTCCGTTCCGCAAAGTATAGTTATCCACACTGATAACTATATTTAACGGAACGGAACGGAACAAGATTATCCAGAATCAAAGTACAGGCAATATTCCGGAATCGATACACTTACCTCACACCTCCCATCAGTGACGCCAACGGGAAAGAAACACGAAGATGAAGTGACTATACCCTGATGGAAACATCCCTAGCGGATAGCCGAAATGGCAGTTACTTTCCCACAAAATGACCAAAGGGTTATCCAAACACAAATCACTACAATGACAGAACTTGAGAACCGCCCCGGAACGGTAAGCAAAAAGTACTTCAAAAGTATTTGGCCTAGCCCCATGAAACCTCACACACTTATTCACCATCACAAGGGCTACATTCTGACCAAGGGCAATAACCCGGTTGTCATTTGTGGTTGAATTATCTCCCCTTGAAATTTTGCAAAAAAGAAAAAATCAGAAATTGGCTCCCACGGGGGCATTGGTCACCTATAGACAACATTCTACTGAACAGGTAAACACAGCTGTTTCTCATGAATAATTACGTGGGGGTAAACTCCAGACTACTCCAGATAAAGAATTAGAGCAAAATTGCAGCAGCTCAGTGAGTTAAACAACAACGCATTACGAAAATACGCCTGTATACAAATACATTGTCAATTTTACCGCCGAAAATACGAACATTTTGAGATGAAAAATTGCGATATTTTTCTTATTTCTGCTGAAAATATAGATTGTTGGTACCCGCTAGAACCGCCTCGATGAGGCGGTTCTAACGAGTACCTACAATCTATATTTTTGAGCAGAAATAAGAAAAATAAGGTATACGCCTGTAAACCCAAGTTTTACATATAAAAGTAGGGTTGGAGGGGGTCAAAATTATATAGGCGTGTTTTCGTGATGGGTGAGCCGCTATTGCATGGTAGGATACTCATAGCATCAAAACAAGAAAAGCATAGAATTTCAAAATATCCTAACAGATTAAAGATATTTAGAGCTTGCATGATTTCATATAAAAAACATGTTCTTCCACATTAGGCTTACTGTCCAAATGGATTTGCTTACAAGTTTGTTCTCTTCATTATCTAGTTGTTTTTGAGTTGTTTTTATACAAGAATAGGTTGTGATTTGCCATTTATGAACTTTGTTCCGTTCCGTTTCGCAAAGTATAGTTATCCACACTGATAACTATATTTAACGGAACGGAACGGAACGGAACAAGATTATCCAGAATCAAAGTACAGGCAATGTTCCGGAATCGATACACTTACCTCACACCTCAAATCAGTGACGCCAACGGGAAAGAAACACGAAGATGAAGTGACTATACCCTGATGAAAACATCCCTAGCGGATAGCCGAAAAGGCAGTTACTTTCCCACAAAATGACCAAAGGGTTATCCAAACACAAATCACAACAACGACAGAACTTGAGAACCGCCCCGGAACGGTAAGCAAAAATTACTTCAAAAGTATTTGACCTAGCCCCATGAAACTTCGCACACTTATTCACCATCACAAGGGCTACATTCTGACCAAAGGCAATAACCCGGTTGTCATTTGTGGCTGAATTATCTCCCCTTGAAATTTTGCAAACAAAACTCAGAAATTGGCTCCCACGGGGGCATTGGTCACCTATAGACAACATTCTACTGAACAGGTAAACACAGCTGTTTCTCATGAATAATTACGTGGGGGTAAACTCCAGACTACTCCAGATAAAGAATTAGAGCAAAATTGCAGCAGCTCAGTGAGTTAAACAACAACGCATTACGAAAACACGCCTGTATACAAATACATTGACAATTTTACCGCCGAAAATACGAACATTTTGAGATGAAAAATTGCGAAATTTTTCTAATTTCTGCTCAAAATATAGATTGTTGGTACCCGCTAGAACCGCCTCGATGAGGCGGTTCTAACGAGTACCTACAATCTATATTTTGAGTAGAAATAAGAAAAATAAGGTATACGCCTGTAAACCCCAGTTTTACATATAAAAGTAGGGTTTGAGGGGGTCAAAATTATATAGGCGTGTTTTCGTGATGGGTGAGCCGCTATTGCATGGTAGGATACTCATAACATCAAAACAAGAAAAGCATAGAATTTCAAAATATCCTAACAGATTAAAGATATTTAGAGCTTGCATGATTTCATATAAAAACATGTTCTTCCACATTAGGCTTACTGTCCAAATGGATTTGCTTACAAGTTTGTTCTCTTCAACATCTAGTTGTTTTTGAGTTGTTTTTATATAAGAATAGGTTGTGATTTGCCATTTCTGAACTTTGTTCCGTTCCGTTCCGCAAAGTATAGTTATCCTTACTGATAACTATATTTAACGGAACGGAACGGAACGGAACGGAACGGAACAAGATTATCCAGAATCAAAGTACAGGCAATGTTCCGGAATCGATACACTTGCCTCACACCTCCCATCAGTGACGCCAACGGGAAAGAAACACGAAGATGAAGTGACTATACCCTAATGAAAACATCCCTAGCGGATAGCCGAAATGGCAGTTACTTTCCCACAAAATGACCAAAGGGTTATCCAAACACAAATCACAACAACGACAGAACTTGAGAACCGCCCCGGAACGGTAAGCAAAAATTACTTCAAAAGTATTTGACCTAGCCCCATGAAACTTCGCACACTTATTCACCATCACAAGGGCTACATTCTGACCAAGGGCAATATCCCGGTTGTCATTTGTGGCTGAATTATCTCCCCTTGAAATTTTGCAAAAACTCAGAAATTGGCTCCCACGGGGGCATTGGTCACCTATAGACAACATTCTACTGAACAGGTAAACACAGCTGTTTCTCATGAATAATTACGTCGGGGTAAACTACAGACTACTCCAGATAAAGAATTAGAGCAAAATTGCACCAGCTCAGTGAGTTAAACAACAACGCATTACGAAAACACGCCTGTATACAAATACATTGTCAATTTTACCGCCGAAAATACGAACATTTTGAGATGAAAAATTGCGATATTTTTCTTATTTCTGCTCAAAATATAGATTGTTGGTACCCGCTAGAACCGCCTCGATGAGGCGGTTCTAACGAGTACCTACAATCTATATTTTTGAGCAGAAATAAGAAAAATAAGGTATACGCCTGTAAACCCCAGTTTAATTACACGCCGGTGGGTCAGACCTCAGATTCTATGATGGTTCCAGCGTAAAGGCTTATTGAGAATTAGAGAGATCTAATTCAAGGTAATGTTGGTTGGTGCCTGATGCTCTATCTCTGGTCGGGCCCATCGGAGTCTAACTGTTGGTTTTCTTTTGCTTCAGTGGTTTCTTGCTGTCGAGTCCTCACCATTGTTTCATCTCTGTGGTTGTTTGATTATTTGTGTTCACGGAGATGTTGCACTGATGAGTTAGGAGGCCTTCATGTGGACTGAACAAAATATTTGTCTAAATTGCGACGGAAGTAAGGGCGGGGATTGTGGCCACGTAAAATCTATTTACACCCCCCCCCCCTCTCCCCAGTGGAATTCGTTTCCACTTACCGTTCCAAGGCGGTTCTATGGTTTGTCTTTGGGTGTTTGTGTCGCTTATATTATTTTATTTTGGATAGCCTATTGGCCATTTTCTGGGAAAGTAACTGTCCTTTTGGCTTTCCGCTATTGATGTTTCCATTGTTTCTGTTGTGTCATGTTTGTGATTCTTTCCCTTTGGTGTCTCTGATGGGAGCTATGGGTTGATTGTATCGATTCCTGATCATTGTCGCCACTTCTATTTTTATAAAGGGGAAAACCTTCAAAAGTGGTTTTCAGAGAAACCGCAAGGCCCAGTTCTTTGATATTTGGTATGAAGCTTCATCTACTGGACCTCTATGAAGATTGTTCAAGTTATAGCTCTGGGGCCAAAATGCCCTCAGGCAAGGGCCAACCGGTTTGACATAGACTTATAAAGGGAACACTTTAAAGTCTTCTTCTCAGAAACCGCAAGGTCGAGGTCTTTGATATTTGTTATGAAGCTTCATCTATTGGACCTCTACCAAGATTGTTCGAATTATAGCCCATGGGCAAAAATTGTCCCCGCGCTGGGTCCCACCGGTTTTAAGTAGACATATATGGGAAAACCTTTGAAAATCTTTCAGTCTGAAACCAGATGGCCCAGGTGTTTGATATTTGGTATGAAGTTGTGTCTAGTGGACCTCTACCAAGATTGTTCAAATTATAGCACTGGGGCCCACCGGTTTTACATAGACTTATATGGGGAAAACCTTTGAAAATATTCTTGTCTAAATACTTTATAGCACAAGCTACACTGACCAGCAGAATGAGTCACCACAGGTAGCTCTCTAACACTGAAAATGCCATTGAGCTATTTTAGTAACCTTGGCTCAAGGAGGTTTGCTGAGATTGTGCTATAAAGTATAAAAGTCTTGTTCTCTGAAACAGCAAGGCCCAACTCTTTGATTTTTGGTATGAAGCCCTCAATCAAGAGTGTTTAAATTATAGCCCTGGGGTCAAAAATGCCCCCGCACTGGGTCCCACCGGTTTTACATAGACATATACATGTATAGGGAAAACCTTTGAAAATATTCTTGTCTGAAACCAGATGGCCCATGTGTTTAATATTTGTTTTGAAGCTTCATCTAGTGGACCTCTACCAGGATTGTTCAAATTATACCCCTGAGGCCACAAAAATGCTCCCCGCACCGGGGCCTACCAGTTTTACTTAGACTTCTATAGGAAAAACCTTTAAAAATCTTCTTGTCTGAAACCAGGTGGTCCAGATGTCCGATATTTTGTATGAAGTTGTATCGAGTTGACCTCTACCAAGATGGTATAAGGCCACATATCTCGGAAACCTTTCAGATGTTCCTTCATAAACAATATATATTCGTGTTCCTAATGATAAGGTGCATTCAGTGACACCAACGTGGGGTTCAGCCAGGATGTGCCGGGACTCCACTTCATAAAAGACCAAATATCTCAGGAACCATTCAGATCCCCACATCTAAACCATACATATTCTTGTTCCTTATGATAAGACATTCAACGATAGCAACCTAGGGGTCTCACAGGGTGAGTCTGGGCCATGCTTCATCCCTGCCAAAGATCTGAGCAACTGTTCAGAACCCTGTCCATCAACCATATATACCCCCCCATTGGGGCTTGCAGTAATAGATGGGCTCTATGAGGCTTCCACGCAGACATGAAACCGACCGCACATGGGTCTGGTAAACCGCCCAGAGGATTCAAGCCTGCCCAGGCAAAGCGTTGCGAATCGGTCCGTCCATGATTATAAACCCTGTTTCCTGTTCTCAAGACTTATAAGAACTTCATTAATTATACTTGGTACAAACATGCATCTAGAGATGGCAACTTTAATGCACACATACATATTTCACAGACCTTCATTTCATGGTTCACTGACTTTTTTTTTGCTTCAACCCTAGCTTTCACCCTAATATAAGAGTCCAGTATCCAAAGACTATAAGAGATTCATCAATAATACTGATACAAACTTGCATCTAGAGAAGGAAACTTTTAAACAACCATCCATCTTTGACCGTGACCTACATTTCATGGTTTTCGAAGTTAGCGCCCTCACAGGCGCGACATAGCCTTCGGTGAATTCTTTTCTTAATATTTCATGCAGTCTCTAATACATGTATATCAGCATGTTGCAAGAGTTCATTTTTCTAACTCTAACTTGCTTGAAGCTAAAAGCAGATCTAGATATTCTTCCGTTCGGTTCCGCTGAAAATAATTATCGGTGTGGATAATTATACTTTGCGGAACGGAACGGAAAGGAACAGATTCTTATACCCTCAGTTTAACATTTTTGTGTCGGGTTCTGCATATTCTTGTTTCCTTCAATTCATTCGTATAATGCACAAGCAATCTTCAAATTTCGATTTTGTTTGTGCCGTCGAGATGACGGCATACACAAAATCAAAATTTCGTTTTTTCGGAAGAAGCATCCGTGGCGCAATGGTTAAGCTACTCGCCTCAAAAACCAGGGGTCCTGGGTTCGATCCCGGGCTTTATCAGACTTTCGGGTGAGTCTTTAAACCGAAGTCCCGTCTCCGTATGACATTAGCTGTTGGTGGGACGTAAATCCCAAACATACACACACATTTTTTTCGGTAGCCTGGGTGGCTGTGGTCTTTGAGTTTGGTTTCGTCTGTGTAATTTTATTTAAATATTTCACATAGAAAATCACGTAACTCGATGCGTTCATGGAAGTATGAACTACGTTGTTTTCTATAGGTTTACTTTGAGACTTTACACTGGAAATGTAAATATTCTGCGTATTATTGTGATCTTGGCAAACCTTTTAGACTCTCATCAGACGCCGCGTTCTGTGGCGTCTAATTTGGACCTACACTGTTTGCCAAACCCAACACATGTAAGATTCAAGCCCAGATTACCTTTTTTTTTCATCTTAAAAATGTTCTTTTTTCCGCAGTAATATTTACAATGTATTTGTATAGGCGTGTTTTCGTAATGTAATTAAGATGCTGCTTGGGCCCATGATCATAACTTGCTTGAAGCTGAAAGCAGGTCTAGATATTCTTGTTCCGTTCCGTTCCGTTAAATATAGTTATCAGTGTGGATAATTATACTTTGCGGAACGGAACGGAACAAAGTTTAGAAATGGCAAATCACAATCTATTTTACTTTAAAACAACTAAAAAACAGTCAGATGTTCAAGAGTATAAGCTTGTAATCGATAATAAGCCTAAATATTCTCAAAAACAGTGGACTTAAATGAATATGCTAATTTTATATTTATACCTTGGCCTTAATCAACACCTATATATTCTTAGAAACATTGAGATGAAATGAAAAAAGGAGTTCTGCTTATTCTTTATCCCTTCCATTCATCCCTTTATTGCAAAACAATCCTTAAGTAGAGTTTTGAGTATAAAATTGATATGCTGCTAGGGTTCTTTGTTTTACTTCTGCTTTTCATGATAATAACTTGCTTGAAGCTGAAAGCAGGTCTGGATAATCTTGTTCCGTTCCGTTCCGTTAAATATAGTTATCAGTGTGGATAATTATACTTTGCGGAACGGAACGGAACAAAGTTCAGAAATGGCAAATCACAGACTATTCTTACTTAAAAACAACTAAAAAAGAGTCAAATGTTCAATAGGATAAACTAGTAATCGGTAAAAAGCCTAAAATATTCTAAACTGTGGCGATGTTGAATCTATTTGTGCCCCCCCCCCCCCCCCCCCCCCAGTGGAGTACTTTTTGCTTACCGTTCCGGGGTGGTTCATCTGTCGTTGTTTATCGCTTATTGTGGTTTGTGTTTGGATAACCGTTTGGTCATTTTGTGGGATAGTAACTGCCATTTCGGCTATCCGCTAGGGATGTTTTCATCAGGGTATAGTCACTTCATCTTCGTGTTTCTCTCCCGTTGGCGTCACTGATGGGAGGTGTGAGGTAAGTGTATCGATTCCGGAACATTGCCTGTACTTTGATTCTGGATAATCTTGTTCCGTTCCGTTCCGTTAAATATAGTTATCAGTGTGGATAACTATACTTTGCGGAACGGAACGGAACAAAGTTCAGAAATGGCAAATCACAACCTATTCTTATATAAAAACAACTCAAAACAACTAGATGATGAAGAGAACAAACTTGTAAGCAAATCCATTTGGACAGTTCAAGGGGAGATAATTATGCCACAAATGACAACCGGGTTATTGCCCTTGGTCAGAATGTAGCCCTTGTGATGGTGAATAAGTGTGTGAAGTTTCATGGGGCTAGGTCAAATACTTTTGAAGTACTTTTTGCTTACCGTTCCGGGGCGGTTCTCAAGTTCTGTCGTTGTTGTGATTTGTGTTTGGATAACCGTTTGGTCATTTTGTGGGAAAGTAACTGCCATTTCGGCTATCCGCTAGGGATGTTTTCATCAGGGTATAGTCACTTCATCTTCGTGTTTCTTTCCCGTTGGCGTCACTGATGGGAGGTGTGAGGTAATTGTATCGATTCCGGAACATTGCCTGTACTTTGATTCTGGATAATCTTGTTCCGTTCCGTTCCGTTAAATATAGTTATCAGTGTGGATAACTATACTTTGCGGAACGGAACGGAACAAAGTTCAGAAATGGCAAATCACAACCTATTCTTATATAAAAACAACTCAAAAACAACTAGATGTTGAAGAGAACAAACTTGTAAGCAAATCCATTTGGACAGTAAGCCTAATGTGGAAGAACATGTTTTTTATATGAAATCATGCAAGCTCTAAATATCTTTAATCTGTTAGGATATTTTGAAATTCTATGCTTTTCTTGTTTTGATGCTATGAGTATCCTACCATGCAATAGCGGCTCACCCATCACGAAAACACGCCTATATAATTTTGACCCCCTCCAACCCTACTTTTATATGTAAAACTGGGGTTTACAGGCGTATACCTCATTTTTCTTATTTCTTCTAAAAAATATATATTGTAGGTACTCGTTAGAACCGCCTCATCGAGGCGGTTCTAGCGGGTACCAACAATCTATATTTTGAGCAGAAATAAGAAAAATATCGCAATTTTTCATCTCAAAATGTTCGTATTTTCGGCGGTAAAATTGACAATGTATTTGTATACAGGCGTGTTTTCGTAATGCGTTGTTGTTTAACTCACTGAGCTGCTGCAATTTTGCTCTAATTCTTTATCTGGAGTAGTCTGGAGTTTACCCCCACGTAATTATTCATGAGAAACAGCTGTGTTTACCTGTTCAGTAGAATGTTGTCTATAGGTGACCAATGCCCCCGTGGGAGCCAATTTCTGAGTTTTTGCAAAATTTCAAGGGGAGATAATTCAGCCAGAAATGACAACCGGGTTATTGCCTTTGGTCAGAATGTAGCCCTTGTGATGGTGAATAAGTGTGTGAAGTTTCATGGGGCTATGTCAAATACTTTTGAAGTACTTTTTGCTTACCGTTCCGGGGCGGTTCTCAAGTTCTGTCGTTGTTGTGATTTGTGTTTGGATAACCCTTTGGTCATTTTGTGGGAAAGTAACTGCCATTTCGGCTATCCACTAGGGATGTTTTCATCAGGGTATAGTCACTTCATCTTCGTGTTTCTTTCCCGTTGGCGTCACTGATGGGAGGTGTGAGGTAAGTGTATCGATTCCGGAACATTGCCTGTACTTTGATTCTGGATAATCTTGTTCCGTTCCGTTCCGTTCCGTTCCGATAAATATAGTTATCAGTGTGGATAACTATACTTTGCGGAACGGAACGGAACAAAGTTCAGAAATGGCAAATCACAACCTATTCTTATATAAAAACAACCCAAAAACAACTAGATGTTGAAGAGAACAAACTTGTAAGCAAATCCATTTGGACAGTAAGCCTAATGTGGAAGAACATGTTTTTTATATGAAATCATACGAGCTCTAAATATCTTTAATCTGTTAGGATATTTTGAAATTCTATGCTTTTCTTGTTTTGATGCTATGAGTATCCTACCATGCAATAGCGGCTCACCCATCACGAAAACACGCCTATATAATTTTGACCCCCTCCAACCCTACTTTTATATGTAAAACTTGGGTTTACAGGCGTATACCTTATTTTTCTTATTTCTGCTCAAAAATATAGATTGTAGGTACTCGTTAGAACCGCCTCATCGAGGCGGTTCTAGCGGGTACCAACAATCTATATTTTGAGCAGAAATAAGAAAAATATCGCAATTTTTCATCTCAAAATGTTCGTATTTTCGGCGGTAAAATTGACAATGTATTTGTATACAGGCGTGTTTTCGTAATGCGTTGTTGTTTAACTCACTGAGCCGCTGCAATTTTGCTCTAATTCTTTATCTGGAGTAGTCTGGAGTTTACCCCCACGTAATTATTCATGAGAAACAGCTGTGTTTACCTGTTCAGTAGAATGTTGTCTATAGGTGACCAATGCCCCCGTGGGAGCCAATTTCTGAGTTTTTTTTTTTGCAAAATTTCAAGGGGAGATAATTCAGCCACAAATGACAACCGGGTTATTGCCCTTGGTCAGAATGTAGCCCTTGTGATGGTGAATAAGTGTGCGAAGTTTCATGGGGCTAGGTCAAATACTTTTGAAGTACTTTTTGCTTACCGTTCCGGGGCGGTTCTCAAGTTCTGTCGTTGTTGTGATTTGTGTTTGGATAACCCTTTGGTCATTTTGTGGGAAAGTAACTGCCATTTCGGCTATCCGTTAGGGATGTTTTCATCAGGGTATAGTCACTTTATCTTCGTGTTTCTTTCCCGTTGGCGTCACTGATGGGAGGTGTGAGGTAAGTGTATCGATTCCGGAACATTGCCTGTACTTTGATTCTGGATAATCTTGTTCCGTTCCGTTCCGTTAAATATAGTTATCAGTGTGGATAACTATACTTTGCGGAACGGAACGGAACAAAGTTCAGAAATGGCAAATCACAACCTATTCTTATATAAAAACAACTCAAAAACAACTAGATGTTGAAGAGAACAAACTTGTAAGCAAATCCATTTGGACAGTAAGCCTAATGTGGAAGAACATGTTTTTTATATGAAATCATGCAAGCTCTAAATATCTTTAATCTGTTAGGATATTTTGAAATTCTATGCTTTTCTTGTTTTGATGCTATGAGTATCCTACCATGCAATAGCGGCTCACCCATCACGAAAACACGCCTATATAATTTTGACCCCCTCCAACCCTACTTTTATATGTAAAACTGGGGTTTACAGGCGTATACCTCATTTTTCTTATTTCTTCTAAAAAATATATATTGTAGGTACTCGTTAGAACCGCCTCATCGAGGCGGTTCTAGTGGGTACCAACAATCTATATTTTGAGCAGAAATAAGAAAAATATCGCAATTTTTCATCTCAAAATGTTCGTATTTTCGGCGGTAAAATTGACAATGTATTTGTATACAGGCGTGTTTTCGTAATGCGTTGTTGTTTAACTCACTGAGCTGCTGCAATTTTGCTCTAATTCTTTATCTGGAGTAGTCTGGAGTTTACCCCCACGTAATTATTCATGAGAAACAGCTGTGTTTACCTGTTCAGTAGAATGTTGTCTATAGGTGACCAATGCCCCCGTGGGAGCCAATTTCTGAGTTTTTGCAAAATTTCAAGGGGAGATAATTCAGCCAGAAATGACAACCGGGTTATTGCCTTTGGTCAGAATGTAGCCCTTGTGATGGTGAATAAGTGTGTGAAGTTTCATGGGGCTAGGTCAAATACTTTGAAGTACTTTTTGCTTACCGTTCCGGGGCGGTTCTCAAGTTCTGTCGTTGTTGTGATTTGTGTTTGGATAACCCTTTGGTCATTTTGTGGGAAAGTAACTGCCATTTCGGCTATCCGCTAGGGATGTTTTCATTAGGGTATAGTCACTTCATCTTCGTGTTTCTTTCCCGTTGGCGTCACTGATGGGAGGTGTGAGGTAAGTGTATCGATTCCGGAACATTGCCTGTACTTTGATTCTGGATAATCTTGTTCCGTTCCGTTCCGTTCCGTTCCGTTAAATATAGTTATCAGTGTGGATAACTATACTTTGCGGAACGGAACGGAACAAAGTTCAGAAATGGCAAATCACAAACTATTCTTATATAAAAGCAACTCAAAAACAGTTAGATGTTGAAGAAAACAAACTTGTTATCGATAATAAGCCTAAATATTTTCAAAAAACATTTACTAAAATAAGTATATTAATTCTATCAGTATACCCTGTGGTGTGCCCCTGAAGTTGTTCCGTTCCGTTCCGTTCCGTTCCGCAAAGTATAGTTAGCCGCGTCAGGCATGTTCACAATTTTTTTTCTATGAATTGACCTACTGACCTACTCTTTCAACCGACATGGCCCATTTTCGAACTAGACCGAGATATTGTCAAAACAATCATTCAAGTTTGATGATGACTGGACAAAAATTGTGGCCTCTAGAGTGTTCGGAAGGATGTTCTGTGATTTGATCTACTGACCTACCTATTGACCGAACATATCCCATTTTAAAACTTGACAAAGATATTAACAAGATGATCATTCTGAGCAAGTTTGGTGATGATTAGACCAAACCTGCGGCCTCTAGTGTGTCCACATGGTTTTTGTCCACATGGTGATTTGATCTACTTGACTCCCTTTTGATCTGACATGGCCCATATTCGAACATGACCGAGATATGTTAAAATGATCATTCTATGCAGGTTTGATGATGACTGGATAAAAATGGCCTCACGAGTGTTCACAGGGTTTTTCTATGATTTGTCCTACTGGCCTACCTTTTGACCCAACATATCCCATTTTCAATCTTGAACAAGCCATTAATAAGATGATCATTCTGAGCAAGTTTGATGATGATTAGACCAAAACAGTGGTCTCTAGAGTGTTCACAAAGTTTTTCTATGATCTGACTTACTGACCTACTCTTTTAGCCGACATGATCCATATTCGAACTAGACCAAGATATTGTCAAGACTATCATTCAGAGCAAGCTTAAGTTTGATGATGGTTGTGGCATCAAGCGTGTTCACAAGGTTTTTCTATGATTTGACCTACCAATCTACATTTTGAATTCAAACTAGACCGAGATATTGCCAAGCTGTTCAATCTGAGCAATATTGGTGATGATTGGACCAAAATTTGTGGCCTCTAGTGTGTCCACATGGTTTTCTTTGATTTGACCTACTGGCCTCCTTTTTATTCCGATATGACACATATTCGAACATGGCCGAGATATTGTCAAAATGATAATTCTATGCAGGTTTGATGATAATTGGACCACAATGTGTCCTCTAGAGTGTTACCAAGGCTTTTCTATGATTTGACTGGCCTGCTGTTTGACCCACCATGACCCATATTCGAATTTTACCGAGACGTTGTTATGATGATCATTATGAACAAGTCATTCGGTCGTGCGTCGTCAACAATTTGCTTTAAATACGAACTTCTCCTTAACCCTTAAGCCAATTTGATTCAAACTTCACAGGAATGTTACCTAGGTGGCTCCCTACCAAAATAGCTCAAATCATTCCGCTCTGATGAACAGGATGGCCAACGGAGCTAAAAATTGAAAACATCTTTAAACGCCAACTCCTCCTGTACACTTGGGCCAATTTCATTCAAACTTCATAGAAATGTTGCGTAGGAGAATTTCAACCAAAATAGCGAAAACGGTTCCGCTCCGATGAGCAAAATGGCCGTTAGAGCTAAAAATAGAAAAACATTGTAAATTTGCCTCAAACGCGAACTCCTCCTAAACCCTTGGGCCAATTTGATTCAAACTTCACAGGAATGTTGCCTAGGTGACTCCCGACCAAAATAGCAAAAAAAAAAACGTTCCGCTCTGACAAACCGCTTTGAAGGCGGCCGCCAGAGCTAATCAAAGCGCCAAAGGCACTAAAATGACAGATTCTAAGAGAAAATCATAACACTGTGAAAACTTACAGGAATCTTTTCAAAAAAGATCTTTAAATTTAGAAAAGTAGTTCTGCAAATTCCATTATAAGATATGTTTGCAGATGTCTATACACCGGTGGTATTATGCAATGCCATTCGATGTTTCAAATTCTGGAAAGAATATATTTTTACGTTTTCAAAACCAAACATTTAAATTAAAGTTTTAACAATGCTACTGTCCATAAGTAACAGTTTTTGTCTGGTCGGTTGTGGATACCTCTCCAGAAAGATACTCTATGAGGAAGAGATCGGAGGAGAAAGGCAGGCTAGTCCTGTACATGAATTCCATTGGCTTGAAGAAACGTTTGAGTCAGAACAGCACTATGAGCCCGCGCGTAATCCTGCTGGATAAGATATCCCGGATTATGAGCGTAAAAAATAAAAATGGAACCATGTAGGCCGAAGCACTTGATTGATGTAACGTCTCGCTGTTCAGTTCACGTCTCAGCCATGATATTGAATGTTATTAATGACACTAAGCTGCGTTCGCTAACTGCATGCAATACCACGCCACACAATTGCGCTGTTCCGACCAATATGTCACACTCTATTACGCACGCGTCGCCTCGGCATACCTTACACCTATACGTCGAAACACACGGAAACGACAATCGACGTGATATACGCTCACTAAAACGCATATCACGTCAGTCGCTTAGACGCCAATTTACGCATTTCATGCACCAGCGTAAGTGTTCCGTACTGTGTCGACGCGTTAACTTTGGTCACGACAGGAACGTCTAGCTCTCAAACATGCATCGCATAAGGGCGACGAACAGTGTCAGTGCTTATTAGTCGGTAGTTGAGACCCCTTGTTTATCTACAGGTACAGTCTAGCAGCTGCCGGCGGAAATTAATTAGCATATGCGTCTGACGGATGAATCGATCTTGACGTACTGACGTTGTCGCTCCAATAGACGATAGATCAAACACATATGGCACCCAAAATCAGAGTCATCGTCATCCGTTTTGCGACCAAGGGGCACGCTTACGATCCTTTAATGAAAAATGTTGCAATACGCTCTCAATGCTTTTTGAGAACAAATTTCAGTTTATTCTTTTCTAGGCACGACCTTACATTAAATATCAAAAGTTTGATCCTGAACATGATGTTTCTATCCGTAGTGGTGTGAAGGTGGTGCACAGGATAGACGTCGCCGGACTGGTAACCAGACGTCACGGTTGATTGATTTAACCTTTATGGTCCCTAAGCGTATTGTAACCATGCAATTGTTTGGTTTCAGAATCAAACACTGAGAATGTTGGTGGGGTGTAGGTTGGGGTAATAGTCCTGGGCTGAGACTGAAACTGTTTCATTTAACTCTGAAATTCCAAACAAATAGTGAAGATTTTGATAAGAAGCCACGTTCTGCAGCGTCCGATTTTGTTCTTCACTGTTTGCCACGCTTTGATTCCAGGATAACCATTGGGCCTTGAAGAAATAGATGGGCTGCATGATGCTTCCACGCAGAGCTGAACCCGACCGCACACGAGTACTGGTAAACCGCTTAAAGGATCTAAGCCTGCCCACGCCGAGCGGTGCGAGCCCAACCGTCCATACTTATTAACCCTATTGGTTCCAGTGGGTGACAGGGCTTGAGATGTCATTTCATCTCAATGTCTGGTAAAAGTCCCACAAAATTGGAAGCGACGTTTCAAAAATGGCCTTCACAGTGCTGACGGGGACGTTAAACGTCAAATTAAACAAACACAATATTCAGTCTTTTGGAATACCCTAATTGTGGCTATTTTCTACAAGAAAAAATGTTATTCTGACATGTCGGTGATAGTCACGTAGACATTAGCACTGAAGCGCTTTTCTTATTAGCAACTTCGGGTCGAATGCCAAACAATTAATCCGTTGGGTACATGTAAGTGTTATCTGTAAAATTTGCACTTAAATCAAAATTTGGATCTGGCAAACAATGTAGACTCAGATCAAACGCCACAGAACACGATGCTGATCTTGTTCTACACTTTTTTGCATTAGTTTATACTATATATATAAAATCTTAAGTTTTAATGAATCAGTCCAAGTCCCCGTTCGTGACCAGCCTGCATTCAGAGACAATCGGCATGAATGTTGACAGTGCTTTGATTTATTCGCTGTCTTGAGTTTCTGGAGTGCACTCTTCCATCACTGAAGTTGGGCTCGTCCATTCCGCTAAATATGGCACCTAGAATTATATCACAGGACCTACACTGTTTGCATAAGTATCTGTACCATATTCCGGGTTGAAAGGGACAGCCTTTCTTTCCAATTTTCCACGCAAAGTCTAATATACACCTAGGTTGTAACTGACGTAGACTTGACCTCGAAAGTCAGAGGCTGGTCTTTTTGGATTAAATATTGACAGCACTGCTAGAAAACAGTGTAAAACCTGAGCAAACGGCTGAGCTGACGCCGCATTGATCTGGGTATATTTGCCAAACCCGTCACATGATGCAGCTGATTCATATGAAATGCTGAATCGATTCTCTGAAAGGTAAGTTAAAAACGTCAAGTCGTCTGTTTCAAACGTTTGTTTTGCGCTTATAGAATAACTAATACGCTTGTACAATTTTGACTGCTGCGCCAAAACCGGACTATATTTTGTGTGGACTCATATTTCTATGTCGGTCAAAGCCGGAAGAAAGCCAGAAGAAAGCCGGAACTACTTTAAAACCTGCAGGATAGCTAGAGATGACAGATTGAATCTGTCATTAAAAATAGAAAACATCTTCAAACGACAACTTCTCCTGTACCCTTGGGCCAATTTCATTCAATCTTCATTTGAACGTTGCTTCCAAAATAGCTAAAATTATCGCACTCCGATGAATAAAATGGCCGCCAGAGCTAAAAAAAGTAAAGCATCGTTAATTTGCTTCAAATGCAAACTCCTACTAAACCCGCGAGCCAATTTGATTCAAACTTCACATCAATATTGGCTATGTGACTCCCTACCAAAATTGCTAAAATCGTTTCGCTCTAATGAACAAGATAGCTAAAAATAGAAACACATCGTAAATTTGCTTCAAATGCAATCTCCTCCTAAACCCTTGGGTCAATTTGATTCAAACTTCACGTGAATGTTGGCTCGGTGACTCCCTACTAAAATCGTTCCGCTCTGATGAACAAGATGGCCGCCAGACCTAAAAATAGAAAAAAATCTTGAAATGACAACTCTTCCTGTACCCTTGGCCCAATTTGATTCAAACTTCACAGGAATGTTGGCAAGATGACTACCTAACAAAATAGCTAAAAGCGTTCTGCTCTGGTGAACAAGATGAACGCCAGAGCTAAAAATAGAAAAAAAATCTTCAAACGACAACTCCTCCTGTACCCTTGGGTCAATTACATACAAACTTCGTAGGAATATAGATGCCCCTCTACCAAAATAGCTTAAACGATCCCGCTCCGGGGAACAAAATGACCACCAAAGCTAAAATAGAACAACATTATTAATTTGCTTCAGACCCGAACTCCTGCTTAACCTTTGGGTCAATTTGCTACAAACTTCGCAGGAATGTTTCCTAGGTGACTCCCTTCCATAATAGCTAACATCGTTCCGCTCTGACGAACAAGATGGCCACCAGAGCCAAAAATAGAATGTACTAGAGACAGTGACACTCAGGTGAGCGAATCAGGGCCATCTGTGCCCTCTTGTTTGATTTGAGTGAATGAGTGTTTGAGTTTTACGTCCCACCGACATCTAAGGTCATACGGAGACGGGACCTCGGTTAAAAGACTCATCCGAAAGTCTGGAGAAGCCCGGGATCGATCCTGCGACCCCTGGTTTATAAGGCACTACCGCACGGAGGCTTCTATTGTTTGATTTGAGGTTTAACGTCCCCGTCAAACTGTATGTCATTTTGGTGACAACGTTTCCAATTCGATGGGACTTTTACCCGACATTGAGATGAAATGACATCTCAAGCCCTGTCGCCCAATGAAACCAATAGGGATCGTAATGATTGGACCAAAATGTTGCCTCTAAAGTGTTAAATAGAAAAAAATACGCATGCACGACGGACGACGCACGCAGCACGACGAACGACGGGCATCTCACGGTCACAAGAGCGCTTGACTAAGCCTGTCCAGGAAAAGTGGTGCGCGTTGCACCGCTCTTTAGACCCTAGGCGGTAGGGCTCGAGAAGTCATTTTCATATCAATGTAGGTTTAAAGTCCCACATAATGGGAAGCAAATCTCCAAAATTATCTAAATACTGTTGACCGGAACGTAAAACCTCAACACAAACAAACAAACAAGGATGTTTTAGTACATACATGTGTATTCTAAGAAAAGAAAAAAACGTCGAAATTTTAACTGAAAAAGCACTTCGTAACGTCTGCTTCCGCAGTCAGTTAAATCCGTGACAAATGTATAGCTTTAAATAGTAAATTGAATAAAAAGCAAAATATGCAACTGTTTATCATATAGTATGAAACGTGTCGTTACATAAAATCCTATGACAAAAAGTTTCGCTGCGAGCAGGGTTCGAACCTGCGCGGGAATATCCCATTGGATTTCAAGTCCAACGCCTTAACCACTCGGCCATCACAGCTGTGATTATTACGTGTCAAATAACTATTATTTATAGTAATAGTATTAGTGTGTATCATTCAGGGTAATTAATCTAGTATTGAATTTTCAGGTTTATAGTTTTACGGTTTATCTCCCTTACTTTTTTTTATTTAAAACGAGGCACGTGTGTATCCTGCCTATAAATTTTAAAATGCCAACATTTAAACATTTATGGGCGGACAAATTTCATGCTCAAGTAAGTTGAGCATGACAAATGTTTTATAACCTCGGGGCCAGAAAATGTACTACTTGTAATGTCATTCCTGTACTAATATTTCTTTCTTTTTTGGGGGGCTTGTTTGGGGTTTACCAGTCCATAATGAAAAAAGGGCTAGGCCTATATAATTTTGACCCCCTTAAACCCCACTTTTAAAAAAGTATAACTGGTGTCTTATTTCTGCTCAAAAATACATTGTGGGTACTTGTTAGAACCGCCTCGCCGAGGCTGTTCTAACGAGTTTGCACAATCTATGTTTCGAGCAGAAATATGAAAAACTATCAGTTTTTTTCCATGTTTTCGTTAAAATTTTATATATAATTGAAAAGGTGTGTTTTCGTAATGCTTAGGTCATAGTTTACCTAAGTCCACCTTATACATAAACGGTTTACTAGTACATTCTTTCGCCAGAGTGTGGTGGATCAGCGGGAGGGAGAGAATAAAAGTGCTGACGCGACAGGTATCGAACCCGCGACTTCCTGATCACCAGCCAGACGCCACCAAGTCGAGTGCAGACAGTACGGTTATGGCCGTACATGCTTACTAGAACATGTATAGATTTTTGTTGTTTATATCCGAAACATAGACCGTAGGTATACGGGTACTCGATAGAAGCGCTTCATTTAGTTATTTTATTTCTTTTTTTTTTTTTTTTTTTTTTTGTACGTGTTAGCGTTACTGAGCATACGGACATGACCATATAAACGAACATTTTTTCTTATATTTTATTATTTTTATTATTATTTTATTCTCTAAAAATGTTTGTATGTGCTCGTTAGAACCGCCGAATAGAGGACCGCGGTTCTAACGAATACCCACAATCGAAAGTTTAAGAGTTACAGTTTAACCGACAGTACGGACATTTTTTTTTTTTTTTTTTTACTCAGGGCATTGATAGTGGTTTCTTGTTAGGAACAAATAAAACAAAATTGGCTTAGAGAAATAGATTGGGATGCATGATGCTTCCATGCAGAGCTGAAACCGATCGCACATGAGTACTAGTAAATCGCTTAGGTCTAAGTCTGCCCAGGCAAAGTGGTGCCAGTCGGACCGTCCATGCATATAAAACCTATTGGTTTCATTGAACGGCAGGGACTTATTGGAAGCAACGTCTGCAAAATGCTCCACAGTATATAATTGCAACACGCAACACTATGACCTTGTCCGGAACAGTCCTTCGTGGGCGCACACTGTCCGTGTTGGGGACATTGCAGTTACACTTATAGAATATCAACATTGCAGCCTGAATCGCTCACCTGACGTCAATCATTGATATGAGGCATTGTTGATATAAGGCATCGTTAATATGAGGCATCGTTGATATAAGACAACGGTGATACGAGGCATCAGTGATATGAGGCATCAGTGATATGAGGCAGTGATGATATGGATGATGAGTATAGAATGATGTAAAGGGGTTTATGTGTCCCCCACCCCTGTAACTACATTTTATTCGGCGGTGAGCAGCTATAGATGTAATCGCCACGGTATAACACAGAGGCAAAAACTGGTTGGTGAAACAGTCATTACTGTGAATATACTGGTTAAATATAAAGTTTATATAAAACATTATGGTGCCATAAACACTCATCAGGTCCTTATCATCCTTACCCTACTCGCAAAATGACCTAAATAGAGTTGGCGGGGACGTTAAACAACAATTCTAACACTGGTCGCCTATAGAGACAATAGATAAATCTAGTTATATATTTAGTGAGTGATAAATCACTAGGCGGAAAAGCGCGACAGGAAGAGCCCACTTTTTATCCCGTTTCATGACGTCGTTCATTGTTACCTTGACGTTAGATGGTTTAACGCCATTGTTTTTAATCAGTTATATCATGAAAACAGGTAAACGCATGTGATACAGTCAGTCATATAGGGGGGATTCCTTTCAACAATACGGCCCCGCCCATCGGGGCTTGAAGAAATAAATGGGCTGCAGCATGATGCTTCCACGCGGAGCTGAATCCGACCGCACACGAGTACTGGTAAACTGCTTAGAGGATCTAAGCCTGCCCAGGCAAAGCGGTGCGAGTCGGACCGTCCATGCTTATAAACCCTTTTGGTTTCATAGGGCGACAGGGCTTGAGATGTCATTTCATCTCAATGTCGGGTAAAAGTCAAATAAAATTGTAAGCAACGTCTACCAGTATATAGTGTTGTCGGGGACATTATACATCAAATCAAACAAACAAACAGATCCTTCGAACAATGGCGAAAGATAGGGAGGATATGAAGGAATCAATAGTATTTTCGTGGACTTTCAGTGTGTTAGATTCGCAATAGATCAGCTCTAGTTCCGTGATTTATTTAGTGGTATAGCACCGTTTGCCGGTCAGTTGCAAGTAGACAAATAACTCGCGCTGCGCGTTCGTAATTTGCTCTTCTTTGCAACTGACCTCCAAACAGTGATATATCACTCAATATGTCACTGCTAAAGCTTATCTATTTCTTATACCAAACAAACAAAACAAAACAAACAACCCAGTTGTTTTTACGGCACAAGGGGAAAACAAAAACAAACGGCTTCTTAATGAGGCGCTGTCAAAGACGGACAAAAAATCAATTTTCTATTACAACACAGCTGGTATTAGGCAAGATTTTCCGCTATTTCTTGGGATTCAGTAATGATGTATGTTGAAGAATTATTGGAAAGCCGATAGACGTTCATGACCAGGTTTTCATCCGAAAATTACTCTTTGTTCAGGATTTTCTTTTCACACGGAGAATTATGAACGCAGACATTTGTTTACAACGAATGCATGACGAAACCTCATTGCTGAATGATGCCGTCTGCTTAATTGCACGTGTAATTTACGCAGCGCGCTACCTTCAAGGTAAGTCGATGTGAAATGACGTCACGTAGGAAGAAATGTAAACCCCACTTTGTATTTTTATGTGGTGAAAAGTGGTCATTTGTAGGGAATTTGCATTTATATGATTATATTTGATTTATTTCTGATAGAGACATAATGAAGGGTACTCGTTATTTGTTTGTTTGATTTGAAGTTTAACGTCCCCGTCAACACTATAAAGGTCATTTTGGAGACATTGCTTCCAGTTTTGTGGGACTTTTACCCGACAGTGAGATGAAATGACATCTCAAACTCTGTCGCCCAATGAAACCAAAAAGATTTATAAGCATGGGCGGTCCGACTCGCACCGCTTTACCTGGGCAGGCTTAGATCCTCTAAGCAGTTACCCAGTACCCATTTGCGCTCGGTCTCAGCTCTGCGTGGAAGCATCGTGGAGCCCATCTATTTCTTCAAGCCCCGATGGGCGAGGGCAGAGAATCCCTAAGTAAGCCGCTTCTAACGAGGACCTTAATTCTATGCTTGAGCACAAACCGGTCTAGCTTATTTCCAAACGTCACATTTTTTTCCTGAACTTGAACACGTAATTAATAGAACGTTAACGAAAATAAAGACACCCCTCTTTAAGGCGAATGGGAACACCTTGCATATTTTTCCGCCATTATTCAAAGGGAGACAGCTTTCGGGACTTCATGTTCTATTTTCTATAAGCCCTGTCCCACTGAAAAGGGGGTCTACTCTTAAAGGAAAGAATTTGCTCCTCAGGAGCAAATTCTTTCCTTTAAGAGATGACCCCTATTGACATTCGAGACAAAAATACTTTTGCAGGAGTTGCATCCCCTGAAGGTGTGTCCATTCCCCTTAAACCGCTTAGAAGGCCTAAGCCTGCCCAGGAAAAGTAGTGCGTAGTGGTTCATCCCTTAAACCCTAACGGTTTCTTGGAGTGGTAGGGCTTGAGATGTCATTCCATCTCAATGCCGGGTAAAAGTCCCACAAAATCGGAAGCAACTTCTTCAAAATGACCGAAATAGTAACGGCTGACAGGGACGTAAAACTGAACGCAAGCAAACAAACAAACCAATCTTGTTGAAAAAAAATGATGTGGGTACTTGGTCGAGGCGATTCTAACACGTACCCGCAACATATGCTTTATTGGAGATATTCGAAAATTACATGTATTCCCTCGCCAAATTATCAATAGCCCTTAGGATGGCACAACAAACTGTGTCTGGAAATGTCGTCTGCTTATGGCGTCTGCTGCGTCTTCTTCCAACCTTTTTAAAGATATTTTTGCATACAGGCAAACAGCGTGGACCCTGATCAGACTGCTCCTAGAGGAGCAGTCTGAGCTGTGTCCGCACTGATTGCATCAGTGACACTTGAAGTTACCATCAGACAACAAAGCAGACGATAGAAGTCTCCATGGTGTAGCGGTTACGCTACTCGCCTTGTAAACCAGGGGTCGCAGGATCGATCCCGGGCTTCTCCAGACTTTCGGATGAGTCTTTAAACCGAGGTCTCGTCTCCGTATGACCGTAGCTGTTGATAGGACGTAAAACTCAAACACTCACTAACTCAAAGCAGACGACAACGTTGTTATTGACATCTTCCTGGTTATGGGACTGGACCACAAAAAAATCAAAGCACTGACAGCACTGTTGGGTCGATTGCTTTTGAGGAGGGAAAGTGATCCCGAACGGAGAATATGGTTGTTTGGTTTAACCCTTCCTTAACCCTTGACCTACTGAATATTTAAATATGCCACACCCACCACTGATTATCAACCAATCAGATTTCTTGATGCGTATCATTGCAACAAATTCCTACATTGAATGACAAAGAATGAATGAAGATCCTGATCCGATGGCTTCTTCAGAAGCCATCTGATCTGGATCTACATTATTTGAAAGCGAAGACATATCCGGGTTCAGCAGGACAAGGGTTAATTTCCCGTACTTTAAGCAAACAGTTTAGAGCCTGATCCAGGTTCTAATAAGGATCTACACTGTTTGCTTATATCCCAGAACATGCGCCGAGTACGCTTTCTTTTAATCAGCTCTCTGACGGCACAATGACAAGTTTTGTGTGTTTGTTTGATTTGAGGTTAAACGTCCCCGTCAACACTATTCAGGTCATTTTGGAGACGTTGCTTCCAATTTTGTGGGACTTTTACCCGACATTGAGATGACATGACATCTCAGTCCCTGCCGCCCAATGAAACCAATAGGGTTTAAATGCATGGCCACAATGACAAGAAAATCGGGGTTGTTCTCTATTAACCCACAAGACGTCAATCACGACAATTGTCGTCTGCTTTGTCGTCTGTCCGTTACTTTAAAAGTCATTTTTGCAAACAGTGTGAACCCAGATCAGACTGCTCCTCTAGGACTGAACAATACCAATCGTGTTTGCATGGTTGTAGGACATAGGATAGCCTGTGACAGGAACTCAACAATCTTAACATTTATCTCCTTTAACTCTGCTCCAGGTCCAGAAAAAGTAGCAATTCAAATTTTACCACCTAAAATTCCTGGAATCATAATTGGGCTGAACAATACCAATCACGCCTGCACGGTTGTAGGACATAGGAAAGCCTGTGACAGGAACTTCCAAATTTCTCATGTCTCCTAGCCTAGTCTCGTCGTTAGTAGCATTGTTTTATACTCATACACTGATTTCTCTTCCCTAGTAAAGCAGATGACAGAGATCATGACAAGTCATGGTTAGTAATTTTTGTTCTCTGATCTGGGTCTTCACTGTAAGAAGACAATGAGAATGAGAGTCAAAAATTAAAAAAAAAAAAAAACACTCTCCTCTCACCTGGAGCTGCACACACGTACATAATGACTATCAATTGCGTAAAATCTAATATCAAAGGAACAACAACAGACCCTTGCACAATCCCTACAGGCACAAAACGTTCACTCAACGTTGAACTAACGTTGAAACAACGTTTTCAACGTTGTTTCAACGTTAGTTCAACGTTGAGTGCTTGCTGGGATACTTTGACGTCAGTGTGTAGACGGATGTTCTTCTGAATTTGGCACTTGCGAAACGCAACAACTGGTAAGACCGAAAAAGGACGCACTCTCAATACCAATAAGAAAAAAAAAAAAAAAGAAGAAGAACAAAATATCTGAAAGAAAAAATCAATGTTCAATATGCAGCTATGGGGATTCGAACCGAAGACGCCAGAACTATAGGCTAACCCACTTGATCTCTCGATTTCCACTTTTGTCAGGTTCCCGTCGTCTAATTTAATTTAATTTAATTAATTATCCTTTTTTCGATCGCTTATCAAATCGTCTGAAGTTACTAACTGTAGGAGCGCGCCGCTTACTATTGTTCATGTGACTAACACTGGTCATGTGAAATGTACAAAATGCAGGTATAAGGTTATTTAAACCCGTTCTGTTTTGCCATGTATCGCCAGAGTGATGTATAAACATTAAACAGGGTTTTCTGTAAAACATGGACTGGGCTCATATGCTGGGACCCGGGTAAAACACATTACCACAACTCTTCCTGGCGAAACAGGGCATTCTTTTATATCTCCCAAAATGCTCAATTTTCTGAACAAACTTTGTAATAGTATTCTCATTTATACTCTAAAAATAGGTTGTAGGTACCCGTTAGAACCGCCTCATTGAGGCGGTTCTAACGTGTACCCACAACCTATGTATTGAAGCAAAAATATGAAAGCTAATGTATAGCTTGCAAACCCCCAGTTTTCTCTATAAGAAAAAGGGTGTACGACGGACTTGTTCACGTGACGAGGTAAACCCGGATAAAATGTCGCAGTATGTTGTGTATTATCCGGGCTACACTGTTGTAAAGATTAAACGAAATAGTACCCGTTCAGAATCAATTTAGAGACATCGACTTTACAGTGCTGTCAGTACTTTGATTTTCTGCTTTTCAGAGACGTTCTAACGCAGAAAGGAGTTTCTTAACGGGCCTTACCGCTTACCATGGGGACTAGATGGTACCCACAACCAGTTGACAGTGATATTGTTTACCTACAGAATGTTGCAGATGCGGATATTGACGTGAGTGTGTACCCTCATCATACGACGCTTAAGGGGAATAATTATAAATACAACTTTCTCACAAGGGAAACGAACAAACCCATTGATCCCAATTTATATAGAGAATACCGGGATTATTGGGGTTCAGTATACAGTAAAATTCCTATATTAAGACCACCCTTGGGACTGTTCAAAAGTGGTCTTTAAGACCATATTTGAACAGTCCCAAAGGTGGGACACTGTTTATGTTTTATTTATTTATTTTATTCTATTCTATTCTATGTTTTGTTTTGTTTAACTGCCCTTTCAAGATTATTTCGAGCCGATCGTTAATCAGAGGTGGCCAAAAACCGGTGTACGCGGAGCAAAAAAAAATAACACACACGACTGAGGCGGTCACAAGCAGAGTTTACAACAGAAATAAGATAGATTCACAAATTTTCCTGACACCCTTTATTTGACAAATGAACTTGCCCAACATATAGCAATGGAAGAGTCCACTAGCAGACAATGGGTTTAACAATATATGCCTGGTGTCCCCACAAAAGGGGCACTTGCAAACTGTGTAAACCCAGATCAGACACCTTAGAACTTGTTGTCTGATCAGTGTCTTCACTGTTTGCTTAGAGTAAAGGGATTTTTGTAAAACTTAATTAATAACATCAATAACGCATCCTGTAAATTGGCAATGGAAATGGATATTCCTTCAGGGGAGGCAACTTCTGCAAAACTAGTTTTGTCTCCCGTGTCTTTAGGGATGAACTCTTAAGTTTTTTTCAAATTCTTTCCTTTAAGAGTATATCCCTTTATTTACAGCGAACAGGAAGTCTTGAAAGTTGTCTCCCGTTAGAAATAGCGGAATAATCTTCCAAGTGTACCCATTCCCCTTTAGTTGCTTGTTGGAGAAAACGTCGATTTCTACCTATTTTAAGAATTTAGACCATTTTAAGAGCTCATCGGGCCTAGATTTCGACCATTCATCACGAAAACACGCCTATATAATTTTGACCCCCTTGAACCCCACTTTTATATAGTAAAACTGGGGTTTCCGGGGGTATACCTTATTTTTCTTATTTCTGCTCTAAAATATAGATTGTGCCTCGATGAGGCGGTTCTAACGAGTGCCCATAATGTATATTTTGAGCAGAAATAAGAAAAGTATCACAATATTTCATCATAAAATTTTCATTTTTTTTTTCGGCGATAAAGATGGCAATGTATTTGCATGGGCGTGTTTGCGTAATGTATGATGGCCAATCAGAGATCGCGATCGAGATGAGACTGAGGGTGAATCAAAAACATTTGTGGTGTAACATTATGAACGGAAGGCCTGGCCGTGTTTCATCTTCGGTCTTCCTTCTTAAACTCTGGAACCAATTTCCTAATACCAGAATATGAAGGTCATCACCAAAATTAGTTTTCATACATTTCCTTTGGTAACCTGTCTTTCATAGGCAGATATTTCATCAACAATGTCTTCTCTGACTCCTCCGTTTGTCGCAAATACTGGGGCGTCCAACTGACACTGGCTAAGGTGGGCAATGCTTTGCTGCAGGGTAAAGGGGTATATTGTTATTTCTTCAGTTTCTACACTTCCAAACATTTTCCTCTTTCCCCTCTGTCCATCACTTTGATCCCCTCTACTGTCTCTTCTACAGTCGAACGGCAATGGCTCGAACACCTTTGGGATCTCGAAAATCTGTTCGAGACAGGGGAAGTTCGAGCCATTGAGGTTTCTGTCAGGAGGCATAACGAGATACTTTTACACATCTTTTCGGTGTTCGATAATGAATATGTATGCTGTGTGTACTCATTAGAATCGCCTCATCGAGGCGATTCTAATGAGTACACACAGCATACATTTGCAAGATAAAAGACTAAAATCTCCTTAATTATCCCCCCACTATTTCTTATGTAGAGGATTTCGCTAGGGGCTCAAGAACGGGTTCGACTCATCCATGGTAAACGAGCCATCGGTGTTCGAGCCATCAAAGTTCGACTGTCTCTTTTTTTCCATTTCCCATGGAAGACGGTACAATATGACCCACAAGGGTTGACGTGTCGTTAAACCCAACACAATCAAATCCATTATGCAAATACATGTAGAACAACTAAACAATTTGTCTATGCATGATATCGCACCAGTGTGCTAAACAGAGAATGTCAGATGACTGTCTTTTGATATCAAGTTTATCAGTCAAGGCTTCGAGAACGCTTGTAGAATCGCGAGGCTTGCCGAGCGATTCTACATACGTTCTCAAAGCCGAGCCTGATAAACTTGATATCAAATGACACGAATCTGGTTTTCTATTTATCAGTTTATCCTCTTGTACACTCTTAAATTAGCAATTTACACTCAGTTATTGATGGTCCTCAGTGCGTCCCAACATTCCGGCGGTCTATATATTCAGTATCAGCTGACCATATTTTTTTTCCAGTGATCTTTTTTTTTTCAAGTTATGTTTTCATTTTTTTTTTCAGTAATAATAGCATTTTTGCCAATTTTTCCAGTATTCCGGTTCATTCATAAAAGTGCAATGCCATTTTGACCTGATAAAGCTCACATGTCCTGAGATAGCATATCTTTATCAGATCAGTGCCCTACAATGCAGTTAATATAGGGGGTAACTGATAAAATAGCGTCCCTCCTGTCTCTTGAACTAGCTTCTTTTTTTTTTTTTTAGAAAATAATTGACATATGTGTTATTTCTAGTTCAACTATTGATTGTGGTTGCCTGTTAGAACCGGCTCTACGAGGCTGTTCTAACGAGTACTGTGGGTGCTCGTTATAACCGGCTCAACGAGGCGGTCCTAACGAGTACCCCAATATATGATTTTGAGCAAAAAAGGATAATAATACGCCTGTTAATCCCACTTTTCTCTATATAACGTGGGATTTAGAGGGGGTTCATTACACGGACTTGTTAACAGGATTACGAAATATTCGCAGGTATTTTGATAATGGTATAGTGCTTCAAGTTTATAACCGTGCCTTTGGAAAAGGAAAATCAAGGTACCGGCAACGGGTGGGTCGATTGTCTCTGTGGGTTAGGTGGGGTGTGGTACTGAATAGGGACTTATACTTTTTCGTTTTACCCTTAATCCCGAAATTTTCAGCAGTGTAGACTCTGATCAGACACCGTCGTCTGTCATAACGAAAACACGCCTATACAAATACTTTGAATTTTTTACCGCCGAAAAACAAAACGAAAATTTTTAAGATGAAAACTTGTGATATTTTCTAATTTCTGCTCAAAATATAGCTCAAAAAAGAATAATACGGTTTACCCTTGTAAACCCCAATTTTACTATGTAAATGTGGGGTTCAAGGAGGTCAAAATTATACAGGCGTGTTTTCGTGATAGTGGCGGCGTGTGATTTACGTCTACACTGTTTGTCAGACCCAGCACATGATTCCAGTCCAGGATTTTTAGATAACCCTCTTACGCAACTCGCTGGCATCATGGCAATAAGAGTAGTGAAGCTATTTTCTATAAATAACCGTTACCTAGATTTTCTACATTTCAGTGACAGTCACGTGGAATCCATATCGAAAGACGACTGTGCTTTGTAACTTTGTATCTACTGACAACCAGTCGATCCAAAAATGCCAGGCCAGAAACTTTTTGATGTGACCTCGTAAAAGGCTTCTTCGGTCGATTTCATCAAATTACTTCCAAATAAACGGAGAGTAAAAGAGAAAAGTCTCTATTTAATGATATTGCAGCTACTTAATAAATCGATGTTATCCCAATTTCTGTCAAATAAATCTTTATTGTCGTTCAGTAATTTAACTATCAAAGTAATATGTTCTGTGATGGCCTCGAATCCATATACAGCGAAACTTCGATGACCCGAAAACGGATAGTTCATTTACCATACCTAATTCGAACTAGTTCTGGAAGTTCCTGAAAATATTTCCCAAAGCTCCAGTTATATCAACATATGGGCCCCGTCAAGCGATTTTGGTACTTATCGCCTTTGCGAGCAGCGAAGGTTCAGGCGAGCCTGCGCATCCGCGCAGTCTCGCCAAAACCTTCGCTGCCCGCTCATACAAGCAGTGAATCAAGAGGAACCTTCAGACAGAAAACCATATCCCTGGCCCCTCTGAATGGCTGGGCATACGCAGTTAAAATTTGTCATGACGGAATGCTCGAAGACACAAATTCGCTTGGCGGGGCTCATATATGGAGGATCTTACATGAGCGTCCATGCATTATTAAATTTATTGAACGAGTGGAGGAAAAGGGATAAATGCGAGACTTTGCCGAGCATTTTATCCCTTTTCTTCAACGAGGTTAATAAATTCAGTATTACATGAGCACGAATGCAAAATTCTATTTATCATACATGTATAACATTTAAAACGCATTTTATTCACGATTGTTTAACAAAAATGTCAATATTCCGCCATAAGTAATCGCGACGTCGTTAAGGACGTACCGGGGCGTATCTAACTTATTTGTATATTTAATCCACAAGAGGATTATCGAATTTATTACATGACGTTATAACATTCTCAGACGCGACGTCATAGAATAAAATAGGGATTTTGCATTGATTTTTTTTTCTGATTATATTTTGAAAAAGTATTTTGTGTGCACTCATTAGAATCGCCTCAGTGAGGCGATTCTAATGAGTACACAAAACATACCTTTATTGTATAGAAGATCGTTAAGGTATCCTAAAGTGCCCATCGGGGCTTGAAGAAATAGATGGGCTGCATGATGCTTCCACGCAGAGATGAAACCGAGCCGCACAAGAGTACTGGTAAACCGCTTAGGGGATCTAAGCCTGCCCAGGCAAAGCAGTGCGAGTCGGACCGTCAATGCTTATAAACCCTATTGGTTTCATTGGGCGACAGGGCTCGAGATGTCATTTCATCGCATTGTGGGGTAAAAGTCCCACACAATCGGAAGCAACGTCTCCAAAATGACCTATATAGTGTTGACGGGGACGTAAACCTAAAATTAATCAATCAATCCGCGATGGCCTCGAATCCATCTACAGCGAAACTTCGATAACTCGGACAGGGATACTTCATTTACCATGGCTAATTCGAACAAGTTCTGGAGTCCCTTGGAAATATTTCCCAAAGCATCAGATAATCATATGTGTAGGAATTTTGCATGGATTTTTTTCTGATTTTATCGTGAATGAAGCGCTGCCCCCGCCCATCGGGGCTTGGAGAAATAGATTGGGCTGCATGATGCTTCCACTCAGAGCTGATACCCACCGCACATGAGTACTGCTAATCCGCTAAGAATGTCTAAACCTGCCCGGGAAAATTGCTGCGAGTCGGCCTGTCCATGCTTATAAACCCTATTGTTTCATTGGGCGACAGGGATTGAGATGTCATTTCATCTCAATGTCGGGTAAAAGTCCCACAAAATTGGAAGCAACGTCTCCAAAATGACCTAAATAGTTTGACGGGGACGTTAAACCTCAAACCAAACAAACAAACTTGAATGAAGCGATTCTAATGAGTACACACAACATACCTTAATTATATAGAAGATCGTAAAGATATTCTTGAGTGATCCCATATTTGCATTATTTGCTGGCTCCCAGCTTGCACATTGTCAATATTGGAAAAACAGGTAACCAGACCCCCCTGACCTTTTAAGGTCAGGGGGGTCTGGTTACCTGTTTTTCCAAAACTGATAAGCTTCAGACTAGGAACCAGCAGATAATGCAAATAAGGTGAATAATGGTTATGCGTCATGACCTGGCACTATGACTGAACCCCAGTACTTCGAACTACCCCACCTCATCAAAAATATTCATGGTCCAAAATGTATTCGAGTTACCGAAGTTTGACTATATAGCTTTACTTTCTTTTCCAGAAATGCAAGTACATTTTTGACCAGGTATGTACTTCTTTCAATATATAATGTGTGTGTGTGTGTATGGAGACGAGACCTCGGTTTTAAAGACTCATCCGATAGTCTGGAGAAGCCCCGAATCAATCCCACGATCCCTGGTTTGCGAGGCGAGTAGCTTATCCACTTCTCAATAATTCCAATTGCACGACCCGTAGGGTCTGCATACGGGTCGTGCACTATAATCACACTGCGAGTCCTTCCGTCCGTCCGTCCGTCCGTCCATGGTCAGTTTGTGAAATCTCTGTAACTTAGAACCGCTAAGAAAATTGCACGACCCGCAGAAAAAGCGACCGACTGTCGGTTGATTTCTAAGAGTGCCCTAAAATCACAGTGTCATTCTGTCATTCTGTCAGTCTGTCAGTCTGTCTGTCCGTCCGTAACCCGTTTGTGAAAATTGGTGATAATGACTTAACCGCTTGGAATATTTAAACAATTTTTGGCATACTGATAGATATCAATGAGATCTAACCAATGAACTTGCGAAATATTACATTCCATTTAGTATAGCCTCGCCGAGGCGAAAAATGTTAAAATTTTCGAACTGCTTCTCCTCGGAAAGCGTTGGGCCGATTGAAGTCAAATTTCATATGGAGCCTCTATGGGATGGGGGAAACCAAAATTTGCTCATGGGGTCCAGGTCACATGACCAAAATGGCCGCCAAGCCATATATGGTAAAAACTCTTCAAAAATAGTCTTCTCCAGAACCACTGGGCAGATTTCCACGAAACTTGATAAATTGCATCTGGGACGTAGGCCCATCATAAATTGCTAAAACGGTGACCCTGGGTTGACCTTGACCTTCTTTGTGCCTAGGTCAAACTTTTGACACATATGCTTTTGTATTGGAAAAGTTAGAATGCATTTTATCCTGCAAACGATTCAGAATACAGTACTAAAGTATAAGATATATTTTTGCTCCTTTCGATAAGGCGCATTTATTGGGGGAACCGTTTTAGGTCCAGGTCACATGACCAAAATGGCCGCCATACCCATATATGGTAACACTCATTAAAGCTAAAAGCATCCGGCGGGTCGTGCACTTCAGCTGAAGCACTGGTTTTGATCTAGTTTCACATACGGATTAACATTGATATTCTCCATAATTATGTACATATTTAAACGGGCCTCCGTGGCCTAATGGATAAGAGCGCTGACTCTTAGTCATTAGGTCTCTCACCGCCGTGGGTTCGAGCCTCGCTCGGGTCACGTGTGAGACGCCAAGTTCTGCAACGGAAGGTCAGGTGGTTTTTCTCCGGGTACTCCGGTTTTCGCCCACCTATGATTAACGATCGGCTCGATATGAGTGAAATAATCTTGAAAGGGCCGTAAAACCCAAACCAAAAAAAAAAAAAAAATGTACATATTTCGAGCGATTTCATTGGCTGGAATAAAATGTTTTATACACAGATATAGCGACATAGCGACATAGACAGGTAGTAATGTAACATGGCGTCAAAGAGCGCGTTTAGAACCCGTGCGTTACGTCATTGCATATAAAGTGATGTCAACAACATTCGCTTCAATTAGGCGGCTCTAAGGTATATATTCCAAATTTGAACTTTAACAATAAGTCGGAGAATTCCATGCGCCCTTTTATCAATGATCGGTATAACACTTTCATGAATACATGTACCAACCATGCACATATGGATGGATTTGAGCATTTAGTCAGAAAAGGTACATGTAAAACACTAAGCGTTCTGTGTTTGCGCGTCCCTCCAGTACAGTCTTTTCGAATGAGAAGCTAAGCTATATGACATTGCTGTTGACAGCCCCCGCCCATCGGGGCTTGAAGAAACAGATGGGGTGCACGATGCTTCCACGGAGAGCTAAAACCGACCCCACACTAGTACGGGTAAACCGCTTAGAGGATCTAAGCCTGTCCAGGAAACGCGGTGCGAGTCGGACCGTCCATGCTTATAAATCCTGTTGATTTCATTGGGCGACAGGGGTTGAGATGTCATTTCATCTCAATGTCGGGTAAAAGTCCCACAAAATTGGAAGCAACGTCTCCAAAATGACCTTTACAGTGTTGACGGGGACGTTACACCTCAAATCAAAGAAACAAACAAAAAATTGCTGTTGATGCATACGCATTTGGAAAATGGTCATTTTGACTAAAGACTGTTATCACTCTTTGGAAACTCGTGATATATCCTTTTCCCTGCATACCTCTCGTGTTTTTTTTTTTTTTTTTTTTTTTGTTTTGCAAACCGCTTTGAAACCTTATTCTGCTGATGCCCACCACAGCGTGATGGCGTCATTCTCACGTTCAGTGACGTCAAACGAATAGGCACGCGTCGTCCTATAGAAATATGTATATTAATTAAAACATTTTTATATCTTAGCCGGGTCGAGATAAGAAATCCCTATCTCGTGCAAATCTGAGATACCATATGATCATCTAATGTGCAAGGACATACTCGTAATTTCTTTTATAGATTTTTTCTGAATGAAAATTATTGATGCATAATGAGGCAATTCTAATGAATTTTAACCCATGTATACCTTGGAGCATTGACAAACAGTGCAGACCCAGATCAGACGCCACAGAATGTGGCGTCTGATCTGGCTCTACACTGTTTGCTTAAAGAACACTTTTTCGCAAAATTTGCCACAAACAAAAACAAACCTGACACCCGTATAATTAGAAATTGGCCACTCCAAACTTACCATTGTCATAGAAATAAGAATCAAAGTATTGACAACACTGGAGGGTCGATTGCCTCTGGTTGTAAGCTGGAAAAAGGGTCCTAACGGGGACTAGGCTGTTTGGTTTAACCATTAAAACCCTCCTTATGCAACGAAATTAATGAGCCGGCGCACAGCATCAGAGTCTCCGTTGTGCGCTCTAAGTAAAGCTAAGGGCCAAATGCTCCTTTATGCAGCAAGAGAAGTATCTAGTCAGACTATATGGATGCGCAGGCTGATCTGATTCTTCTCTGGGCGCCTATGTAAACCGTACAGGAAATGCTGTGCCCCGGCTCATTTGAATAAAAAAAAACTCTTTAAAACGACAAATTCACACGAACGAATTTTTAACTCAAGTTGGGAGGGTTTAGTGAAGAAATTCATGAATGTTGAATTTGTTACTCAGAAAAAAAAAATGATGTGGCTATTTGTTAGAACCGCCTCGAAGAGGCGATTGGAAAAAAATGTCCAGAGCATTTGCTTCTTGGTGTAAATGAGGGGAAAAGGACTTTATCACATATTTTACTCTTCCTTAAGAAGATTCTTTTTACACGTAGCGGCACATCACGTGAACAAGTCCGAGAAATGAACACCCCTAAACCCCACTTTATATAGAGGAAACTGGGGGTTTACGGTTGTATACGTTAGTTTTCTTATTTCTGCTCCAAGACATGGGTTGTGGGTACTCGTTAGAACCGCCTCAATGAGGCGGTTCTAACGAGCACACACAACCTATGGTTGTAGTAAAAATAAGAAATTTACATGTATCACGGATTTTCACCAGAAAAAGTAGCCATTTTTTGAGATGTTACAGAATGTACTATGCCGTAACTGGGGGTTTACGGGGGTATACATTTGTTTTCTTATTTCTGCTCCAAGACAAAGGTTGTGGGTACTCGTTAGAACCGCCTCAATCAGGTGGTTCTAACGAGCACACACAACCTATGGTTGTAGTAAAAATAAGAAATTTACATGTATCACGGATTTTCACCAGAAAAAGTAGCCATTTTTTGAGATGTGACAGAATGTACTATGCCGTAATGAAATTCTTTAGGGAATAAAAACTGCCGTCATAATGAAGCTTCTCTGAACGTTATGCAGACGGTGCAGATCTGAACAGATCCGCGTTCTGTGGTGTCTGATCTGTGTCTACCGTGTCTGCCAAGCCAAACACACGAGTCCAATCCAGACCTCTGACCTCGCGGTGATAAATAGGATTGATAGTCACGTGCACATCAACAACGTAAAGCTACTGCGATTGATAACATTGGGTCGATCCAAGAATAAGGTCAAAGTTATACATCTATAAACCATTTTCCCTATACAGAAAAATTCATATTTTAAGACCAAGGCCACTTTTGAACAGTCCCAAAGATGGTCCCTCATTGGGAGACATTGGGTGTTGTAAACACGAAGAAAGAATAACTGAAACTTTATTTTAGGTGGTCTAAATAGCGGAATTTTACAGGCAAACGTGATATTACAGAAGTGAGGGTTCCGAACGTAGACTTGATTTTCTCCGCAAACAAGCCCCGCTTAAATGATTCTATTTCTTCACAGTACGACGAGATGAAGCGTGGTGAAATCAGCCTCTGGAACCTACGTCAGATGCTTCGAGACCCAGAACTCCGGAGCATGGCCGATTGGCACACTCTGCAGGTCCTTGAGATGAAATGTATTGGAAACAAACGCAGTTCCCTGACCTATCAGGAGTTTGTCAATATTGTACGTATCAAAGTATGTCAGTATTGTTTGTTCATGGTTCTATGAAACGCGTTTTTTTTTTTTTTTGTTGTTGTTTTTTGCATCACGTGAACAAGTCCGTGAAATATACACCCCCTCAAACCCCACTTTATATAGAGAAAATTGGGGTTTACGGGGGTATATATTATTTTTCTTATTTCAGCTCCAAGACATAGGTTGTGGGTACTCGTTAGAACCGCCTCAATGAGCAGAATAAGGTTTACCGATGCATGCAAACCCCAGTTTTTCTGTATAAAAATGGGGTTGAAGGGTGTTAAATTTATATATGTAGGCGTGTTTTCGTGATGGCCTCAATGAAGAAATGAGGAATACCCTTGTAAAATAGATACGAAGGCAATGATCAGGAATCGATACAATTAACCCACAGCTCCCATCAGAGACACCAAATGGAAAGAAACACAAACATGAAACAACTAGACCCTAATGGAAAAGCCAAAGGGACAGGTACTTTTCCACAAAATGGCCAGTTGGCTATCCAAAACAAAATAATATAAGCGAAACACACTCTCAAAGACAACCCATAACAAAAATAAACCGCGACAGTAGAACCGCCTTGGAACGGTCAGCAAAACGAATTCCACTTTTGGGGGTGGGGATGGGGGCTTAAATCGATTTTACGTGGCTTATTTCCGTCGCGATTTAGACATGTTCAGTCCGAATGTTTGTTTGTTTGTTTGATTTCAGGTTTAACGTCCCCGTCAACACTGTAAAGGTCATATGGAGACGTTGCTTCCAATTTTGTGGTACTTTTGCCCGACATTGAGATGAAGTGACATCTCAAGCCCTGTCGCCCAATGACACCAATTGGGTTTATAAGCATGGATGGTCCGACACTCACACTGCTTTGGCTGGGAAGGCTTAGATCGTCTTAGTGGTTTGCCAGTACTTGTGTGTGGGTCGGATACAGCTCTGCGTGGAAGCATCATGCAGCCCATATATTTCTTCAAGCCCCGATGGGCGGGGGCCGTCAGTCCGCATGAAGGCCTCCCAACGCATTAGTGCAACATCTCCGGGAACACAAAAATCAAACAATCACAGAGATGAAAAACAGTGAGGACTAGACTGAAATGCCGGAGCAAAAGAAAACCATCAGTTAAACTCCGATGGGCCCGACCAGAGACAGAGCATCAGGCACCAACAAACATTAAAATCAGATACTCTCTAATTCTCAGTAAGCCTTTACAGAATCTGAGGCCTGACCCACCCGTAGACCCAGTTTTTTTTTAATTTTTTTTCAATTTTAATGGGTTTTACAACAGTGATTATAAAACAAATTCAGGAGTCCCACCTTTCCCAGTATGGTGTTGGGTGCACATATGCATTCTATCACGGACGCACGCCTGTATAATTTTAACCCCCCTCGAACCCCACTTTTATATAGTAAAAATGGGGTTTACAGGGGTAAACTTTATTTTTCTTATTTCTGCTCTAAAATATAGATTGTTGGTACTCGTTAGAACCGCCTCATCGAGGTTCTAACGAATACCCGCAGTCTGTTTTTTGGGCATAAATTACAAAAGTATCACACCTTTTCATCTTAAAATTGTCGTTTTTCGGTGGTAAAAAAATTACAATGTATAGGCGTGTCTTCGTAATGCATTGCATGTATTACGCACTAAATGAGATGCGTAAAAGTACTCAAGAAAATAACGAGGAACGCCGTTTACAAAAACAGTTTTTTATTTATATTTTCTGTATTTAGGCAAGTTCACCAACATAAATACTAAACATACACAGTTTTCCCAATATTAATGTGACAAAATGTCCGAGCTGGATATCCAGTCAATATGTAAGAAGGATAATCCTTTCTTGATATTGTCCTTTAACTAGTTACAAGGCAAAGTCCAGTGTAACATAAAATATACTGGTAATTCCAGAAACTGAGACAAATTCAGTCTATTATGCATAAAGTCACTATAAAATAAAATGTGTGCAATAACCTAAAACAAGAAATATCTTTAAAAAAGATATGCGGCGTAGATGTAATTGGAACTTGTATAGAAATATAAGCTACAATAGTGACAGCAACAGTTGTCTAGCTATGAACTGGTTTACTGTATTCAAACAATTCAGATGTCACGCGAGATAAAATAGCTTTGCAGAGGGCGGTGTCCCGCCTGTTTGAGCTAAGGTCAATGTGAAAGGTCAAGGTTAAAAACATGACCTCATTTCAAGAGCATATGATCTCAAGTATATGCACAACAAATAAGAAAACTTTATCATTTACTGTTTTTGAACACAAATTCTAGGGTGAACATTTAGGGTTGTCGCTATGGTGAACGTAAACGCATAGACGGACGAACAAACGGACGAGCAGACAAACGGACGGAAACTTGATCTGATGTGCACCTAACTAAAACTCAAATTACACTTATTCCTTTTCAGAATTTATATAACATTAATGATACTCGAAAGTGTCCATTTTGTGTTAAAATGGAGGACATAAAGTATGCTGAAAACAAGTGATACACTGCAACTTTTATTGGGCATATACTGTAAATTAAACATCTGTCAATTTGTAATGCGATTAATACATGTTTTTGTCATGCTATATCTCTTTATTGGTTTCATTGGGCAACAAGGCTTGAGGTGTCATTTTATCTCAATGTCGGGTAAAAGTTCTACACACTTGGAAGCAACGTCTCCAAAATGACTTACACAGTGTTGATGGGAACGTTAAACCTCAAATCAAACAAACAATTCCTTTCGCAGAAAATTCTTCCTTTCGCGAAAGGAACCTTCCTTCCGCAAAATGGTTCATTTCGCTATATAGACCAACCACGTGAAATTAGGTCAAAATAGCTATTCACCGCAGCAGTTTCAGAATTCACTAGAAACACAATTATACATATGATGTATGGTCATCAAAGGACAAGACGGTGAGCAAGCCGAAACTGTATATATTTTTCATTCATGTCTCTCATAAAAAATGAAACATTTCCTAGGTTAAAACTTCGGTAAACTGTCGTATTTTTTGAGTAGATTTATTTATGCAAATCATTGACCAATGAAATGGTCATCTCCTTGGACATGTGGTTTTATTGACCAATGGAATAACGAAAAATGTAGGACAAAAGCAAAAACATAACGGCTACGCCGTAAAAAACTCCCTTTTTATTAACATGTTGTTATGTACTTATCAAAACATTGCTCAAGAGGAAAGCTACATGTTTAGGCATTTATCCCATCCCAAGCCATGGTCATCAAGGATACCAATAAGAACAGATTTGTGTTTAACAACAATATGTCCATATCAGTTATAATCTGTCTAGACATTTGTTGTCACAATATGGTTTCGATATTTCCTTCTCATGAGGTGATTATGATTAAGTATGTTTTAGCAGTTCTTTTATGATCCTTGATGACCAGGTGCCTAAGAAAAACAGAAACTGTAATCTGGCTTAATAAAGCTAACAATATGGTTTTATCCAAATTCCAACTCTCTCACAGATTTGTGAAAAAAAAGTTAATTATAAGAAATATTTATCATTTGTTTATAAGTTTAGCAAATATGATTTATACTGTCATGTCAATTTTATGTGGAATTTACGACATAATACATGGAAAAGATAACACAATGGGGGTTACAACTTTACGAGCCTAGTGGCAGATCGATTTATATCTGAATCAGAGGGTATTACATTACTTCTAATAAAATATTCATTTTTTATTCAATTGAAAAAAAATATGCGAGCTGCGGTCAAGCTGACAGCTTGTTGATAACAATATTTGTGTAACAGTATGATTCAGCTTCAAAATAATTGTATATCGCGCCCTTTGGGATATCTCTTTTTTTCAGATTGAAAGTTGTCCTAGATCTGTGACTATAAATTAAGGAAAAACGAAATGGCAATGATATAGTTTGTTGTAAATATTATTGCAATGGGATTACCTGGAAAATGTTTCCGCCATTTTTCAAAAAGCCAGGGAGACAATTTTCGGGATTTCCTGTTCGCTTTTCTATAAGCTCAGGCCCACTCAAAAAGGGGTCTACTCTTAAAGTAAAGAATGTGCTCCTTAGGAGTTGACCCCTATTGACATGGGAGACAATGTTCCTTTCGCAGGAATTGCCTCCCCTGAAGGTGTTCCCATTCCCCTTAATCCCGTTTTCGGCCCCCGCCCATCGGGGCTTGAAGAAATAGATGGGCTGCATGATGCTTCCACGAAGAGCTGAAACCGACCGCACACGAGCACTGGAAACCCGCTTAGCCTGAGGATCTAATAAAAATCAAAAATGAGTTCCTTTAAGAGCAATGAAAACATTCATAAGAAAGAACAGACAAAGCGGTGCGAGTCGAACTGTCCATGCTTATAAATCCTATAGGTTTCACTGGTGACAGGGCTTGAGATGTCATTTCATCTCAATGTCGGGTAAAAGTCCCAAAAAATTTGAAGTGACCTATACTGTGTTACCGGGGAGGGTTAAATTACAAAACAAATAAACAAACAATCCTGTTTTATCTTTCGACAGAACCGTCAACATTACGATAACACACTCTTGCGAATAAATGCGACTCGTTTAGGCGGTTCTAACGAGTACCCACAACCTATGTCTTGGAGCTGAAATAAGAAAAATAGAAAATCCTAGTTTCTCCATAAAAAGTGGGGTTTAGGAAGTGTTTATTTCATGGAAATGTTCACGTGATGAACATCATTGACTGGTACATTCGATTTTATGCAGCTCATAGCGCATCCCGCTTGTTGCAAATAATGCTTTTTTATCAAAACAAATGAAGAAATGCATTAGAATGCGGATGGTTATATTCAGAATTGTAATTGGGGAGGTAAATTGTCCGTTTTACGGTCACAAGTTACGTTTTACGGCTCCGCTGTTACGTCAAAGTGGCGACGCGTGAGCAATGAGGTCATATAGTTGGCCATCCAAACCACGAAAAAATACTTCTGATGGCAAAATTGAGTAGAATATGGCATCCATGCTAATAGTGTTCTTTAGTGTGATGCAAAAGTGATAGGGGTGGATGCCACTTCTGAAAATGCCCCTGAGCCTCAGAATTAGGTCAAAGGTCAAATGAGTGCAAAAAATACAATACAATTTCATATGCTGGTATTTGTACCATCTCTCTATCCAAGCAGACCAAATAAAGTTAATTCAAACACCAGCAATGTACTTAGGACATATTGTTTATGCATCATATGTGAGAAAAGAAGTTGTATCATAGATTTTGCCGTGGGTTAAAGGTCATTTAAGGTCAACTTTTCTTTAAATATGCATCAATATTTATTGTACGAAGGGTTATCTAGTATGTCAACTGAAACAAAGCCAAATGGGCTGCCATTTCCTTATCTAGGAAGCATAAAACCCACACATTATACAAACAGCATAATGACCAACCTAATCGGCCTTAGGTCAAAGGTCATTTAAGTACATATTTGGCAAAATATGTTTATTTTGCAAAATACGTTGTTTATTCACATGCCATCCATTATTATAAGTAACATTCCAAATCGTCTTCTGAGTTCTTACTAAACGTCACAATGATATATCAAGGATATAGTATATGATGAAGATATATCTAATAATAACACAAGTAGGTCATAATCAACGGTCATGTGCAGCTACTGTAAAACACTTATATTTGGCGGTCATTTTATTTTGGCGCTATTTGCAGTCAAGGGAAAAAAAACGCCAAAATAAAAATCCGCCAATAAAGCTAAAAGAATGCAAGAGAAGAAACTTTATTCTACACATCACAATTATAATGTGTCAATAGGTCATAGACATCATCGGTGACAAAAGAAAAAGTGTATTTACTTCTTTAGAAGTCGAAATAAAGAAAGACAATGTTCTAGTCATAAGACAGCTCAAAACGGCTAAATGAAAACAAACACACCTTGAGAGTTATTGTCGAAATTGTGGATGTAGTTAGTAACTGATTGATGGCTTTAACTGTGAGCTCAATATGATGTGTAAACCAATCAGATAAGAGGAAAGTGACACACCACCAGACAGACATTTGGATTATCAAGGTAGCACATTGGGTTAATCATGCGGTGAACACAAAAAAAATAACTAATTACTACAGTTTTTGCATGACGCTGTTGATGATCAACTCCGATGATTTTTGCCATCTTACATGGCTTTGTAGATTCGACCTATTCTTTTTCTTCAGATGCCGAAAATCCGCCAAAATATAAATCCGCAAAAAGGTCTACTAATAAAAAGCGCCAAAATTTGCTGCCGCTTAATGTTAGTGTTTAACAGTCTTCAAAGTTTGTATTTTACAAGATGCCACTTCATTTTAAATGCCGTTTAGATCACTACAATGTAAAGGGTAACAGCTAATATGTATTCGCGATTAGGCCCATATGTTTTAATGAATTTACTTCATCATTGACAAGTCTATGCAATGCAAGCCAAATAGGGATTTCTCCGATATCACAGATACAAACTTTCTTCCGCATAATCTGAAATGATAGACATAGGCATATATATAAATTACAAGCCATTTTAACTTCATATCTAGACTTCTAGATATTTTGGTGGTTTATTAAATATTAACAATACCTATTTCGATGGTTTGATCAGTCAGATTTACCCCCAGAACTTCAGTTTAATAAAGCAAATACTTCTGATACCGAGGCCCCGTTTTTAGATTACATCTGTCTATTATAGATGGGTTTGTTTCCTGGAACATTTATGATAAACGCGATGATTTTGACTCAGAGATTGTAAATTTTCCTTTGTTGGATGGTGATGTTCTCCGTGCCGCATCCTATGGCGTTTATATTTCGCAATTAATTCGATTTGCCAGAGTTTCTAGTCATGTAACTGACTTCAACACGCGATATAAATTGTTAACTGCTAAACTTCTTAATCACGGCTATCGGTATCATAAACTACGCAAAGCTTTTTCAAAATTATGAGGACGTCATTCCGATTTAATTCCAAAATCCAATGTTGGACTTAAAAGGCCTATCGGAACCAGAAATTTATGGTGACTTAGTATATAAATTCAGAAAAATATATATATATAATTCAATGACTTCAGCACCCTATTTCGTAAAATCATTCTTCGATATAAAACATTTGGGTACAGCATGAAGGTTATACGACAGACTGCATGCATGGTAGTTAACCCAAGCACAGTTGACGACTTTGCTTCCCTCTTTAATTGCACGCCGGTGGGTCAGGCCTTAGATTCTACGACGGTCCCAGCGTAATGGCTTGCTGAGAATTAGAGAGAATTTAGTTTTATGTAATATTGATTGGTGCCTGATGCTCTGTCTGGTCGGGCCCATCTGAGTATAACTTTGGGTTTTCTTTTGCTCCAGCTTTTGAGTGGTTTCGTGCTGTCCTCACCGTTGTCTCATCCCTGTGGTTGTTTTGATTTTTGTGTTCTGTGAGATTTTGCACTGATGAGTTAGGAGGCTTTCATGCGGACTGAACAAATGATTTGTCTAAATCGCGCCGGAAGTAAGGACGAGGATTGCAGCTGCATAAAATCGATTTAAGACCGCCCCCCACCACCCAGCGGAATTCGCTTCACTGACCGTTCCAAGGCCGTTCTTCTATCGCGGTTTATGTTTGTTATGGTTTGTCTTTGAATATGCGTATCGCTTATATTATTTTGTTTTGGATCGCCAATTGGCCATTTTGTGGAAAAGTAACTGTCCTTTTGTCTTTCCGCTATTGATGGGTCCATTATGTTCTAGTCATTTCATTTTTGTGCTTCTTTCCCTTTGGTGCCCTTGATTGGAGCTGTGGGTTAATTGTATCGATTCCTGATCATTGCCTTCACTTCAATCAAATACACGTAACAAATGTATTTTTTGATAGTAAATACTTGTCATTAACACATCCTTGTGTTAAATATGACAAAATTTGATTAGAAAACATCCATTTTTTACGAGTTTTGTACTTAAATAACCCCTGGCCTATAAGACTGACATACTTAGAGGGTGCATTTAAAATAATTTTCCATTCTTTACTGCACCTGGAAATTTTTTATGGTGATTTTAAGCAAACAATTTCCCCAAATATATGTTAAAAGAGCGTTATAAGTAGTTTCGTGTTTATTTTGCACTCATTTGACCTTTGACCTTCTTCTTGGCCTCACACGCATTTCCAGGCCACCCCTATGATTGTTGACACACATCAAGGATTACATTTAGCATGGGTGCTATACTCTAGTCAATTTTGTCATCAAACGTAAAAATATCAAGCTTTTTTTTTTGCACCTGCTTAGTCAAGCATAAAGGATGTTTTTATGTGTTGTTAATTGGTTTTTCTATTATTGCCAGTTATCCGAGATGCGACATTTTAATTAAGGGGATAAGGTTAAAGTATGATTTTTAATTGTCTTACACAAAGAAAGTGTTAAAATCGGTCCTGCTTATAATAGAATAACATTTTAGTTTAAAATATTTAATGCTTGTAAAACCGTTTTATATCGCCTTTTCTGTTTTAGAAATGGCACAGTGAAGTATTCTGTCTCTGTTGTGATAAAAACTAGCCTTGCAACCCGGTTCAGTCAGCTGGCGGGTACTGACTTATAAAACCTTTTGTCGGACAGGCTAGCTCAACGGAAGTCGCGATTTGACTTACGGTAGTTGCGCAAAGGCAATGTTTCAGACCCATAGCACAAACAAAGTCACAAAGAAAGAATCCAGTGCTATATCAATATCGGGGATCATCAATGATTCAAGTCTGTAACATTAGTATCCTTTTTTTCATTTAACCCATATCCATGTAAACAAGCAGATTCTCTAATCAAATACACGTTACCAATGTATTTTTTTAATATTTTGATAATTAGAGAAAGCGACCAGTGGGTCACGTATACCCCCGGCCAGCGCCACCCTCTGATTTATCTTTCGAGCTTACATGAAGATGTCAAGAAGCTATAAGAATTTATAAATGTGTTTGTAAAAGCTAACCAAACACAAAATTTTTAAATGGACCAAATGTGTGAGGGCATCAAAGTTACTGAAGGGGTGGAGGCAGCGATGTTACTAAAGCTGGTGGAGTGTGCATCAATGAAATCTTTGGACTGGTATACAACATTGATGCAAATATCAATTGAATTTGTCTTAGAGTTTAGAACATATAGGCATCTATAAAGTTTGTCTTAAAATTTTAACCAAATGTAAATGTCTAAGTCTGTGACCTTGAGGTCAAGGTCACAATGGGTGGGAGAAGGGACATGCATCACAAAATCTTTGGACTGGTATGCAACATTGATGCAAGTATCAACTGAATTTGTCTTAGAGGTTAGAACATTCAGTCATCTATAAACTCTGTCATAAAACTTTAACCAAAAGTAAAATTTCTAAGTCTGTGACCTTGACATCAAGGTCATTGTGGGTTATGAGACATGCATCAATGAAATCTTTAGACCAGTATATAACTTCAGTGTAAGTATCAACTAAATCTATGAAAGGGTTCAGAAGATGCAATGTCTTAGAAACTTTAACGCAAAACTTTAACCAAAATGTTAACGGACGGAGGATGGACGGACGGAAGTACGGACGGACGGACGAACGGCAGAACGAAAACTATATACCCCAATATCATACTTCGTATGGCGGGGGTATAATAAATACTGGTCAGAAACACATCCTTATGCTAAATATAACAAAATGTGTTCAGAAAACATCCGTTTTTCACGAGCTTTGCACTTAAATGACCCCTGACCTATAAGACTGATATACTTTGAGGGTAGATTTATAATGATTTTCCATTGTTCACTGCACCTGAGTAGTTTATGGTGATTTTAAGCAAACATTTCCCCCAAATATGTGTTAAAAGAGAGTTATAAGTAGTTTCGTGTTCATTTTGCACTCATTTGACCTTTGACCTACTTCTGATTCTCAGACGCATTTCCAGACGTGGCATCCACCCCTATTATTGTTGACACACATCAAGGATTACATTTAGCATGGGTGTCATACTCTACTCAATTTTGCCATCAAAAGTAAAAATATCAATCTTTTTTGGGATTGGATGGCCAACTAATAGGGAACACCGAAAACAAAATAAGACAGAACAATTTCTATTTCCAAATGAAAAATAACACTGCAGGGTGCAGCGCTCGGATTATAAGCCAGACCACGGTAAAAATAAATTCGACCAAGTGTCGCATTTCTTAAAAAAAATGACCAATTGTCCCATTTCAATATTTTTTTTTTCGACCAGACGTTATATTCGACCAAATGGTGCATTCGACCAAGTGGTTTTCGACGAAATGACGTGCATCGAGTGTTATCCCCTAAAACATGAACATCATGGTACTCGTATTATCGAAATCTAAAAATGACAGAAGTGAAGTGCACAAGGGTCATAATTCTATCTGTGATATTAGCATAGTTACATTGTATTGTGTGTTTTTTGCTCATAATTTTGTCCGGATAATTACTCAAAAATCGCTTTAGATGTCTGAATGAAACTTTGAACACTTGCAAAGGACAATGCGCAAAAGTGTAGTGCAAAAGAGCCATAACTCCCAACTGTACTATTAGTTGAGTTATTGAATTTGAATCTCATGTTTAATATTTGGAAGGATAATAGCTGTATGATGACGCATCATCCCGTTAACAGGTCTCTGTAATGAACACCCTCGAAATGTCAGTTTACATAGTAAAAAGTCACATGTTCGATCCCTGTTTCAGTAAAATGCGCTATACCCATTTTCTACCCAAACCCCCAAAACGGGTACCCTGGCAAACAGTGCAGGCCCAGATCAGACGCCGCAGAACGCGGCGTCTGATCAGGGCCTACACTGCTTGCAAAAAGTTCAGCCGTTTTCCAAACAAATTTTGAAGAAAACACAACCTGACACCCCTTAAATTTGAAATGGACTCCTGCCATTTATAAGGAGGAAGATTCCACTTGGTACCAAAAAGGGTTAAGCGGGGGTATAGCACTCAGATTCTCTGATAGTCCCAGATTTGTTTTGTTTTTCAATCAAGGCGCTTTGTCAGGAGAAAAACCCAGCATGTAGCTAATGATTAATATATTTCAAAGCCAGCTTATGCCATCGATATTAATTACTATCATATCTCCAAAGACTTTTATTCTAACTTATAAAACAGTTTTTCATAATTAATGAACTTAACTCAGTATTAATACTTTAAAAACAGAGCTAAATCCGTCCACTGTTATTGACAGAAGCGGGTTTTGACTCTTTGGGGGCTGTTAGAGGTATGTCACAATATTTATTTATTTATTTATTTATTTATTTAATTTTTTGAAAATCTTCGCGAACACTACTTCTGACTGTAGCATGTCCTGTGTTAGAATCTAAGAGTACCCGCAACCTATGTCTTGGAGCAAAAATCATAAAAATAATGTATACCCCCGCAAACTAAATAAAGTGGGGTTTAGTGGGGTGTTCATTTCGCGGACTTGTTCACGTGATATAATGTTTAGCGGCTAAACAGCAAAAAAACTACTTTAAAAAGGGTACATATATGAATTAAAAGTTTTACATATAGGAGAGACAGAAGAACCTTCCACCTAATCGTTTTTAACGGGTTCGTGGCTAAGTTTTATTTTATTTCTTGAAAGTTTTATTAAAATTCCCATATTTCAACAAACAGAGTAGACCCTGATCCGCCGCCGCAAAACGCGATAGATCATCTGGGTCTACACTATTTGCTAATATCATTGTTTATAGGACACCAGATGTGGGTTTTTTTTGTTTTGTTTTTTTTTATGTTGTTTATTTATTTTGTTTTGTTTTTGATTGTGTTTTTCGCATTTATTTTTCTTTGTTTCTGTTTTAGTTTGACGGCCCATTAAAGATTATTTCACTTATTTCGAGCTGATCGTTAATCAGTGGTTGGTGAAAACCGGAGTACCCTGAGAAAAAAAAAACACCTGACCTTGCATTGCAGAACATGGCGTCTCACATGTGACACGAGTGAGACTCGAACCACATCGGTGAGAAACCTAGAATGATTAAGAGTCAGCTGATCGTTAATCAGTGGTTGGTGAAAACCGGAGTACCCTGAGAAAAAAAAAACACCTGACCTTGCATTGCAGAACATGGCGTCTCACATGTGACACGAGTGAGACTCGAACCACATCGGTGAGAAACCTAGAATGATTAAGAGTCAGCGCTCTTACCCACTAGGCCGCGGAGGCCCGTAGGCGCATATTGGTTAAAATTCCTACATGGAAACCAGACAATTAATATGTTCTTCAACCCTTGTCCCGCTGAGCCCAGATATGTCTAACCTTTCAAACAATGAAGATCCAGATCAGATGGCTTCTTCAGAAGCCATCTGATCAGGATCTTCATTGTTTGTCATTCAGCTCATGAATTTGTTGCAATACTTTGCATCAAGTAATCTGATTGGTTGACAATCAGTAGTGGGTGTGGCATATATAAATATTCAGCAGGTCAAGTGTTAAAAGAGTTGTTTTTCCTTCTAAAACTGTGTTTGTTTGTTTTTTCAGATCAGCAACAGACGTAACACCAGCTTCCGTCTTGCAGTTGAAAATGAGGGCAAACCTAAACCACTCATACCCGTGGACGACTATCAGTGGCCTTATAGAGGAAGTATAGCGGAACCCGAACTTAGCACCTCGTGCTTTAACATCATGGTCCGCCGCATTGCGCGTGACTTTCTGACGGACGAGCTAGACAGGCAGTACTATGCTGACAAGTATAAGTGCTGCCCACCACCAATTTTTGTGCCTGCTATTACATTCCTTGAGGTAGGATGTTGGTTTATTCAGATTGATTAATTTTGTTGGGGTTTGATGACACGTCAACCCTTGTAGATCATTTTGTGTAGTCTCCTAGAGAAAGGGAGAAAAGGGATTTTGTTTGATTTGAGGTTTAACGTCCCCGTCAACAAGAGCTCATATCGATGGCTCGAACACGGATTATTCGGCTCTTTCAAACTCGCCCATGAGTTGAATTTTTTATCTTGAAAATGCCTCAGTGAGGCAATTCTAATGAGTACACACGAAATATCTGTATTTAGAAAATCGAAGAATAATATCCATAATATGCCTTCTGACCCTTGCGCTGCAGAATATAAGAATCTTATATGGGTGTGAGGGGTAGATGGATAAATCCGCCCCGAGGGTCACTGTCCGGCATCACGAGCCTTGCCGAGTGATGCCGGACAGTGATCCCGAGGGACGGATTTTTCTACCCACCCCTCACACCCATATAAGATTCTTTTTTTTTTTTTTTTTTTTTTTTGCATACCTTCCATTTCTTAGCGTGGATTTTTAATGCTGCAGTCACTTCGGTTACCGACGTCCACCATGTTGTGATGGCAATAAGGAATGTTTAGTGACATCACGTAACGTGCTAACGACGGCACACATGAGGTCGTGTTCAACGAGTGCATTTATCAAACACGCGAGAATATTAGATTTTTGGTAAGAACACCAGGGTTGAAACAGAATTACTGTCCAAAGCTAAAACTATGGGTTTCCTTATCTAGTGTGCAAGAATAATTAATCCTCAGTGGCTCAAACTACCCTTGCTCCGAACATTTTTTTCATGTTCCCAAAGGTGTTCGAGCCATTGAAGTTTGACCGTAGAAGAAAAAAAATACATGTAATCTTGAAAAAACAGGATCAAGGAACACAGCCGCCGAGGCTCGGTAGCTCAGTCGGATGCGCGTCTGACTGGTGAACAGGAGGACGCGGGTTTAATACCTGCTGGGTCGGCAACATTCTTTCGTTTAGATTTCTCATGGAATCTTTTCTACGGTCATTCACTCATTCCCGCTGATTCAAGAAGGGCAATTGTAAGTTTCTGGTGCAAGAATGTGCACTGTACTGTTTAACCGCTTCTGTAAGCCTGTCCAGGAAGTGTGGTTAGGTTAACTGACCGGTTTGATATTACCTAAATGGTGTTGACTGGGCCGTAAATTTCCAAAACAACAACAAGAAACTCAGCCACCTAAAGCCTTTTTGAATAGAAAGACAAAGGGACATGATGGTACACACAGAAACACTCATTACGAAAACACGCCAATACAAATACATTGACACATTTATCGCCGAAAAAATGAAAATTTTCAGATGAAAAATTGTGATATTTTTCTTAATTCTGCTCAAAATATAGATTGTGGGTACTCGTTAGAACCGCCTCGATGAGGCGGTTCTGACGAGTACCCACAATCTATATCTTGAAGCAGAAATTAGAAAATAATGTTTACCCCTGCAAATCCCAGTTTTACTATATAAAAGTGGGCTTCGAGGGGGTCAAAATTATATAGGCGTGTTTACGTGATGAAACGGTATGTGCATGGGGGAGCTGCATAGGGGACCGGTACATTTCTAATGTCTAAAATGGACAAATGGACAGACACACTTTGTCTGTGGGGCAAGTACGTGTGAGGTGGCTAATGTCAAAAATGGGCAACAAGTCAAAGTAGGCTTAACAAAAAATGTGTGTGCTGTAGGGCCGACCAATGTGGGATTTCTAGTGTCTAAACTGACAAAAAAGTCAAAGTAGCCGCCACAGATGTCTGTCAAGGCTTCTTTACCTTTATGACCATTTGACCATTTTACGCACGAGAGAGCGGCCCCCGCCCACCAGGGCTTGAAAAAATAAATGGGCTGCATGATGCTGCCTCGCAGAGCTGAATCCGGCCCGCACACTAGTACTGGTAAACCGCTTAGAGGATCTAAGCCTGTCCAGGAACCGCGGTGCGAGGCGGACCGTCCATGCTAATAAACCCTATTGGTTTCATTGGGCGACAGGGCTTGAGCTGTCATTTCATCGCAATGTCGGGTAAAAGTCCCACAAAATTGGAAGCAACGTCTCCAAAATGACCTTTACAGTGTTGACGGGGACGTTAAACCTCAAATCAAACAAACAAACAATCTATATCTTAGAGTAGAAATAAGAAAAATAATGTTTACCCCTGCAAATCCCAGTTTTACTATATAAAAGTGGGGTTCGAGGGGTCAAAATTATATAGGCGTGTTTTCGTGATGAAACGGTATGTGCATAGGGGAGCTGCATAGGGGACCGGTACATTTCTAATGTCTAAAATGGACAAATGGACAGACACACTTTGTCTGTGGGGCAAGTATGTGTGAGGTGGCTGATGTCAAAAATGGGCAACAAGTCAAAGTAGGCTTAACAAAAAAATGTGTGTGCTATAGGGCCGACCAATGTGGGATTTCTAGTGTCTAAACTGACAAAAAGTCAAAGTAGCCTCCACAGATGTCTGTCAAGGCTTCTTTACCTTTATGGCCATTTTACGCACGAGAGACTTCATATGTGCCGATCCCTTTTGGACACATGTACGGTAGGTATACATGTGCCAACATCTTAAAGCCAGTAACCATTCATAACAAAGTACAATTGTCTGCTTTAGGGTTTAGCGACCCAGTCAATACTATTTAGGCAACGTCGAGCCGTTCTGTTATTTGATCGCGCGTTCCCTGGGAAGACTTACACACAAGCGGTTAACCAGGGCAGTGCACTTTCTTTCGCTTGAAACTCCCAACTGTCCCTGAATCAGTGGAAATTTCATGATCAGTCTGTGCCGGCGGGGATCGAACCGGAACATCAGTCAGACGCACATCCGACAACCTACAATGAATTAACCGCCTTTGTACACTCAGCTGTCAAACTCCTGTTTTTTTTGTTTTTTGTTGTTGTTTTGTTTTTTGTTGTTGTTGTTTTTTGTTGCTGCTATATTACTGCTTCTCGCTCAATCTGAGCATTACGAGCAGGACTTCCTGGGTGGTAACTAGTACTTTTTTAACAATGTGGATGAAGTGCCTTGCTCAAGGACACAACACTTTGGTCAGCGTGAGGATCGAACCCGCAACCTCTCGATTCCAAATCCGATGCGCAACCACTGCACCAAAGCGCTCCAACATGACTGGTTTTCAAAGAATTATCAATTATGTTCTTGATTTAAGGAGACTTACATTGAAACAATAGTTGCCTAAACTCCGGGGGTTGTGAAATTTTAAACGCTTATCCTCAATTCCAGAGCAACATAATCAGATAATAGCATTAACAAATTTATCCGTCGGGTTTCCGACATCGCAAATTTCGGCATTATCCAATCAGATGTCGCATTTCATACGCACGTGCATTAGAAAATGCTTTCATGTATATTTCAGATTGGTTGTTTTATTTATTACTGCATCGACTGTCAATCAATTACTGTCAACGGACCTCTGCCTGTCAACAGTCTTTTGATATATCGACCAGACAGACGAATAGAACTTTGGCGTTTCATTTTCTATATGTTTATACATGCTGGGTAAGTACATGAAATTGTTACGTAACATGTATGGTATTACCTTCATCATATAACTAACGCCGTAATAAGTGTCATATTGTTATTACATAATAGGTCCCTGAAAAAAAATCACACACCAAGAGTTATCCTCCTTGCTGAGACACCCATACTGTTTTTCAACAGAATTATCAATTATGTTCTTTATTTAAGGAGACTTACGTTAAAACAATGGTCGTTTCTTTCTTATATACCAAGGGATTAATTATAATTATGATTGTATTTTAAATCACTAAGTGTGTTCTGCATTCAGATGTAAGTCTTATGACCTCGCGTCTGAGAATGTAATCATGTCATGTAAAAAATTCCGTAATCCACCAGTGGATTAAATATGCAAATTAGTTAGATACGCCCGTAATGTTACATGTACGACGTCCTAGACGACGTCGCGTTCACTTATGGCGGAATGTTGATATTTTTATTTTTAAAAAAATAAATCGTGAATAAAATGCGTTTAAAATGTCACATGATCATATGATGAATAAAATGCGTTTAAACTGGCATATAATAAATAGAATCTTGCATTCGTATTCATATATTATTAAATTTATTTAACTCGTTTAATAAATTCAATAACACGTGAACATTCATATGAAAGAACAAAACATGTCGTCGTGGATCAAGGGAGAATAATCTTACAAAACTACATGGTTTGCATCTTCTCTGTTACTCCGCTCAGTCTGTGTGTGTAGTGTTACAGGACTTTTGTAACAGCCTGGATTTTCCTGCAGTAAGGATACAGTTCAAGGTACGCCTGATTTCAAAGGGTACTGAAGGTATTCATCTTTTATTGGCAAGAGCATTTTGGAAGTCTCTCTCGTAATAAAACAGAAGCAACGCAACAACAAGAGAAGCACAATTAGTCCCCATCTACAGAACCTCAAACTGTCTCTAAAGTCACTGAATGACTGTGTTATAAAAGGTATTGCAGTCTCACTCCTATTAAAACAGAAAGAAACCAGCGTAAGAGAAACAAAATTAGTCCCCATCTGCAGACCGTCCAACTGTCTCTAAAGTCACTGAATGAATAATGTTCTATGAAAAGGTATTACAATCTCTCTCCTAATAAAACAGAAGCAAACCAACAACAAGAGAAACACAATTAGTCCCCACCTACAGACTATCAAACTGTCTCTAAAACCACTGAATGAATATTGTTCTATAAAAAGGTAATACTATGGAAGTAAGGACAAGTGCATTTTTACCAGGCTACCTACCTTCGGCCAAATAGGTCTCGTCAGTGACCCTCAAATATTTTCCAAATTTCACAGTGGAATCAATAATTCCAAAGGACTAGACACTATCTCCCACACTATGATGAAGGACAAGGAGACTTCTTGTGGCCGCCACACATCTTATTAATACCATTTAAGTTAAATATGTTCTAAACAAAAGTAATCTTTTGGAAGCATTGGCTACAATATAGAACTGAAAACTGCGGAGACTACTAAAACATGATCTGATGCTTTTATTTGTGAGCTTCTTGCGCACAAATTTAATTGCAGATGCCATTGTGTGGTTCAAATAAAGTTTCAAAAGTAACCTTTGAAACGAAGAACACAGACAAAAATGAAACTCGAAAATCATATTATCGGATGTATGACATTGAATACGATGGCTTTGTTAGCAGTTTGTCTCTCTCATTGCGATAACTGGTCTGTGCGATAAAATGGCGTCTTTCAACTAGCATTTTCCTAGTGAAAAATTTTGATATTTTTCTTATTTCAAGTCCAAACATAGATTGTGGGTGCTCGTTAGAACCACCTCGTTGAGGCGGTTCTATCCAATACCCACAATAAATGTTTCTGAGCTAAAATGAGGAAAATAATGAACCTCCCAGCAACCCCACTTTTCTCTATATAAAGCGGGGTTTAGAGTGGTACCCATTTCACAGATTTTTAATGTGATATTTTCTTGTTGAATATTATGGTCATAATGCTGTATTTGTTTATTATTTTCGTTCTTTGTTATCACATGTAGGCATCCGCTAAATCTTTTTTGTTTGTTTGTTTTTACAGCGTTCAAATTTGAATACCATTACCTTCCAAATGGTCTGCCAAATGGAAAAAAAAACTGTTCATGTGTGGTGATTTAGGGGATAATTGTATTCAAAAAAATCATTTGGGGAGGTACGTAAATCGGCGTTTTTACGGTCGGAAATTTCGTAGGCCGTAAAACAAAATTTGCGACCCTAAAACCGACGATTTACCTCCCCAAATGACCATTTTCAGTACAGTCATCCCCATTACAATGTATTGATCCACCTGTTTGTTAAAAAAAAAATGGTAAGCGCATTGAATTGCGTAAAACCAAATACCAACCAATGAAAAGCGACGTTACACGAAAACGTCGGTTTTCCGACAGTATATCGTATATTCTCACACAGCGCGCCTATACAGGCAATTGAAAGGAACTGTCATTTATTTTATACTCTGCAATGAAGTCAATGCATAACTGAAACAAATAAAAATGATATTTTCACACTGTGAAATTCACGCTATAAAAATAACATGACCTTGTTACGTTCACAGTAGCAGTCCGGACTACGTTTTTTCGCCAAAATTCATATGTTATCGATAAAATATTTCTGTAAAATACCTTGAAAAGCACTCTTTGAACTGTTAAAATGCTGTATTCAAAATGGCGATATGTTTATGTTTTGAAACTGACAGTTGTGACGCCATCGTCAGGTCAAAATTGTGACGCACAATACGATTGATCATTTATCGCAAATATCCTTTTAAAATTATAAAAAAAGAAAAGAAAATTTACTTTTTTCGGCGGATACCAAAAGCATTTCATCTCGTGTGTTTAAAACATCCGAATTTTCACTCGTGCTTCGCACTCGTAACAATTTGGATGTTTTCAACACACTCGATGAAATATTTTTGTTATCCACCGCAAAAAAGTAAATACCCTCTATTTATTATGCACCAAATCACAAGTCGAAAGAGTCGGTGAACACAAGAACATAAATGTATGTGATACAGTCAAAAATGTTGGCGGGATTTCTTATAACAATGGCGGATGGTTGGGATAATTTAAAGGGAACAACAAAATAAGGATCGAATTTCTGGCAGGTTTGAGCTATTTAAAGCTGGGCTATTCTAGCATTCAAGGGCATCATTAATTTCGGACAAACAATCTTGTGCCTGTCTAGTGTGTATGGGTCGTACTTAATTCCACAAGGTACGGCAATGGACCGCAAGGTTGCACAATGTACCGCAAGGTAGCACAATTTGGCATAAGGTACCGCAAGGTAGCACAAGGTAGGTACAAGGTACCCAAAGGTAGAGTAGGTAGGCATTATTTTGTCAAATCCCAAGATTTAGTAACTTAGAAACTGTTAAATGCAAGCACTACATAGAGGATATTTACTTTTTTGAGATGAATATCAAAAATATTTCATCGAGTGTGTTGAAAATATCAGAATTTTCACGAGTGCGAAGCACGAGTGAACATTCTGATGTTTTCAACACACGAGATGAAATATTTTTGATATTTATCGAAAAAACGTAAATTTTCTTTTTATTTTATAATATTTTAGGACACTTACTGTAATTGATCAATCGGTTCTTACGTCACAATTTTTGACTTGGCTATGACGTCACAACTGTCAGTTGCAAACCATAAACAGTCGCCATTTTAATACAGGAATTTTAGAGTTCAGAGAATGCTTTTTCAAGGTATTTTACAGAATTATTTTATAGATAACATATGGATTTGGGCGAGAAAATAGTCCGGGCTGCTACTGTGAAAATATCATGGCCATGTTATTTTTCACACTGTGAAAATATCATTTATATTTTCACAGTGTGAAAATATCACTTTTATTTGTTTCAGATATGCACTGATTTCACTGCTATGTATTAAATAAAAGCAATTTATTACAAGCCACTGAGCTTCTTGTCACTGTGACTCGAAACCGTTCCCCTTACTGTAAATTCTAACAAGCGCGCCTATATAGGCAATGGAAAACGGCTGTGTTTTATTCTGCAACAAATCACAGCTCGGAAGAGCGTGACGAGTGACGTCATTTAAAACTGCTAATTTTTGACGTCACTAGTCGATTTACTTGACGTTAGACGGTGTAACGTCATTTTCTCGTATCGAAAACGTTAGAAAAGGATATAAATGCATGTGTTTCAGTCGATAATTTTAGCGGGATTTCTTCTAACAATGGCGAAAAGTTGTGAGATTTTGAAGAAATCAACAACATTATTGCCAATTTTAAGCGTGTTAGAATCGAAATAGATCAGCTCTAGCCAGTGATTTGTTAGGTAATAAATCACAGTTTGTCGGTCAGTTGTAAGTAGACAAATCACGCGCGCGTAGCGCTCGTGATTTGTCTACTTTACAACTGACCTCCAAACTGTGATTTATTACTCAACAAATCACAGCTAGAGCTGATCTATTTCTTAAATAAAACTGGTGTCCTTAGTTAAATCTGTAATGAGTGTGTGCATGAAATGTTGCTATACTGCAGATGGAAGGAATTCAAAACCTGTATCCGATTTGCTTATTTTGTGTTGATTGTAAGTGGACAAATCACTCGCGCTACGCGCTTGTGATTTGATCTACTTTACAACTGACCTCAAAACAAGTCCAACAATTCACTGCCAGAGCCGATCTATTTCTTAAATATACATTTCGCAATTTTGTACGTTATCAATCAGACGTCGCGTTACATACGCAATTGCATTAGAAAACGTCATATGTCATGAATACTTGTTTCATGTACATGTATACACTATATTTACATTTCAAGTGTAAAGTCAAAAGAAAACCTATAGAAAACAATATATTTCATACTTCCATGAACGCAACGAATCACATGATTTTCGCTGACGTCAAGTTACGACATTGTAAAGCATGGTTCTCTACGGGCGTTGTTGACGTCAACGCTATTCCAGTCTTTGTAGACAAACAGCGTATTAATGCTTTTCAGCTTTAAAGTTTGCCCAAAATTGCGCCCAGAGATGAGAGGCAAATAATGTAAATATAAAAATTAAACTTAATTTTTCTGCTTTTCATGAAAGTATGAACGACACTGGGTCGCTAGCACTGTTTACATGAACCCCTTCGGGATTCATTTACTTTACACGCGACCCACTGCTTGCACGAACAGCTGAAAAATAAATTTAATTTCTTAATTGTAGGTGGGTTCATTTGTTCTTCAACATGCTCATACAGATCATTGTCGGCATTCCTCTGGAAATGATTCACGGGTCATGTCGCATAGCAACCGTCTATACGGCGGGAGTGATGGCAGGTATATTTTCCTCTTCAAATGCTTTATTAACGGTTCACGGTAAAGTACGCGCGTGCGTTAAATTTGAAATGGAGTCCTTTCATGTTTAATGAAACCTTCAGATTCATGCACTTTTCGTTCAATTATTAACTCATGTTCTGCTGTATAAATTAATTTTGACACAACCATTTTGACTATCAAATTACTTCATATAATTTATTCCTTTAAATTCGCCAGTCGAATGATAATTCTAATGCACTTGCGTATGTAACGCGCCGTTTGATTGGATAAGCAATACTTTCAGCCTGTATATCCTGCGATATACTGTCGGAAACCCGACGTCATGATGTAACGTCGCTTTTTATTGGATAGCATTTGGTACGCAGCTCACAGCGCTTGCCGCTTTGAGCAAAATACTGAAAATAGTATAATTTTTAACAAAACAGCCGAATAAGTGTATTAGAATGTGGATAACTGGGGATAAATGTATTGAAAATTGTCATTTGGGGAGGTAATTCGTCGGTTTTACGGTCGCAAATTCCGTTTACGGCTCCGCTGGCGCGTCGCCGTAAGACGAAATTCCCGACCATAAAACCTCCGATTTACCTCCCCAAATGATAATTTTGAATACAGTTATTCCCTAGATAATGAAAATCAAGATCAGATGGCTTCTGAGGGGATCTGATTTGCATTTACACTGTTTGCAAAGGTGCAACATATCCGGGTTCCATGGACAAGGGTATAAGAAACCGCGCCAAAAAGTTAGTTTACCTGCTTGCAATATACATGTATTTGATACAAGCAAACAACTTTCAAATAAATGACAAATGATATTGTTATATTGCGAATGTCGTCATAACATAATACCCATGTGTCCAGAGGTTATGGCGCAGGTACAATTCTTTTGCATTGCCTTAAAGTTCCTACAAACAGCACCCTAGAAGACATTATATCATATAAAGTGCAAAATATTTTTTTATTGTTTGTTTTTACAGGGGTGAGCTTTTTCTTTCATATTACGCTTACATGCAAGCATAATTTTTAATGAAGTGCATGTATACAAAAAAAAAAAAAAAAAAAACATCAAGAAATTTTATCCAAAACCGCCTTGTTACGCGTTGCTTGTTACGCGTTGCAATAAATAATATATTAGAAAATGCGGCCAAATTTCTTAAAAATCGCTCTTACATGTAGATAATCGGTGTTGGTTTAAACATATTTTATTGCTCATATACATTTAAGTTACAAGCAAATGGGTTGGGCCACAAGTTCTAACAACATTAATAACGGTCCGTCCCATACATACTATACAATTATAAGCAATAACATGACAATGAATAAGGCCCCCGCCCATCGGGGCTTCAAGAAATATATGGGCTGCATGATGCTTCCACTCAGAGCTGAAGCTGTCCCGCACACGAGTGCTGGTAAACCGCTTTGAGGATCTGGGTTTGCCCAGGCAAAGCAGTGCGAGTCGGCCCGTCCATGCTTGTAAACCCTATTGGTTTCATTGGACGGCAGGGCTTGAGAAGTCATTTCATCTCAAAGTCCCACAAAATTGGAAGCAATGTCTCAAAATGACCTGTATAGTGTTGACCCCCACGTTAAACCTCAAATCAAACAAACAAACACGACAATGAATATATATCAGCACAATCGCAAAACAGATCTTTTTATTATTCAAGCAGAGAGAGAGAGGCAGAACCGGCTACCAAACGAGAAATTGTTTGAAAGGATATTGAAGTATAAGTATGCTGGAACAACAAATTTCCTTGATATAACATTGTAGACTTTTGAAGCAGTCTGTATGTCTGTATTTTCAGTTTCAGTAGCAATTGCCTAACCATATAGTACAATATGACAATTGACAATTCAAAAGGGTGAAAAGTTCTGATAGCCTGAAAAAGATTATCTCGTGCACTGGCATACTTTTGGCATTGAAATAAAAAATGTTCTGCATCTTCTGCTACATGTCCACCATCACAATGGGCATCTTCTGTTAAATGATTATTGTAACGCTACATTTGTTGCGTATCCGTGCATGAAAGATGTGAAATATGATGGTTCAGAAGGTATCACAAACAAATGAGCAGGAACAGCCATTTTAAAAGAAAGAGATGGTGGGATAATTCCTAATGCTTTCAGGAAGGTTATTCCACAGATATATAGATGCTGAAACATTTACTGAGTTCGATAGAACAAAACTCCAATCGAACTGGCTGATTAAGTCTTTGAGTTTATTGAAGTCAGCCCTATTATACAACTAAACTTTACGTTTGTATGTAGCAGGTCTATGGTTGCTCTTCCTTTAAAACATTTGAATTATCGGTGTTAACATCGAAAGCTAAAACGGATAGCGTACAGTGTGGTTTAAATTAGCTCTAGCAGTGATTTATTGAGTTATAGATCACTGTTTGGAGGTCAATTGTAAAGTAGATTAAATCACGAGCCCATAGGGCGAGTGATTTGTCTACTTACAACTGACCAACAGACATTGATTTATCACTCAATAAATCACGACACTAGAGCTGATCTATTTCGATTCTAACGCACTAAAAGTCGACGAAAATGCTATTGATTCCTTCAGATACCCCTATCTTCCGCCATTGTTTAAATATAACTGACTGTATCACATGCGTTTACCTATTTCCATAACATGTGTAATACAAGAAAAAAGCCGCCACACCATCTAACGTCAAGATAACAGTATCTAACGTCAAGATAACAATGAAGCGTCATGAAACGGGATAAAAAGGCGGCTCTTTTTTCTCTCTCTGAGTTTAGGTTCTCTCGGTACCTCAGTATTTGACACCAATGCCTTCCTAGTCGGTGCCTCAGGCGGAGTGTATGCCCTATTGGCAGGGCATCTCGCTAATATACTTCTGGTAAGTTCCCCAATATACTGTATATATGGAGGATCTTACATGAGTGCTCATGTATTATTGAACTTATTAAACGAGTTGAGGAAACATTTTATCCATTTTCCTCAACCATGGGCACGCATGCAAGATTCGTTTTAATCCTAGATTTACAATGTCAATATTCCGCCATAAGTAAACGCGACGTCGTAAAGGTAACGTTACGGGGCGTATCTAACTAATTTGCATTTAATCCGCTAGTGGGTTATCGAATTTATTACATGACGTAATAACATTCTCAGATGCTACATCATATGATAAATAGAGGATCTTACACGAGTGGTCATTTCATATGTAGCCATAGTAAAGGAAGTATCCGTGTACGAGTTATCGAAGTTTTACTGTATTTGTTCCAACCAATGTCTTCTTTTAAGAAATCGTCAGCTCTAGCTGTGTTTTGTTTAGTGATAATTCACAGTTTGGAGGTCAGTTGTAAAGTAGATCAAATCACGAGCGCGTAGATTTGTCTACTTACAATTGACCGACAAACTGATTTATTACCCAACAAACCGCAGACTAGAGCTGATCTATTTCGATTCTAACACGCTGAAAATCGGCATTAATGTTGTTGTTTCCGAAAAATTTTTACAAATTTCGCCATTGTTTGGCAGAAATCCCGCAAAAATTATTGACTGTAACACGTGCATTTATGTCCTTTTGGTGCGAGAAAGTGACGTTACAAACGACAAAGAATCTACAAGTGACGTCATATATTTGCAGCTTTTAATGACGTCACTCGTCACGCTCTTCTGCACCGCGATTTGCTGCATAATAACTGGTAACAGTCGGGCATCAGAGTGGCCTGCGTAGGGAGATTTAAAAACAAAATTCTCGTGCGCCAATTCGATGGGACTACTTGCAATTTTTAGGCTTCCAGTCGACTAGCTAATTTGACAGCTAATTCCTCAACTGTCGTTTACTTTCGAGCTTTGACAGTGATTAATATGAAAAGTATAAATATGATTTTATTCCAGAAAATGTCTAAAACCGGATTTTAAGATACAGTGTACGCACATCTGGGGTTTGAAAATGGCCATTTTTCAACCCTACCAGTACCATCAGGAAATCGAAAAATAAACAAATTTCATGTTCCTCGCCATTAATCTGACCTATATCATCACCTCCGGTATAGATTCATCTATCCACAAGAAAATTTGTGCCAAAATCGGTGAATGACCATTTTTTGTGCCATTTTTTTTTACCACATCCGGCCTGAGTCGGCCCCGCGCCTGCCCGGGGGGTAGAAATATGGCGGCTGCCTTCGGGAGTGTGGCAGAGTGGTAAGAGCCCACCGAAAACAGTCCCATTGCCGAGACCACCCGGTGCCTCGAAATAGGTGGCTGCCTTCAGCTTCTGTGGCAGTTGGGTAAAAGCCTCCAACATACAGAACAATCGTCCGTTCGACCGGTATTATTTTGTAATTCAATTTATTCAAACGCATCTTACCAAATTTTTTTATACAATTCACTACGCGAGATCTATCCTTTTAAACCTTTCCTATCTCATGTTACTACCACGCTGCATTTGTACGTGTATCATCATTGCTGGTGGGCCGCGCACTGCAAAGAAGACAACCTCATCTGTGTTTAACATATGTGTTTGTACTGTGTATGTGTCACTTTTTCATGATCCTTCACTCTGCACATCAAACAATGAAAGATGCATTTTTGTATACGTTATTAGATAAATAACTTGTCATTTCATGTTACCCTAAAGTTATTTTGTTACATCAAAGTTAACAGAATCAGATACTTATCACTAAGTTCTGAAATGTACGTCATCATCTAACACAGCTTATTTCTTCATTAGTTTATAAAATCCTTTATTCTTTCGGAAACTTATTACCTCAATAATTGCTTACCATAATCGTGGATCTCATATTTAGCAAAGGATCTCCTATTTTCAGAGCCAAGCTTTTATTTAAGCAAACGTTTTCGGCCTCCCTTGTCTGTAGGGAATAAAATATACAGGTCACTTTCCTTCTGTAGTGAATGGGGATGAAATTCCTTGTTGAAACAGGAGCCACTTGTTTGCCGTGGGTGGCGTCTCGTATGCTGGAAGAAGGGATCCTGATGATTGAGAAAAGCCCAGGGATCTCCAGCTTTTCAACACATCATTTTGGCCCATATTTCAGATAGACGAGGGGTTTGGGCTAGATCCGGCCTGAATCAATCGGCTGAGTCGTGCCAAGCTCTAGAATCGCACAGCTTGTTCTTTACTTCCTTCTATCTTTCTTACGTATCTTTATGGTACAAACCGGGTGTAATTTTTTCTTATTCCTCTATCTTGGAATGTTATTTGATGGGCGGCGGCCGATGGATTAATCGGTGGGCTTGTACTGGGGAAATTCAGCAGAAACTTCTGTGAGGGAGAGAATATGGGTGGGGGTGGGTCCCAACTGTTCCTCATTTTTTCATTGAAATCTGGGTGCATAGTTGGGAATCATAAAGCAGAAGTGGAGCGGAAGGACTCTGGTCCTGTCATCGAGTATAATAGCAATGTAGCCTTGGCGTTGGAAATAGGAGATCCATTTCCATTAAACGTCCCCTTGTAGGGCTCCAAGGAGGGTGGGGCGCATAGCTATCGAATCATTTATTATCACCATGGGATCCAACACTAGAAAAAGAACTTTTTTAGACTTATCTGATGACGACCCGGAACCGACAACATTCACTTTCAAAGCAAACGAAAATTTTGCTAGATTCTTAGTGATTTCAAGTAACGAAGGCAAGGCTGTTACTACTCTTTCACCGTTTGAAAAAACAACTAGAATCTCTTATTGGAACGCCTAAAAATGTCAAAAAATTAAAAAATGGAACTCTCTTAATTGAAACAAACAGAAAATCTCAAACTGAAAATCTCCTGAAAATTAATAAATTCTTCAACCTTAACGTCTCTGTCACGGAGCACAAAACATTAAATTCATGTAAAGGAATACTTCGTGACAGAATGCGTAAACAAGAGTCAGAAGCCAGTATCGTAGAATATTTAAAAGATCAAGGAGTAACAGCCTGCAAACGTTTCAAAATTAAAAAAGACGGCAATCTCATCGAAACAAATACTCTTCTTCTAACCTTCAATACCACTTCGTTGCCGAAATCACTAAGGATTTTTTACAGAATAATACCGGTTGAAATCTACGTGCCCAACCCCCTGCGATGTTTCAATTGTCAGAGGTTTGGGCACCACGAAAACGACTGTACTGTCCCTGACGGATCTGTTTGTGAGAAGTGTGGTGGCACTGATCATCACACTTCTAACTGCAAGAACTCTCCAAAATGTGTGAACTGTGGAAAAGATCATCTATCTAATCCAATGTCTGTGAAGTTTGGAAAACAGAAAAAGAAATCATGAAAATCAAAGTTATACAAAACGTCACCTATTTGGAAGCAAAGAAAATCCAACAAAACAAACCAGAAAACACATTCGCCAAAGTTGTCCAATCCCTTGCCAGCAAACCTGAAACAAAAGAAACCTCCACTCAATTTAATGAAAAAGATTTCGAAATTAAACCACATTCTAAAGTAATTACCTCCACTGTTAAACCAAAAACCACATCACAACCTACTACATCGTCACAACCTACATCGTCACAACCTACTACATCGTCACAACCTACATCTACTCATCAGTCAAGACAAACTTCACAGACCAGTTCACAACCGAACACCCATTCTAGCAGATCTCACTCTCGGTCCACGTCAGGGACAGCGGATCGAAAAGACAAAAAAGACAAAGAAAAGCATAAAGGATCAAACCCTAACAGTATAGGGGCGTCGGCTGATCCAGTAAAACTGGCTAATCAGTACGGCGCCCTTGAGGACATGGAGTTGGACGTTGATCCCTCCACGTTCTCAAAGCATAATAATAAAAGATAAAAGGATTAAATTCCTTGTTTTAATCTTCTCTCCATTTAATCATGGACAAGAAGTCAATAATTCAATGGAATTGTCGAGGACTTAAAGCCAATTTTAACGAACTTTTAATTTTAACTACACTTTTTTCTCCGAATGTCATTTGCCCCGCGCCAGCCCGGGGGGGTAGAAATATGGCGGCTGCCTTCGGGAGTATGGCAGAGTGGTAAGATCCCACCGAAAACAGTCCCATTGCCGAGACCACCCGGTGCCTCGAAATAGGTGGCTGCCTTCAGCTTCTGTGGCAGTTGGGTAAAAGCCTCCAACATACAGAACAATCGTCCGTTCGACCGGTATTATTTTGTGAATCAATTTGTTCAAAAAAATGCATCTTACCAATTTTTTAACAATTCACTACGCGAGATCTATCCTTTTAAACCTTTCCTATCTCATGTTACTACCACGCTGCATTTGTACGTGTATCATCATTGCTGGTGGGTCGCGCACCGCAAAGAACAAAATCTCATCTGTATATGTTTGTACTGTGTATGTGTCACTTTTTCATGCTCCTTCACTCTGCACATCAATGAAAGATGCATTTTAAATACGTTATTAAATAAGTAACTTGTCATTTCATGTTACCCCAAAAGTATTTTATGTTACATCAAGGTTAACAGAATCGGATAGTTATCACTAAGTTCTGAAGTGTACGTCATCATCTAACACAGCTTTATTCTTTATTAGTTTATAAAATACTTTGTTCTCTCTGAAACTTATCACCTCAATAATTTCTTACCATAATCGTGGATCTCATATTTAGCAAAGGATCTCCTGTTTTCAGAGCCAAGCTTTTATTTAAGCAAACGTTTTCGGCCTCCCTTGTCTGTAGGGAATAAAATATACAGGTCACTTTCCTTCTGTAGTGAATGGGGATGAAATTCCTTGTTGAAACAGGAGCCACTCGTTTGCCCTGGGTGGCGTCTCGTATGCTGGAAGAAGGGATCCTGATGATTGAGAAAAGCCCAGGGATCTCCAGCTTTTCAACACATCATTTTGGCCCATATTTCAGATAGACGAGGGGTTTGGGCTAGATCCGGCCTGAATCAAACGGCTCAGTCGTGCCAAGCTCTAGAATCGCACAGCTTGTCCTTATCTTCCTTCTTTCTTTTTTACGTATCTTTATGGTACAAACCGGGTGTAATTTTGTCTTATTCCTCTATCTTTGAGTGTTGTTTGATGGGCGGTGGCTGATGGATTAATCGGTGGGCTTGTACTGGGGAAATTCAGCAGAAACTTCTGTGAGGGAGAGAATATGGGTGGGGATGGGTCTCAACTGCTCCTCATTTTTTTTTGAAATCTGGGTGCATAGTTGGGAATCATAAAACAGAAGTGGAGCGGAAGGACTCTGGTCCTGTCATCGAGTATAATAGCAATGTAGCCTTGGCGTTGGAAATAGGAGATCCATTTCCATTAAACGTCCCCTTGTAGGGCTCCAAGGAGGGTGGGGCGCATAGCTATCGAATCGTAAATTATCACCATGGGATCAAACGCTAGGAAAAGAGCATTTTTGGATTTATCAATTGACGACCCGGAACCGACTACTTTCAATTTCAAAGCCAATGACAATTTTGCTCGATTTTTGGTGATTTCGAGTAAGGATGAAAAGGCCGTTACTACTCTTTCACCGTTCGTAATTGAAAAACAAATTGAATCTTTAATAGGCACTCCAAAAAACGTAAAAAAATTGAAAAATGGAACCCTTTTAGTTGAAACGAATCGTAAAACGCAAACTGAAAATCTACTCAAAATTAACAAATTCTTTAATATGAATGTCTCTGTCTAGGAACATAAAACATTGAACTCATGTAAAGGCATTATCCGTGACAGAATGTTGAAACAGGAAACAGAAGCCAGCATTGTCGAATACCTTAAGGATCAAGGAGTAACGGCCTGTAAACGCTTCAAAATCAAAAAAGACGGAAATCTAATAGAAACAAACACTCTCCTACTAACTTTTAATTCAACATCCTTACCGAAATCACTAAAGATCTTTTACAGAATAATACCGGTTGACGTCTATGTACCAAATCCTCTGCGTTGTTTCAACTGTCAGAGGTTTGGTCATCACGAAAACGACTGCACTGTCCCTGATGGATCTGTTTGTGAAAAATGCGGTGGAACCGATCATCACACCCTTAACTGTAAGAATCCTCCAAAGTGTGTGAACTGTGGCAAAAATCATGTATCAAAGTCAAATGTCTGTGAAGTTTGGAAATCAGAAAAAGAAATTATGAAAATTAAAGTAACACAACACGTAACATATTTAGAAGCAAAGAAAATTCACGAAAATAAACCAGAAACCACATCCTCAAAAGTTGTACAGTACCTTGCCAGCGAACCTGAAACCAAAGAAACATCTACACAATTCAACGAAAAAGATTTTGAAATTAAACCCCATTCTAAGTTATTACCTCTTCTGTTAAACCCAAAATCACATCGTCACAACCTACTACATCGTCACAACCTACTACATCGTCACAACCTACATCTACTCATCATTCAAGATCAGAATCTAGACAAACTTCACAGACAAGTTCACAACCTAACAGCAAACATTCTAACAGATCTCACTCCCGATCCACATCAGGGACAGCAGATCAAAAAGAAAAGAACGGCAAAGAAAAGCATAAAGGATCAAACCCAATCAGTAAAGGGGCGTCGGCTGATCCAGTAAAACTGGCTAATCAGTACGGCACCCTTGAGGACATGGAGTTGGACGTTGATCCCTCCACGTTCTCAAAGCAAAATAAAAGATAAAGGATTAAATTCCTTGTTGTAATCTTCTCTCCATTCAACCATGGATAAGAAGTCAATAATTCAATGGAATTGTCGAGGACTGAAAGCCAATTTTAACGAACTTTTAATTTTATCTACACTTTTTTATCCTAATGTCATTTGTCTCAAAGAAACTTTTTTTGAAAACTACAGATAATATTAATTTCAAAGGTTACAGTATGTACAATCATATCACAACGGATAATCAGAAGGCATCAGGAGGTACATCAATCCTGATAAAATCTGACGTTCCTCATAGGAAAATAGATGTAAACACTAATTTACAAGCTGTTGCTGTAAACGTCACTTTATCCAAGTCCATAACGATTTGTTCTGTCTACCTTCCACCTCATTTTAATTTTACTAAACAAGATATAGAAAATTTAACTAATCAATTACCTAGTCCTTATATATTATTAGGAGACTTTAATAGTCACTGCAAATTATGGGGTTGCTTGGATACAAATGACAAAGGAGAAATCATAGAAAATTTTATTGCTGAAAATGATTTATGTTTATTTAACGATAAACAACCAACATATCTTCATTCTCCCACAAGAAATTATTTTGCTTTAGACCTTTCAATTTGCTCTCCAAATATTTATCTAGATTTTGATTGGTCTGTTGTGGACGATCTCCATGGGAGCGATCATTTTCAGATAGTAATTGAAGAAATTGAATCGACCCATGAGGATCGTAACCCCAGATGGAATTTGAGTAAAGCAAATTGGGAAAATTTTAATCAATTATGTAATGAAAAACTCGACCCTGAACTTTTTAAAACTGCAAGTGATATACAAGATTTTACTGATCAATTGATTGATATTGCTGAAAAATGTATTCCTAAATCCTCGACTTTTTCAAAAAGAAACAGACCTTGGTTTAATGATGAAGTTAAAACTTCAATCAATAAAAGAAAATCTGCATTACGAAAATTCAATAAACAGCCAACAAAAGAAAATCTTATCCATGCCAAACACATGCGAGCTAAAGCTCGAAAAACGATAAAATCGGCCAAAAAAGCATCTTGGCAGCAATACGTCTCCAAACTGAATACCAGAACACCAACTAAGAAAATATGGGACATGATTCGAAACATTAGTGGCAAAAACAAATCAAATAAACATGTCCATATCAAATCGAACGGAAATATATGTTCAACGGCTAAGGACATTTCCAATGCCTTGGGGGAAAATTTTCAGAAAAACTCCTCAAACTCAAATTATTCAGAAAGCTTCCAAAATATTAAACAAGAACAAGAGAAAAAGAATTTAAATTTTTCATCATTAAATCACGAAAAATATAATTTACCTTTCACTGCTAAAGAATTATTATATGCTCTCCATAAATCTCATGATACTGCTGTTGGTCCTGATGACATACACTATCAAATTTTAAAACATTTACCCAACAAGGCATTGGAAACATTATTAAACATTTTGAATGATATTTGGATCACTGGAAAGTTCCCCGAAAACTGGAGAAAAGCTACCATTATTCCTATTCCGAAACCTAATAAAGATCATACTGAAGCCATTAATTACAGACCTATTGCTTTGACAAGTTGCTTATGTAAAACAATGGAGAGAATGATTAATGATAGGCTGGTTTGGTTCTTAGAATCAAACCAGCTTATCACTAAATTTCAAGCTGGTTTTAGAAAAAAACAGCTCTACTAACGATCATTTGATTCGCTTAGAATCATTTATACGTGATGCCTTTATTAAAAAAGAACATGTCGTAGCTGTATTCTTTGACCTAGAAAATGCCTACGATACCACTTGGAAGTATGGCATCATGAAAGATTTACACACATTGGGCCTTAAAGGCCGATTACCACTTTTTGTTCAAAATTTCTTATCCGATCGAACATTTAATGTTCGCATAGGAAATAAATTATCGGACACATTTGATCAAGAACAAGGTGTACCACAAGGTAGTATTTTATCACCAACCTTGTTCAGCATAAAAATTAATAATATAGTTAAATGTGTAAAAGACCCAGATTGTTCGCTTTTTGTTGAGGATTTTTGGAATCTTTTATCGATCCAAAAATATGGAAACCATTGAATTTAAACTGCAAAGGTGTTTAAATAATAAAGAAACTTGGGCAACAGAAAATGGTTTTAAATTTTCTAAAACAAAAACTCAGTGTGTTCATTTCTGCCAAATACGAAAGTTGCATTTAGTTCCTGTACTGACTATATACGGCAGTCCAATTCCAGTCGTCACTGAGGCGAAGTTTTTGGGTCTTTTATTCTATAACAAATTGTCTTTTATTCCTCATATCAAAGCTTTGAAAGCTAAATGTTTAAAAGCTCTTGATATTTTAAAAGTCCTGTCCAGTTCCGACTGCGGAGGAGATCGTACTGTTCTTTTAAATCTGTATAGATCGTTAATTCGTTCCAAATTGGACTATGGCTCCATAGTCTATGGATCTGCTAGGAAATCTTATTTAAAATCTTTGGATACTATACATCATCAAGGTTTACGTTTAGCACTAGGTGCCTTTCGCACTTCACCCGTTGATAGTCTCTATGCTGAATCTAATGAACCATCACTTTATGTTAGAAGAGAAAAATTGTCTCTTCAATATGCTACCAAATTAGCTGCAAATCCACGCAATTCAGCATATGAATGTGTTTTTAACCCTAATTATGAAAGATTTTACGAAAATAAACCCTCCGCAAGTAAATCTCTTGGCCTAAGAATACGACCTTTACTTAAAGAAGCCAATATTAATGTCCAAAATATTCAATCATTTTCATTTCCATCGAAAGAACCATGGACATTAACTAATCCGAAGATAGTATTAGATTTACATAGAAATAAGAAATCTGAAGTTGATTCACATGTTTTTAAAAATGAATTTTTAGAAATTAAATCACATTTCCATTTACACTGACGGTTCGAAACAAGATGAGAAAGTTGCTTGTTCTGTCATTAGTCCGAATTTCACTGATAGCATTAGACTACCCGATAATAGCTCTATTTTTACCGCTGAAGCAAAAGCAATTGATATCGCACTCTATCACATTCGAGATCAATCTGAAAGACATTTTATCATTTATTCCGATTCCCTTTCTGTACTAAAAGCTCTGAAAGATCAACAGCACAGAAACCCCTTGATTCAACAAATTTTAAGAAAATATCACTATCTGTCCGTTTCAAAGGAGATCATATCCTGCTGGCTTCCCAGTCATGTAAATATCCGTGGTAATGAGTTAGCTGATTTGGAAGCCAAATCAGCATTATCGTTAACTATTACCAATTTAAAAATTCCTTCTTCAGATTTAAAATCGAACATAAACCTATATATAAAAAATAAATGCCAATCAATTTGGGAAAAAGAAACTAATAATAAATTAAATAAAATTCAACCAAATTTTCATACCAAATGTACTTTTTCGAATTATAATAGGAAAGACCAGACTAAACTCACAAGATGCCGTATTGGACACACACGACTCACTCATTCCTACATATTAAAAAAACGAACAAGCACCTTTCTGTATATCTTGTAACGAACAGTTTACAGTTAAACACTTTCTCATTTCATGTGTAGAATTTCATCATATACGCTCAAAATATTTTAATGTTGCAACAATGAAAGATCTTTTTAATGACATACCATCTTATCAATTAATCAATTTTCTTAAAGAAATCGGACTTTTTAACAAACTGTAATCATTAATATTTTAACTTTTAAACTTCAATAACAATTTCATATCTAATATCTAATTATTTTAGACGCTATATGCCCTATTAGGGTTGAGCGTCTTTAAACAAAATATCCATCCATCCATCCGAATGTCATTTGTCGCCAAGAAACTTTTTTGAAAACCACAGATAATATTAATTTCAAAGGTTACAGTATGTATAATCATATCACAACGGACAATCAGAAGGCATCAGGAGGTACATCAATTCTGGTGAAATCAAACTTTCCTCATAGGAAAATAGATGTAAATACTAATTTACAAGCTGTTGCTGTAAACGTCACCTTATCTAAATCCATAACAATTTGTTCTGTATACCTCCCACCACATTATAATTTCTCTAAACAAGAATTAGAAAATCTTACAAACCAATTACCTAGTCCTTATATATTATTAGGAGACTTTAATAGTCACAGTAAATTATGGGGTTGCTCGGATACAAATGACAAAGAATAAATCGTAGAAAATTTTATTGCTGGAAATGATTTGTGTTTATTTAACGATAAACAACCAACATACCTTCATTCTCCCACAAGAAATTATTTTGCTTTAGATCTTTCAATTTGCTCTCCAAATATTTATCTAGATTTTGATTGGTCTGTTGTGGACGATCTCCATGGGAGCGATCATTTTCCGATAGTAATTGAAGAAATTGAATCGACCCATGAGGATCGTCACCCCAGATGGAATTTAAGTAAAGCAAATTGGGAAAATTTTAATCAATTATGTAATGAAAAACTCAAATCTGAAATTTTTAAAACTGCAAATGATATACACGATTTTACTGATCAATTGATTGATATTGCTGAAAAATGTATTCCTAAATCCTCGACTTTTTCAAAAAGAAACAGACCTTGGTTTAATGACGAAGTTAAAACTTCAATCAATAAAAGAAAATCTGCATTACGAAAATTTAATAAACAACCAACAAAAGAAAATCTTATCCATGCCAAACATATGCGAGCTAAAGCTCGTAAAACAATAAAATCGGCCAAAAAAGCATCTTGGCAGCAATACGTCTCCAAACTGAATACCAGAACACCAACTAAGAAAATATGGGACATGATTCGAAAAATTAGTGGCAAAAACAAATCAAATAAACATGTACATATCAAATCGAACGGAAATATATGTTCAACGGCTAAGGACATTTCCAATGCCTTGGGGGGAAATTTTCAGAAAAACTCCTCAAGCTCAAATTATTCACAAAGCTTCCAAAATATTAAACAAGAACAAGAGAAAAAGAATTAAAATTTTCATCATTAAATCACGAAAAATATAATTTACCTTTCACTGCTATTGAATTATTAGATGCTCTCCATAAATCTCATGATACTGCTGTTGGTCCTGATGACATACACTATCAAATTTTAAAACATTTACCCAACAAGGCATTGGAAACATTATTAAACATTTTGAATGAGATATGGATCACTGGAAAGTTCCCCGAGAACTGGAGGAAAGCTACCATTATTCCTATTCCGAAACCTAATAAAGATCATACTGAAGCCACTAATTACAGACCTATTGCTTTGACAAGTTGCTTATGTAAAACAATGGAGAGAATGATTAATGATAGGCTGGTTTGGTTCTTAGAATCAAACCAGCTTATCACTAAATTTCAAGCTGGATTTAGAAAAAACTGCTCTACTAACGATCATTTGATTCGCTTAGAATCATTTATACGTGATGCCTTTATTAAAAAAGAACATGTCGTAGCTGTATTCTTTGACCTAGAAAAGGCATATGATACGACTTGGAAATATGGCATCATGAAAGATTTACACACCTTGGGCCTTAAAGGCCGATTACCACTTTTTATTCAAAATTTCCTATCAAATAGATCTTTTAATGTTCGCATAGGAAATACATTGTCAGACATATTTAATCAAGAACAAGGTGTACCACAAGGTAGCATTTTATCACCTACCTTGTTCAGTATTAAAATTAATAATATAGTTAAATGTGTAAAAGACCCAGATTGTTCGCTTTTTGTAGACGATTTCGGAATTTTTTATCGATCCAAAAGTATGGAAACCATTGAATTAAAACTGCAAAGGTGTTTAAATAATATAGAAACTTTGGCGACAGAAAATGGTTTTAAATTTTCTAAAACAAAAACTCAGTGTGTTCATTTCTGCCAAATTCGAAAGTTACATTTAGATCCTGTTCTTACTATATACGGCAGTCCAATTCCAGTCGTCGCTGAAGCGAAGTTTCTGGGTCTTTTATTTGATAACAAATTGTCTTTTATTCCCCATATCAAAGCTTTGAAAGCTAAATGTTTAAAAGCTCTTGATATTCTTAAAGTCCTGTCCAGTTCCGACTGGGGAGGAGATCGCACTGTTCTTTTAAATCTTTATAGATCTTTAATTCGTTCCAAATTGGACTATGGTTCCATAGTCTATGGATCTGCAGGGAAATCTTATTTAAAATCTTTGGATACTATACATCATCAAGGTTTACGTCTAGCACTAGGTGCCTTTCGCACGTCACCTGTTGAAAGTCTTTATGCTGAATTAAATGAACCTTCACTTTACGTTAGAAGAGAGAAATTGTCTCTTCAATATGTTACAAAATTAGCCGCAAATCCCATAATTCAGCATATGACTCTGTTTTTAACCCTAACTATGAAAGATTTTATAACAACAAACCATCAGCGATAAAAGCTCTTGGCCTAAGAATTAAACCATTAATCGAAGAGGCCAATATTAATATAAACAATATTCAGTCTTTCTCTTTACCATCTAAACAACCATGGACGTTAAACCCTCTAAAGATAATTTCAGACTTAAACAAAAATAAGAAATCCGAAGTAGAATCACATATTTTTAAGAACGAATTTTTAGAAATCAAATCAAATTTTAAACATCATATATCCTTTTACACTGACGGTTCGAAACAAGATGAGAAAGTTGCTTATTCTGTCATTAGTCCAAATTTCACTGACAGCATTAGATTACCTGATAACAGCTCTATTTTTACTGCTGAAGCGAAAGCAATTGATATCGCACTCTATCACATTAGAGATCAATCTGAAAAACATTTTATCATTTATTCAGATTCTCTTTCTGTATTGAAATCTCTCAAAGATCAACATCACAGAAACCCCTTGATTCAACAAATTTTAAGAAAATATCATTACCTTTCCGTCTCAAAAGAGATCGTATTCTGCTGGCTTCCCAGTCACGTAAATATCCGTGGAAATGAGTTAGCCGATTTAGAGGCCAAATCGGCATTGTCGTTAAATTTAACTAATTTTAAAATTCCACATTCAGATTTTAAATCCAACATTAATAAATATATAAAAAACAAATGTCGATCTATTTGGGAAAAAGAAACCAACAATAAATTAAGTAAAATACAACCAAATTTTCATAGCAAATGCTCTTTTTCGAATTATAGTAGGAAAGATCAGACGAAAATCACAAGATGCCGCATTGGCCACACACGGCCCACTCATTCCTTTATATTAAATAACGAACAAGCACCTTTCTGCATATCTTGTAACGAATCGTTCACAGTTAAACACTTTCTCATTTCATGTATAGAATTTTATCATATACGCACAAAATATTTTAATGTTTCAACAATGAAAGAGCTTTTTAACGACATACCATCTTATAAATTAATCAGTTTTCTTAAAGAAATCGGCCTTTTTAACAAACTGTAATAGTAAATATTTTAACTTTTAAATTTCCATAACAATTTTATATTTAATACCTAATTATTTTTAGACGCTGTATGCCCTATTAGGGTTGAGCGTCTTTAAACAAAACATCCATCCATCCATCCATCCGGCCTGAGTCACCATAAAATATGTGTAGAAGACCGTTTCCACCTTTCCAAAATGGGCCCCAAAATGTCAGTTTCAGTTAAATTTGTGAAGAACTTAAAAATTTCCTCTCATAATCTTCAGCATGTTTATTTTTTCAAGCCTTGTGATATCATACTGTATCTCCTTTAACAGAAGTAAGCCACACAAAGTTTGTTTACAATTTACATTACTGGTGACACGTCAAAGCATCAACAATATGTCACTGCACTGAATGTACCTTTTCACGGTGCATTGGATTCAAATAAAAATCAAAAATGAGTTCCTTTAAGAGCAAGGAAAACATTCATAAGAAAGAAGATGGGCCATACTACGTAGTTTCGGCTACTAAAGCCTCAGTCTGTATATTACCGTTAGTTTTCTGGTTGAGAACTGGCAGTCTAGCCTCTCCCTCTCTCTCTGACCGATTGACTGGATCAAAGTCTGCATATAAATGTTTTTTTTTTTTTTCTGACTGAGAACTGGCATTCATCTCATCTCTACTCCCTCCCCGCCCCTCTCTCTCTCTCTCTCTCTCTCTCCCTCTCTCTCTCTCTCTCTCTCTCTCTCTCTCTCTCTCTAAGCATAGATGGTGTATGTAATTTATCGAGACACGCATGCGCGAACTGCTAAACTTTAAGCAAAAAATAGCTCTCAGTCGACAGCAGATTTCCCAAATAAAACACGCTCACGACAACTCCCACTCAGCCGAATAACGGACTGATATGTCTTTGACATGTATGCAAAAAAAAAAAAATCAGCCGAATCTGGAGGTGACCATTTTTTGTGCCATTTTTCCCAAAGCGGGTATCACAATACGGCGACGTCAAGAATTCGGGTGGTGCTGTTAATGAGGCGTCTGCTCCGTCAGTTAAAGATCTCATGTTCTCTGACTTAATTTAAAGCTAAAGAAAAGACGATTCTCATAAACCGTCATTGTTTTTTCACCATGTCTCATCTCGGACCAGAATATTGAGGACCCCAAGTCACCGGAAGTTCGAAAGGTTTTCTTCCTTATTTCTTCTGACAAAATATTGTCCAAAACGGCGGAAGCAGATTGCGAATAGAATCATAGCAACAGCCCTTGGTGACGCCCTACTGTAAATACATGGTTAGTGTCTTTGATAATAAAATATAATCGGTGAGCCATATACAGTTTTATAGGGGCGAGCTTCAGCGAGCCCCTATAAAATCGTCGCGGCGAACCGATTATATTTTATTATTAAAGACACTTATCATGTATTTAGTTTACACCGCAATTCAAAATAATCAAGGGTTTTGCAATACTTTAGCATATTTAAGCAAAAAAAAAAAAAATACAGCAGACAGTGTGGCATGTTAAACGAAATTCAGTGCCATGGAATATAACGTGACGTCAAATAGGTCAAAGTTTTTGACGTCACCGCGCCACAAAGACGCAGTAAACAACATAGACGCTCGAATAAAAGTTTCTCAGCGCTTAACATTCTGAATGCAAATCTGCAAATAAATAGTTTATTTTAGCTTTAGAAATTGTTTTTTGTTTTTGTTTGATTTGAGGTTTAACGTCCCCGTCAACACTGTAACGGTCATTTTGGAGACGTTGCTTCCAATTTTGTGGGACTTTTACCCGACATTGAGATGAAATGACATCTCAAGCCCTGTCGCCCAATGAAACCAATAGGGTTTATAAGCATGAACGGGCCAACTCGCGCCGCTTCGCCTGGGCAGGCTTAGATCCCCAAAGCGGTTTACCTGCACTCGTGTGCGGGACAGCTTCAGCTCTGAGTGGATGCATCATGCAGCCCATATATTTCTTCAAGCGGTTTACCAGAACTCTTGTGCGGGTCGGTTTCAGCTCTGCGTGGAAGCATCATGCAGATCATATATTTCTGCAAGCCCCGATGGGCGGGGGCCGAAATTATTTTTAAGGTTGAGACGCAACCGCAGGAGCAGTGCTCAATCATTCCAACGGGCCTTTCAAACCAGGAAAGGCCGAGAAGGTAAGAATTTATCTGAAATTTTTGAAAAGCTGTTTAAATAAATATTGAAAAGATTATAACTTGCAGTTTCGTTGGTTTCTCATGTGTAAAAATTTTCCCTGTTTTTGGTTACGCTTGCAAATTAGGGACCTGAAAAGTAGGTCCGGTATTTAAACGGTCACTAGACGTATTCTATATAGGTCAGTAGAAGGTATTTTAGGTCACTACCAATGATAGCGTGCAGTTATTCGACCCCTTTATTAGGTTACTAGAATGCCTGCTTGCGGTATAAAACACAGTTCCTTCCCACCGTCTATATAGGCGAGCAGTGTTAGAATACATCATAAAACTTTTAAAAGTTGAAAAATGACATTTTGATTTACCGCCTGTGAATGACAAGTGGCTGCTTTCTTCTTTTTTCAGAATTATTCACAGATGGAATTCGGGTATATAAAGCTGACAGCAATATTGACTATAGGTTTGTATGCATGACTACATGCATTAAAATAAACCCATTCGCGGCTGATAAAAGACGTGATGTCAATGATCAGGAATCGATACAATTTACACACAGCTCCCATCAGAGACACCAAATGGAAAGAAACACAAACATGAAATAACCAGATCCTAATGGAAACATCAATAGCGGAAAGTCAAAAGGACAGTTACTTTCCCACAAAATGGCCAACTGGCTATCCAAAACAAAAACAAAAATACAAGCGATACACACAGTCAAGGACAAACCATAATAAAAATTAATCGCGATGGAAGAACCGCATTGGAACGGTCAATGAAACGAATTCCACTTGGGGTGGTGGTGGGGGCAGGGGGCTGGGGGGTGTGCGCTTTTAACCGAACTTATGCGGCCGCAATCCTCGTCCTTAATTCTGTTGCGAAGTCCCCATGAAGGCCTCCGAGAACACAAAAATCAAACAACTACAGAGGTGAAACAACGGTGAGGACTCGACAGCAAGAAACTACAGAAATGATGGAGCAAAAGAAAACCAACGGTTAGACTCCGATGGGCCCAACCATAACGTTGCTTCTCTCTTTAATTACACACCGGTCGGTCAGGCCTCAGATTCTATTATGGGTCCAGCGTAAAGGCTGACTTGGAATTAAAATTTAATTATGTAATGATGGTTGGTCTCTGATCGGGCCCATCGGATTTCAGTAATTTCTTGCTGTCGAGTCCGTACCGTTGTTTCATCTCTGTGGTTGTTTGATTTTTGTGTTCTCGAAGATGTTGCACTGATGAGTTTGGAAGATCATAGTGAAGTTTGGATGTCCAACCAAGTTCATAGCAATGGTGAGACAGTTTCACAATGTTATGCTTGCACGGGTCCAAAATGATGGTGAGTTTTCAGATCCATTCCCTGTGACAAACGGAGTGAAGCAAAGCTGTGTATTAGCACCAACACTGTTCAACATGATGTTTTCTGTCATGCTCACAGATGCTTTCCAGGATGGTGACAATGGCATACCTATTATGTATCGCTTTGACGGGAAGCTTTTCAATCTCAGAAGGTTGCAAGGCAAATCCAAGGTGCAGACAGAATCTCAGCAAGCAAAATACAAGGTGTAGACAGAAGTGCTTGATGAGTTCCTCTTTGCTGATGACACGGAAAAAGGTGCTACAACGGAAGAGATGAGCAAAAAGTCATAAATCAAGTATCTGACTCCTGTGATAGTTATAATCTCACAATCAGCAGCAAATAGATCATGTCTATGTTCCCGGAGATGTAGCACTGATGAGTTAGGAAGTTCTTCAGTCGCGGTTCATTTTTAGCTCACCTGTCACGTAGTGACGAGGTGAGCTTTTGGGATCACTTTTTGTCCGTCGTGCGTCCGTGCGTCCGTGCGTGCGTAAACTTTTTCTTCAAACAACATCTCCTTCTAAACCGCTGATCGGATTTTGACCAAAGTTCACAGGAATGGTCATTAGGTGGTCCCCTTTCAAAGTTATTCAAATGGTTCCGGTCCATTGCATATCTAGGTCACAGGTGCCAAAAATAGATTTTTTCACCGAAAACTTAAAAAATCTTCTTCTCTGAAACCACAAGGCCCAGGTCTTTGATATTTGGTATGAAGCTTCATCTAGTGGACCCCTACCAAGATTGTTCAAATTATAGTGCTGGGGCGAAAAATGCCCCCGCCCCGGGTTCCTTTGGTTTTACATAGGCTTATATAGGGAAAATCTTTAAAAATCTTCTTCTCTGAAACCTCAAGGCCGCGGTCTTTTATATTTCGTATGTAGCTTCATCTAGTAGACCCCTACCAAGATTGTTCAAATTATAGTGCTGGGACCAAAAATGCCCCCGCCCCGGTGCCCTTTGGTTTTACACGGGCTTATATAGGGAAAACCTTTAAAAACTTTTTTCTCTTAAACCGCAAGGCCCTGATCGTTGATATTTGGTATGAAGCTTCATCTAGTGGACCTCTACGAAGAATGTTCAAATTATAGTGCTTGGGTGACAAATGCCCCCGCTCCAGGGCCCTTTGGTTTTACATGGGCTTATATGGGGAAAATCTTTAAAAATCTTCTTCTCTGAAACCGCAAGGCCCAGATCTTTGATATTTGGTATGAAGCTTCATCAAGTGGACCCCTACCAAGATTGTTCAAATTATAGTGCTGGGGCCAAAAATGCCCCCGCCCCGGGGCCCTATGGTTTTATATGGGCTTATATAGGGAAAATCTTTAAAAATCTTCTTCTCTGAAACCACAAGGCCCAGATCTTTGATATTTGGTATGAAGCTTCAACTAGTCGACCTCTACCAAGCTTGTTCAAATTATAGTGCTGGGGCCAAAAATGCCCCCGCCCCGGGGCCCTTTGGTTTTACATGGGCTTATATAGGGAAAATCTTTAAAAATCTTCTTCTCTGAAACCACAAAGCCCAGATCTTTGCTATTTTGTATGAAGCTTCATCTACCAAGATTGTTCAAATTATAGTGCTGGTGCCAAAAATGCCCCCGCCCCGTGGCCCTTTGGTTTTACATAGGCTTATATAGGATAAATCTCTAGAAAATCTTCTCTGAAACCTGGGCCTGGTTATTGATATTTGGTATGAAGCTTCATCTAATGGACCTCTACCAAGTTTGTTCACATTATAGCCTTTGGGCCAAAAAAGTCCCTGCGCTTGGACCAACTAGTTTTACATAGGCATATATAGGAAAAAACCTTTAAAAATCTTCTTGTCCGAAACCAGAAGACCAAGGTCTCTGATATCTGGTGTGAAGCTTCAACAAGTGAACCTCTGCTGAGATTGGTCAAATTATAGCCCTGTTGCCAAAAATGCCCACGCGCCAGGTCCCGCTGGTTTTACATAGGCTTATATAGGGAAATCCTTTAAAAGTCTTCTTTTCTGAAACCAGAAGGCCCAGGTATTTGATATTTGGTCTGAAGCCTTATCTAGTGGACCGCTACCAAGTTTATTCAAATTATAGCCCTTAGACCAAGAATGCACTAGAGACGCTCATACTCAGGTGAGCGATTCAGGGCTCTCTGGACCCTCTGGTTAGCCCACCGTCACGTAGTGACTAGGTTAGCTTTTGGGATCACTTTTTGTCCGTCGTCCGTCGTGCGTGCGTGCGTCCATGCGTCCGTCCATCCGTGCATAAACAATTTCTTCAAACGACATCTCCTCCTAAACCACTGATCGGATTTTGACCAAACTTCAAAGGAATGATCCTTAGGTGGTCCCCTTTCAAAGTTGTTCAAATGGTTCCGGTCCGTTGCACATCTCGGTCACAGAAGCCAAAAATAGATTTTTTCACTGAAAACTTATAAAATCTTCTTCTCTGAAACCACAAGGCCCAGATCTTTGATATTTGGTATGAAGCTTCGTCTAGTGGACCCCTACTAAAATTGTTCAAATTATAGTGCTGAGGCCAAAATTGCCCCCGCCCCGGGGCCCTTTGGTTTTACATGGGCTTATATAGGGAAACTTTTTTAAAATCTTTTTCTCTGAAACCGCAAGGCCCAGGTCTTTCATATTTGGTATTAAGCTTCATTTAGTGGACCCCTACCAAGATTGTTCAAATTATAGTGCTGGGGTAAAAAATGCCCCCGCCCCGGGGCCCTTTGGTTTTTCATGGGCTTATATAGGGAAGATCTTTAAAAATCTTCTTCTCTGAAACTGCAAGGCCCGTCTTTGCTATTTGGTATGAAGCTTCATCTAGTGGACCCTTACCAAGATTGTTCCAATTATAGTGCTGGGCCAAAAATGCCCCCGCCTGGGGCCCTTTGATTTTACATAGGCTTATATAGGGAAAATCTTTTCACTGAAAACTTAGAAAATCTTCTTCTCTGAAATTGCTAGGCCCAGGTCTTTGATATTTGGTATGAAGCTTCAACTTGTGTACCTCTACTAAGACTGTTCAAATTATAGCCCTGGGGCTAAAAATGCACCCGCTCTGGGGCCCTTTGGTTTTACATAGACTTATATAGGGAAAATCTTGAAAAATCTTCTTCTCTGAAACCACAAGGCCCAGGTCTTTGATATTTGGTGTGAAATTTCATCTAGTGGACCTCTATCAAGATTGTTCAAATTATAGCCCTGGGGCCAAAAATGCCCCGCCCTGAGACCCTTTGGTTTTACATAGACTTATATAGGGAAATCTTTAAAAAATCTTCTTGTCTGAAACTGCAAGGCCCATGTCTTTGTTATTTGGTATGGAGCTTCATCTAGTGGACCTCTTCCAAGATTGTTCAAATTATAGCCCTCGGGCCACAAATGCCCCCGCCCCGGGGCCCTTTGCTTTTATTTAGACTTATATAGAGGTAATCTTTGAAAATCTTCTTCTCTGAAACAGCAAGGCCCAGGTATTTGATATTTGGTGTAAAGCTTCATCTAGTGGAACTCTATCAAGATTGTTTAAAATAGCCCTGAGGCCAAAAATGCCCCCGCCCTGGGGCCATTTGGTTTTACATAGGCTTATATAGGGAAAATCTTTAAAAAACAAATCGTCTTCTCTGAAACCGCAAGGCCAAGGTCTTTGATATTTGGTGTGTAGCTTCATCTAGTGGACCTTTGCCAAGATTGTTCAAATTATAGCCTTTGTTGATATTTGGTATGAAGCTTCACCTTTTTAGACCTCCCTCAACATTATGCACATTATAACCCTGGGGTCAATAATGGCCCTCCCCGGGGCCCACTTGTTACGCCATAGATCAGGTGAGCGATCCAGGGCCATCATGGCCCTCTTGTGTTTTATATTAGGATCACTTTTTGTCTGTCATCCGTGCGTAAACAATTTCTTCAAATGACACCTCCTCCTAAACCGCGGATCGGATTTCGACCAAACTTCACAGGAATGATCCTTAGGTGGTCTCCTTTCAAAGTTGTTCAGATGGTTCCGGTCCGTTGCACATATAGGTCACAGGAGCCAAAAATAGATTTTTTCGTCGAAAACTTAAAAAATCTGATTCTCTGAAACCGCAAGGCCCAGGTCTTTGATTTTTGGTATGAAGCTTCATCTAGTGGACCCCTACCAAGATTGTTCAAATTAAAGTGCTGGGGCCAAAAATGCCCCCGCTCCGGGGCACTTTGGTTTTACATGGGCTTATATAGGGAAAATCTTTAAAAATCTTCTTCTCTGAAAATGCAAGGCCCAGGTCTTGGCTATTTGGTATGAAGCTTCATCAAGTGGACCCCTACCAAGATTGTTCAAATTAAAGTGCTGGGGCCAAAAATGCCCCCGCCCCGGGGCCCTTTGGTTTTACATATGCTTATGTAGGGAAGATCTTTAAAAATCTTCTTTTCTGAAAATGCAAGGCCCAGGTCTTTGATATTTGGAAGCTTCATCTTGTGGACCTCTACCAAGATTGTTCAAATTATAGCCCTGGGGCCAAAAATGCCCCTGCACTGGGGCCCTTTGGTTTTACTTAGCATACTATAGGGAAAATCTTGAAAAATCTTCTTCTCTGAAACCACAAGGCCCAGGTCTTTGATATTTGGTATGAAGCTTCAGCTAGTGGACCCCTACCAAGATTGTTCAAATTATAGCCCTGAGGCCAAAAATGCCCCCGCCTCGGGGGCCCTTTGGTTTTACATAGATTTATATATAAGGAAAATCTTTTAAAATCTTCTTCTGTGAAACCACAAGGCCTAGGTCTTTAGTATTTGGTGTGAACCTCTATCAAGATTGTTCAAATTATAGCCCTGGAGCAAAAATGACCCCTTCCCGAGACCCTTTGGTTTTACATAGATTATATTGGAAAATCTTTAAAAATCTTCTTTTCTGAAACGGCAAGGTCCATGTCTTTGATATTTGGTATGGAGCTTTATCTAGTGGACAATTATAGCCTTTGTTGATATTTGGTATGAAGCTTCACCTTTTTAGACCTCCCTCAACATTATGCACATTATAACCTTGGGGTCAATAATGGCTCTCCCCGGGGCCCACTTGTTACTGTATGGATCAGGTGAGTGATCCAGGGCCATCATGACCCTCTTGTTGTTATAGTTCAGCTCTGAATGTGTGCAGCACTTATATATTTTGGTTTTGGAAAGCCAAGTGGCCATTTTTGGGGAAAGTACATGTCCTTTTGGCTTTCCACTAGTGATGTTTCTATTAGTGTCTAGTTATTTCATGTTCGTGTATCTTTCCTTTAAGTGTCTCTTTCCCTTTTGTACCGATTCCTGGTCATTGCCCTCACTTCTGTTTAGTTTAGCTACATGTATTTTCGGCAATAAGGCTTAATCAGTGAGCCATTTTAGCTCACCTGTCACGTAGTGACGAGGATAGCTTTTGGGATCACTTTTTGTCGGTCGTGCGTGCGTGCGTGCGTCCGTGCATAAACTTTTCTTGTGAACACACTAGAGGCCACAGTTTTGACATGTGACCTACATTATCATAACTTATAGAGCCTTCATATTTGGCATGTATGTTCCTTGTTGCAAGGGCTTTCCACCCATACAAAAATATTTACCTGTGACCTTGGCCTTTGACCTTCTTTCTCATAATTTTTTAACCATTTAAGATAGAGCCTTCATATTTTGCATGTAGGTACCTTGTGACGAAGGGCTTCCCACCCATGCAAAATTTTTGATCTGTGATCGGTCATTGCCCATATTTGGTAAAAACCTTTAAAAATCTTCTTCTCAGGAACCGAGTTGCCGATGACCTTGAAACTTGATATTCAGCATCGGGGACTTGGGGGCCCTTCTAAGTTTTTTTAAATGATGAACTTTAGTTGACTTTGACCTGCTTTATGGCAAGGTCAAATTTGTTCACTCAGACATTTGTATGGAAAAAAAGGCAAAACAGTGGATTTGTTTTTAATCCATGGTAGAGTGTGGCATCAGAAATGATTTTTGCAATCAGCAGAATCCAAGTTTATCAATTGCAAAGGTCAAGGTCATTTACTGACCTTTATCCTGAAGGCTCAGATTAAGTATTTTTATGCCCCCGTAGGAGGGTATTTAGTTTTTGCACTGTCCGTTTGTTTGTGGGTTTGTGGGTTACTCCGCACTTTTTAGGTCACCAGAGTCGAAGGCTCCGGGGGAGCTTATAGGATGGCAGGCCTCCGTCTTCCGTCGTCGTCCGTAAAATAGTTAAAAAACGCATTCCACTCCAATGAACAAGATGGCTGCCAGAGCTAAAAAAAATCTTCAAACGACAATTTCTCCTGTACCCTTGGGCCAATTTCATCCAAACTTCGAAATAATGTTGCTTAGATGACCCTCTACCAAAAAGGCTAAAACGATCCCGCCCCGATGAACAAAATGGCCACCGGAGCTGAAAATAGAAAAATATTGTAAATTTGATTCAAAAGTGAACTCCTCCTAAACCCTAAGGCCAATTTGATTCAAACTTCACAGGAATGTTGCCTAGGTTACTCCCTACCAAATAGGCTAACATCACTCTGCTGATGAACACGATGGCCTCCAGAGCTAAAAATAGAATGTACTCGAGACAGTGACACAGGGCCCTCTGAGCCCTCTTATTTAAGTGTTGTGGTCCAGCCACCCGGATCGTGGGTTCGATTCCGGGTTTCTTCAGACTTTCGGATTAGTCTTTAAACCGAGGTCCTGTTTTCAAGTGACAGTGGTGAGTGGCACTTAAAACACACATACCCACGGTCGCACACATGCATACATGCAAGCATGCGCACGCATTTTGAAATATTGCAAGAACTAGGATGGACTTCCCTGTCCGACCTGCCCGAGGAAGAAAGCTTTGCGACAATGCTCATCTGTACAGCGTCCAGCGGAAACTACACTGATCTGAGTTTCCGCTGGCACACATGCTCAAAGATACCCCCCTCCACACACACATGCACACACGCCCATCAGGGCATGAGGAAATAGATTGGGCTATAAGGTGCTTCCTGTGTGGAAACACAGAGCTAAAACTGACCGCACATGAGTACTGGTGAACCCGGCTTAGAGGTCTAAGCCTGCCAATGCAAAGTGGTGCGAGTCTAGCTGCCAGTACGTATAAACCCTATTAGTTTCATAGTGCGACAAGGCTAGAGATGTCATTTCATCTGTCAGGTGAATACCCACAAAATTGGAAGCAGCGTGTCCAAAATGACCTAAATAGTGTTGACGGGGACGTTAAACCTCAATTCAAACAAACAAACATGCTCAAAGACGCATTTTCATTTGTTGCAAGGCATATAAATCAAAAACCCTAAGTCTCATCACATGCATGGAGAATATAGGTGTATATTAGTTTTCTGATTGTTGCTAGATTGATTGATTGGTTGATTTGAGGTTTAACGTCTCCGTCAACACCGTATAGGTTACTTTTGAGACGCTGCTTTCAATTTTGTGAGACTTTTACCCGACGTTGAGATAAAATGACTTCTCAAGACCTGTCGCCCAATGAAACCGATAGGGTTTATAAACACGGACGGCCTGACTCGCACTTTTTGCCAGGGCAGGCTTTGATCCTCTAAGCGGTTTACCAGCACTCGTGTTGGGTCGGTTTCAGGTCCGCATGGAATCATCATACAGCCCAACTATTTCTTCAAGCCCCAATGGACGGGGACCGGATTGTTGCTAAAAATCATAGAATGTACGACAATTCTTATAAGAACCCAAAGTCTTTGACAGAAGCAGACATAAACGGTGTCATTGGCATTTTATTTTTTTTTTTTTTTTTAAATTACAGCTTACATCACTTTTATTTCATTGCAAACATGGCCACATTTTATGGTGGTTGTTGTTGCTATTATGGGGTTTACGGCCCTGTCATCACTATAAAGGTTATATCTATCCGGTCAGTTTACCTATCCACACTTTCCTTGGGCAGTCTTATACGTTAACCAGTACAGTGCACACTTTTTCGCCAGAAAACTGACAACTGGCCTTCTTGAATCAGTGGGAGGGGGAGAATGACGTAGAAAAGATTTCAATATCAATCTCCAAGAAAAAATGTTGCCGACCCCTGCAGGTATTGAACCCGCGACCTCCTGATCATGAGGATTGAGCTACCGATGCCGGCTACATCACGTAAACACGCCTACATAATTTTAAAACCCCTTTAACCCCACTTTTATACAGTAAAACTGGGCTTTGCAGGGGTATACATTCTTTTTTCTTATTTCCGCTCAAAACCATAGATTCTGGGTACTCGTTAGAACTGCCTCGCCAAGGCGGTTCTAACGAGTACCCACAATACATATTTTGTGCAGAAATTTAAAAAATAATCAGAATTTTTATCTGAAAATTGTCCTTTTTTTTTTTTTTTTTTTTTGGTAAAGTTTTCAATATATTTGAATAGGCGTGTTTTCGTAATGACATTTTCTGGTTCTGTAAACCTAGTTTATTTTCGAGCGATTTCTGCAAGCATGAAAATATCACCACAAAATATCGTCCAAAAATAGTGATTTTATGATGTTTGTGGCCACTGCAAAATCAAAATCATCGTCATCATGTCCAATATCGGTAAATCGCCAAAATTTCCCGTCTCGAAGATAAATTAAATTCACTGATTTTCATTCAACACCTGTATAACATTGTGCATTCTTTCATTTCTTCATAATGACTACTTTTTCCGATGAAAATGTTTGATATTTTTCTCTTTTTATGCCCCTCGAGATTGATTCGAGGGGCATATAGTATTTGCCCTGTCTCTCTGTTTGTTTGATTGTCTGTCTGTCCGTCCGTGTCTGTTTGTTTGTTTGTCTGTCTGTCCATCACAAAAACTTTAAACTTGATCAAAAGTTCAAAAGTATTTGATCTAGCCCCATGAAACTTCACACACTTATTCACCATCACAAGGGCTACATTCTGACCAAGGGCCATAACTCTGTTGTCATTTTGGCAGAATTATCTCCCCTTGAAATTTTCAAAAAACTCAGAAATTGGCTCCCACGCGGGGGTGGGGGGGGGCATTGGTCACCTAAAGTGACAGCTCTGGTTTACTCCAAACATAAGTTGTATTGCTCGTTAGAACCGCCTCGTTGAGACGGTTCTAACGAGTACCCACAACCTATGTCTTGGGGCAGAAATAAGCAAAATAATGTATACCCCTGGGGTTTGGTTTTGTTTGTTTGAGTTGAGGTTTAACGTCCCCATCAACATTATTGAGGTCATTTTTTGAGACGTTGCTTCCAGTTTTATGGGTTTTTTACCCGACTTTGAGATGAAATGACATCTCAAGCCCTGCCGCCCAAAGAAACCAAAATGTTTAAATGCGCTGGACAGTCTGACTCACACCGCTTTGCCTGGGATTAAGAGGGGTATTCATTTCATGGACCTGTCAACATAATGCTTTGTTTTGTCTTTTTCAGCCACTGCGGACATAGGTTTCGCCATCTGGGATCGTTATACCAAAAAACTCTCAGCATCACCCCCAGTAAGTTACATTGCCCACTTGATGGGAGCACTAGCGGGACTCACTATAGGGCTAGTGGTGCTCAAGAACTTTGAACAGAAGTTACATGAACAGTATCTATGGTGGATTGCGCTAGCCGTCTATTTAGCCTGTATAGTGTTCGCCATTTTCTGGAATATGTTTTATTATTAAGGTGAATGAAAACTGAGACAGAACACAGCCATTCCTTAGAATTACAATAACACACCCGTGCGACATAGTGCATTTTTTCACATCCCCAATATGGCTACTGATGAAAATATGTAATATTTTTCTCATTTATACTGCAAACATAGGTTGTGGGTGCTTGTTAGAACCGCCTCAATGAGGCGGTTCTAACGAGTACCAACAACCTATGTCTTGGAGTAGAAATAAGAAAAATAATGTATAAAATAATGTATACCCCTGTAAACCCCAGTTTTCTCTATATAAAGCGGGGTTTAGGGTTGGGGAGTGGTGTTCTTTTCACGGACTTGTCAACATGATGGAGTGTGTGTGAGGATATGCACTTTTTACGGGTTTTACATTTCTTAACAGTCTGGTGCAGGATTATATATATGTATTTTTTTCATGACTCGAACTTGGGCCCATCGGATCTTGGAGAAATAGATTGGGCTGCATAATTCTTCGTTGCAGAGTTTAAACTGATCGAATATGAGTACTGGTAAACCGCTATGAATGTCTAAGCCTATCCAGGCAAACTGGTGTGAGTTCAAACAAGAACCCAAAGTATTTGACAGAAGCAAACATAGAGGCGGTTTAAACGTGTACCAACTACCTATGTTTTGGAGCAAACATAAAATAAAAAAATATTATAGCTCCATGTAAACCCCACATTACCCAACATAAAATTGGGTTTTCTAGGGTGTTCTTGGCATGGACTTGTTAATGGATTAATATAAAACGAGTGTAAGATGGTACAACAGATAAAATTGGTGATCGTTGATGTTTTATTATCATGATAATTTTAAAACTTCCGAAATAAAACATTTAAAAAGCTGCAAATGTATTCCATTTTTTTTTTTCAAATTCCCAAATATTTATTTTTTCATCGTTTATCTTATTTAGAAGGTTTTTAATGTTGAAAATGTGGCTTGCATCACAGCATACAGTATGCATTTTTGCATAACGAAAATACGCCTATTCAATATATTGAAAATTTTACCACCAAAACAATGAAAGTTTTCAGATAAAAATTCTGATATTTTTCTTATTTCTGCCCAAAACATAAATTGTCCGTACACGTTACAACTGCCTCGGTGAGGCGGTTCTAACGAGTACTCACAATCTATGTTGTCCAAGCAGAAAAAAAGGAAAATAATGTACACAGCTGTAAGTTTTATTATTCAAAAGTGGGGTTTTAGGGGGTCAAAATTATATAGGTGTGTTTTCATGATGTTGAGGCAATTTTAACGAGTACAACTATCTATGCTTTGGAGCAAATATAAGACTAACATTATACATCCATGTAAACCCCACTTTACCCAACATAAAATGGGGTTTTCTCGGGTGTTCTTGGCATGGGCTTGTTAATGGTTTAATCTAAAAAGAGTGTAGCAGGGTATTATGGGGCGCCCTTTTACTATTTATTCCCTATTTTTAGATATCCATAATTATTTATGGGTATCCATAATTCGAATAAAGGATAGCCATAATTATTTATGGATATAAATAATTAGTTATTGATATCCATAATTCGAATTAATGATATCCATAATTCGAATTATGGATATCCATAAATCGATCTGAATTATGGATATCCATAAATCGAATTATGGATATCCATTCTTCGATTTATGGATATCCATAAATCAGTCGAATTTTGGATATCCATAATTCAAATTCTGGATATCATTAATTTGAATTATGGATATCCATTATTTGGTCCATTTATGGATATCCATAATTCGATTTATGGATATCTCTAATTCGAATTATGGATATCCATTATTCGGCTGATTTATGGATATTTATAAATCGAATTATGGATATCCAAAAATCAAATTATGGATATCTATAAATATGGATTTAATAGTAAAACGGCACCCCATAGGGTACAACAGATAAAATCGGTGATCGTTGATGTTTTATTATCATGATTATTTTAAAACTTCCGAAATAAAACATTTTAAAAGCTGTGAATGTATTCCAATTTTTTTTTTCAAATACCCAAATATATATTTTTTTCATTGTTTAGATAATTTAGAAGGTTTTTGATGTTCAAAATGTGGCTTGCATCACTGCATACAGTGAGGAAAACACGCCTATTCAAAAATATTGAACATTTTACCACCAAAGATGACTTTTTTTTTTCAGATAAAAGTTCTGACATAGTTCTTATTTCTGCCCAAAACAAAGATTGTTGGTACACGTTAGAACAACCTCGGCGAGGCGGTTCTTACGTGTACCCACAATCTATGTTTTTGAGCAGAAATAAGAAAAATAATGTATGCCCCTGTAAACCCCAGTTTAACTACATAAAAGTGGGTTTAAGGAGGCGTGTCTTCGTGATGAGAACCTAAAAAAACTTGGTTGGCTTTTGAGGATAGTTGTGTGTGCTTAGGCAGCAATGTCTGGTTCAGTGTTTACCCTGCTTTAACAGGCTGAGCATTCACTTTTGCGTAGAGTTGATTGGCTGCGCGATCTGTAGCAGCCATATACGCTGGTGGCGTCTTCACTGGTGCCGCTAGGGCAACTTTACTAGGTGGTGCGCCCACAACATATCTCGGTGCGTTAGGATTCATTGGATATCCGCCATACACATGCGCGTAATAGGCTGGGTATGAAGGCCCTGGAGCTCCTCTTGGTCCGTTCCTTCCCGGGGGTCCTTGGTCTCCCCTCTCTCCCTTAAATCCCGGCCTACCAACAATGCCTGGCATCCCGATCGGTCCTTGGTAACCTTTTGGTCCTGTATTTCCTGGGCGACCTCGCGTTCCGATTTGCCCTTCTATTCCTTGTAGCCCTGGTTGCCCTGGTTCTCCGGAGAGTCCGTGATCACCTTTTTGGCCAGGCCAACCAAAAGCTCCAATATGCCCCATATGGCCATGTAAACCTTTAAGCCCAACTCTGCCGTCTTGGCCATTAGGGCCCTGATGACCTTCATTGCCCCAGAGACCTCTTAAGCCCGGGAACCCTGAAAGATAACATATTCAAATCACTGAAAGTACTGTTGGAGCGGGTCTCTCTGAGTGTAGGTCAGGAAAATAGTCCTGGCTCCGAGGTTATATAACTTTTCTCATGCTCATCTCTCTTGAGCATGAAATTTATCCTGCTCATAAATTTTAAAATGCCAAAAAATGTTGGCATTTTAAAATTTATCAGCAGGATAAATTACATTCTGTGCTGATCTGAGCAGGAACATTGCCCGATTTGTTCATTTTTATAGGTCATGACAAATTTCATGCTCAGCTGAATTGAACATGAACAATGTTTTATAACATCGGGGCTTGAACTAAGATTTAGACGTTTCATTAAATCCTTAATTCCAGTGTTTTAAGCGAACAATGTAGACCCTGCTCAGACGCCGCACAGTGCGACGTCTGATCGGGGTCCACACTGTTCGCCAATGTCCCTTCACACGAGCTCAGTCTTCCAACATGAATATGGATATGAATAGCGAAGCAATGAATTATAGCTGTGGAAATACAAAGACTGTTTCATTCAGTCCTTGAATTCTAGTATTTTAAGCAAACAATGTAGACCCTGGTCAGAGCCATCGTGCTGCAGCGACTGATCTGGGTCGACACTGTTCGTCAATGTCCCAGTACACGAGTTCAGTCCAACAGCCTTTTCACAGCGCGCACTGATTTTACCGAGACAAGAATAGTGTGGCTATAAACAACCATACCCTGGACATCGTACCAATAGTCACGGCAACAGCAGCACACACTCCGCCTACAAATAGATGGCTGTGACGTAGCTGACTATTTTACCCTCACACTTTGCTCAGCATGTTGTGACGTCACTGTCTCGTCAGTGTCTATACTGTTCCTTCACGGACATAAGTCCAAGATTCTTAATAAGCAATTTTGGGTCGATTGACAAACAATGGCTAAAATCTGGTGAGTTGTTTTGAGTTGACTTCAGTGAATCGAATTCTTGCCGTATTTGTTGTGATTAGGACACGATGCGCTTAGGGTTTATAAGCATGGACGGTCCGACTCGCACCGCTTTACCTGGGCAGGCTTAGCTCCTCGAAGCGGTTTACCACTGAGTACTCGTGTGCGGGTCGGATACAGCTTTGCGTGGAAGCATCATGCAGCCCATCTATTTCTTTAAGCCCCGATGGGCGGGGGGGGGGGGGTGGTTTACGCTGAATAATTAATTTAACCACACTATTTCTGACATTGATTTATTCCTACAAATTCACAAACTGAATGTCAAACAGTGTAGATCCTGATCAGATGGCTTCTTCATCTGATCTGGATCTACACTGTTTGCAAAGGTAGGGGTTGGCGTGGACAGCAGGGTAAGGGTTAAAGTTTCTTTTTGTGACGTTTTTGATGGGAGAATATAATGTCACGCCGTCTAACGTCAAGGAATCTACGAGCGACGTCATAAAATCTTCCCGTCACGCTCTTCTGTCCAGAATAAATAACAGTTCCTTGCCACACAGGTCAGTACATGACATAAGAGTTACTTTTTTTTGTTTGGGTTTTACGGCCCTTTCAAGATTATTTCACTCATATCGAGCCGATCGTTAATCAGAGGTGGGCGAAAACCGGAGTACCCGGAGAAAAACCACCTGACCTTCCGTTGCAGAACTTGGCGTCTCACACGTGGCCCGAGCGAGGCGCGAACCTACGGCGGTGAGAGACCTAATGACTAAGAGTCAGCGCTCTTATCCACTAGGCCACGAAGGCCTGTGACATAAGAGTTTTGTTGTTGTTTCCAGTTTCCCCGTGTCGCGGGTCGTCAGCTGGTGGGGTCCCAGGGAACTAATCCATTCTGGCACTACACCGTAGCCGTTCGGTGCTACCCCCATTCCACGTTGCCGGTGAATGGGGAGACCATCGCTCGGCTCCAGCCCTGACATAAGAGTTAATATACAATAGAAATATAAATGAGCATGCGCACGTATACTGGCAAAGGGTAACAAAGAGTATTATGAAATTGGGCGCTTTGATACCTTGGGATAGGGGTGGGGGTGGGGATAGGTGTAGTAGGGGGGATAAAGGTTTCAGAGACAGAGAAAGCCGTGTACAGAGAACATATGGAGAGGAAGAAAGTGAAAAGACAGACAAGTCAGCAATTATACATACACGCCATATGGCTGAAGGAGACATTGCATGTCTTACATGTTCTCATCTACATTTGTAAATCGGTCCCCCGCCCATCGGGGCCTTGAAGAAACAGATGGGCCGCACGACGCCTGCACGCAGAGCTGAGACCGACCGCACACGAGTACTGGTAAACCTGATCTAAGCCTGCCCAGGCAAAGCGGTGCGAGTCGGACCGTCCATGCTTATAAACCTCATTGGTTTCATTGGGCGACAGGGCTTGAGATGTCATTTCATCCCGAATATACAGGCGCGCTGTATCAGAATTATATTGTTTAAAATAAGATTCAAGCTAGGAGATACACGTACCTGTCCAACCGATATGCCCTGTTGGTCCCTTGGCTCCTTGCGGTCCCGGTGGCCCGTCTATACCCGGCATTCCGTACGCCCCTGGTGGTCCCTGATTTCCTGCAAATCCCTTGAAACCCTTATCCCCTCGGGCTCCGCGATCGCCATTCTTACCATTCCTACCAGGCTGTCCAGGAGGCCCTGTAAAACATAATATAAGATATGAGAAGATATGTGGCTCATTACACAAGGATGAATTTAGGCTATGGTGTAATGCAAAGTCAAGCTATAAAGCCAACAACTAAAAACATGGTAAGCATATAAAACAATCGCAGTGGACTTCTTCTTCCTCCTCTTCTTCTTCTTCTTCTTCTTCTTCTTCTTCTTCTTCTTCTTCTTCTTCTTCTTCTTCACGCTCATGTATTTGTTTGTTTGAATTGAGGTTTAACGTCCCCGTCAAAACTATTTAAGTCATTTTGGAGACGCTGCTTCCAATTTTGTGGAACTTTTACCCGACATTGAGATGAAATGACATCTCAAGCCCTGCCACTCATTGAAACCAAAAGGCTTATATGCATCGGACGGTCTGGCTCACACCACTTTGCCTGGGCAGGCTTAGTCTTTCTAAGCGGTTTACCGGTACTCATGCGTGGTCAGGTTCAGCTCTGCGTGGAAGCACCATGCAGCACATCTATTTCTCCGAGCCGGATGGGCGGTGAAAAAAGAAATTAATTTCAGGTGTTCACAAGGTACATGTATATGTAGTATGCACTTCAAATTTGCATCCCTGCCCACACCCAGTCTCCCACCCCCCCCCCCCCCCCCCCACCAACCCAAAAAAGAAATTTAAAGTATGAAAACAATAGAAATCTAAAAGCCCATTTACTGGCCTCGGTAGCTCAGTCGGATGTGCGTCTGACTGGTGATTAGAAGGACGCGGGTTCGATACCTGCCACGGTTGGCAACATTCTTTCGTGGAGATTGATCATAAAATCTTTTCTACGGTCATTCTCTCCCTTCCGCTGATTCAAAATGTGCACTGTACTGGTTAACCGCTTACGTATAACCTTGCCCATGCAGGAAAAGTATGGATAGGTAAACTGACCGGCTCTATGACCTAGATAGTGTTAACTGGGCAGTTAGACTCCAATACAAACAATCTATAAGTTCTGATTACTACGGATATGTTATGAGAACTGATCCGTATTGCACAAGCTGGATTTTCCATCCAAAATTTTCAAGTAATTTCCTTCATCCAAGGCGACTGATCAGGTTCTACACTGTCTGCTTAAAATATATGACTAACCGTCAAACCTACAACAGATAGAACAAATCTGACACCCCTAAACTCTGAAATGTATCTATCAAAAGCTATTAAGAAGCACATTTTATTGAAATCAATGCATATCTGAAACAAATTATAATGACAGTTTCAGACTGTGAAAATATACATGTATATGATATTTTCTCAGTGTGAAAAATAACATTTACTTTTTCGATAAATACCAAAGATACTTCATTTCGTGTATTGGAAACATCTGAATTTTCACTCGTGCTTTGCACTCGTGAAAATTCTAATGTTTTCAACTCACTCGATAAAATAATTTTTGTATTCAGCTCAAACAAAAAGTAAAAAAAAATCTATCTATATGTCACACATGGATTGGTATAAAGCCTACCTTTAGGCCCTGGTGGTCCCATAGGAACTCCAGACTTTGGTATTGGCATGGCTTGCACTTTCATTGGTGGTCCTTGGACAGCCATAGGGACGCCATGGTGGAACTTCACGGGCACGCCGTGCACCGGAATACCATACGGGACACTCCGCTTGGCACGCTGGAACATTTCATCTGTAGAAAGACAACATCAGCAATTTTAGTTTGTTAGGTTACATTCTGTTATGTTACGTTACGTTAGTTTACGTTACGGGTACAGTGTATTCATTGGAATCGCCTCGATTGGGCGTTTCTAATAAACAGCCACGATCTATGTTTTGAGAAGAAATAAGGAAAAATGCTCATCACGAAAACAAGCCTATACAATTCTGACCCCCTTGAACCCCACTTTTATTATTAAAACTGGAGTTTACAGGGGTAAACCTTGTTTTTTCTTATTTCTGCTCTAAAATATAGATTGTGAGTACTTTTTAGAACCGCCTCGATGATCTAAAATATAGAGTGTGAGTACTCGTTAGAACCGCCTCGATGAGGCGGCTCTAACGAGTACCAACAATCTATATTTTGAGCAGAAATAAGAAAAATATCACCATTTTTTTATCTCAAAATTGTCATTTTCCGGCGGTAAAATTTACAATGTATTTGTATAGGCGTGTTTTCGTAATGTAACATTTCAATCTCTTTTAAGCAGTCTCCCAGTACGAACTTTACATATGACCGCTTCAATAAGGGGGCTGTTCAGCAGAGGGAAAAGTCTGAGGTGATGTATACATGATACAGAAAGACGAAAATGTGTAATAAATATACTAAACATGTAAACATGGATGTACGACCTCAATATCATTTATTTTGCTTTTCATTTGGGCCCCGTCAAGCGATTTTGGTACTTATCGCCTATTCGAGCAGCGAAGGTTCAGGCGAGCCTGCGCATCCGCGCAGTCTCGCCAGAACCTTCGCTGCTCGCTCATACAAGCCGTGAATCAAGAGGAACCTTCAGACAGAAAGCCATATCCCTGGCCCCTCTGAATGGCTGGGCATGCGCAGTTAAAATTTGTAATGACGGAATGCTCGAAGACACAAATTCGCTTGGCGGGGCTCAAAATTTCAATTATATATTCTCCATTTCTCTCTCCTTTCTAGGAAAACATGTCCATGTAAAACAATAGCGTCCAACATGGTGTCAGAAATTACAGATATTAAGTAAAAATTATAATATCTTTCATAAGTTTTCTTTTAACCTAGATTGTTGGTGCTCGTTAGAACCGCCTCAATGAGGCGGTCCTAACGAGTACCCACAATCTATGTTTTTGAGCAAAAATAAGGCAGATAATTTATACCCCCGTAAGCCCTATTTTCTCTATATAAAGGTCTTCGTTTAACGGACTTGTTATCTTGATGTTTGACTTACTTTCAAACTGTCAACTCTGGCTGTATAATAGAGGATTTTTAGATTTAGTAACGTAGCTGCCGGCTTGACTAAAGAGGTGGCTGCTCAGCAGAGGTTACAGATATATAGTGAAATACAGTGAAAATCCGCTATTAAGACCCCCTTAAATTAACGCTAATTCTGCTTCAATAACCTTATATGTTAGGTTTCCGTTATTTTTTCTTTATTTAAATAATAGAGATCAAAATTCAAGTTCTTAATTTAAATTTTATTCCCCACAAGTTGCTTTCTTTGTTTTTTCTGCATACAGTGTCCTCTGGTCAGAGACCACCTTTGGAACTGTTCAAAAGTGGTCTTTGAGACCACTTTTGAGCTGTCCCAAAGGTGGTCTTAATATAGGAATTTTACTGTATAGTGAAATGCTATGCTGGCTTTATTGTGATTGCTAAACAGAGGTGACCATTAATACGTGTCATACTATTGATTAAACAAATAAATCGAATAAGTGTGACCTTTGTTTCTTTATCGATCTCAGTGGGTAGCGGTTGGGCACGGCGCAATTTTTGTGATCGATCATCAGTTTACCCAAATGGTCAATGATCGATTAACCACCCAGACATATTTATAGCACAGTTCCTTAGTATAAAATTTTGGATAAAATGAACAGGATGCCAATATGGAGAATGTAGAGATTATAAAGAAACATGACCCTATATGTTCATTGTTCCATATAATGTACACGTATATCATCAAGAAAACACGCCTATATAATTCTGACCCCCTTGAACCCCTTTTTAATATAGAAAATAAAACCGGGGTTTGCAGGGGTCAACATTTTTTTTCTTATTTCTGCTCTAAAATATAGACTGTGGGTACACGTTAGAACCGCCTCGTTAATGTGAGTACTCGTTAGAACCGCATCAACGAGGCGGCTCTAACGTGTACCCACAATCTATATTTTGAGCAGAAATAAGAATAATATCAAAATTATTCAACTTACAATATTCGTTTTTAAGGCGGTAAAATAAACAATGCATTTGTATAGGCGTGTTTTCACAATGTATATTGAATTAGCTGTGAATTTAAAGTGAGTACTGTAAAATGTTTTTGGGTCTAAACGTTAGTATTACATATGTATCAAAACTTCTGTACAGAGAAATAATATAATTTTATTAATCACGTAATTTCGTATTGGCCCAGGTACAGGTCCGAGGTCTGCTGCATTTGCCCGAGGCCAAAGGCCGAGGGTTTATGCAGCTGGCCGAGGACCTGTGACTGGGTCAATACCAAATTACTTGATTCATGACAATTTTATTAATTGAAACAATTAAAAAATCATGATTATTGATTTTTTGACCTCACTTGGCCTTAGTTAATATTGGTTGACCTGGTGTTAATACCGATGACATCAGATCAATACAGGATAGTCAATTAATAAAAAACAGTTATCATCAAAATCAATGATAGGTAATAATCTAGTTAATCGATTAATCGGTAAATCACTATCAGTGTGATTATGACCTCAAAACAAATGACAAATGCGGTATAAACCTACAAGACTTGTGACGTAGTGCGACCAGCGAAGGCTCGGATCAGCCTGAGCCTTTGTTGTTCGCATTAATCTTCTTTAGCCACTGGGCATTCCAAAGCGCACAGGCTACATGCACATGTAGTTGTGGCGAATCCGGCTGGATAGAAAGATCGACCAAAGTTCCGATGACCGAAGACGTCGCCTTGTAGCAATTTTCGTACGCTGGCTTGTTTTTTTTTTTTTTTTTTTGTTCTTTTGTTTTTTGTTTTTTTTTTGTTTGTTTGATTTGAGGTTTAACGTCCCCGCCAACACTGTAAAGGCCATTTTGGAGACGTTGCTTCCAATTTTGTGTGACTTTTACCCGACATTGAGATGGAATGACATCTCAATCCCTGTCGCCCAATGAAACCAATAGGGTTTATAAGCATGGAAGGGCCGTCTCGCACCGCTTTACCTGGGCAGGATTAGATCCTCTAAACTGTTTACCAGTACTCGTGTGCGGGTCGGTTTCAGCTCTGCGTGGAAGCATCATGCAGCCCATTTATTTCTTCAAGCCCCGATGGGCGGGGGCGGTCGCTAGCTTGTACAGTCCAACTTCATGGCTCGAAAACCTTCCGGATCTTAAAAATTTGTTCGAGACAGGAGTAGTTCGAGTCACTGAGGATTAAGCAAAGCACCAGATCAGTCAGCATTAAATAGAGGTTCTTACATGAGTGTTCATGTATTATTGAATTTATCAAACGAGTTGAAGAAATTAATAAAATGCGAGGCTCTGCCGAGCATTTTATCCCTTTTCATCAACGAGTTTAATAAATTCAATAATACATGAGCATGAATGCAAGATTCTATTTATCATATGACATTTAAAACGCATTTTATTCACGATTGTTTACAAAAATGTCAATATTCCGCCGTTAGTAAATGCGACGTCGGTAAGGACGTCGTACATGTAACGTTACGGGACGTATCTAACTAATTTACATATTTAATCCACTAGGGGATTATCGAAAATATTACATAGAGGATCTTACATGAATGTTCATGTATTATTGAATTTTTTAAATGAGTTGAGGAAAAGGGATAAAATGCGAGGCTGTGCCGAGCATTTTATCCCTTTTCCTCAAGAAGTGTAATAAATTCAATAATACCTGAATACGAATGCAAGATTCTATTTATCATATGACATTTAAAACGCATTTTATACACGATTGTCAACAAACTGTCAATATTCCGCCGTTAGTAAACGCGACGTCGTTAAGGACGCCGTACATGTAACGTTACGGGGCGTATTTAGCTAATTTGCATATTTAATCCATTAGTGGATTATCGAAAATATTACATGGCGTTATTACACTCTCAGACGCGACGTCATATGATAAATGGCGTTATTACACTCTCAGACGCGACGTAATATGATAAATGAATATTTTTTAGAGTTGTGTGTTTAATTTGATGTTTAACGCCCCCGTCAACTCTATTTTGGTCATTTTGGATACGTTGCTTCCAATTTTGTGAGACATGAAACAACATCTCAGTCCCTGTCATCCAATGAAACCAATAGGGGTTATAGGCATGAACGGTCCGACTCTCACCACTTTTCCTGGGCTAGCTTAGCCCTTTTAAGCGGTTTACCAGTGCTCATCTTTGTGTGGAAGCATCATGCAGCACAATCTATGTCTCCAAGCCTCAAAGGACGGGAGAGTTATAGATTTTATTTCAGATAATTGCTGTGTGTACACATTAGAATCACCTCCATGAGGCGAATCTAATGTGAACACACGACTTACATTTTTACATTTTTTATAATTAATTCAAATTATGTTTTAATTATCCCTGTTACATGTATATCTTTATCTTCAATCACGAGCACTTTTCTTAAGGACTTAATTAGAGCGATTTCGAAACAGCCATAGTAAAAGAGTCGTCGGTGTTCGAGCAATCGAAGTTTTACAGCATATCTATGTAAAACTACTACATGTACATAAATTAAAACTTTAAAAGTTCTTACTTGCTTCATCTCTGTCGGCTATGGCCTCCGCAATAAGCTCTTCCAATCTGTTCACCTTCTCCTTGGTGTTTCTGAGAAAGTCAAACTCCTCGGCGAGGTCACTTTGTATCGTTTTAATGTCCGCTTGTAACTGCTTTATCTGGTCTTGTAACTCGGAGGCTCCCGCAAACACGGCCAGAGAAAGCACGATTAATACCCGGCCTGCCATTCTTTCCAAATATTTTGTCTTTCTGATACTTCCGAGGTTCCGTTCTATTTTGGTTCCAAAGACGCGTTAGTGTTTGGTTTTATTTGGTAGGAGGAGTTTGTTTATATGGTGGGAGGGGTTTGTTTTGGTAGGCGGAGTTGAAGGCAGCAAGAGAGAACAGTCTAATTAGGACAGCACAAATGAATGTTGGCAAGAAGGTTTTTCAGGTGGCTCAAATCGCTACCAGAATATTTTTGATAAAAAATAACTTGTTTCATGTATATTTCGTTGATTTTGTGTAGATTTTGCTTATGTTTATAACATTACGACAAAAACCAATTCATTATAAGAACCAGTGCATGAATAAATGGGCCGGGGCACAGCATGTCCTACAATTTACATGTGTGCCCAGTGAAGAATCAGACCAGCCTGTGTATCCATGTAGTCTGTCCACAGACTTCTCTTGCTGCATGAAGAAGCATTTGCCACTTAGCTATCCTTAGCACGCACAACGAAGACTCTGATCAGACTGCGCGGAGTTGAGGAAAAGGGATAAAATGCGAGGCTTCGCCGAGCATTTTATCCCTTTTCCTCAACGAGTTTTATAAATTCAATAATATATGAACACGAATGCAAGATTCAATTTGACATATGACATTTGAAACGCATTTTATTTATGATTTTTTTACAAACATCACGAAAACACGCCTGTATAATTTTGACCCCCTCGAACCCCACTCTTATATAATAAAACTGGGGTTTGCAGGGGTAAACCCTATTTTTCTTATTTCTGCTCTAAAATATAGATTGTGGATACTCGTTAGAACCGCCTCGATGAGGCGGTTCTAACGAGTACCCACAATCTATATTTGGCCCTCGGAGCAGAAATAAGAAAAATATCACACTTTTTCATCTTAAAATTTTCATTTTTTTCGGCGATAAAGGTTACAATGAATTTTATAGGCGTGTTTTCGTAATGAATATCAAAAGTCCGTCATTAGTGAACGCGACGTCGTTAAGGACGTTGTACATGTGACCTTATATACGGCGCGTATCTAACTTGTTTGCATATTTAGTCCACTAGTGGGTTACGGATTTTATTACATGGGGTATTACACTCTCGGACGCGACGTCATCGCATAAATTACTATAACACACCCGTGCGACATAGTGCATTTTTTCACATTACCAAAATGGGTACTTTTTTATGAAATTCCGTGATATGTTTCCTATTTATACTGCAAACATGGGTTTGGGGTGCTCGTTAGAACCGCCTTATTGAGGCGGTTCAAATGCGTACCTACAACCTATGTCTTGGAGCGGAAATAAGAAAAATAATGTTTACCCCGTAAACCGCAGTTTTCCCTATATAAAGTGGGTTTTAGCGGGGTGTTCATTTCACGGACTTGTTCACGTGATGTTTGTCTCATTTTTTTATGTACAAGCCTCTATACAGACCAGATTTAGAATTTTCAGATTCCCTCTGAAACTAAATTAAGCATGAACGGTTTACCACTCCTCTATTAACCTCTTTATGTTTGTAGGCTAAAACACTCAAGATATTCTTGCATGCTTCAAATGCACTCAAGGACCAGACAGGCGTTTTACCTAGCGCCCTATTTCTTTTCGCGCTTGTCTGCATCTGACTCCAAAACGTAACAAGGTCTTCGCGTGTTGGGTTTAAATTCAATTTTCTTTGTATCGCAACACATAATACTAACATAAAGTAGCTCAGTCGGATGCACGTCTGACTGGTGATCGAGAGGTTGTGGGTTCGATACCTGCCGGGTCGGCAACATTCTTTCGTGGAAATTGACATTAAAATCTTTTCTTAGGCCATTTTCTCAAGAAGGACAGTTGTCCGTTTCTGGCGAAAGAATATGCACCGTATTGGTTAACCGCTTACGTATAAGAATATAGTAATAGATGCCCGCGGGGTCTGATCTTGGTCTACACTGTTTGCTTACAGTACATACATTTGTGTAGACCTGATCATCACAAAAGTATTCCCTTCACCGCCATTACAGAAAACGGGCCTCTCAAAACTTATTTGGTCATCACGAAAACACGCCTTTATAATTTTGGCCCCCTTAAACCCCACTTTTATATAGTAAAACTCGGGTTTACAGGGGTATACCATATTTTTCTTATTTCTGCTCCAAACATAGATTGTGGATATTTGTGGATAACGAGTCGACACAATCTATGTTTAGAACAGAAATATGAAAAAGATCAGAGTTTTTTATTCATTTTGGTTGTAAAAATTTTCAATAGATTTGAATAGGCGTGATTTCGTAATGTGGCAGATTCCGTTGTCATATATGGGTTACGTACTCGTCCGTATGTCTACAAGCAGCAAACTAGTTAGAAAAGGCCACTCGGGAAAGGCCACAATCAAAGAACGCAGCCATCTCAAGGCACCTAAAGTAGCATTACGATAACTCACGCAATTTTTACATCTCCAAAATGGCTACTTTTCTGACGAAAATCTGTGAATTTTTTCTTATTTATACTGCAAACATAGGTTGTGAGTACCCACAGCCTATGTCTTGGAGCAGAAATAAGAAAAATATTGTTTACCCCCGTAAACCTCAGTTTTCTCTATATAAAGTGGGGTGTAAGGGGGTGTGTTCATTTCACGGACTTGTTCACGTGATGAGATACCGACATGGAAGCATTCACAAAAAAAACATCGGACGGAACATAAACCGACGACACAAAGCCAATAAACAAAAAAAAAAGACTACAAAAGAACGGACGCCTTGGGACGGTCAATAGTTAAATTACTCTTGCGAGACTACGATTATGCACAGCCTCGTTTACAGCTTGAACATTTCCTGACCGTTCATCCATAAAGTAGGGTACCATTCTCTGAGGTGCTGGTTAACTTCATTTTTCCGTGACTGGCATAACAGAAAATTCAACCATGGTTTTGAAGGAGAAAATAAAAACATCCAGTTTTCTAATTTTTTACTTCAAACAGACTGCCAAGCACGCCTTTGAATGAGTAAGTTAACTACACATTGCGGATTGAACATAATATACAGAAACGTTTAGACTATAACAAAACGTTATAATATAATAGCTCGTCTGTTATTACTGACAATGACCAGTCTAAATCACATGCGAGAAATGCTACTGTTTGTATGTTCTAAGATGGCTGCTGAGACCATCTCTAGCTCTAAACTGTCTTCTAAAAGGTCATAGGAAAAAAGCTCTGTTTGTGGTTTGCGCTGTGCACGTTTCTGCTCCGCTTCGCTGATTATTTTTGTCACATATTCAGTAGAACTCGCTTCTGATGATGCCTTGCCACTTTACTCGATCCTGTGCAATTTGTTCACATGACTGTTGGTATGTCGAAGCCCTTCAGGGCGGCTTTTAGGGTATCCGTGTATCGTTTCCTCTGAACACCAAGGGAGCGTTTGTCCATTTCTAGTGCTCCATAGAGGATTTTTCTTTGGCAGCCTGGTAACATGGCCTGTCCATCTTAACTGTGGCAGTTTCAGAAATGTGTGTGCATACTGCATCCCTGCCTTTTACGGGACTTCGGGGTGTGGAATCCTGTATTGGCACTTAATCTTTATTTATTTTTTCTCTAAGACAGCTTGTATGGAAGTAGTACAGTCTTTTGGTTTGCCATTGGTAAACTGTCCAAGTTTCGCATGCAAAGTGTTGGCCACACCACAGTTCTGTAGACTTTCAGCTCATTACAATAACTCACCCGTACGACACAGTGCATTTTTCACATCTCCAAAATGGCTACTTTTCTGATGAAAATCCGTGATTTTTTTTCTTATAAATGCGCAAAACAAAGGTTGAGTGTGCTCGTTAGAACCGCCTCATTGAGGCGGTTCTAACGAGTACCCACAACCTATGTATTGGAGCAGAAATAAGGAAAATAATGAATACCCCCGTAAACCCCAGTTTTCTCTTTATAAAATGGGGTTTAGGGGGGTCTTCATTTCACGGACTTGTTCACGTGATGTTTTTGCCAAACCTGATTTCCCATTCGACCCCAAACACTAACACTTAGTCGGCCAAATGCTGCACTAGCTTTGGAAAAAAAAATGAAAAAAAAAAAAAAATATGGCAATTCTGACATTTACTTCATCACCAATGTGCACGGTTTCCCTATCAATGTGCTTCCAAGGTAGGGAAACATGTCTACCACTTGCAACCTTTCCCTGTGATGATGGTGACCCCTTGTAAGGTTTCCCAGGTGCTGGTTGCATAACGAAAACACGCCTATTCAAATACATTGTAAATTTTACCACCAAAAAAAACGAAAATATTAGACGAAAAATTGTGATATTTTTCTAATTTCTGCTTAAAATATAGATTGTGGGTGCTCGTTAGAACCGCCTTATCGAGACGGTTCTAACGAGTACCCACACTCTATATTTTAGAGCAGAAATAAGAAAAAATAAGGTTTACCCCTGCTAATGCCAGTTTTACCATATAAAAGTAGGGTTCAAGGGGTCAAAATTAAATAGGCATGTTTTCCTGATGGACAAACCTCCTCGGTCTTTTTGATGCTGGTTGTGAAGATATAGCTATCACAGGAGTCGGACACTTGATCTACACTTTTTTGCACCTTTTCTGTTGAAGCATCCTTTGCCATGTCATCAGCAAAGAGTAACTTGTCTGGCACCGAGAATATTATTTCTTGCACACCAGAGAAGGAAATCCGTGATTTACCCTGGGATAGAAATTCATGTTCTGACCCTGGCGTTCCGACCCCAAATCGAATATAATCGCGTGTTTGATAAATGCACTGGTTGATTATAACCTCATGCGCGGCGTCGTCATGCGTGACGTCACTAAACATTCCTGTTGTGTCATCACAAAATGGCGGACGTCGGTAACCGAAGTGACAGCAGCATTAAAAATTCGCAATAGAAATGGAAGGTATGCAAGAAAAAGAATCCAATATGGGTGTGAGGGGTGGATAGAAAATCCGTCCCTCGGGATCACTGTCCGGCATCACTCGGCAAGCCGGACAGTGACCCTCGGGACGGATTTTTCCATCCACCCCTCACACCCATATAAGATTCTTATAAGAACAAAGCTGCATTAGAAAAGAAGAGAACATAACAGAAAATATTACAATACATGACAATAAATATAGGATCTTACATGTGTGTTCATGTATTATTGAATTTGTTAAACGAGATGAGGAAAAGGGATAAAATGCGATGCTTCGCCGAACATTTTATCTCTTTTCCTCAACGAGTTTAATAAATTCAATAACACATGAGCACGAATGCAATATCCTATTTATCATATGATATTTATAACGCATTTTATTCACGTGTGTTTACCAAAATGTCAATATTCCGCCATTAGTAAACACGACGTCGTTAAGGACGTCGTACATGTAACGTTACGGGACGTATCTGCCTAATTTGCATATTTAATCCACCAGTGGATTATCGAAAATATTACATGGCGTGATGACACTCTCATACGCGACGTCATGTGATAAAATAAAATACGATAAAATATTTGAAGGGCGTTTCTGTATTTTTATGTCTGCTCACAAAGTACTTGTCGTCCATATTAAGGAAAGACTGCACCATGATATCGATAGATACATTTGTCAAATAGCATTTTCAAAACTCCTGTAAGAGGCATAGAAATATCTTGGTCCATCTTGAAAATATGTGTCTCTTGGATCGTGGGGAGGGGTGGGGGTTCATAAGATCGTTTCTCTTCCCCGTAAGAAGTCTTCATTTTCTCCAGACATTTTTCCTTCTATGTCCCTTTTACTAAAATAGTATTGACTTGCAGGTTAAGCGCTTGTTTTTGGTGTGACATGATCATTAAAGTGGATGGCGTTATTATCTTTGACATATTTCCTTCTACAGTAGAGCTTCGATGGCTCGAACACCGAAGACTCGTTTACCATGGCTGAGTCGAACTCGCTCTTGAGCCCCTGGGGAAATCCTCTTCACAAGCAATAGTGGGTGATAACTAAGAAGATTTTAGTCTTTTATCCTGCAAATGTATGCTGTGTGTACTCATTAGAATCGCCTCGGTGAGGCGATTCTAATGGGTACACACAGCATACATTTTCATTACAGAACATCGAAACGATGATCAAAAGTATCTCGTTATGCCTCCTGGCAGTAACCCTCAGTGCCTCGAACTACCGCTGTGTCGAATAAATTTTCATGGTCCCAAAGTGGTTCGAGCCATCGAAGTTCGACTGTATGTCCCGTTTACTATAATAGTATTGGCTTAATAGTGGTGACGTGATCTTTAAAGTGGATGGTGTTATTATACATATTTGAATTTCAGGTATCGTAATTTATATTTGTATTTGAAATATAACACTGTCCTCTCAATATTCTTCCACTGACGTAAAATACCATACGATTCTGTTAACTTCGATTTTGGAAGTCAATAAATGAGATCAATCTTCGGGACTGTACGTAGCCTTGCAATCAGGCCCTGCATTTAAGTAATTTTTATCAACAAGGTACACAACTGTAGTAAATCTATAGAAATGTGTATTATTATTTGCCCCTTATCTAAATCAGACATTTCATGTGGACTGAACAAATTATTTGTCTTTATTGCGCGAGGATTGTGTCCACGTAAAATCGAGTTAACCCCCCCCCCCCCCCCCACACACACACACACACACCCACCAACCCACCCCAGAGGAATTCGTTTCCGCTGACCGTTCCAAGGCGGTTCTTCTGTAACGGTTACTTTTTATTATGGTTTGTCTTTGGGTGTTTGTGTCGCTTATATTATTTAAATTTGGATAGCCTATTGGCCATTTTGTGGGAAAGTAACTGTCCTTTTGGCTTTCCGTTATTGATGTTTCCATTAGGGTCTGTTGTTTCATGTTTGTATTTCTTTCCCTTTGCTGTCTCTGAGCTGTGGGTTAATTGTATCGATTCCTGATCATTGCCTCCACTTCTATTTTCTATATTACCTTAGAACATTATATTAATGTATATGTGTTTTGCAGTGTTTTATGAAACTGCACAGACTGATACCAGTCTAGGACTATACGGTGAATTGTTTTGAAACTTAACCGGATATTGGCTAGATTTTGGTGACTTTTGTCTCATTTTCAGGGTCACGCGGGCTGCGATAATGTCAAAATTAGGGTTGCCCATTGGACCCTCGCCGAGGCGGTTCTAGCGAGTACCCACAATCGATATTTTGAGCAGAAATAAGAAAAATATCGCAATATTTCAGTTTTTTCATTTTTCGCTGGTAACATTTGCAATGTTTTTGAATAGGCGTATTTTCGTAATGGTTTCTTTTTTTTTTTTTTAAGTAAACCGACACACAGTTACACCTTTCTCTGTCCGACATATGCTTTGTATGTACATGTATGTAATAGCCGATCTAATTTGTATCCCTTTGAAAATGAACAAGTCTTGTTTGTAACTCTCTTTTTGTGAACTAAGCATCTTGGAATTTAACCCGAGATCTCTGGCTGTAGTGACCCTTAAAGCCGCCAAATCAGAAAATAAAAAAGGCTTTTAGAACGTCAGAGAAGGCTCGAATCACCTGGAATTAAGCAAATCATAACCTTTCTCCATAATAAAATGGGATTTCTTTTTAAACTTACTTGAATACAACATTAGGAGAGTGCAAATATTTGACTGAGTTTTGGTGGCCTTTACCTTATTGTGACGGGCCTCCGTGGCCTAATGGATAAGAGCACTGACTCTAAGTCATTAGGTCTCTCACCGCCGTGGGTTCGAGCCTCGCTCGGGTCACGTGTGAGACGCCAAGTTCTGCAACGGAAGGTCAGGTGGTTTTTCTCCGGGTACTCCGGTTTTCGCCCACCTATGATTAACGATCGGCTCGATATGAGTGAAATAATCTTGAAAGGGCCGTAAAACCCAAACCAAAAAAAAAAAAAATTACCTTATTGTCAAAGTCACATGGGCTGTCAAACTGTCAAAAGGGCAGATGACCATAAGGCTATGTTCTAGCCTCAAGCTAGTTAATGCGTCTTTACCAGAATCACTTTTGTTTTGAAACGTGAAGTCAAAAAAGGTTACTCCAGACATTCTTGCAGGCTGGATAAGAAATCCTGGGATAGAATTTCTTATCCTACTCAAGGATAAGATAAAAATCGAGAATTTGCACGTGTTTGATGTGGACTGGATGAATAGGACGTCAGGTACTCCGTCGTTAAATTTGGCATCACAGTACGCACAGTGACGCCAATAACGCCCCATTATATCAAAGTATGGCGCACGACGACATTCGAAGTGACTGGATTATTAAAAAAACACCCTCAGAAATGAAAGGAAAGCAAGAATAAGAATCTTATATGGGTGCTAGGGGTTGATAGAAAAGTCTGTTCCTAGGAATCACTGCCCTGCATAACTCGGCCAGAGAGTGATCCTCGGGGCGGATTGTTCTATCCACTCCACACACCAATGTAAGAAGCTTATAAGTGTTTTCGCTGTCGAACTATCGGTGTGTTTTAGACTTCCAGAGGAAAGCGTGCCGCAGGTGGCAGAATATTAAAACTGATAAGTTTAAATAACGTTCAAAATAAATTGGCTCTAGTGCAAAAGACAAGTTACACAGAAGACATTAATTGTGTTTTAAGTCTTAAAAAGTTCTCAGGAACAGCATGCTACATGACGATTGTATAACTAGTCAACTATAAAACTTTACAAAAATCTTCTCTGAAATCATGAGATACGAGTATTTACTATGTAGCAATGTTTAACTACATTAATCCAGCCAACCACGCCACTAAGGTTCAAATTTGCCACGTCCTGGGGTTCGCTAATAGTGGGGGAAAGCTAGAAAAATCTTCTTCTCTAAAACCATGAGGACCACCGCTTACATGTTTAGTATGTAGCAGTGTTCAGTGGTCCCCTACAAATAACCTGCCAATCAAGCTCCTGGAGCCAAAACCGGCCACACCCCAGGGGAAGTGGGGGTCATTTGATTATATAGTGCTATATACGTAGCTAAAGAAACTGAAAAAAAAAATCTTCTTCTCTGAAACCATGAGCCTCAGAGCTCGTATGTAGCAATGTTTAGTGGTTTGCCACAGAAATCCTTCCAACCATGTCCCCTTGAGCCAAAATTGACCACGCCCCACAGTCTGTTGTCCTTCGGTACTGTGGACAACCTGATGCATTCACAGCACCTCGGGACAATAGGTTTGACTTTACCCCAAACTGCCATGAAATAACTGTATACTACATGTGGTGAAAGTACGGGAAGACGGACACTCTATCACCACAAACAACACTGACACCCCGCGACACATAACATTAACTGCATTTAAGGGGAATGGATAAACCTTCAGGGGAGGCAACTCCTTCAAAATTATTTTTGTCTCCCATGTCAATGGGGGTCAACTCTTAAAGGAAAGAATTTGCTCCTGGGGAGCAAATTCTTTCATTTAAGAGTAGACCGCTTTTTCAGTGGGACAGGGCTTATAGAAAAGCGCTCCGATTGTCCCGAAAGTTGTCTCCCTTAGAAAAAAGGTGGGGGAAAATGTGCAAGGTGTTCCCATTCCCCTTAAGCGAAATTAAGTAAAAAAGGTCTTCTTTGGAAACAGATGCTATCTCATTGCTCAAGAAATTACTTTTTTTTTTCAGATTTCTTTTCCTATTAATCCCCGGATTTTAGGACCTTCAAAATGAGCATTACGAAAACATGGCTCTACAAATGTATGAAATTTTCAAAACAAATTTCAAACAAAAATTCTGATATTTTTCATATTTCTACTCAAAACATAGATTGTGGGTACCGGTTCTAACGAGTACCCACAATCTGTGTTTTGAGCGGAAATAAGAGAAGTTATGTGTACCCCTATAAACTCCAGTTTGACTATATGAAAGTGGGGTTTAAGGGGTCAAAATTATATAGGTGTGCTTTCGTGATGTGGTTTCAGCCTAAAACAAAACCTGTTAAAAATTATATAATTGGGGTCGATGAATGGACCCACAGTTACTATATGAATCAGATTGGTGCTGCTATTGTCCACGTGACTATCATTGCCCATGTAAATAGCATTTGTATGAATCCAGGTATGTATAGCCTCGCTTTTCTTGTCCTTGTGACGTCAGAGTGCTCTGTAAAAAAGGAAAGCTGGACTCGTGTACTGGGACATTGCAAACAGTTTACATCCGGACCAGACACCACAGACCGCGGCGCCGGTTCAGGTTCTTAACTATTTGCTTATAGGAATTTAAAGGATAAACGGAAATTCAAGACCTCTTACACAGACTTCGAAGATTGACCAGTGACGTCAGTGCTTTGGTTTTTAAACCAATATGTAAAGTAGCAGCGATTGTTTAAGTACGAGGGCTGATTGATATGTTGTGAGCCTCATACTGAAGGATTTGAATTTTGTCGGACACTAATTGTATTATTTTTCAACATAATCCCCTTCAGTATGTATAGACTTTTGCCAGCGGTGTTTAGGGGCCTCTATGCCCTCTTACACAGACTTCGAAGATTGACCAATGATGTCAGTGCTGTGATTTTTAAACCAATATGTAAAGTAGCAGCGATTGGTTAAGTACGAGGGCTGATTGATATGTTGTGAGCCTCATACTGAAGGATTTGAATTTTGTCGGACAATAATTGTATTATTTTTCAACATAATCTCCTTCAGTATATATAGACTTTTGCCAGCGGTGTTTAAGGGCCTCTATGCCAGTTTAATAGAACTCCTTTTCTTGGCTGTTCAGAAAGTCATCCACTGCATGTATGACGTCATCATCGGACTGAAAGTGGGTTCCTGAAATAGCCGTTATGTTGCTACCATATTATTATGAATATTCTTTGGTGTTAAAATCTTTTTATGCAAATATTGGGTCACTGTTGTTTCACCGATTTTGCCCATCTTGCAAAAGCTGCTTGTCTTGTTTTCTTTAGAGTGCTACCTCGTCGATATAAGCTGATCAAATGAGACCAGGCCTTAGGTACACGGCGCTATATAGTCATAGTCGTATCACCTTCAAAACGAGGCTCACAACATATCAATCAACCCTCGTAACAAGCGAACGGCCTTGTGGGTAGAGCGCTGACTCTTAACATTAGGTCTCTCACCTCTGTTGGTTCGCGCCTCGCTCGGACCACGTGAGGCACCAGACTCTGGAACGGAAAATCAGGTGTTTTTTTTTTTTTTTTTTTGTTTTTTTAGTACTCCTGTTCCCGACCATTAGCTCGAAATAATCATAAAAGGGCCGAGAAAAAATAAAAACAGCCGGACGAGTAATATATCATACAAATATGGAGGCCAATTGTACAGTAGTTCAAGTCTCGAGCTCGAAGCAACTGCAGCGCTAATCTATACTCCCGGACAATATTTAAGCATCACCGCAGTTATGTTTTGTTGTTGTTGTTTTTTTGTGCACGACTATGGCACATCGATCTGAAACTAAAACGCTATACTAAATAAATATATTTATCTGTTTTGCCTTACATGCAAACTTGTGACAAAAGACAAAAAGATTTCATTTATATAGCCAAATAAAGGTTCTCTTCGACGTCCAACCGAGCCTTTCAATGAGGCAAATTACATCGAATGTAGAATCTCTTCTTGCAGCTACATTATTTAAAATATCAAAAAACCTCGAATGGCGGAACTTGTTAACGGGACATTCAAACTGACTCTTAACCTTGGATTGCTTAACATAGATCAGCCTTAGAACCTTAATTTTATAGTTGGTTGCAAGCGGGTAAGTCACTTAAGCAACGAGCCCGAGACTTGAACTACTTTCTAACTTCTTCCAACTGAACTGTGATTTATTACTATATAGTTTGACCATCAGGCTAATTCTCTGGAGCTAATATACGTGTAGATTCTTAGATTCGGAGGAGCTTGGAAAAATTGATTGGGCTGCATGATACTTCGACGCAGAGCTGAAACCAACCGCATATGAGTGCTAGTAAACCGCTTAGGTGGTCAAAGCCTGCCAAGGCAATTTGGTGTGGGTCGGTCCCCGTCCATGCTTATAAACTCTATTGGTTTCATTGGACGGCAGGTCTTAAGATGTCATCTCATCCCAATGTCGAGTAAAAGTCCCACAAAATTTAAAGCAACGTCTCCAAAATCACATCAACTATACAGTGTTGAGGGGACGTTAAACCTCAAATCAAACAAACTAAACTAATTTGTTGTGGGTTTTTGTTCGAACCAAGGCGATTCCAACAAATATCAACAACATATGAGACAATAGCAAGTTTATTGCTACCTATCAGTATGTCCCCAACTCTGATTATAAGAAACTAACATGGGTGCGAGGGGTGGATGGAAATATCCTCCCGACGATCACTGTCCGGCATCACGAGGCTTGCCGAGTGATGCCTGACAGTGATCCCGAGGGACGGACTTTTCTATCCACCCCGAGGGTCACTGTCCGGCTTCACGAGGCTTTCCAAGTGATGTCTGTCAGTGATCCTGAGGGACGGATTTTTCTATCTACCCCTCACACCCATGTAGGATTCTTTTTCTTGCATACGTTCCATTTATGAGCGTGGATTTTTAATACTGCAGTCACTTCAGTTGCCGACATCCACGATATTGTGATGACACTACAGTGATGTTAAGTGACGTCGTGTAACGTGCTGTAACGTCAACCTTAACGACGGCGCATATGAGATCGTAGTCAACCAGTGCATTTATCAAACACGCGAGAATATTTGATTTTACCCTATCCCTTGGGAAGAACACCAGGGCTAAAACCACGGGATTTCTTTATCTGGTATGCAAAGAAATTATTTTCGTAGGTTATCTCCGAATTAAACCTTTCGAGAATTGCTTTGGACCCTTGATACATGTTGCGTCAAACTCTTTAGAACGGTAAACATTTTGAGAACAAATACTGCCCTCCATAATATTTATGTGCAGTCAGACCAGAGCCGCTCACGGTAGGTCAGGGAGGTCGCGGGCTTGATACCTGCCGTGGTCGACAACTTTCTTTCCTAGAGACTTTTCTACGGTCGTTTGTGGTGCGAGTCGGACCATCCATGCACATAAATCCTATTGGTTCCATTGGGCGGCAGGGAATCACAATTTCGGATAAAAGTCCCACAATTAGTAAATCAGTTATACGCTTATTCGAGAATGACAGTTGTCAGAATACGCATTGTACTGGTTAACCGCGTAATGTATAAGCTTGCACAGAAAAACTGTGGTTAGGTAAATGACCGGCTCGATATGACCTTACTGTGTTTGCACGGCCGTTTCACTAATACCAAACTGGGGAGGCTTATTTTAATCAAAGGGATACTTCAGTCTGTATGTGAGTATGTACACATGACGTGAACAAGTACGTGAAATGACCCCCACCACCCTTCCCCTAAACCCCACTCTATATAGAGGAAACTGGGATTTACTGTGGTATGCATTATTTTTCTTATTTCTGCTCGACAACCTATGTTTAAAGTGAAAATAACAAAAAACGACCGATTTTCATCAGAAAAGTAGCCATTTTGGGCATATGAAAAACTGCACTATGTCGCACGGGTGTGTTTTCACTTAAAATCATGTGACACGATGCGTTTATGGAAGTATGAACTACATTGTTTGCTTTCGGTTTTGTTTGTTTGATTTGACGTTTAACATCCCCGTCAACACTGTAAAAGTCATTTTGAAGACATTGCTTCCAAATTTTGTGGGACGTTTATCCGACAAGCCCTGCCACCCAATGAAGCCAAATAGAATTTTAAATTAGGCTTTAATCTGGAAATGTAAATATTAACAAATGGTTAAGGCGCGCAACGCCATGACGCTGTTCGTGACAACCATATATCTTTTGAACTTCTTGGGCATTAAATTGAGGATCTTACCAGAGTGTTCATGTATTATTGAATTTATTAAACGAGTTGAGGAAAAGGGATGAAATGCGAGGATTTTCCGAGAATTTTATCCCCTTTTCTCAACGAGTTTAATAACTTGAATAATACATGAGCACGAATGCAAGATTGTTTTTATCATATGACATTTAAAACACATTTCATTCACGATTTGTTTACAAAAATGTCAATATTCCGCGACGTCGTTAAGGACGTCATACATGTAACGTTACGGGGCGTGTCTAACTAATTTGCATATTTAATCCACAAGCGCATTTAGTCATGTCCTGCAGTAGGCGAATAACTAAATACTTTATACCCGGACCCGCCCATCGGGGCTTAAAGAAATAGATGGGCTGCATTATGCTTCCACGCAGAACTGAAACCAACCGCACACGAGTACTGGTAAACAGCTTAGAGGTTCTAAGCTTGCCAAGGAAAAGTGTTGGGAGTTGGACCATCCATGCTTACAAACCCTATAAGTTCATTGGGCGGCAGGGCTTGAGATGTCATTTTATCTCAATGTTGGGTAAAAAATGGCAGCAGCGCCTCTAAAATGACCTATACAGTATTGACGGGGATGTTACTAGTAAACCTCAAATCAAACAAAACAAAAATACATGTATTTTATACATAAAACAACAAAGAATGACATTTCTATATTTTATTTTATTCTTCTGTCACAACAGCCCTTCTCCTCCATTCTATCCTTAATCGCTATTCTCCAGTTAAACACGTAACCACCTTTCAGTCGTAGACCCAGATCAGAAGAAGTACATAGCATAATTAAGGGACAATTTTACTTATTTCTCCTTAGAATATATTATATGTTGTGGGTCCTTGTTAGAATCGCTACAAAATGAGGCGATTCAGAAACATATGCTGTGGGTACATGTTAGAAATGAGGCGATTAAGAAACATGTGTGGTGGGTACTTGTTAGAATCACCTCAAAATGAGGCGATTAATAAACATATGTTGTGGGTACTTGTTATAACGCCTCAAAATGAGGCGATTAAGAAACATATGTTGTGGGTACTTGTTAGAATCGCCTCAAATGAGGCGATTCAGAAACGTATGTTGTGGGTACTTGTTAGAATCGCCTCAAAATGAGGCCATCATGAAACATGTGTTGTGGGTACATGTTAGAATCGCCTCAAAATGAGGCGATTAAGAAACTTATGTTGTGGGTACATGTTAGAATCGCTTCAAATGAGGCGATTATGAAACATATGTTGTGGGTACTTGTTAGAATCGCCTCAAAATGAGACGATCCAGAATATATGTTGTGGGTACATGTTAAAAACGCCTCAAACTGAGGCGATCCAGAATATATGTTGTGGGTACATGTTAAAATCGCCTCAAAATGAGGCGATCCAGAACATATGTTGTGGGTACATGTTATAACGCTTCAAAATGAGGCGATTAAGAAACATATGTTGTGTGTAAATGTTAGAATCGCCTCCAAATGAGGCGATCCAGAATATATGTTGTGGGTAAATGTTAGAATCGCCTCAAAATGAGGCGATCCAGAAACATATGTTGTGGGTACATGTTAGAGTCGCCTCAAAATGAGGCGATCCAGAACATGTGTTGTGGGTACTTGTTAGAATGAGGCGATTCAGAAACATATGTTGTGGGTATATGTTAGAATCGCCTCAAATGAGGCGATTGTAACAAATACCCACTACATATGTATAAATGGAGGAATAAAAACATTCCAAATTTCTTGTTAGAAACATATGTTGTGGGTACATGTATTCTGACAAAGTACCCACAGCATACGTATAAATGGAGAGATAAAGTAAAGGTATCCATAAATTATCTTCAATATTCCTTCTTACCTGAACCATAACTTAACACAGATAAAACTTAAAAAAGGAATGAAAATATGAAAAAAAAAAAACTAAAATTTTTGTTTAAAGTAGAGGTATTAATTTTCGTTTAGACTAGTCTATTTCTTAAAAAGTGTTAAAAGTAAAGAAAGATAAGCTTAATAAGAAACCACATGAAAACCAATCCATCCTAGACGGATTGATATATCCAATATTGCACGTGCATAATCAGTGTTTATCCGGCCTTTACATGTTTTGAAGGAGCAGCGAGATAAGTGGGGGCGTGTGCAGCGACGTATGGGTATCCCGGGGCGCCCTGTACTCCTGGTTTGCCTGGGAATCCACGGTCACCCTTGTCGCCAGGTACTCCTGGAGCTCCGTATGCGCCTTGTGGTCCGGGATGGCCCTGAGGTCCTCGGGGGCCTGGTACACCTGGTGGTCCCATGGGTCCGGACTCACCAGGGGCTCCTTGTTCGCCCTGTGGTCCCTGAGCTCCGGTGTCGCCCTTCTCTCCGTTGAGTCCTGGTAGTCCCGGGGGTCCGAATGGTCCAGTTTCTCCCTTAGGTCCCTGAGGCCCATCAACACCTGAAAAGAAATATAAAGAATAATGCCCGGGATTAACCTTTAACCTGCTGAATACTCAATTAAGCCACACCCATTTCTGTCTATAAACCAATCAAATTACTTGATGTAATTTACTGCTACAAATTCATAAACTAAATGCCAAACAGTGTAGATCGAGATCAGATGGCTTCTTCAGAAGCCATCTGATCTGGATCTACACTGTTTGCAAAGATAGGGCTTGTCGCCTACAGCAGGGTAAAGGTTAACAAAAGACAGTCTTCAGGTTTGTGACCCGGATAAAACACAACTCGGTCTGTGGTAAAAAGAAGGTTATCTCGTGACGTGGTTAGTTTAATCGTATTTTATTGCAAATAAACAAATGGGTCGGGCCACAAGTTCTCACAACATTAGTTACGACCCTCCCCGTATATGGTTGACACTAATACATTTACAACATATGAACATGGCTATTTTATAACAAAAAGGCACATACAGGCTTACTGCTTAAATCATAATATATATATATATATATATATATATATATATATATATATATATATATATATATATACATATATACATATATATATGTATACATACATATACACACACCTACACACATATACACATATATATACACATACACACATACACATACATATATATATCAGATAAATAAATCAGCAACTAAAATAATTGAATAAGTCACTAATTGTTCGTCGTCAAGAAACCCAGCCGTTGAGGCATATAATAGTGTTTCAATATAAATTCAATTAAATTAAGCATTTTGGTTAAATCTATCAGTGCTTTTGATATACGTCTGCACTGCTTGAAATAGTATTCCATTTTCTTGAGGTGATAATGCATCATCCCCAAAAAGAACCTTTTTTAAATTGAGAGGATGAAATGTCCGTGTCGATTGAAAGAATATAATTCTTTCTCTTGTAAAGTTGGAACAAGCAAAGAAGAAATGCTCAGCATCCTCGTTTACTTCCGAGCAATTGCAGTTCGGACTTAGAGCCAGGTGATTTATATACAGATCTTTTTTTAGGTTACTACAGTTATTTCTTATTCTGGCATGTAATACTGAATTGTACCTATCACCTTCCATGTAATAGGTAGGAACGTAAGTATCAGAAAAATAAAAATTCTTAACTTGGTATTTAAAAGAATTAAGACTAGGTGCTCCTCGAAGGTTAATGTCAAGGGAGTTCCAAATCGAAATAGAAGATGGAATGCACGATCGCCGAGAAATTTCAGTTCGAGTGTGGGGAACCGTTATGTTATTATTATTTCTTAAAGGATACGGGGTTGCGTCTCTTACCAGAGGAGGAATTATGTCTAATATATATGATGGTACGTTTTCATGTACGACGTTATACATAAATGATAGCTTATGTTTGTGCCTCCTTTGCTTAAGAGGAATCCAGCCACATTCTTTATAAAGCTTATCTAGGGACACAGACCTAGTAAGACCCGTAACAATACGAGCTGCTTCATGTTGTAATTTTTCAAGAGACTGGCAGTCTTGGGCTGTACAACCATCCCAAACAATGCAAGAATATTCAAGGATGGGCAGTACATATGATAAATAAATTTGGTTCAAGGCAACCCTGTGAAATGTATATTTAAGTTTACGCATTATACCAACTACTTTTGCTGCGCTTGAGATAATGTTTTCAATATGAGTTTTCCATTGACCATTACAGCTTAATGTTAGACCTAAATGTTTGTGCTCCGGGACAAATTTTATTGGGGTTCCGTCGAAAATTATATCCGGAAACTGCTCGAAAGGTTTTAATGTAAAAAGAACTGCTTCTGTCTTCAGTGAATTAAAAGTAACCAGCCATTGTTTCGCCCATGCCGATAAAACACAAAGATCGTGATTTATTATTCCCTGAATGTCGTTCAGTGATGAAGCTGAATAAAATAATGAACTATCATCGGCAAAAAGTCTGGTTAAGCTTAATAAAGAATCTGCAATATCGTTTACATAAACTAAGAACAATAGGGGTCCCAGAACAGAACCCTGGGGTACCCCGGCATTAGTATTCCTAGCAGTGGAAGTAGAAGATTTAATTATTACTTTCTGAGATCTGTTAGAAAGGTAATCTCTAATCCAGTTAAGTAAATGTCCGTTTATGCCGTGCTGTTTCAATTTGAAAATTAGGCCTTCATGCCAAACCCTATCAAATGCCTTAGAGACATCACAGAATATCATGCATGAATATTGATTATTATCAAACGTTTGACAGATATGTTGATAAATGTCAACAAGTTGGTAAGTAGTAGAATGATTGGGAAGAAAACCAGATTGGTATTTATATAAAAGATTGTTGGCGTGTAAAAAGTTGTATATGTTTTTATGAACTATTCGTTCTTGTAATTTACCTATTCCGCTAAGTAGTGATACCGGTCTGAAGTTTGTAACCTTAGTTAAGTCCCCCTTTTTAGGTAAAGGCAAAACGTGAGAACCCTTCCATATATCTCCAAACACCCCCTCCCTAAACGACCTATTAAACAGTATTTCCAGTGGAACTGAGATCTCGTTTGATACAGCCTTCAACATTCTATTACTAATTAGATCCGGGCCAGTCGCTTTATTTGGATTTAGTAAATCGATTAAAGTTGAAATTTCTAGAGCTGAACATGTAATATCACTTAACGAATTTCTAGTTTTAGATTCAAAATTAGGCAACTGAACTTCATTATCATTTATTGTTGAAATTGACGAAAAATAGTCGTTCAAACATTCCGCTTTTTCTTCGTCTGTATAACAATATGATTTTTGACCGTTTTCTTTTTCTATAACAAGTGGGGGAATATTGTTTGAGGTTTTATTATTTTTAACAAAATGGCGAATAACTTGCCAAAATTTCCTTTTGTCATTGTTATGAAAATCACAGATGGAAACTTCCAAGGAATTATAAAAATTTTCTTTGGCATGCTTTACTAGATTATTAACTTTATTTCTAATACGTTTATACTTATTCCAGTCGATGCTGTTACCGGTCTGGATGGACTTTTTCTTTAGCCTGTCTCTAATTCGCATATTACGACGAATAATGGAGTCAAACCATGGTTTGTCTCCAGGCCTTATTGTAACGGTTTTGGAAGGTATACATATTTTAGCAAAATTTAAAAAAATATTGGTAAACTTTGCACATGCGTCGTTAAAAGATCCATCCAAGAGAATACTCCAATCATAGTTACTTATAAGCTCTTTAAGCTTGGTATAATCTGCCCTTTTATACAGCCAAATTAATCGATTGAATGGTGTGTTACACTGATAATAAAATGGTAATCTTATATAAGTTGCTTTATGGTCGCTTATAGCTGCAGGAGTATCTATCGTGCCTGAATCTAAAAACTGTAAATCATCTGAAATAATTATAGGATCTAAAAGCGCAAGTTGTCTCGTTGCATTTGAAACTGTATTTTGAAGCGAATTAAGTATAATCAAATCTTTTAAATTCCGGTAGTTATCATTAAATAGGTCCTCGTTTAAGTCGCCTAAGATAATTAGATTTTTAGTGAAATCATATGCTTTTTCAATATTCAAATTTAAGTTTTCAAAGAATGTTGCATCGGCTGTTCTAGGACTGTAAAACAAGCCCAGGAGATAGTTAACGTTATTCGTTTTAATTTCCACCCATATAGATTCTGGGCAATAAATTTCTAAGTCTGTTCGCCTCGTGTGAATAAGTTCTGAATTAATGTAAATAAGGAGCCCTCCTCCATGGTTGGTTCTGTCTTTTCTATAGGGTGTATCGTACATATCCGATAGAACTAGTGTTTCGTTTAAAATTTGTTGATCCAGGTGAGACTCTGTAAAACATAAAATATCAAAGTCCAAGAAATGATCCTTGATGTACTCAATCTTATTCCTTATGCTACGTATGTTAATATGTAAAATAGATAGGTCTGCCTGACTAGGGTTTGGAGTGGCTGGTCCTGGGTTTTCTTCAATGTCCAGAGCTTGTAAAATTAACATTAAAATAATAAAGCAAAAGTGGTTATTACTTGTTGATTCATTAAGAGATCTCGTAATGGACAAGAGCAATGAAAGCATAGAGAGACATAACCATTTAACTTTTTGGTAGAAAAAACTTAATTTTATCTTTATGTAAAATTCACTACGACTGCCTCGTATAATGAGACCACCGAACAGACCTATGGCGGCTCTCCATTGGACAACACTTATACCCATACTTCATATTATAAAGAAACAAAAGATTGACAGCCACCGCAGGTCTGGAAGGTAGCCCCTGTCAGCTGGATATATTGACGACTGCAATAGGTACAGGATATAAAAAATATACAATAAAAGAAAACAATACAATAATTGTAAACAAATATGCAGTTCAACTGCATGTCCATAAGTTCTTGGAAAACGAGTGCTGCAGAATACTCAGAAAAAAAAAAATAATAACAATAAACCTGGTAACAGTTCGCATATGCACACGCGTACGTACGTACCTACGCACGCACATATGTACGAACGTACGCGTACGCATGCGCACAATTTAGTCAACCCTAGAATACAAAGCGTATCTGTGAAAGAGAATAATAGTAAGTCTAAACAGCGAAGACATCATCAACTACAAAAATGAGCATGAGTCTCATGATGGAGCAGTTCACATGTAAACTTCAATGCAATATCGTGAGGTTTCTGTATGGCTACGGTATCCAGTATATGTCTGTGATAAAATACTACTATCGAGAAAAAAAATCGTTTAACATTCAATAGCAATGTAACAATATGGCCCAGCAGGCACATTACGTAAATGTGATGTCATATAAACGTCACTTCAACGTCACGACGTTCCTGCAACGTCAGATCAACGTCGGTGCAATGCACCGACGTTGACCTGGCATTGCCCTAGCGACGTGTGCCCGCTGGGAGCTTTAGTATTAGGCAGTGTCAGCTCCACCGCAGCTCCACATTGTATTAAATATATTGTGTACCTTCCGAAGTAAACTACCGAAAATGAAATGTGAAAAAAAAAAAAAAAAAAAAAAAAAATAACCGCGTGTGGAGCGGCACACCTAAGAAAGCTGAACATGAACAATCGCAAAGAAAGAAAGGTTTCAAAAAGAAAACAGTGTGGTCGTTGATTGATAATGCATCAGCGTAATAACTAATAATAAGTAGTTTTACTTTTTGACCACTAGAGAATGGTTTAAACCCAGCAGGCACATGACGTAATTGTGACGTCATATAAACGTCATTTCCACGTTATGACGTTTATGCAACGTCAGCTCAACGTCGGTGCAACGTCAGGACGTTGTACCGACGTTGACCCGACGCTGCCCTAGCGACGTGTGCCTGCTGGGAAAGGCTGGTTATTGAGCTACCGGGTCTCAAATTTTATTTTCTGGTTTTTATCTATATGTATTATGTATTTTTTTACCCATAGTTCAATAACCCACCTTTAAATATAGGAAATAATTGCATCCAGAGTTCGGTAACGCAAACTCCTGCAGGCCTATTCGAGTTTGAGCAATCGAAGTATAGCTGTATTATATATATATTAATCAACATAACATTCAATCAAGATAACCAACACGTGGCACTGACAAACAGTGAATGTCCTGATCAGATGTCGTTTATCGTGGCACCTGGCCATGGCCTTCACTGCCAGCCTTATGACCTTCTAGTACTCGATAATTTCAAAGGACAACACATGTCTTCCCGACATTTGCCGGCTCTCTGTATTTATTTAACGCGTACTTATTTAACGCGGCACAGATTCAAAATGAGCTATATGACTTCTAAATTTAGCACAAGGTAATGTCAATATCGATTCATTGGTTACCGGTCGCAAGATTTATATCACATTAATTCTGCGTGAATAGAAGAACCAGGCAAGTTAAAAAACCAGGTAAGTTAGTTTGTAAACAAAACAACGTGACCAGCTGTCAAACCGTCACACAGTTGCTCTACCAGGTAAGTTAAGGTTGTTCAATACCTCGTTAGCTTAGCAAACCCGCCAGTGGCTGACTTGCCAACGACTCCAGCGAGGAAACTATTTACAATTGTGGTATTTTTGCTGACAAAATGTGAGCAGTTAGCTCTCATTTTTTCAGCCAAAATATTAGAAGTTTTGACGTACCAAGGGGACAAACTGGCCCCCAGGTAAGTATTATACATGTGTCTTAGTTTTGTAAGCATTGTCAGACCTCCCAATATATATACAAGACCATTTGATTGGCATCACACCTTTCACACCTTGAAAGCAATTTTCAAATATACTGGACTTTATTACCAACAAAAAAAAAGATTTTTGTCCAGATACAAGACATGTCCTATACATTTCTTGGATCCGCCACAAAAAGCAACAGTAAAGCACAAAACGAATCCCGGGTAACCGTCAAACCCGCCCCATCTAGGTAGCTCCAACGGGTACCCACAATTCAAGCCTTAAAGCATAAAAGGAAAGCATTAACCCCGTGGCCCCAGCTTTATCTCATAAAAAAACTGGTCTTCAGAAGGGTCAAAATTATGGAGGATTATGTTCGTTATCAAAACTAAGCACAGTGCACTCGTAAATAATATGCATATATGAAAATGTTGTTTGTTCTGGTGATTAAACTCCGTAAACAGGCACTGTCTACGGTTACACTGAGTTATAATTTTAATTAGACTTTGGCAGCGCGTGCAGCGTAACTTCCAGACTGATCAGTTTTGTTACAGAGCTGAGCCAGAGTAAGTTCAATGTTGCCTTTAGGCGAAACACGTTTGGGTTCCGAGTCCTTGTCCACCTTGACGATTACTTTGCCATCCCTCGTCCAGAAACTGTCTATTGCGCCGTCACGTTTTAACGGAATAATGGATTTTATTATAGAGTAATTTGAACTAGTAAGGTCTTCAGTAATAAATGTTTTATCAGGGTTATTCTTAAGATTCTTCTTTTGAGAGAAAACGCGCCATTTGTCGTGATAGTGGCAAAATTTCACAATGATTTGACGTTGAGTTTTAGAATTAGACCTTCCAATATAATGACACCGGTCAATGTCCCGTTCCGTCAGCTTACTCTCACCCTTCAATACACGCGTATTGAGAAAGTCGACGACAGCTGTTGTCAAGCCATGTTCATCAAGAGGCGGTCCAGCCTGCCCACCAAGTTTAAGGTTATTAATTCTGATGGAGGTCCGACGGCCATATTGCTCCAGGTCGTTGATACTCAATCGAAGATCGTCGATCTCATCTGCTAAGAAGGTAACCTGGCACTGAAGGTCGTCTATTTGATCGTTTTTACATTCGATAGCAGCTTCTTGTCGATCAATTATACCTCTTTGGTCATCGATAATATTTTTTTGATCGTTTATCAGCCTGTTTTGTTTTTCAACAGACTTTTGAAGGCTCTTGTTTGATTGAATCATGTCCTCAATTACTGTCTTTTGCAGACTACTAATTGCGGCAGCAAGGGAAGCAGTCACCGTAGCTTCAATTGTCTTCTGGATCATAGGTTGTAACATATCGTACAAGACTGGGGTTATACTATCTTTAAAAGTCTTGTCATCAAAAGTACCCTTGACCATGTCGGAAAAAGCCATAGATTTAGACCCTTTTGGTTTCATAGTTTTGCGTTCCGCTAAAAATTGACTGGACTGAAAGTCAGGCACAGAGTTCCGACGTCGTAACACAGGTCCATCATTTGCTGACAGACACTTTTTAGGATCCTCACTTGTAAGAGGTGACCCCTTTCTCTTGTTGGAGGAATCATCGTTTTTATCATCCTTTTCATCTAAGTCATTATCATCCCACAAAATCCCACCATCATTAAGTTTGTTTTCAGTAGTGTTAGCCATTAGTCCAGAAAGTTCAGGTTTAATCTGTGTATAAACGCCACAACACACCTGAATACAGGGTCGTACTTGATTCGCCGTCTTCTGGGTCTTCCGGGATATCCGGAAGGCTCCCGATAAATCAATGGACTTTGAGCGGGACATATAGAGCGACTTCGCCTGGAACTCAGGTAGCTACATTAAACTAACCAAAAATATGTTTGTTTGTTTGTTTGATTTGAGGTTTAACGTCCCCGTCAACACAGTACTTATAGGTCATTTTGGAGACGTTGCTTCCAATTTTTTGGGACTTTTACCCGACATTGAGATGAAATGACATCTCAAGCCCTGTCGTCCAATGAAACCAATATAGGGTTTATATGCATGGACGGTCCGCCTCGCACCGCGGTTTCTGGACAGGCTCAGATCCTCTAGCCGAACACCTACGGTAGCTACAAAAGTGACATCATCGGTCTTCCATTCTGGGATTGAGTTGCTATGATACTGGAGAGAATTCAATATGGCGGTCGTGGCTGAAACGCATGACCTGCGAATGTACAAGTCACAGATGTCTCTTCAAGGTGTTTTGAAATGATAAACATTACTCTTTTTATGTTTCGATGATAACAGAATGTATAAATATGAATGGGTTTAAATACTGGGGTTTAGTCACTATTTCTTTTTTAAGGGCAGGTCTCGTTCTTAGCCGGAAATGTCGTTTTCATGGTAACTAAATAACTGTCAAAATGCTGCAAAAGGCTTTTTGTTGATAAATATATGATGCTTTTGTTTAAACGAAGGTCCTATGACCTACTTATAGTTATGCTCTCATGGCAGTCTACTAAAGTAGCAACCGTAGGTGTTCCTCTGATAAAGCTGTTACGCGTGTCATTGGTAGCTACCCGAGTACCTACTTTAGTTCGAATCGAAGTCGACCCTAAATATAATTACGCATTGTACTTACATTTGCAAAACATGCCTGCGATGTAATTTGGGCCGAAACAGTTTATAGTGAATAACGCAATTATAAAAGCTGATGGTTTATTTTAAAATCGAGAAAATTGCAGATGTATATCTGTTTTGATGATTCCCTATGTGCATTTGAATTTAATGTGTCGAGATTGTTCTCAACATTGTCAAAATTTAATGCATTTAGCGACTCTTCTGTTCATGCCCGTCATATTGAATCACGTGATCCTCCCATTCACCCCTCCTTTTTAAAAGCAGATTTGGTCGAGCATTCCGAACAATCTTCGGCGCCACTTGATTTAAAATTCTCCACTTCAGAAGATTCTTGAGGTCGAATCAAGCACGACCCAGGTGAGAATTATACAGGTATACAGGTGGGGTCGTGACCCCGCTTTCATCAGTCAATATGGCTATCTGTACAATATGACTGTTCAATATATAAAACACACTCACTGCTAGTCCGTCAACAAATATCCAGTTTATCCAGTTTTGTTATCCAGGTTCCAAATTATCACATCCCTCAACAAATTAACATTGTTTTTCAGTGTTTATATCCATAAAGAGGGAATTTTAAAAAGAAAACTCGACAGCGACTCGTTGACACGTCTTATCTATACGCCATGTCACATGTCTTTTTTGTGGTTCATGTGCGAGTGTTCGAGTGTTTGAGCTTTACGTCTCACCAACAGCTAAGGTCATACGGAGACGGGACCTCGGTTTAAAGACTCATCCGAAAGTGTAGAGAAGCCCTGGATCGATCCTGCGAACCCTGGTTTACAAGGCGAGTAGCATTACCACTACACCACGGAGGCTTCTGGCTCATGTGCGAACAGGAAGGCTCCGGCACAGCCTTTATCTTGCGTATTTCCTTGTGGACCGGCACCGATAGCTGAGTCAGATCCGCATCTGACTGGAGTCGGACTGGAGATCTGGAGGTTGCGGATTTGATTTCTGCCGCGGTGGGCAACATTTTTTTTTCGTGGAGATTGAACATGAAATCTTTTCTACAGCCATGTTTTCCCTCCCGCTGAATCAAGAAGGGCAGTTGCCAGTTTCCGGTTAACGACTGTGCACTGCACTGGGTAGCAGCTTTGGGTAGGTAGACTTTATGACATAAAGAGTGTTTCCTGGATTGCTATACATGTAAGCATAAATAGACATAAACGAGTATCCAGGTCTGATCACAGGTTTGCCTGTTAATAATTATTTAGAAACGCGCAGGTAATACTCAGATTAGCCTGCGCGCACGCGCAGACAAATCTGAGTCTTACATTTAAGCTTGCTACGACTCAAACAAAATCTTTCGCAAAAGGTATTCCCGGAATGAAAATATTATGTGTCACCAAACCCGTGCAATTATGTCCTACTAGGTAGAATAGGCAAGTCCAGATAAGAGAGGCCTTTCTACTTCTTGAATACTTATCAGCAATTAACACACCGGCCCCGATAGCTCAGTTGGTAGAGTGTCCGCTCCTGGGAACGGGAGGTCACGGGTTCGATCCCGGGCCGCGACATACCAAAGTCGTTAAAAATGGTACTAGCTGCTCCTCGCTTGGCACTCAGATTTACGGGGTAGAGCTAGGACTGGTAGACCCAGTGTCAGGATAATATGACTGGGTGTGGTATCATGTTATGTGTCTGGGACATGATACTTCAGTGAGGCAGCACAATAAAAGTGAGCATTGAGCTCCCTGTCGCAACCAGACACCGTCGTGATATGACTGAAAAATTGTTGAAAGCGACGTTAAACCCGAATTCACCCACACACACACTTCAGCAATTAACAACTAATCCATGATTATAGTACGGCGGGAGTAAAAATGAACTGCTCTCTTCTCAAAGAAATAAAATGGATATCTTATTTGATTTGCCAATCTTTACATCTTCTCGCGATTTTCAAGAAATTGACTGTGGTAAAAACAGTGCATAGCTCATTGAAAAAAATAATAACTGCGTTCCACCACACAAGAAAAGTTGTAGGCATTCGAGAAATAGTTTCTCTCATATTGTCATATTTCCTTTTTCCGTCACAGAAACTTTAATATTAGAATAAAAAACAAGAGGACCAAGATGGTCCTATATCGCTCACCTGAGCTAACAGATTCAAAGTTTCAGGAAGTGCCAACCTTCACTGAAGGATTTATGCGAGGACAAGGTGATGGCACGGTAAGCATTTTCTGCAATCAAGAAGAATGTAACTCTATGATAAATAGGCTGACCTCACCGGTTTTCAAACTCATTCAAGCTTTTATCCCTGACTTGCTTATATGTAACGTTCAAGAAGATCAGATATAAATTGAAGGGGTTATGTGATGACAAGGTCAAAAACCAGCAACTTTATATATAAGTTTCAGAAAGATCCGATCAAAATTGAAGACGCTACGGTGATGCCAAGCATTTTCCCATTGTAAGTCTATGGGACCTTGTGGTTGCCATAGCAACGAAAGTTTTGTTCAATTTGGAAAGAAAAAGCTTATGCCATGAATGCCCCGCCAGAGGCATGCTACAGATGAGAAATGGTTCAGATTAGCCTGCAGAGCGGCCCCTGCCAATCGGGGCTTGAAGAAATATATGGGCTGCATGATCCTTCCACGCAGAGCTGAAACCAACCGCACACAAGTACTGGTAAACTGCTTAGAGGATCTAAGCTTGCCCAGGCAAAGCGGTGCAAGTCGACCCGTCCATGCTTATAAACCCTATTGGTTTCATTGGGCAACCGGGCTTGAGATGTCATTTCATCTCAATGTTGGGTAAAAGTCCCACAAAATTTGAAGGAACGTCTCCAAAATGACCTTTACAGTGTTGAAGGGGACGTTAAACCTAAAATCAAACAAACAAACAAATCAGCCTGCAGAGATATAACTGGTCAAAGGTGTGGATGGACGGACGATGGACGGAAGACCCACTGTATATACATGTACTATAAGCTCCCCTGGAGCCTTTCGTTATGGTGAGCTGAAAATAGGTATTTTCAGCAATCAATGATAAATTGGCCGGTTTTTGAACTCATCCGAGTTTTTATCCCAAGCCACTCTACATATAAGTTTCAGAAAGATCTGAACAAAACTGAAGGCGCTACGGTGATGACAAAGTCAAAAATAGGCATTTTCAGCAATCAAAGGGACGTAACTCTATGATAAATGGGCTTACTTGGCCGGTTTTCAAACTCATTCGAGTCTTTATCCCAAACCACCTTACGTATACGTTTCTGAAAGATCCGATCAAAACTGAAGAGGCTACGGTGATGACAAGGTCAAAAATAGTCATTTCCAGCAATCAAAGGGACGTAATCTCGTCCGAGTTTTTATGTCAAGCCAGCCTACATATAAGTTTCAGAAAGATCAAACTAAAACTGAAGGGGCTACGGTTATTGCAAGGTCAAAAATAGACATTTTTAGCAATCAAAGGGAAGTAACTCTATGATGAATGGGCTGACTTGGCCGGTTTTCAAACTCATCCAAGTTTTTATCCAAGGCCATCTTACGTATAAGTTTCTGAAAGATCCGATCAAAACTGAAGGGGCTACGGTGATGACAAGGTCAAAAATAGGAATTTTCATCAATCAATGATAACTGGGCCGACTTGGCCGGTTTTGGAACTCATCCGAGGTTTTATCCCCATCCACCTTACATATAAGTTTCAGAAAGATCCGATCAAAACTGAAGGCGTTATGTTAATGACAAGGTCAAAAATAGGCATTTTCAGCAATCAAAGGGACGTAACACTATGATAAATGGGCCGATTTGGCCGGTTTTCAATCTCATCCGAGTTTTTATGCCAAGCCAGCTTACATATAATTTTCAGAAAGATCCGACAAAAAGTGAAGGGATTTCGGTTACGACAAGGTCAAAAATAGATATTTTCAGCAATCAAAGGGAAGTAATTCTATGATAAATGGCCTATTTCGCCGGTTTTCAAACTCATCCAAGTTTTTTTATCCCAGGCCATCTTACGTACAAGTTTCTGAAAGATCCGATCAAAACTGAAGGGGCTACGGTGATGAAAAGGTAAAATATAGGCATTTTCAGCAATTTAAGGGACGTAACTCTATGATAAATGGGCCGACATGGTCGGTGTTGGAATGCGTCCGAGGTTTTATCCCCAGTCACCTTACATATAAGTTTCAGAAAGATCCGATCAAAACTGAAGGCGTTACGTTGATGACAATGTCAAAAATAGGCATTTACAGCAATCAAAGGGATGTAACTCTATGATAAATGGGCCTACTTGGCCAGTTTTTGAACGCATCCGAGCTTTTATCTCAAGCCACCTTACATGTAAGTTTCAGAAAAATCCAGCTTAAACTAAAGGGGCTACGGTGATGACAATGTCAAAAATAGGCATTTTTAGCAATCAAGGGGATGTAACTCTATAATTAGTGGGCCGACCTTGCCAGTTTTCAAACTCATCCGAGCTTTTATCCCCAGTCTACTTATATATTAGTTTCAGAAAGATCCGATCAAAACTGAAGGTACTACGGCGATGACAAGCATTTTCCCATTATAAGTCTATGGGACCTTGTGGTTACCATAGCAACCGACGTTTCCATTCGATTTCGATAAAAAGGTAATGCCATCAATGCCCCGCCGGAGGCATGCTACAGAAAAGAAATGATTGAGATCAGCCTGCAGGCTGCAGAGATATAGCTGGTCAAAAGTGTGGACGGACGGACGACGGAAGGACTACCATCCTATAAGTCCCCTGGAGCCTTCGGCCCAGGAGAGCTAAAAAAGAGGCATTTTCTGCAATCCAAGGGATGTAACTCTATGATAAATAGGCTGACCTCATCAGTTCACGAACTCATCCATTTTATCCCTGACTTACTAACATGTAACTTTCAAGAAGATCCAATTAAATTGAAGAAGCTGTCAAAAATAGGCATTTTCTGTAATTAAGGGGGACAAAACTCTCTGAAATATAGGCTGACCTCACCAATTTTTAATTCTGCCGAGGTTTTATCCCTTACTTACTTACATATAAGTTTCAAGACGAGCCCATGAAAACTGAAGGGGGCTATGGTAATGACAAGATCAAAAATAGGCATTTTCATCAGAAAAGGGGATGTAATTCTATGATAGATCAGCCAACTCGTCAGTTTTCGAACTCATCCAAGCTTTTATCCCTGACTTACTTGTTTGTCTGTTTAAAGAAGATCCGATCAAAACTGAAGGGGCTACGGTGATGACAAGGTTTCAGCAAAGTAGTGGACATAACTCATAACCGACATCGCTAATTTTCGAACTTATCCAAGCTTTTTACCCAAACTTTTTTGTATGTAAGTTTCAGGATGATCCGATCAAAACTGAAGGGACTTGTTGATGACAAGGTCAAAAATGGGCCGACTTGGCATGTTTTCGAACTCATCCAAGTTTTTATCCCCAGCCACATTACATATAAGTTTCAGAAAGATCCGATCGAAACTGAAGGGGCTACGGTGACGAAAAGGTCAAAAATAGACATTTTCAGCAATCAAAGGGACGTAACTCTATGATTAATGGGCCGACTTGGCCAGTCTTCGAACTCATCCGAGTTTTTATCTCCAGCCACCTTACATATAAGTTTTAGAAAGATCTGACTCAAAACTGGAGGGGCTACGTTGATGACAAGGTAAAAAATCGGCATTTTCAGCAATCAAGGGCACGTAACTCTATGATAAATGTGCCGACTTGGCCGGTATTCCAACTCATCCGAGGTTTAATCCCCAGCCACCTTACATATAAGTTTCAGAAAGATCCGATTAAAACTGAAAGGGCTACGGTGATGAAAAGGTCAAAAATCGGCATTTTCAGCAATCAAAGGGACGTTACTCTATGATAAACGGACCGACTTGGCTGGTTTTCGAACTCATCCGAGGTTTTATCCCTAGCCACCTTACATATAAGTTTCAGAAAGATCCGATCAAAACTGAAGGGGCTACGGTGATGACAAGGTAAAAAAATCGGCATTTTCAGCAATCAAAGGGACGTAACTCTATGATAAATGGGCCAACTTGGCCGGTTTTCGAACTCATCCGAGATTTTATCCTCAGCTACCTCGCATGTAAGATTCAGAAAGATTCGATGAAAACTGAAGGCGCTACGGTGATGACAACCATTTTCCCATTGTAAGTCATTGGGACCTTGTTGCTGCCATAGCAACGAAAGTTTTCGTACGATTTCGAAAAAAGCTTTTGTCATCAATGCCCCACCAGAGGCATGCTAAAGATAAGAAATGATTGAGATCAGCCTGCAGGCTGCAGCGGTATAGCTGGTCAAAAGTGTGGACGGGTGAACGACGGAGGGACTACCATCCTGTAAGCTCCCCTGGAGCCTTCGGCCCAGGTGAGCTAAAAATCACCCGAGTGGTCATTTAATATGGAATGTAGGAGACTCACCTAATGTTCGTTTTCTAGGATATGCCACTTGTGCAATACCCGCTGTACTTAATGGGAATGGGAACACCTTCATGGGAGGCAACTCCTACAAAAGTATTTTGTCTCCCATGTCAATAGGTGTCAACTCTTAAAGGAAAGAATTTGCTCCCTTTTTTGGTGGGACTGAGCCTCTAGGAAAGCGAACAGGAAGTCCCGAAAGTTGTCTCCTTTTGAAAGATGGCGGGAAAATGTGCCAAGTGATCCCATTCCTCTTAAACAAAAACATACCTGGAACGCCTGGTGGGCCTTGTGGTCCTGGTTCGCCCTTGTCTCCTGGGAGTCCTGGAGCCCCAAACTCTCCCTGATCACCCTGAGGTCCAGGTGGTCCTTGCGGTCCCTGCTCTCCTTGTAAACCTTGTGGTCCTACCGGTCCCCGAGCTCCCATATCTCCCTTATCACCGGGTTCTCCCTGAGGCCCTGGTGGACCTGGTAGACCGTCTTTTCCGTCTAAGCCAGGTGCTCCTAAAATTGAAAAATGCATATGCACGATCAATGCACAAGTTTTTGTGAGTGAGTGAGTGAGTGAGTGAGTGAGTGAGTGAGTGAGTGAGTGAGTGAGTGAGTGAGTGAGTGAGTGAGTGGGTGAGTGAGTGAGTGAGTGAGTGAGTGAGTGAGTGAGTGAGTGAGTGATTGAGTTTTACGTCCCACCAACAGCTAAGGTCATACGGAGGCGGGACCTCGGTTTAAAGACCCATCCGAAATTCTGGTGAACACAAGTTTTTGTTATGATGTGTACATGTGTTTAAAGAGATTTTTCCCGATTAATCATCATACATGACAAGTTTTTTTTAATTATTATTATTATTATTATTATTATTATTTTGTTTGTTTGATTTGAGGGTTAACGTCCCCGTCAACACTATTTAGGTCATTTTGGAGACGTTGCTTCCAATTTTGTGGGACTTTTACTCGACATTGAGATGAAATGACATCTCTCAATCCCTGCAGCCCAATGAAACCAATAGGGTTTACAAGCATGGACGGGCCGACTCACAGAAATTTTCCTGGGCAGGCTTAGACGTTCTCAGCAGATTACCAGTACTCATGTGCGGTCATTATCAGCTCTGCGTGGAAGCATCGTGCAGCCCAATCTATTTCTCCAAGCCCCGTTGGGCGCGGGCGGTATTATTATTTTTATTATTATTATTATTATTATATTTGAACTGAACAGTTCTATCATGGCAGGCACGCAACGTTGAATTCAACGTTGAAACGTCGTGTGCCTGCATAGATAACTATTAAATGTGCCAGCGCATGACAAAACCTACAAGAAGGCTTGAGCGATTAGCGAAGACTCAGATCAGCCTGCGCATTCGCGCAGTCTGATCAGAGTCTTCGCAGATCGCAGGTACCCACTATTGGCTAATATCTATGTTAATATCTTTCGATCGTGAGACACGGTGGGCTTACAGAAACTCGAGCTGCAGAAACTCGTGTTTGATGGCGTCGAGTGTAACATCAACGATTGTTGATTTCCGCGTCCATGCAGTCACTATGGTGATAAGTATATTTTTGCATTGATATAGCATCGAAATAATTGTCCTTATCGTATTAAATCTTTGGCAGATTCTTGCCCTGATTTTACCCTAGGAGAGAAATTATCCCCCTATCCAGGTTATCCTACACAGGGCCGGGATATAAATCGACTATTTTCACGAGTTTAACGTGCACTGGTTGAATACGACCTCATTTACGCCGCCGTTATTTAGTATACGTCATTGCACGTTACTTGACGTCACTAAATGTCACAGTATGGCGGAAGTCGGCATTCGAAGTGGCTGTATTATTAAAAACACACTCTCAGAAACGAAAGGTACGCAAGAAAAAGAATCATGGTAGATATAAAAATCCTTCCCTCAGGAACACAGGCCGACATCACTCGGCAAGCCTCGTGCGTGTTGATGGGATGTGACCCTCGGGACGGATTTTACTATCCTCTCCAACACTTATGAATGATTCTTAAATAGGAATTCACGGCTGTGGAAATTTCGACACCGTGGATTAATCCTAGACAAGCTAAGAACCTACAAGCGGTTAACCAGTTCGCAGTCAATACCTGACAACAGCCAGTGGGTCAACGGCCAAGTCCTCAAGCAACCGTCCTTCTCAGGCCATCTAGCAAGAGATGAGGCATTAGAAAAAGGAAAGATAGGATCGAGTAGAGAAAAAATAAATAAAAAAACTCCCATTACGAAAACACGCCTATACAAATACATTGTAAACTTTACCGCCGAAAACAAAAATTAAGATGAAAAATTATGATATTTTTCTTATTCTTTAAACCATATATTATGGGTACTCGTTAGAACCGCCTCATTGAGGCGGTTCGCACGAGTACCCACAAGCTATATTTTAGAGCAGAAATAAGAAAAATAAGGTTTACCCCTGTAAAACCCAGTTTTAACTATAAAAAAGTGGGGTTCAAATGGGTCAAAATTAGATAGGCATGTTTTCGTGGTGAATCCCGCACCTGTTGCAAGCACAGCAGACCCTTGCCTTACTGAACTCAAAGCAGTAGAACACCTCGGCACTGAAAGCTATACCTCACCTTAACACCCACCCAACCTTCCATAATAACAAGAGTTGTCATCAGACAGCATGGTTCGCGTAGTACCGAATATGCCCTTGAAGCTATATTTATAGTAGTCGCAGATAACATTGACCAGGCGGAGAGCTATTCAGGTGGTGTCAATATATGTCAAATTGCTGAGTCCACCAGAAGATTCGGTAGAGCGCCTTTCGCATGCTTTCTTCAAGCCAACCAAATGACCATATAAGCCACAGCTTTGCTTGTGTTTCAACTGAATTCACACAATCGGGTGACTTTCTCTACCCTTTTGTGAATAGAACATTCCAACGGCAGGTGCAAACGATAGCTCCGCCTAGTCAATCATATCTGCGACTACTATATCATCATACCATATAGCAGCCGACGCCGGGGTGGGGGTGCAATATGTCAATCTCTTCCTGGACTTTTTGACAGGAATTAAAAGCATATCTTAACACTTGTTCGGCTGAACATATTAGTTTTACCACCTCCATTTGACTTATTACTTTCATGTAATTTATTTCTCTACATTCGTCAACTGAATGACAAACAGTGAAGATACATAATAGAAGGTTTCTCCAGCCATCTGCTCTGGATGTTCACTGTTTGTATGCAAATTAACAAGCATAGCCGGATTTAAAATACGAAAAGTAAAATTCCGCTATTTAGACCACCTAAAATAAGACTAATTCTGTCTTCAGAAAGCTTATTTAGCAGTTTGCAGTTATTCTTTCTTTGTTGTTTTTTTTTCTGCATACCATGTCCTGTGGTCAGCGACCACCTTTGGGACTGTTCAAAAGTGGTCTTTTAGACCACTTTTGAACAGTCCCAAAGGTGGTGTCTGACAGCCCCGAAGGTGGTCTTAATGTGTTTGTTCATGGTAAGGTTAAATTGTTTCTTAAATGTTTGTTCAATTATTGCTATCAATCTGTGATCACGTGGCTTAACAAACTTACCGGCGTCTCCACTGGGACCTGGTGGGCCCATAACATAATAACTTCTCTTTTTTCGTACCACACCTACAAAAGAAGAAGAAAAAATGGATCAGTCTTACACTTATATGCCAAATCAATGTCCTCAAAAGCAAAAATTCCATAGACTTCAATGCAATTTGATGTTTGCAAGAAAATTAATTATATTATTTTTGCTCATCTGATGTCAGTGAAACTGGTTTGATTGAAAAACTAAATTAACTAGGACATAAACAAATCTTTGTTCTTTTTTCTGTGATCTTTCTTTATCAAAAAAACAGCAGTTTAAAATTAGTTCAATTTGTGATAAATTCATTTTTCCATTGACGTCAGTGGTTACGTCGCCAAAAATGAGGAAGAAAATTCGTTAATCAGGTTCAAATAGTTGCTGTTCCAATGCTACACAAATAACACATTCAAGAAAATTATCTTTATTGCATTAATCATTTACGTTTCTAACTAAGCCAGTTTTACCAAAATCGGATGAGCAGAAGTAATATAATTAGTTTTCTTGCAAACATCAAAATACATTAAGGTATATGGGATGTTTGCCTTCGAGGACATTAATTTGGCACTGTTTTAATCTCTGTCAACGATATGCAAGAACTTGTGGTTTTAACCACGTTCTGAGATTATAAAGCATTTCTTGCACACCAGACAACGAAATCCGGGATTTTACCCTGGGATAGAAATTCATGTTCTGACCCTGGTGTTCCGACCCAGGCAACTAACATAAATGCGCTTCAATTCTATTCAACTGCCGGAACTACTTCCGCACTACTTTTATTTTGTAAACAATATACATGTGCGAGCTGCCAAAGCTAACCGGAGGTGTTGTGCAAGAAAAAGAATCCAATATGGGGTTCTGTTGTAGATGGGCGTTTCCAACCGTCGGGATGACCGTGCTGAGCGGAACCTCGGCGTAGCCTCGGTTCCGCTCAGCACGGTCATCCCTCGGGTTGGAAACGCTCATCTACAACAAAACCCCACTATCAGATTCTTATATTCTCATGCTCATCTCAGCTGATGATGATGTTTGAAATGCTCATACATAACAAGTATAGCTTTTAAAAAAAAGCTAGGTCTACGTTCAGCACATATTAAATGTGAATGTCTAGTGTTATACCCAAGAAATGTGTTTTATACAATTAACTGTCTTTGGCAATATTCTAATTCCTATCCTGCCGACTGAAGTATAATGTCTAAAATGTCAACGTTTCAACTGCTGTGATTTTGTTAAAAAGTATCTTTTCATCATTAAAAAGGCACATGTGCGATTTCAATATTCTTGTGACATCTTATCGAATGGAATGCTTGAAAACTGTTGGAGAATTAAGTTGACAACTTTCTAACACTCTATAGAAGACTAATTGAAGATCAGCCCAAAACATTTGCTAATAGCGAAGCAAGTGTTTTTAGCTCACCAGAGCCTAAGGCTCCCGGGGAGCTAATAGGCGGAGGTCCGTCGTGGTCGAGAGTTTGTAGATGTAAATTTTGTATTAGACGGTACAAATATGACAGCAAATATGGGCCTGTATAAATGTGGTAGCAATTCTGTGCCAGAGTTCTGCCCGTGGGCCTCTTTTTGTGTGAAAGCTTATTCTTGTTATGGGCCGTTTGTTCTTCTTGTGAAAGTTTATACTTGTTGTTGCATAAAAATGGAAAGGTCAAATCTATATTTCGAGAACTTGTGACCCAGTTCCACTGCTCTATTATAAGCAAACATATGTTCAATCTTAAGGCATTTCCTCTCATTTTGCTTGTTTGTTTCTAATCAAAGCAACTAATTCGCCGTAATTTCAGGTGTATAATGCTACTATTTTTAGCTTTGTTTTGTGTTTCCGAAACTAAACAGAAACCAAATATTCTTGAGAAATATGTGTCCAAATTAGCTGGCTGCTTTGATGTTGCTGCCAAGCCGGTCTGGAAAAAGATAAGCTGGTTTAATAAATTGTGTTTTAACATTGGTGTTACACTTAATTAAGTTTACACAGTAGCATTGTGTGTTCTGAATTTGCTTCGTCGGCAGACAAGTTGATATTATCTTACATAAGGAATTAATAAAACAAAATGTGACTTTTGAAAGAAGTGCAAACTGGTCGAGGTTTTCTTTAGCACATCAGTGTAACATAGTGCATTCCTTCATATTATCTCCAAAAACGGCATTACGCAAAAACGCCTATACAAATACATTGCCACCTTTAACGCTGAAAATATGAAAATTTTATGATGAAAAATTGTAATATTTTTCTTATTTCTGCTTCAAATATAGATTGTGTGCACTCGTTAGAACCGCCTCATCGAGGCGGTTCTAACGAGTACCCACAATCTATATCTTAGAGCAGAAATAAGAAAAATAAGGTATACCCCCGGAAAGCCCAGTTTTACTATATAAAAGCGGGGTTCGAGGGGGTCAAAATTATATAGGCGTGTTTTGGTGATGGTTAGCCTAAACCTCGACCAGTTTGTACTTCTTGCGCCACTTTAGGCTAACACGCACAGACGTTCTTACGAAACGTACATTCTGGGGTTCCCAATGTTAACTCTATGGAGACTTTAACCCCATAATGTAGATTTGTACAGCCACTAATCCCACAATGACACAGATTTTAACCCCATAACACCAAAATGTATGGAATATATCTCATAAGTATCAACTGTACAGGCCATAAATCCCATTATGTATCTGGCGTGTGTACTTTGTTTTAATGTTTTCAAAATGGTATAATATATTGTTCGATGAAAAAATTATATGAGTCTGATACACATTAGATAAAATCTTATATAAGCGTCTTAATGCGTTTTACTGCTGTCCAAAACGTTTTGAACCACACTCTTTCCTTGTATTTGACAAGGGTGTTTCCGATTCCCACAAATGTTCATAGCATCGAGAAGATACCAGACAGGAAGATGCTAAACCTAGCCAAAAAGACGAACTCGTGGCCTCTGAAGTTTTCATTCTGCCCTGCATTCTTCGAGACAGCATTCTGTGTGCTCCAAACAAGTTCGGCAACAATAAAGCCATGCAGAAAATAGCAGAGATGAAAAAGAGATAGAAATTCGTTGTGGGGGCGGGGGTTTAAGTATAAGTAGAGAAAAAAAATAAACAAAGGAGAAGCCCGTGCGCATGTTTGAGCGTAGAGTGACCTGTAAAGTTGCAAAAGGATTGGCCAAAAAATGTAGGAGGTGTTGCGCACACAAGAATGGTGTGGGGCGCTGACGGACGGACAGACGTACAGACGGACGGACGGACACTCAAAATTTCGGAGGGTATAACATAATACCCCGCCACTTTCTGGTGGCTGGGCATAAAAAATATTGTATACACCTGTAAACCCCAGTTTTCCTGTATATAAAGTGTGATCAGGGGTCGAAATTATATAGGCGTGGTTTTCGTGGTGAAAATGGAGATTCTCTTCGTTCTTTTATTAAAGAACGTCGTATGTGCTGTAGGTACTCGTCAGAATCGCTTCAATCAGAATCGCCTCGCTGAGGCACAATGAACACACAAGATATATTGTGAAGATAAAATCAGAAGAGAAGCACTCAAATGTATCCTAAATATTATGGGAATCTAGTGTTATATGAAAACACCTCTATTTAATTATTGCAAACTTTACCGCTAAAGCAATGAAAATTTTCGGACAAAAAATTCTGATATTTTTCATATTCTGCTCAAAACATGTTGTTGTTGTTGTATTGAGGTTTAACGTCCCCGCAAACACTGTAATTTTCCAATTTTATGGGACTTTTACCCGACTCTGATATGAAATGACATCTCAAGCCCTGTCGCCCAATGAAACCAATAGGGTTTATTAGCATGGACGGTCCGCCTCGCCCCGCGGTTTCTGGACAGGCTTATATCCTCTAAGCGGTTTACCAGTACTAGTGTGCGGGCTGGATTCAGCTCTGCGTGGAAGCATCATGCAGCCCATATATTTCTTCTAGCCCCTATGGGCGGGGGCCGTCTTCTCGAAACATACATTAAGAAAACAGGTCTATTCAAATACATTGAAAATTTTACAAACAAATATTGGAAATTGTCAGATAAAAATTCTGATATTTTTTCATATTTCTGCTCAAAACATAGGTTTTGGGAACTCGTTAGAACCGCCTCGCGAGGCGGTCCTAACGAGTGCCCACAATCTATGCTTTTAGCAGAAATGAGAAAAATAATGTATAAGTATTAACCTGTAAACCCCACTAAAACCCACTAAATGAAAGTGGGGTTAAGGGGATCGAAATTATATAGGTATATTTCATTGCTGTCTTGGGTCTTGAGAGGGGGTTCGAATTAGCCATGGTAGACGAGTCATCCGTGTTCGCGTTATCGAAGTTTCACCGCGCATGCTACAAAACCACAGAAAACACGGTCACTAGCTCTCTTCTCCTCCTAAGATCATTACGAAAACACGCCTATACAAATACATTGTAAACTTTCTCGACGAAAATATTAAAAATTTTTGATGAAAAATTGCGATATTTTTCTCATTTCTGTTCAAAATATAGACTGTGGGTAGTCGTTAGAACCGCCTCATCGAGCCGGTTCTAACGAGTACCCACAACCTATATTTACGAGCAGAAATAAGAAAAAGGTATACCCCTGTAAACCTTTGTTTTGCTATATAAAAGTGCGGTTTCAGGGGGCCAAACATTATATAGGCCTGTTTTCGAGATGTACAGCTACCCTTCAAAAGGAACAGACCAAAACCATAAGTTTCAAACCACATCACGCGAACCAGTCCGTGAAATGAAGACCCCCTACACCCCACTGTATATAGAGAAAACTGGGGTTTACGGGGGTAAACATCATTTTTCTTATTTCTATCCCAAGACATAGGTTGTGGGTACTCGTTAGAACCGCCTCATTGACCTATGCTTTGAGCATTTATAAAAATATATCACGGATTTTCATCAGATTAGTAGTCATTTTGGAGCTGTGAAAAAATGCGCTATGTCGCACGGGTGTGTTATCGTAATGATAAAAAATGGAAGAGAAGGCGATGATAAGGAATCTTCTCTTATTTTAGACCTTCCATTGAGGTCAACAAAGAGACGGACGCACAAACTTAAAGCAATAGCATCATAATTAGAACATTACAAGGACAGTTTCGCTCCGCCCCGGAGCTTGGCGAAATACAATGGGTCTGCACGGAGATTCCATTCAGAGCTGAAACTGGCCAGTAAACCGCTTAGAAAGACTAAGCCTGCCCAGGCAAAGTGGTTGGAGTGAGACTGTCCAATGCATATAAGCCTTTTGGTTTCAATGGGCGCCAGGATTTGAGATGTCATTTCATCTAAATGTCCGGTAAAAGTCCAACAAAATTGGAAGCAGCGTCTCCAAAATGACCTAATAGTGTTGATGGGGACATTAAACGTCAATTTAAACTTACAAACAACACAGTTTCTTTCCCCAAAATGGCCAAACGGCTATGGAAAATAAATATTAAACCACAACTGAAACACCGCCCTAAAATGTACAGTATTCTAAGAAAGAGGAAAAAGAATGAAGTGAAGAAACGGAAGAATTAAAATCATCCCCCACTACGCTTAAGGAGAATGGGAACACCCTCGGGGGAGGCAACGCCTGCAAAAGTATTTTTTGTCTGCCATGGCAATGCGGGTCAACTCTTATGTTTGTTTTGTTTGATTTGATGTTTAACGTCCCCGTCAACACTGTAAAGGTTATTTTGGAGACGTTGCTTCCAATTTTGTGGGACTTTTACCCGACATTGAGATGAAATGACTTCTCAAGCCCTGTCGCCCAATGAAACCAGTAGGGTTTATAAGCATGGACGGGCCGACTCGCACCGCTTTGCCTGGGCAGGCTTAGATCCTCCAAGCGGTTTACCAGTACTCGTCTGCAGGTCGGTGTCAGCTCTGCGTGGAAGCATCATGCAGCTCATATATTTCTTCAAGCCCCTCTGGACGGGGCCGATCAACTCTTAAAGGAAAGACTTTGCTCCAGATTAGACCCCTTTTTTCAGTGAGACAGGGTTTACAGAAAAGCGAACAAGAAGTCTCAAAAGTTCTCTCCCTTTGAAAAATGGCAGGACAATCTGCCAGGTGTTCCCATTCCCCAAGGATAGCAGGCCTTGCCAAGCTGAAACCCCGTATCAGTTGGACGCCCCAGTGACATAAGCTACACATTACCATCGCGTGAATGTTTACTGACTCGTCAGTGAACGCAAATCATACGAATTTACGGATGTAACAACGATGAGGACTCAACGGCATGATTATACGAATTTACGGTTGTAACAACGATGAGGACTCAACGGCATGATCATACGAATTTACGGATGTACCAACGATGAGGACTCAACGGCATGAAAGAACTGAAATGCCGAATCAAAAGAAAACCAATGGATGCAGTCCCGTGGACCCGTACAAAGCCAGAGCATCAGGCACAAAAGTCTTTAGACCGGATCCGTAATAGAGTCTGAAGCCCGAACCGCCTGGAAGCAAAGTTATCTCTGTGATTGGGTAAACTACCATGCATGTAGTCTCTGCCGTTTTACATTATTTGAGCCCCGCCAAGCGAATTTGTGTCTTCGAGCATTCCGTCATGACAAATTTTAACTGCGCATGCCCAGCCATTCAGAGGGGCCTGGGATATGGCTTTCTGTCTGAAGGTTCCTCTTGATTCTCTGCTTGTATGAGCGAGCAGCGAAGGTTCTCGCGAGACTGCGCGGATGCGCAGGCTCGCCTGAACCTTCGCTGCTCGCATAGGCGATAAGTACCAAAATCGCTTGACGAGGCCCATATTGTACCCAATCCGAAAAGCCCCGCAGCCAAAAGCAACAAAATGAGATTGACAACGGCTGTAGCATTTGCTAACACCACGACCTTGTTCTTTGACTTAGGCCGCAACAAACATTAAAAAAAAGAAGTGAAGGCAATGATCAGGAATATTTAATTCACACCGCCCATCAGAGACACCAAAATCAAAGAAACACAAACATTAAATAACTAGACACTAATGGAAACATCAGTAGCGGAAAGCCCAAAAGGACAGTTACATTCCAACAAACGGACCCCGCCCATAGGGGCTTGAAGAAATATATGGGCTGCATGATGCTTCCACGCAAAGCTGAATCCGGCCCGCACACAAGTACTGGTAAACCGCTTAGAGGATCTAAGCCTGTCCAGGAACCGCGGTGCGAGGCGGACCGTCCATGCTAATAAACCCTATTGGTTTCATTGGGCGACAGGGCTTGAGATGTCATTTCATCTCAATGTCGGGTAAAAGTCCCACAGAATTGGAAGCAACGCCTCCAAAATGACCTTTACCGTGTTGACTGGGACGTTAAACCTCAAATCAAACAAAGCAAAACATTCCAACAAAATGGCCATTTGGCTATCCAAATCAAAAAGATATAAGCGATATACACACTCAACGACACGCCATAACAAAAATAAACCGCGACAGAAGAACCGTCTTGGAACGGTCAGTGAAAAGAATTTCACTTATACGCGACCGCAATCCTCACGCGATTTTGACAAATAATTAGCTCAGTCCGCATGAAGGCTTCCTAGCACATCAGTGCAACATCTCCGAGAACGCAAAAATCAAACAACCACAGAGATGAAACAACGGCGAGGACTCGACAGCAAGGAACCACTGAAATGCTGCAGCAAAAGAAAACCAACAGTTAGACTCTGATGGGCCCAACAAGAGACATAGCATCAGGTACCAACCAACATTACATAAGTAGGCCTTCACGCTGGAACAGCATAGAAACTGAGGCCTCACCCAGCGGCGTGCAATTTAAGAGGGAAGCAAAGTTATCAACCGTGATTGGGTTAACTACCATGCATGAAGTCTGTCGTATAACATTTATGCTGTACCCAATCTCTTTATATCGAGGAATAATTTTACGAAATTTGGGAACTGAAATCATTGCAAATATATATTTTTCTAAATTTAAATACTAAGTAACCATAAAATTCGGGCTCCGATAGGTCCTGTTGCAGAAGAGATTAAGTCCAGCATTGGATTTTACAATTAAATCGGAATTACGTCTATAAAATTTAGAAAAGGCTTTGCGTAGTTTATGATACCGAAAGTTTAGCAGTTAACAATTTATTTACATCATGTGAACAAGTCCGTGAAATGAACACCCCTTACACCCCACTTTGTATATAGAAAACTGGGGTTTACGGGGGTAAACATTATTTTCTTATTTTTACTCCAAGACATAGGTTGTGGGTACTCGTTAGAACCGCCTCAATGAGGCGGTTCTAACGAGCACCCATAACCTATGTTTGCAGTGTAAATAAGAAAAATGTCACGGATTTTCATCAAAACGTACATGTAGTCATTTGGACATGTGATAAAATGCAATATGGCGCACGGGTATGTTATCGTAATGAACCACTCAAATCAAATTTAGAACCTTTATAAGCTTTACGGGACCGTAAACCGTAAATAAATAAATAAATAAATAAATAAATAAATAAATAAATAAATAAATAAATAAATAAATGTTCTGTAAAAATGTTACCCCATGGAAACAAGGAATGCAACACAATATTACATAACTTTGAACATACAATGTAACCATACAAAAATCAGAGAACGTAACACCAGGTCACCAATCAGACAATTTTAAAGGAACCTATACAATACTAAAACAGGAAAGCTGACAACCAAAAGCCAAAGCGAACAATGCAAACGATACTGTCTAAATATGGTCTGGTGATTGGAAGGGGGGGGGGGGGACCGGGCATCGTTTAAATAGTTCTTTGCATGGGGCCAGCAATATACAACAGGCATAAGCTTTCTGTTATATGAATTGATTTGATTGATTGAATTGTTGTTTTACGTCCCCGTCAACACTATTTAGGTATTTTTGGAGACACTGCTTCCAATTTTGTGGGACTTCTACCCGACACTGAGATGAAATGACTTCCCAAGCCCTACCGCCCAAACAAATCAGCCGGGTTTTCATGCATGGATGGTCAAACTCACACCACTTAGCCTGGGCATGCTTAGACCTGCTAAGCGGTTTACCAGTACTCATGCACGTCGGTTTCAGCTCTGCAAGAAAGCACGATGCAGCCCAATCTATTTCTCCAAGCCCCGATGGGCGGGGGTCGTGTAAGTTGGAGCGGTTTTTAACAAAACAAATGGATAAATAAGAATGCGGATAACTGCTTTAACTGTCGCCGTAAAACAAAATAACCACCAGGCAAAGTGGTGCGAACCGTCAAAGTGGTGCGAGCAGTGATTGAGATGAAATTCAATGTCAGGTAGAAGTCCCACAAAATTGGAAGCGGAATGACCTAAATTCTGTTGACGGGGACATTAAACCTCTAATCAAACAAACTGACACAAAACGGCTAGAGCTGCGAGCTGCGTAAAAACAAATACCAACGAATGAAAAGCGACGTTATACGATGACGTCTGGTTTCGGACAATATATCGCAGAATATACCGTCGCAACTTTTTGACGTTATCCAATCACACGTCGCCTTACTTGTATACGCAAGTGCATTAGTATACAATGTTTCCGTTTGTGACATGTGTTATATTAAGGCACAACGTCGTGATACGTTAATCACGCCGTCCGTGACAAAGTAATAGTTTCGACGAAAAAAAACAACAGAAAGGCAAAATCGTCGTAATATAATTAGAATCTTATATCCGTGGTCATTTTATATGAAATTTATGAAACTCGCCGAAGGCGCGTTTCATAAATTTCAAATGAAATAACCACTCGTGTAAGATGCTATCTACAGTAAATATGTACTCACCCTCCTCGGGCTCCAGTTCTCTTTCTAAAGCTAATATTTTTGCTAGAATCATTTCCTTGGCTATTCTGTTCTCCTCCTGCTGTTTTTTGAAAGCACGCAACGTCTCCTCTAGTTCCGCAATGTCCCCACAATTTGACGTTGTCATTGCCAGGCATGTTGCTGCCGTGGCCAACAGAAGAAAGCACTTGCCTACCACCATGATTCCGATGCCACTGCCCGTGCTCTGCTGAGATCTACTGATGGTGCCATATCAGATGATTTCACTTATATAGGCCAGGTACCGTAATTGGATAATAGACATTTTAAAGAGGTTTTGAGGATGTGCGCGCATTGAAAAAAAAGGCCACGCAAATAAAATTTGTTTCACCTTGTTTTGCAAGATTTCGATTTAAATATATTTATCATATGACGTCGATAATCCATGCCACTAGCGGATTAAATATGCAAATTAGTAAGAAACACTCCGTAACGTTACACGCATGACGTTCTTAATAACGTCGCGTTTACTAATGGCGGGATATAGACGAAAAAATCACAAAAAAAAGTGCATTCTTGCTCATGTATTATTGAATTTATTAAACGAGTTGAGGAAAAGGGATAAAATGCGAGGCTTATAAGATCCTCTATCTGTTCGTGTTTATTCATACAGAAAATACGAGGATCAAAATTGAGATCATCTTCATCTAGTTTCAACAAGACTTTATTTATTTATTTATTTTTATTTATTTATTTATTTATTTATTAGATTTAATAAGTCGTTCCTTTTTATTTGGTCTACAATGTTTGTTTGTTCGTTCGTTTGTATTAGAGTTTAACGGTCCAGTCAACACTATTTTAGGTCATTTTGAGCCGATCTGTTTACCTATCCACACTTTTCCTGGGCAGGCTTATACGTAAGCGGTTAACAAGTACAGTGCACATCCTTTCGCCAGAAACTGACAACTGCCCTTCTTGAATCAGCGGAAGGGAGAGAATGACCGTAGAAAAGATTCCATGATCAATCTCCACGAAAGAATTTTATCGGGTTTACAATGTTTAATGTGCACGCTAAAGGTTAAATCAGATAAAAAGCTATATGCAAATAAAACAGCCATCTCAAGGCACTGCATCATGCTTACAAGTCCGTGATAACCTCACTTTATATAGAGAAAACTGGAGTTTACAGAGGTATGCATTATTTTTCTTCTGTCTGCTCCAAGATATAGGTTGTGGGTACTCGTTAGAACCGCCTCAATGAGGCGGTTCTAACGAGCGCCCACAATATATGTTTCGAGTATAAATAAGAGAAATATCTCAAAATTTCATCGGAAATTAAGTCATTTTGAATATATGAAAGAATGCACTATGTCACACGGGTGGGTTATCGTAATGGAAAACGGAGAAAGATATACACTGCTCAAAATAATTAAAGGAACACATTTCTTTGAAAATTTCGGTGTTTTGCTACTTATTTTTTCGAACAACTTTAACTTAATATCAAAGTGTATTACTTCAAGTTTATACAGGGTCGGACTTGATTCACTGTCTTCTGGGTCTTCTCGGATATCCGGAAGGCCCTCGATAAATCAAGTGACTTTGGGAAGAAAGAATCTCCCGGGATAAAAATACAGCAAAATAGTCTTCATTATTTTTCTTTCTTTTTTTTGTGTGTGTGAAAATGAAAGCATTTCATAAATAATTGTCTTTAAATTAAAGCAAAATATAATTATGTTAAATAGACGCAGCTAAAATACATATAGAGCGACTTCGGCTGGAACTAAAGTAGTACCTTAGTTACCAAAAATACAGCTGAGCTCCTAGTGCCGTCGGAGGTTTACCATATACATATATGATGCTTTTGTTTCAACGAAGGTCCTATGACTTATTTATAGTTATGCTGTCATGCAGTCTGCTAAATCAGCAACCATAGGTGTTCCTGTGATAATGCTAGTACGCGTGTCATTGGTAGCTACCCAAGTACCTGCTTTAGTTCGAGTCGAAGTCGATCCTAAATGTACATGAAGTAATTTGGGCCGAAACAGTTTATACATGTATAATGAATAACACAATTATAAAAGCTGGTGGTTTATTTTAAAATCGAGTAAATTGCAGATGTTTATCTCTTTGATGACTGATTTAAATGCGTCGAGATTCTGCTCAACATTATCCAACTTCAATGCATTCAGCGACTTCTCTGCTTGAATCAAGTGATCCTCCCATTCACCACACCTTTTTAAAAGTAGATTTGGAAGAGCCTTCCGAACAGTCTTCGGCGCCACTTGATTTAAAAGTCTTTACTTCAGAAGATTCTTGAGCTCGAATCAAGCACGACCCAGGTAGTTCGACATGTGTCTACCTGTCATCATGGAAAGCCTGCAAACCGCTGAACCGGACAACACGTGTTTAGCCATAGTGTCGGTACATGTACGTGGTCACTGTTTCTCCAGTTTAACGCTTGAAAATGCATGTTTTCGGAACTGTGTGGATTCTTTTCTGTTTCTACGCATTATCAGTCACTGTTAGAAACCATTTGAACAGTATTGAAACAGCCAGGGTTGTGCAAACTCTCGCAACATCAAGTGGCACGTTATCTTGGTGTGTCCCCCAGTGTTGTGAACAGACTTTGGGCTCGCTACCAGGAGACTGGTGATTACAGCAGAAGGCCGGGACAGGGTCGGCCAAAGCGACAACTGCCGTTCAGGATCGATATTTGCGGACTTTAGCTTTACGTAACCGTCACTCAACAGCTAGAGACCTACGTAACGACTTCCAGCACCTAACAGGAGTCCGTCTCTCGGATCAGATCATGATTTACAAGCCAGAAGCCCTGCCACAGGCCCGATTTTGACCGTAGCTCGCCGCAGAGACAGAAGGACATTTGCCCAAAATCACGTCGGGTGACAACTGGATCAGTAGCGTTCAGTATTGTTTTCGGACGACAGAAGATTTCATGTTTGCACTTGTGATAGACGTGTTCGTGTATGGAGACGTGATGGTGAACGATACATGAACTGTAACATTGTCGAACACGACCGGTTCGGTGGTGGCTCAGCAATGTTCAGGGTAGGGATTGTTACGACAGACGTACGGAGTTCTAAAGGGTTGGCGGAGGAAGTTTGGCGGCTTTGAGGTATAGGGATGGGATCTTAGATCCCATTGTCAGGCCGTTTCTGGGTGCCATGGGTAACAATGCGGTTCTTGTGCAGGATAATCCCAGACCTCAAACTGCTTATGTGGTGCAGGACTACCTTGAACAAGAGTCTATAGTGATAATTGACTGACCAGCCAGGTCACCGGACCTGAACTGTATTGAACACATATGGGACATTGTTTATCGACAGGTTTCGGGCAGCGCTAACCCTCCTGGTACTGTCCAAGAACTGGGAATCGCAGTTGCACAGGCTTGGGCTAATGTACCCCAGCAACAGATTCAAACTTTGGTGCAAAGCATGCCAAACCGATGCAGAGAGTGTCTTAATGCCCGTGGTGGCCATACACATTATTAGCTTGATGAACTTGAAGAAAATTGTTGAAATTGAACAGGATTTATGAAATTTTGAATAGTGCCGAAAACAGTCATTTTTCTGTTTTTCCAACGTTTTAGGGACACATGTACAATGGTCATTTTCCAATGATTCTTACCTAATGAAGGGTGTAATAAACTATCATGGAATACCACAAAAAGTTTGTCTGTATCACTTCCGTATTTATTTCTGCACAAAACGTAAGTGTTCCTTTAATTATTTTGAGCAGTGTAGGATCAAGAAGACATAAACAAACCACAAAACTGGTAGCACCTGTGGGTCGATTGCCTGTGATTGTATGGTGAACAAGAAAAAGTGCAACAAGTAACCTAGTTACATATTATACAGAGGCGTTGCTGAACATAAAGGTTAATTCATATCCCGAACAAGAATTTTTCAGATGAAGATTTTTCGATTTTTGTTCTTATTTCAAGCTCAAACATTGATTGTGGGTTCTAAGGAGTACCCACATTCTATGTTCACAAGCGATATATCATGAGGGCTCGAGATGTCATTTCATCTAAATGTCGGGTACAAGTCCCACAAAATTGGACGCAAAGTCTCCAAAATGACCTAAATAGGGTTGACGATGACGTAATATCTCGATTCACATCACGTGAACAAGTCCGTGAAATGAAGACCCCCCTAAACCCCACTTTATATAGAGAAAACTGGGGTTAACGGGGGTATACTTTATTTTTCTTATTTCTGTTCCAAGACATAGGCCGTGGTTACTCGTTAGAACCGCCTCAATGAGGCGGTTCTAACGAGCACCCACAACCTATGTTTTGAGCATTTATAAGACAAATATCACGGATTTTCATCAGAAAAGTAGCCATTTTGGAGATTGAAAAATGCACTTTGTCACACGGGTGTGTTATCACAATGAAACTAGAAATGTGTCCAAAGTACACAGATGCCCCCGCTTAGCACATTAATCTTTAAGTGGTGCAAATACCAATCTGTGCGAGTTTCGGCGTTCCACCAATAGTGACCTTGACGTTAAAAGTCGAAATCGCTCGAGATATTGTCATAAGGAACATTTGTGTGAAGTTATTTTGAAATCGGTGAAGAAATGTAAGCGCTAGAGGGGTGACAAAGTTTTTCTAAAAATAGCCACAGTGACCTTGACCTTGAAAGTGGAACTCGCTAGAGATATTGTCATAAGGAACATTTGTGTGAAGTTATATTGAAATTAGTCAAGAAATGTAAGCGCTAGAGCGAAGACAAAGTTTTTCTAAAAATAGCCACAGTGACCTTGAACTTGAAAGTCAAAATAGCTTGAGATATTGTCATAAGGAACATTTGTATGAAGTTATATTGAAATTGGTGAAGAAATGTAGGCGCAATGACAAAGTTTTTCTAAAAATAGCCACTGTGACCTTGACCTTGAGGTGATGACCTTGAAAGTCGAACTCGCTCAAGATATTGTCATAAGGAACATTTGTGTGAACTTATATTGAAATCAGTGAAGAAATGTAGGCGCTAGAGCAATGACAAAGTTTTTCTAAAAATAACCTCTGTGACCTTGACCTTGAGGCCATAACCTATAAAGTCGAACCTGCACGAGATACTTTTATAAGGAACATTTGTGTGAAGTTTATTGAAATTGGTGGTAGAAATACCTTAACCAAAGTCTTAAACATTAAACATTTTCTAATTCTATGACCTTGACCTTGAGGTCATGGGTATGGGTGGGGGTATTGCTGAATAAACCATTGGACCTATATGTATCATCATAGTAAATATAAACCAAATCCATTGTATGGTTATGAAAATATGAGCTCAAGTTCTACCTGGTACAAATACCTTAACCTGGGTCTTAAACATTAAAAATTTCAAGTCCATGACCTTGACCTTGAGGTCATGGGTATGGGTGGGGGTATTGCTGAATAAAACTTCAGTCCTATATCTATCATCATACCGAATATGAACCAAATTCATTACACGGTTTGGAAAATATGAGCTCAAGTTCTACCTGATACAAATACCTTAACCTGGGTCTTAAACGTTAAAAATTTCAAAGTCCACGACCTTGACCTTGAGGTCTAGGGTATGGGTGGGGGTATTGCTGAATAAAACTTTGGACCTATATCTATCATCATACTAAATATAAACCAAATCTATTGTATGGTTTGGAAAATATGAGCTCAAGTTCTACCTTGTACAAAAACCTTAACCTGAGTCTAACAGGATTACGTACGTACATACGTACGTACGTACGTACACACTTTCGTACGTTCGGAAACTGTACGCACGTACCCACGGACGCACGTACGGAAAACCGAAAAACTATATGCCCCCGGCATCATACGATGCGGGGGCATAAAAACTAAGTCTTCAAGATATAAGGTGAAACCACTAGACCTTGAAATATAGGTCACCAATGATACTTGAACAAATGCCACTTAGTACCCAATAATCTGTATGCATAGAGTTAATGCATATGGCATATTAAAATGTGTCCTAGATTTTAACCCTATGTCTCACCGCCAGGCAGTAACCTAGGGACGTTTGTTTTTCTGGAATCTCGGAAGATCATCCAAGGTACATGCTCTTTGATTAGTACTGTCGATTTGTTTGTTTGATTTGAGGTTTAACGTCCCCGTCAACACTTTTAAGGTCATTTTGAAGACGTTGCTTCCAATTTTGTGGGACTTTTACCCGACATTGAGATGAAATGACATCTCAAACCCTGCCACACAATGAAACAAATACGGTTTATCAGCATGGACGGTCCGACTCTCACAGCTTTGCCTGGGCAGGCTTAGATCCTCTAAGCGGTTTACCAGTACTCGTGTGCGGGTCGGTTTCAGCTCTGCGTGGAAGCATCGCAGCCCATCTATTTCTTCAAGCCCCGATGGGCGGGGGCCGAAGTACTGTCCAGATACAGTTGAAAGCAGTGTGGCAGGAATGCGAACGTGCATGACCAGGGCGACTGCAATAGCTCTTCTTCTGCTTCATACATATACAACCAGCTAAAAACTGTCCTTAATGAGGGATATGACTGTTTCCTGATCACATCACGAAAACACGCCTATATATTTTTGACTCCGTTGAACCCCACTTTTATACAGTAAAAGTGAGGTTCACAGGGGTAAACATTATTTTTCTTATTTCTGCTCCAAAATATAGATTGTGGGTACCCGTTAGAACCCCCTCGACGAGGCGGTTCTAACGAGTACCCACAATCTATATTTTGAGCTAAAATTATAAAAATATCACAATTTTTCAGCTTAAAGTTTCCATTTTTATGGCGGTAAAGTTTATAACGCATTTGTATAGGCGTGGTTTCGTAATGAGATGCCGCATTCTGACCTTGGGCTAAATCCTTTGCCTACTACAGTCGAACTTCGATGGCTCGAACTCCCATTGCTCGTTTACAATGGATTGGGATTTCTAGGGTCCCTCTAGATACAAAATAGAGAGGGATAGTTTAGGAAGTTTTTCTTCTTTTTTTTCTTGTAAATGCAGACTGTGTGTACTCATTATATGCTCACCAAGTGCGTTTATAATACATGTATACCCATGCTCCGGCATCCTTCGTCGTCTGTTCATATTCTTCAAACATCTTCTCCTCTGAAATCCATTGGCCAGTCAAAGCCAAAATTTGTGTTGAGTCTCTATGGGTAGGGCAAACGATAGTTTGTTCGAGGCATCTGGGTCACATGACCAAGCTGGCTACCACGCCCATTTATGGTAAAACCATTAAAAAATCTTCTCTAGAACAAGTGGACTGAGTCTAATTGGTACAGATGCTTCACCACCACCCCCCCCCCCCCCCCCCTAAAAAAAAAAAAAAAAAAAAAAAACAGGTCACAGGTGTGACGAATACTTATCAATTCTTCACACGTCAGAAATTATCAACGAATTCTTCACATGTGTGAGGAATTAGTACCAATTTTCACATGTGTGAGGAATTTGTACCATTTCTTCACTCCGGAGAAAAAGTCGCACCAGTTCTTCACAGGTGTGATGAATACTTACCCATTCTTCACACGTCAGAAATTATCAACATGAGAAATTCGAGCACAAATTGTAGACCCAAAAATTTATCGAAATTGACCATACGTACATGTAAATTTCACATTTGGCAAATGTGACATATTGGTACTTATTCTTCTAATGTTTGTTTGATTTGAGGTTTAACGTCCCCGTCAACACTGTAAAGGTCATTTTGGAGACGTTGCTTCCAATTTTGTGGGACTTTTACCCGACATTGAGATGAAATGACATCTCAAGCCCTGTCGCCCAATGAAACCAATAGGGTTTATTAGAATGGACGGTCCGCCTCGCACCGCGGTTCCTGGACAGGCTTAGATCCTCTAAGCGGTTTACCAGTACTAGTGTGCGGGCCGGATTCAGCTCTGCGTGGAAGCATCATGCAGCCCATATATTTCTTCAAGCCCCTATGGGCGGGGGCTTAATTCTTCTAATGAGTGTGAAATTTACGAAATGAGAAATTTAGGGTTCAACAAGGCCTTTTCAGTGATTATGTAATTTCTGTAGGGCTCTTTAACCTGCACATCAGACCGGTATCCCTGCACAGGAGCGGGTGAGGCGGCCCAGTTAATATCCCGAACCGAAGGACGTTGCACTTTGTGGCATTCATCCCTGCAAATGATGCCAATGGAGCATGTTTGGACACCGCAAAGTTTATTACCGCTGCCTAGAATCAAACTGGGGACCTCTAGTGTCGATGGCAAGTGCACTAACCACTGAGCTATCACGCTCCATCAATTACAAACACGGCAATAAAATTAATCTTGAAGAAGGTTTAATGCAACAATTGATTAATATATTTTCTGAAACAGAAACGTTGTAAAAAATCTTTTTAGCTGGAAAAACTCTCTAAAGTTCTAACAGTTCTTTTTCTGTTTGATAAATTTTAAAGCTTAATAATAAGAAACAAAGATACCAGCGTTGGCTACTACCAACTTTTGTTAAATTGTCGTAAAAAGCCACGCAAACTGTACGGCCAATTAACTGTACGGTAACAGACAATGAAACACACCTGCAAACGTGATTGTACGAGATCAGCAATAAAGTGGATTAAATGCTGATGTTACACATATTGTAATTTTATTTTACCCTTTTTGTATCAAAATGGAATCTTCCTCCTTTTGTATAGCACATGTCCTTTTCAAAATTTAAAGGTGTCAGTTTGTGTTTTCTTCAAAATTGATTTGGAAAATGGCTTTACTGTTTGAAAACAGTGCAGACCGCTGAACGCTGCGTCTGATCTGGGCCTGCACTGTTTGCCAATTACCCGTTTTGGGGTTTCTGGTACACAATGGGTTAGAATATATTAACTTCTGCCACAACAAAATGAAGTGAGAAACGCCTTAAACTCCCTAATTGGAACCAATTTGTAAGACAAAAAGTAACAGGATTGAACTTTATGCATTTTCTTCCTCTTTTTTTTTTTTTTTTTTTTTTTTTTTCGTATTTCGTTTTAAAGCTTGAGATTGTGTGGGTAGCTGATAAATTTTCATTTAGTCCTTCGTTTGAGTAATACAAACAAAATCCGTTGTAGATCTACTTTGTTTTTGTTTGTTTGATTTGAGGTTTAACGTCCCCGACAACACTGTATGAGGTCATTTTGGAGTCGTTGCTTCCAATCTTGTGGGACTTTAGATGAAATGACATCTCAAATCTCAAGCCCTGTCGCCAATGAAACAAATAGGGTTTATAAGAATGGACGGTCCGACTCACACCGCTTAACCTGGCTAAGCGGTTTACCAGTACTCGTGTGCGGTCGGTTTAAGCTCTGCGTGGAAACATCGTGCAGCCCATCTATTTCTTCAAGCCCCTATGGGCGGGGTGCAAGTAGGTCTACTTTAAATAATGCTATATCCCAGGGCAAAAAGTTAGCATCATTAAAGGCCACTTCTGGCCGATCTGATACGAGGGTCCGTCAGAAAGATATGATAATGACCATCTTGGAGACTGTTTTCAACACACACCATTACGATACAAACCCGTGCAACATAGTACATTTTTTCACATCTCCAAAATGGTTACTTTTCTACATTTCTTTACCAATTTTAATATAACTTCACACAAATGTTGTTTTTGACAATATCTCGAGCGAGTTCACCGTTCAAGGTCGTGGCCTAAAGGTCAAGGTCACTGTAGCTATTTGTTAGAAAAAAAAACTTTATCATCGCTCAAGCGCCTACAATTCTCGATCGATTTCAATATAACTTCACACAAATGTTCCTTATGACAATATCTCGAGCGAGTTCGACTGTCAATGTCGTGGCCTCAAGGTCAAGGTTACTGTGGCTATTTTTAGAAAAAAACTTAGTCATCGCTCTGGAGCTTACATTTACTGACCGATTTCAATATAACTTCACACAACTGTTCTTTACGACAATATTTCGAGCGAGTTCGACTTTCAAGGTCGCGGTCTCAAGGTCTAGGTCACTGTGGCCATTTTTAGAAAAAATTGTCATCGCTCTGGCACATACATTTCTCGACCGATTTCAATATAACTTCTAACGAATGTTTCTTCCGACAATATCTCGAGCGAGTTCGACTTTCAAGGTCATTGCCTCAAGGTCTAGGTCACTGTGGCTATTTTAAGAAAAAACTTTGCAATCGCTCTAGCGCCTACATTTCTCGAGAGATTTCAATATAACTTCAAACAAATGTTCCTTATGGCAATATCTCGAGCTAGTTTGACTTTCAAGGCAAGGTCGTGACCTCAAGGTCAAGGACACTGTGGCTATTTATAGAGAAACTTTGTAAACGCTCTAGCGCCAACATTTCTTGACCGATTTCAATATAACTTCACACAAATGTTTTTCATCGTGGCCTCAAGGTCAAGGTCACACTGGCTATATTTTTTATAAAAAAAAAAACGTTTTCATCACTCTAGCGCCTACATTTATTGACGGATTATTATATAACTTCATACAAATGTTCCTTATAGCAATATCTCGAGCGAGTTCGACATTCAAGGCTATTTTAGAGAAACATTGTCATCGCTCTGGTGCCTACATTTCTTGACCGATTTCAATATACATGTAACTTCACACAAATGTTTTTATGACAATATCTCGAGTGAGTTTCACGGTTGTTGTGTTAAGGTCAAGATCACTATGGCTATTTTTAGAAGAACTAACCTTTTTTATCGCTCTCGCGCTTACATTTCTTGGCCGATTTCAATATTACTTTAAATGTTACTTATGACAATATTTCGAGCGAGTTCAAATTTCAAGGTCATGGCCTCAAGGTCAAGGTCAATGTGGCTATATTTAAAAAACACTTTGTCATTGCTCTAGCGCCTACTTTTATTCTCTGATTTCAATATAACTTCACACAAATGATCATTATGACAATATCTCCAGCGAGTTCGGCTTTCTAGGTTGTGGTTGTGGCCCCATTGTCAAGAACACCGTGGCTACCTAAAAAAAAAAACAAAAAAAAAAACTTTGTCATCGCTCTAGCGCCTACATTTCTCAACCGATTTCAATAGAACTTCATACAAATGTTCCTTATGAAAATATCTCGAGCGGGATCGACTTTCAAGGTCATGGCCTCAAGGTCAAGGTCACTGTGGCTATTTTTCATCGCTCTAGCGCCTACATTTATTGACTGATTTTGATATAACTTGATACAAATGTTGCTTATGATAATACATGTATCTCAATTGAGTTCGACTTTCAAGGTCATGGTCTGAAGGTCAAGGTAACTGTGGCTATAGAAAAAAAACACTTTGTCATCGCTCCAGTGCTTACACTTAATGATATATTTTAATATAACTTTACACAAATGTTGCAAATGATAATATCTCAAGCAAGCTGGACTTTCCAGGTCGTGTCCTCAAGCTCTAGGTCACTGTGGCCATTTTTAGAAAAGCATTGTCATCGCTCTGGCGCCTACATTTCTTGACCGATTTCAATAAAACTTCACACAAATGTTTTTCATGATAATATCTCGAGTGAGTCGGACTTTCAAGGTCGTGGCGTCAAGGGCAATGTCACTGGCTATTTTTAGAAACTTTGTCATCACTCTAGCGCCTACATTTATTGATAGATTTTAAAATAACTTTACACAAAAATTGGGTATGATAATATCTCGAGCAGGTTCGACATTCAGGGTACTGGGTTGAAGGTCAAGGCCACTGTGTCTATTATTAGAAGAAAAAAAAATTTTATCGCTCTAGCGCCTACATTTAATGATGAATTTTGCTATAACTTCGCACAAATGTTGGAAATGATAATATCTCAAGTAAGTTGGGCTTTTGCTAGTTCACTGTTTTCCACACACGAAGTAGTCTTGTGCGAGAGGATTGTATCGCCTGCGATGTTTTGTGTTAATTCTTATGTGTTTGTTTGTTTGTTTGTTTAAACTGGGGTTTTACGTCCCCGTTAACACTATTTAAGACATTTTGAGACGCTGCTTTTTATTTTGTCGATTCTGTAACATTAATAAATATGACAAGGCCTTATCTGATATCAGTAATCACCATTGCCTTCATTGGTTTTTATTAGCTCACCGTCACGTAGTGACGAGGTGAGCTTTTGGGATCACTTTTTGTCCGTCGTCCGTCGTGCGTCCGTGCGTGCGTGCGTCCGTCCGTGCGTGCGTGCGTAAACAATTTCTTCAAACGACATCTCCTCCTAAACCACTGAGCGGATTTTGACCAAACTTCACAGGAATGATCCCTAGGTGGTTCCCTTTCAAAGTTGTTCAAATGGTTCCGGTCCGTTGCACATATAGGTCAAAGGAGCCAAAAATCGATTTTTTTTCACTGAAAACTTAAAAAATCTTCTTCTCTGAAACCACAAGGCCCAGGTCTTTGATATTTGGTATGAAGCTTCATCTAGTGGACCCCTACCAAGATTGTTCAAATTATAGTGATGGGGCCAAAAATGCCCCCGCCCCGGGGGCCTTTGGTTTTACATGGGCTCATATAGGGAAAATCTTTAAAAATCTTCTTCTCTGAAACAGCAAGGCCCAGGTCTTTGATATTTGGTATGAAGCTTCATCTAGTGGACCCCTACCAAGATTGTTCAAATTATAGTGCTGGGGCCAAAATTGCCCCCGCCCCGGGGCCCTTTGGTTTTACATGGGCTTATATAGGGAAAATCTTTAAAAATCTTCTTCTCTGAAACTGCAAGGTCCAGGTCTTTGATATTTGGTATGAATCTTCATCTTATGGACTCCTACCAAGATTGTTCAAATTATAGTGCTGGGGCCAAAAATGCCCCCGCACCGGGGCCCTTTGGTTTTACATAGGCTTATATAGGGAAAACCTTTAAAAATCTTCTTCCCTGAAACTGCAGGGCCCAGGTCTTTGCTAATTGGTATGAAGCTTCATCTAGTGGACCCCTACCAAGACTGTTCAAATTATAGTGGTGGGGCCAAAAATGCCCCCACCCCGGGGCCCTTTGGTTTTACGTAGGCTTATATAGGGAAAATCTTGAAAAATCTTCTACTCTGAAACTGCAAGGCCAAGGTCTTTGATATTTGGTATGAAGCTTCATCTTGTGGACCTCTATCAAGATTTTTCAAATTATAGCCCTGGGGCCAAAAATGCCCCCGCTCCTGGGCCCTTTGGTTTTTCATAGACTTATATAGGGAATATCTTGAAAAATCTTCTACTCAGAAACCACAAGGCCTAGGTCTTTGACATTTGGTATGAAACTTCAGCTAGTGGACCTCTACCAAGATTGTTCAAATTATAGCCCTGGGGCTACAAATGCCCCCGCCCCAGGGCCCTTTGGTTTTACATAGACTTATAATATAGATAATCTTTGAAAATCTTCTTCTCTGAAACAACAAGGCCCAGGTCTTTGATATTTGGTGTGAAGCTTCATCTAGTGGACCTCTATCAAGATTGTTTAAATTATAGCCCTGAGGCCAAAAATGCCCCTGTCCCGGGGCCATTTGGTTTCACATAGGCTTATGTAAGGAATATCTTTAAAAAAAATCTTCTTCTCTGAAACCGCAAGTCCCAGGTCTTTCATATTTGATGTGTATCTTCATCTAGTGGACCTTTTGCCAAAATTGTTCAAATAATAGCCTTTGTTGATATTTGGTATAAAGCTTCACCTTTTTAAACCTCCCTCAACATTATGCACATTATAACCCTGAGGTCAATAATGGCCCTCCCCGGGGCCCACTTGTTACTCTATGGATCAGGTGAGCGATCCAGGGCCATCATGGTCCTCTTGTTAGCTCACCGTCACGTAGTGACGAGGTGAGCTTTTGGGATCACTTTTTGTCCGTCGTCCGTCGTGCGTGCGTGCGTGCGTCCGTCCGTGCGTAAACAATTTCTTCAAACGACATCTCCTCCTAAACCACTGATCGGATTTTGACCAAACTTCACAGGAATGATCCTTAGGTGGTCCCCTTTCAAAGTTGTTCAAATGGTTCCGGTCCGTTGCACATCTAGGTCACAGGAGCCAAAAATAGACTTTTTTCACTGAAAACTTAAAAAATCTTCTTCTCTGAACCACAAGGCCCAGGTCTTTGATATTTAGTATGAAGCTTCATCTAGTGGACCCCTACCAAGATTGTTCAAATTATAGTGCTGGGGCACAAAATGCCCCCGCCCCGGGGCCCTTTGGTTTTACATAGGCTTATATATGGAAAATCTTTAAAAATCTTCTTCTCTGAAACCACAAGGCCCAGGACTTTGATATTTAGTATGAAGCTTCATCTAATGGACCTCTACCAAGATTGTTCAAATTATAGTGCTGGGGCCAAAAATACCCCCGCTCCATGGCCCTTTGGTTTTACATAGACTTATATAGGGAAAATCTTTAAAAATCTTCTTCTCTGAAACCACAAGGCCCAGGTCTTTGATATTTGGTATGAAGCTTTATCTAGTGAACCCCTACCAAGATTGTTCAAATTATAGTGCTGGGGCACAAAATGCCCCCGCCCCGGGCCCTTTGGTTTTACATAGGCTTATATATGGAAAATCTTTAAAAATCTTCTTCTCGGAAACCACAAGGCCCAGGACTTTGATATTTAGTATGAAGCTTACTCTAATGGACCTCTACCAAGATTGTTCAAATTATAGTGCTGGGGCCAAAAATGCCCCCGCTCCAGGGCCCTTTGGTTTTACATAGACTTATATAGGGAAACTCTTAAAAAATCTTCTTCTCTGAAACCACATGGCCTAGGTCTTCGATATTTGGTATGAAGCTTCATCTAATGGACCTCTACCAAGATTGTTCAAATTATAGCCCTTGGGCCAAAAATACCCCCGCTCCGGGACCCTTTGGTTTTACATAGACTTATATAGGGAAAATCTTTATAAATCTTCTTCTCTGAAACCACAAGACCTAGGTCTTTGATATTTGGTATGAAGCTTCATCTATAGGACCCCTACCAAGATTGTTCAAATTATAGTGCTGGGGCCAAAAATGCCCCCCGCCCCGGGGCCATTTGGTTTTACATAGGCTTATACAGGGATAATCTTTAAAAATCTTCTTCTCTGAAACCGCAAAGCCCAGGTCTTTGATATTTGGTATGAAGCTTCATCTAATGGACCTCTACCAAGAATGTTCAAATTATAGCCCTGGGGCCAAAACTGCCCCCGCTCTGGGGCGCTTTGGTTTTACATAGACTTATATAGGGAAAATCTTTAAAAATCTTCTTCTCTGAAACCACAAGGCCTAGTCCTTTGATATTTTGTGTGAAGCTTCATCTAATGGACCTATATCAAGATTGTTCAAATTATAGCCCTGGGACCAAAAATGTCCCCGCCCTCGGGCCCTTTGGTTTTACATAGACTTATATAGGGAAAATCTTCTTCTCTGAAACTGCATGGCCAAGGACTTTGATATTTGGTATGAAGCTTCATCTAATGGACCCCTACTAAGATTGTTCAAATTATAGCCCTTTGGCAAAAAATGCCCCCACTGCGAGGCCCTTTGGTTTTACATGGACTTATATAGGGAAAATCTTTAAAAATCTTCTTCTCTGAAACCACAAGGCCTAGGTCTTTGATATTTGGTGTGAAATTTCATCAAGTGGACCTCTATCAAGATTGTTCAAATTATAGCCCTGGGGCCAAAAATGTCACCGCCATGAGACCCTTTGGTTTTACATAGTCTTATAAAGGGAAATATTTAAAAATCTTCTTCTCTGAAACTGCAAGGCCCATGTCTTTGATATTTGGTATGAAGCTTCATCTAGTGGACCTCTACCAAGATTGTTCCAAATTATAGCCCTTGGGTCACAAATGTCCCCAGCCTGGGACCCTTTGGTTTTACATAGACTTATATAGCCCCGATGCAAATTTGGTTTTGCACAGGCTTATGTATGGAATATCTTTAAAAAAAATCTTCTTCTCTGAAACCACAAGGCCCAGTTCCTTGATATTTGGTGTGTAACTTCATCTCGACGACCTTTGCCAAGATTGTTCATATTATAGCCTTTGTTGATGTTTGGTATGAAGCTTCACCTTTAAGACCTCCCTCAGCATTATGCACATTAAAGCCCTGGGGCCAATAATGACCCTCCCTGGGGCCCACTTGTTACACTATGGATCAGGTGAGCGATCCAGGGCCATCATGGCCCTCTTGTTAGCTCACCGTCACGTAGTGACGAGGTGAGCTTTTGGGATCACTTTTCGTCCGTCGTCCGTCGTCCGTGCGTGCGTCCGTCCGTGCGTGCGTCCGTCCGTAAACAATTTCTTTAAACGACATCTCCTCCTAAACCACTGATTGGATTTTGACCAAACTTCACAGGAATAATCCTTAGGTGGTCCCCTTTCAAAGTTGTTCAAATGGTTCCGGTCCGTTGCACATCTAGGTCATAGGAGCCAAAAATAGATTTTTTTCACCGAAAACTTAAAAAATCTTCTTGTCTGAAACCACAAGGCCCAGGTCTTTGATATTTGGTATGAAGCTTCATCTAGTGGAACCCTACCAAGATTGTTCAAATTATAGTGCTGGGACCAAAAATGCCCCCGCTCCGGGGCCCTTTGGTTTTACATGGGCTTATATAGGGAAAATCTTTAAAAATCTTCTTCTCTGAAACCATAAGGCCCAGGTCTTTGATATTTGGTATGAAGATTCATCTAGTGGACCCCTACCAAGATTGTTCAAATTGTAGTGCTGGGGCCAAAAATGCCCCCGCTCCGGGGCCCTTTGGTTTTACAAAGGCTTATATAGGGAAAATCTTTAAAAATCTTCTTCTCTGAAACCGCAAGGCCCAGGTCTTTGATATTTGGTATGAAGCTTCATCTAGTGGACCCCTACCAAGATTGTTCAAATTATAGTGCTGGGGCCAAAAATGCCCCCGCCCCAGGGCCCTTTGGTTTTACATGGGCTAATATTGGGAAAATCTTTAAAAAATCTTCTTCTCTGAAACTGCAGGGCCCAGGTCTTTGCTATTTGGTATGAAGCTTCATCTAGTGGACCCCTACCAAAACTGTTCAAATTATAATGATGGGGCCAAAAATGCCCCCGCCCCAGGGCCCTTTGGTTTTACATAGGCTTATATAGGGAAAATCTTTAAAAATCTTCTTTTCTGAAACTGCAAGGCCCAGGTCTTTGATATTTGGTATGAAGCTTCATCTTGTGGACCTCTATCAAGACTTTTCAAATTATAGCCCTGGGGCCAAAAATGCCCCCGCTCCTGGGCCCTTTGGTTTTTCATAGACTTATATAGGGAAAATCTTGAAAAATCTTCTACTCTGAAACCACAAGGCCTAGGTCTTTGACATTTGGTATGAAGCTTCAGCTAGTGGACCTCTACCAAGATTATTCAAATTATAGCCCTGGGGCCACAAATGCCCCCGCCCCAGGGCCCTTTGGTTTTACATAGACTTATAATAGAGATAATCTTTGAAAATCTTCTTCTCTGAAACAACAAGGCCCAGGTCTTTGATATTTGGTGTGAAGCTTCATCTAGTGGACCTCTATCAAGATTGTTTAAATTATAGCCCTGAGGCCAAAAATGCCCCTGCCCCGGGGTCATTTGGTTTTACATAGGCTTATGTAAGGAATATCTTTAAAAAAATCTTCTTCTTTGAAACCGCAAGGCCCAGGTCTTTGATATTTGTTGAGTAGCTTCATCTAGTGGACCTTTGCCAAGATTGTTCAAATTATAGCCTTTGTTGATATTTGGTATGAAGCTTCACCTTTTTAGACCTCCCTCAACATTATGCACATTATGGCCCTAGGGTCACTAATGGCCCTCCCCGGGGCCCACTTGTTACTCTATGGATCAGGTGAGCGATCCAGGGCCATCATGGTCCTCTTGTGTTTTATATTAGGATCACTTTTTGTCTGTCATCCTTGCGTAAACAATTTCTTCAAATGACATCTCCTCCTAAACCATAGATTGGATTTTGACCAAACTTCACAGGAATGATCCTTAGGTGGTCCCCTTTCAAAGTTGTTCAAATGGTTCCGGTCCATTGCACATCTAGGTCACAGGAGCCCAAAATACCTTTTTTTCACCGAAAACTTAAAAAATCTTCTTCTCTGAAACCACAAGGCCCAGGTCTTTGATATTTGGTATGAAGCTTCATCTAGTGGACCCCTACCAAGATTGTTCAAATTATAGTGCTGGGGCCAAAAATGTCCCCGCCCCTGGGCCCTTTGGTTTTATATGGGCTTATATAGGGAAATCCTTTAAAAATCTTCTTCTCTGAAACCACAAGGCCCAGGTCTTTGCTATTTGGTATGAAGCTTCATCTAGTGGACCCCTACCAAGGTTGTTCAAATTATAGCCCTGGGGCCAAAAATGCCCCCGCCCCGGGGCCCTTTGGTTTTACATAGGATTTTATAGGGAAAATCTTTAAAAATCTTCTTCTCTGAAACCGCAAGGCCCATGTCTTTGATATTTGGTATGAAGCTTCATCTAGTGGACGCCTACCAAGGTTGTTCAAATTTTAGTGCTGGGGTCAAAAATGCTCCCGCTCCAGGGCCCTTTGATTTTACATGGGCTTATATAGGGGAAATCTTTAAAAATCTTCTTCTCTGAAACCACAAGGCCCAGGTCTTTGCTATTTGGTATGAAGCTTCATCTAGGTGACCCCTACCAAAATTGTTCAAATTATAGTGCTGGGGCCAAAAAAGCCCCCGCCCTGGGGCCCTTTGATTTTACATGGGCTTATACAGGGAAAATCTTTAAAAATCTTCTTCTCTAAAACCGCAAGGCCCAGGTCTTTGCTATTTGGTATGAGGCGTCATCTGTTGGGCCCCTACCAAGATTATTTAAATCCATCTAGTGGACCTCTACCAAGATCAAATTATAGCCCTGAGACCAGAAATGCCCCCGCCTCGGAGCCCTTTGGTTTTACATAGACGTATATAGAGAAAATCTTTATAAATCTTCTTCTGTGAAACCACAAGGTCTCGGTCTTTGATATTTGATTAGAAATTTCATCTTGTGGACCTCTATCAAGATTGTTCAAATTATAGCCCTGGGGTCAAAAATGCCCCCGCCCCGAGACCCTTTGGTTTTACATAGACTTTTATTGGGAAATCTTTAAAAATCATCTTATCTGAAACTGCAAGGCCCATGTCTTTGATATTTGGTATGGAGCTTCATCTAGTGGACCTCCACCAAGATTATTCAAATTATAGCCCTCGGGCCACAAATGCCCCCGCCCCGGGGCCCTTTGGTTTTACATAGGATTTTATAGGGAAAATCTTTGAAAATCTTCTTCTCTGAAACAGCAAGGCCCAGGCCTTTGAGATTTGGTGTGAAGCTTCATCTAGTGGACCTCTATCAAGATTGTTTAAATTATAGCCCTGAGGCCAAAAATGCTCCCGCCCCCGGGCCATTTGGTTTTACATAGGCTTATGTATGGAATATCTTAAAAAAAAAACCTTCTTCTCTGAAACCGCAAGGCCCAGGTTTTTGATATTTGGTGTGTAGCTTCATCTAGTAGACCTTTGCCAAGATTGTTCAAATTATAGCCTTTGTTGATATTTGGTATGAAGCTTCACCTTTTTTGGCCTCCCTCAACATTATGCACATTATAACCCTGGGGTCAATAATGGCCCTCCCCAGGGCCCACTTGTTACTCTATGGATCAGGTGAGCGATCCAGGGCCATCATGGCCCTCTTGTGTTTTATATTAGGATCACTTTTTTGTCTGTCATCCGTGCGTAAACAATTTCTTCAAACGACATCTCCTCCTAAACCACTGATCGGATTTTGACCAAACTTTAGAGGAATGATCCTTAGATGGTCCCCTTTCAAAGTTGTTCAAATGGTTCTGGTCCGTTGCACATATAGGTCACAGGAGCCAAAAATAGATATTTTTCACCGAAAACTTAAAAAATCTTCTTCTCTGAAACCGCAAGGCCCAGGTCTTTGATAGTTGGTACGAAGCTTCATCTAGTGGACCCCTACCAAGATTGTTCAAATTTTAGTGCTGGGGTCAAAAATGCCCCCGCCCCGGGGCCCTTTGGTTTTACATGGGCTTATATAGGGAAAATCTTTAAAAATCTTCTTCTCTGAATCCGCAAGGCCCAGGTCTTAGATATTCTGTATGAAGGGTCATCTAGTGGACCTCTACCAAGATTGTTCAAATTATAGTGCTGGGGCCGAAAATGCCCCCGCCCTGGGGCCCTTTGGTTTTACATAGGCTTTTATAGGGAATATCTTTAAAAATCTTCTTCTCTGAAACTGCAAGGCCCAGGTCTTTGCTATTTGGTATGAAGCTTCATCTAGTTGACCCCTACTAAGATTGTTCAAATTATAGTGCTGGGACCAAAAATGTCCCCGCCCCGGGGCCCTTTGGTTTTACATAGGCTTATATAGGGAAAATCTTTAAAAATCTTCTTCTCTGAAACTGTAATGCCCAGGTGTTTGATATTTGGTATGAAGCTTCATCTTGTGGACCTCTACCAAGATTGTTCAAATTATAGCCCTGGCGCCAAAAATGCCCCCGCTCCGGGGCCCTTTGGTTTTACATAGACATATAAAGGGAAAATCTTGAAAAATATTCTTCTCTGAGGTCTTTGATATTTGGTATGAAGCGTCAGCTAGTGGACCTCTACCAAGATTGTTCAAATTATAGCCCTGAGACATAAAATGTCTCCGCCTCGTGGCCCTTTGGTTTTACATAGACATATATAGGGAAAATCTTTAAACATCTTCTTCTATGAAACCACAAGGCCTAGGGCTTTGATATTTGCTGTGAAATTTCATCTAGTGGACCTCTATCAAGATTGTTCAAATTATAGCCCTGGGGCCAAAAATGCCCCCGCCCCAAGACCCTTTGGTTTTACATAGACTTATATAGGGAAATATTTAAAAATCTTCTTCTCTGAAACTGCAAGGCCCATGTCTTTGATATTTGGTATGGAGCTTCAACTAGTGGACCTCTACCAAGATTGTTCAAATTATAGCCCATGGGCCACAAATGCCCCCGCCCTGGGGCCCTTTGGTTTTACATAGACTTATATAGAGATAATCTTCAAAAATCTTCTTCTCTGAAACAGCAAGGCCCAGGTCTTAGATATTTTGTATGAAGCTTCATCTAGTGGACCTCTAACAAGATTGTTTAAATTATAGCCCTGAGGCCAAAAATTCCCCCACCTCGGGGCCATTTGGTTTTACATAGGCTTATGTAGGGAATATCTTTAAATAAATCTTCCCTGAAACCGCAAGGCCCAGGTCTTTGATATTTGGTGTGTAGCTTCATCTAGTGGACCTTTGCCAAGATTGTGCCTTTTTAGACCTCCCTCAACATTATGCACATTATAACCCTGGGGTCAATAATGGCCCTCCCCGGGGCCCACTTGTTACTCTATGGATCAGGTGAGCGATCCAGGGCCATCATGGCCTCTTGTTAAGTCGCCCACAGCCTCCTACTTTGGGTCAACAGGGTTCGACCTGATTGGCTGGTGCGCAACATAATGAAGGGCGGATATTGTTCTACTGGCAGTAGCCTTTAGTTTGGCTTAAAAACAAGTTTTTTTCATGCCATTTATAGGTAACATGTTGCCAGAATTTAATGTAAAAATGCAAAAGGCAGTCAGATGTCTTGTATCTTGTTTCATGACCGTATGCATTTTAAGCGATTTGTTGCCAAACCAACATCTGTTGTATGCATTTACATAAGCCCATATAAGCCTAACGTCCCAAACATGGGACATTGGCAAACAGTGTAGACCCTGATCAGACGCCGCACGATGCGGCGTCTGATCAGAGTCTACACAGTTTGCTAATGATAGGAAGTATAGGAAGCTTGATAAAACGTACAACAAACGGAACTATTCTGATACCTCTAAAATAGGAAACGGACCTGCATCAGACCTAATGGATGTAAGTTTCTATGTGTCATACATGGGCCATATATGAGTCAAGTAAACTCCGCCCATCGAGGCTTGGAGAAATAGATTGGGCTGCATGATGCTTCCGCGCAGAGCTAAACCGACCGAACCTGAGTACTGGTATGTCTGCCACTGCTGGAAAAGTGATGCGAGCCGGACCATAGCGTTAACCTTTGTTAACCATAGTTCCGCCCCCGCCCATAGGTGCTTGAAGAAATATATGGGCTGCATGATGCTTCCACGCAGAGCTGAATCCGGCCCGCACACTGGTACTGGTAAACCGCTTAGAGGATCTAAGCCAGTCCAGGCAAAGCGGTGCGAGGTGGACCGTCCATGCTAATAAACCCTTTTGGTTTCATTGGGCGACAGGGCTTGAGATGTCATTTCATCTCAATGTCGGGTAAAAGTCCCACAAAATAGGAAGCAACGTCTCCAAAATGACCTTTACAGTGTTGACGGGGACGTTAAACCTCATATCAAACAAACAAAATGTTAACCATAGCGGTTTATTTTGGCGGTAGGGCTGTAGGTGTCATTTCGTCTCATAGTTGTATAAAAGTCTATCTTAATCGGAAGCGACGTCCTCAAAATGACATAGTGTTGATGGGACGTAAATAGTGGTGATTGGACGCCCAAGCACGATATATGGGTCAAGAAATCGACAACTTGTGTTATTAGCGTTAATGCAAGAAACATATTAATTGAGCATTGCATAGCCAGTGCAGTTTCGAAGCAACTCCAGGGCACTGTGTATTCTATGGAGCGGAGTGTTCGAGTGGTTTGGAAGCTGTGCGGGTTGAAGATAGATAGATAGATAGATAGATAGATAGATAGATAGATAGATAGATAGATAGATAGATAGATAGATAGATAGATAGATAGATAGATAGATAGATAGATAGATAGATAGATAGATAGATAGATAGATAGATAGATAGATAGATAGATAGATAGATAGATAGATAGATAGATAGATAGATAGATAGATAGATAGATAGATAGATAGATAGATAGATAGATAGATAGATAGATAGATAGATAGATAGATAGATAGATAGATAGATAGATAGATAGATAGATAGATAGATAGATAGATAGATAGATAGATAGATAGATAGATAGATAGATAGATAGATAGATAGATAGATAGATAGATAGATAGATAGATAGATAGATAGATAGATAGATAGATAGATAGATAGATAGATAGATAGATAGATAGATAGATAGATAGATAGATAGATAGATAGATAGATAGATAGATAGATAGATAGATAGATAGATAGATAGATAGATAGATAGATAGATAGATAGATAGATAGATAGATAGATAGATAGATAGATAGATAGATAGATAGATAGATAGATAGATAGATAGATAGATAGATAGATAGATAGATAGATAGATAGATAGATAGATAGATAGATAGATAGATAGATAGATAGATAGATAGATAGATAGATAGATAGATAGATAGATAGATAGATAGATAGATAGATAGATAGATAGATAGATAGATAGATAGATAGATAGATAGATAGATAGATAGATAGATAGATAGATAGATAGATAGATAGATAGATAGATAGATAGATAGATAGATAGATAGATAGATAGATAGATAGATAGATAGATAGATAGATAGATAGATAGATAGATAGATAGATAGATAGATAGATAGATAGATAGATAGATAGAGAGATAGAGAGATAGAGAGATAGAGAGATAGATAGAATAGAGAGAGAGAGAGACAGATAGAGAGAGAGAGACAGATAGAGAGAGAGAGAGAGAGAGAGAGAGAGAGAGAGAGAGAGAGAGAGAGAGAGATAGATAGATAGATAGATAGATAGATAGATAGATAGATAGATAGATAGATAGATAGATAGATAGATAGATAGATAGATAGATAGATAGATAGATAGATAGATAGATAGATAGATAGATAGATAGATAGATAGATAGATAGATAGATAGATAGATAGATAGATAGATAGATAGATAGATAGATAGATAGATAGATAGATAGATAGATAGATAGATAGATAGATAGATAACCGTGTTGTAACCTTTGTTCATCACCGTTTAATGACGACCCCCACTAAACCCCACTTTATATAGAGAAAAGTGTGGTTTACGGCTGTATTCATTTTTTTTTTATATTCTTGCCCAAAAACATAGATTGTGGGTACTCGATGGAACCGCCTCATTGAGGCGGTTCTAACGAGCAAACACAATCTATATTTGGACTTGAAATGCGAAAAATATCGAACATTTTCACCTGAAAAATGTTAGTTCTAGAGATAAAATAGAACAGAATAGAATAGAATATGTTTTATTTCCAAATCATGGACCCGAAATCTCTCTTTCGGGTAGTTAAAAAATACAAACATGTGTAGAATAAACGCGATTTTACCGTATGAGTTTGTTACCGTAGTGAACACATTTAGAATTTTATTTTTGGTTTTATATTATCTGGTTTCACTTTCAGAAGATTTTCTAAACTGGCCGTGAAACGAGTAATCCTTTGATGTTGTCTCAGATATTTCTCTTCTGGAAAGATGGTTGTCTGATTGACCATTGACCTGTAAATAGTTTGTAAATTGTAGAAATCTGTTCTTTGAGATCTGATCAGAGATTTCGCAGAGATTGTAACAGAATGAATCTGATCAACAGAACAGAAATGTCGGTGAACCAAATGTAGGTCTACTTCTTTCAGTGCGCCCCCGCCCATCGGGGCTTGGAGAAATAGATTGGGCTGCATGATGCTTCCACGCAGAGCTTAATCTGACCACACACGAGTACTGGTAAACCGCTTAGAAGGACTAAGCCTGCCTAGGCAAAGCGATGTGAGTCAGATCGTCCAATGCATATAAGCCTTCCGGTTTAATTGGGCGGCAGGGCTTGAGATGTCATTTCGTCTCAATGTCGGGTAAAAGTCCCACAAAATTGGAAGCAACGTCTCCAAAATGACCTAAAAAGTATTGAAGGGGACGTTAAACTCCTATTCAAACAAGCAAACAATTTTCTTTGAGTAGCATCCCTCCATTAGTCTCTGGAAGGCTATGTTTACTGTAGAACATATGTTTTCTAATGTAGATTTCTGGGTTGAAGATTAAGCTATTTTGAAATTTTAGCAGCTTATTCAACCAGTCGTTGACGTTATAAAGCACAGTGAGCTCTTCAACGCTGAAGTCCACGTGACTATCATTGACTTGTCGGAAACCAAGGTAACGGTTACATGTACAGTGAAATCCCGCTATTTAGACCATCTAAAATTAAGACTAATTCTCCTCTAAAAAGCATATTAAAAATGTTTCAGTCATTCTTCCTGTGTGTTTTCTGCACTCAGCGTCTTCTGGAAAGAGACCACCTTTGGGTCTGTTAAAAAGTGGTCTTAAAGACCATTTTTGAACAGACCCAAAGGTGGTCCTATTATAGGAGTTTTACTGTATAAACAGCCTTGTTATTCTTATCGAGGGTAAGAGAGTTGTCTACAGCTGGAGTAGAATCATGGGTTGGGCTTGGAAAGCAGTGTAGACCCAGTTCAGACGCCGCAGAACGCGGCGGCTGATTAGGGTCTTCACCTTTGCGAAAAACCTGGAATTTAAGGGTTAAACACAACAGTTTAATTCTCAGTCCAGGACTTTTTGCCCAGCCTACACTCAAAGACAATCGACCCACCAGTACTGTCAGCGCTTTGATTTTTATAAGTCCTTCAACGTCATCATGAAAACATGCCTAAACAATTTTGACCACCTCAAACCCCGCTTTCATATAGTAGAACTGGGGTTTACAGGGGTATACATTTTTTTTATTTCTGCTCAAAAACATAGATTGTGGTAGTCGTTAGAACCGCCTCGTCGAGGCGGTTTTAACGAGTACCTACAAACCATGTTTTGAGAAGAAATAAGAAAAATATCAGATTTTTTTGGTGGTTAATTTTTCGGTTTTATTTATTTTTTTTTTAAAATATGCGTGTTTTTTGTAATGGCGGACTATATGTGTCTGTTGTTGTCGAAACCGACAAACAGAATGGCAAACGATATACACCCAGATGTGAGAGCTCATTATGAGCCATCTCATCTAGATCTACACTGTTTGCACTCGCAACTATTGTAGTCTGCAGGGCGGAAGGTTTCGGCAAGTAGGTACTTGTTAAGAAATAGGGACTGCAATGCATTTATCAGATCCTTGAGCCAAGAGACTCTTTTGGTCAGGTGGCAAAAAGTTTTTGTTTGTTTGATTTCAGTGAGGTGTAACGTTCCCGTCAACACTGTAAAGGTCATTTTGGAGAGGTTGTTTCCAATTTTGTGGGACTTTTACCCGACATTGAGATGAAATGACATTTCAAGCCCTGCCGCTCAATGAAACCAATAGGGTTTATAAGCATGGACGGGCCGACTCGCACCGCTTTGCCTGGGCAGGCTTAGATCCTCTAAGCGGATTACCAGTACTCGTATGCGGGTCGGTTTCAGCTCTGCGTGGAAGCATCATACAGCCCATCTATTTCTTCAAGCCCGATGGGCGGGGGCCAAATATGATTCATTCTACTTGCGTTTTCTGTTTCCTTATCACTATCTTTCAAAGAGGTTTGGAAATTATTGTGACGTTAGAAAGCTGTCATGTGTATCAATCCGCGTATATCTAGAAACATCTACCGCGACAGATCAAGTTCCGGTGGGTATGTTTATTTGATTTTGGAGGGGGGGGGTGGGGTGGGGGTACGGCTTTGTAGAAACTATTTAGGTTATTTCGAGCTAGTCAGCTTGCCAAACCAGTACAGTGCACATTCTGTCGCCAGAAACTGACAACTGCCCTTCCTGCCGCATTGTTCGACCTCTAGTGGATGTTTCTGATCAAAGTATCACATGGGACTTGGAGCGTCGAGTGTTATGTGTAAGATCCGTAAACATCAACGAGACATGATACTGTTCGCCAGTAAAAATATATTTTCCTTCCAATTTATTCTTTTTTTTATTTTTCAAACGTAAATAAGCGGGAAATTTTGGCGCCATCATGTTTACACGTCTGGTTCTGCGTTACACAGGGCTATTTTCTAACGTCGAAGAAACCGACGGGCCTCACGGGTAACCTCGTTTCAAATAATATGGTGATAGGGAATCGGAAATGCGAGAAGGGTGATATATATGAAAATGAATTACGGTGCAAGTCTCAACATGACAATTTTATTAAAAAACACGTGTACAAAAAAACAAAAACACATAAAAAATACAGGCCCGACCCTGTTTATTCGGGAGAAAAATATGATAATAAAAAAAATCTCCTACCTACCGACCAAAGTTTTTTCAGCACACCTATTTTTTACGCCTTATTTATTTATTTATTTTAATCGGGTAGACATATATGGGTACCCAATGAAAGGCTGAAAATGCCGGATAAATCGGAGGTTTAAAATCAGTTTCGGGTATACGAGTAAGAAAAAAATGTGAGAAAAAGAAAACTGCATGACATGTTTTCAGAAACGGGGATGCAGCGAAACCTGCCCCCTCTCCCTTGCACCTCGCACGCACAGGATCTGTCTTTTTAATTTTGTTTGTCCGTGAATTGTGTCACCGCAAATATTTCCCGCTAGTAACCTCTACATCACATGAACAAATCCGTGAAATGAATACCCCCTAACACCCCACTATATATAGAGAAAACCGGGGTTTACGGGGGTAAACATTATTTTTCTTATTTTTACTCCAAGACATAGGTTGTGGGTACTCGTTAGAGCCGCCTCAATGAGGCGGTTCTAACGAGCACCCACAACCTATGTTTGCAGTATAAATAAGAAAAATATCATGGATATTCATCCGAAATTTAGCCATTTGGGAGATGTGAAAAATGCACTATGTCGCACGGGTGTGTTATCGTAATGACTTTGCTTTCATACTTGTGAGGTCATCTGTCCATGTGACCCATCTTGATATATGAGGTCACAGCTGATTTCAACACGGGTTGGAGAAAATAACGAAAGAAAAGACAATGTGGAAAAGAAAATGAAGGCAGATTTTGTTTTTCCTTCCCTTTTTTCGTATAAAATGATGGTGAATGGCTGCTCATCACGTGAACAAGTCCGTGAAATGAAGACCCCCATAAACACCACTTTATATAGGGAAAACTGGGGCTTACGGGGTTATTCATTTTTTTTCTTATTTCTGCTCCAAAACAAAGGTTGTGGGTACCCGTTAGAACCGCCTTAATGAGGCGGTTCTAACGAGCACCTACATCCTATGTTTTGAGCATTTATAAGAAAAATATTTATGTCCCTAGTTATCGAAGTAAAAATACTATTTTTAATAATTCGCAAACACATTTAGAATTTTTCTTGGCTCACTACCTTGAAACACGGGTACACCTTACCACGGATCATGTGTTGTGTCTGGGTACACTAAACGGAAAAAAAATGGTACAACAAACACGGATGTGGAAACCCCAAATCTGGACGTTACTACCATTACAAGCGCCATGTTTCAAGAAATAGCAAAGAGGACCGGTACATATTTGCCCTTTTAGTTGAAAAATTGCAACATGTACAGTATGCGCTTGGCCATTCCTAAAATAGAAAGTGGTTGGGTTGTAAGATGTGTTTATGACATGTAGACATTTTTTACAACAGATGCACAATACAGAATCGCTTTGACCCATAAAAACTGCATGTGATATACAAAATAACGTGTTTGTTTGTTAGAATTGCGGTTTAACGTCCCCGACAACACTATTTAGGTTATTTTGGAAACGTTTCCAATTTTGCGAGACTTTTTGTCCGTCATTGAGATTAAATTACATCTCAAACCCTACCACCCAAGGAAAATAATAGGGTTCACGTGCACATTAAGGAACGGTCGGACTCACACCACTTTGCCTGGGTAGACTTAGACCATCTAAGTGGTTAACCAGTAGTCCTGTGCGATCGGTTGCAGCTGTGCGTAAAAGCATCATGCAGCCCATTTCCCTTGCGGTGGTGGGCGGAGCCCCAGAATAACCTGTACATAAACGTGTAAACAAAAGAAAACTACAGAGCGACCGTTTTAATGCGCATGTTGTTACCGCCAACAAAGAGTGCTACTGAGCAAAAGCAACTTCATTGAGACAACACTCACAGTACAATCACAAGAATCTGCAAAATAATTTGATAGCACAGAAGTTGCTGATCGATGAATGATCGATGAATGCGAGCAACGAAAGACTTATCCATTAAATCAGTACCGGAACTCTTTCCAGGACACGCATATTATAGTGAAGGAATGTTTATTTAGCGCTTTTTTTACTAGTTCTTGCACACCGGACGAGGAAATCCTAGACGTTTTAGCATGGCCGGGATAGAGACTTTTATCCTACCCAGCTTTTCCTACCAAGGGATGGTATTAAAGTCGAGAATTCTAACTTGTTTGACTCTAGGCGCGTTTGATGTGCACTTGTTGTATAGGAAGTCATGTGCGCTGTCGTTAAGATATTGCACGTAATATGCCGTCAATAAACGTCACAATAATTTGATCTCAATACTGCGGATGTTGGCAATCGAAGTGACCGCATGTTCAAAATATACGTTTTAAGATTAAAAGTAATGCAAGACAGTTGAACTGTAGGCGTGCACCATGGATACTATTGCTGAACTTTATAGTGAAACTTAGGAATGGGCTCCAGTTTTGTCTGGTTTCCCACAAGCTGCCATTTTTGGTCCAGTTTTATTCTTCGTGGACATTAATGACATTTTAACTGGCATTGGCTCAGGCAGTGGATAAGATGACTGCGTCTACTTCCATGAAATGAAAAATGTAGATGACTCATTGCAATATCACAGTGAAAGAGATAGGTTAAGATGTCGGGCAATAAAATGGGGTATCAGATTTCAATGCGTTAAGTGCGGTATTTTACAAATAACTAGGAGAAGAACGAAATAAAACTGAGCCTTCTTACATTTGAAGGGGAACGATCCTCGAAAATGTGGATTCATTAAATAAAAAATCTCTCATGAAAAGGAGGAGAGACAGTAGGTTTATACTCGGGCCCATCGGAGTCTAACTTGCTCCAGCATTTCAGTGGTTTCTTGTTGTCGAGTACTCGCCGTTGTCTCATCTCTATGGTTGTTTGATTTTTGTGTTATCGGGGATATTGCACTGATTAGTTAGAACTGCACAAATTATTTGTCTAAATCGCGACGGAGGTAAGGGCGTGGATTGCAGCTGCGTAAAATGGATTTAAGCACGCAAGTGGAATTCGTTTCACTGACCGTTCCAAGGCGGTTCTTCTGCCGCCGTTTGTTTCTGTTATGGCTTGTCTTTGAGTGTGTGTTTCGCTTATATCATATTGGTTTTGATAGCCAGTTGGCCATCTTGTGGGAAAGTAACTGTCCTTTTGGCTTTCCGCTATTGATGTTTTATTAGGGTCTAGTTATTTCACGTTTTTTTTTCCCCTTTGGTTTCACTTCTGGAAGCTGTGGGTTAATTGTATCGGTTCCTGATCATTGCCTTCAGTTCTATTTTTATGCTATTGTACAAAGGTTTCAAGTGTGCCGCTAGCATTGCAACGAATGACCTTATTCTCCCAATTAGGCACCGTAAAAATCATCAACAACAAAAAGTTATTTGGCCTTTCAGTCTCCTATAACAGAAACTTACAATTGCAAAGGATCTTTCTTCCCTCGAACCATAAAAGAATGGAATACCCTCCCAGAATCGATATTTCTTCACCTGACGGTACAGCGGAAGGTGTGGCCTCTTTGGTGGGTGGCAGGGACTAATTTCACGAATCACATGTCCTTGTGAATGAATGTCATTTGAAGTATTACCAGTAACAATTCTGATTCTGATTACAAGTTAGTACTTTGTAATTCGAGCTGTGTCCGATTAATTTAGAAACAATGTCATGCACCAGAATCAGAATCAGAATTGTTACTGTTGAAACGTAAAATGACATTCATACATCAGGACCTGTGATATAAAAAGTTTGTCCCTAGCTCTCACCAAAGAGGTTAACTAAGCTACACTATCCTCAGCACATTCAGCTGTGGAAATGATCGAATCATGAAGAGAATTCCAATTTCTAATGGTCCGAGGGAAAAAATAATATTTGTAAATGTCATTTTTAGTAGTATGTGGACTGAAACGCCAACGAACGGTGATTTCTACAGCGCATAACTGGGGACAAGGTCATCTGTTTGAATACTGGCAGCACCCTTTAGACTTTTGTATAATAGTATGAACCTATTTCTCTCCTTCTTTTCTTGAAAAACACCCATCATAATTTCATCAGTATTCCAAGCATACTCCCAGTTTCAAAGCAGTGATTCCTTTTGACAAATCTAGCAGCTCTATTCTGAACTTTTTCAACTTCTTCATTAAGGACCGCTCCATTGGACACAACAACCATATTCCAAAATTGGGCAAAACGTCATTTATATGCTGCCTCTTTTACATCCGGATGACATTGATGAAGATTTTGTCTCAGAAAACCAAGCGTTCTATTTGCCTTAGTACACATGTTGCTGATATGTGTTTACCATTTCATATCATGATTGTCACACCGAGGTATTTAATGAAAACAACATTCTCGAGGATCATCCCTTCTGAGCAGTAAAAAGCCTCAATTTTATTGGTTCTCTCTCTAGCTATCCGCATAATATATTGTATTTAACGGGCTGAAATCTCTTCGCCATTTTCATACCCAACATCCTAGTCTTTCCACATGGTTCTGAAGTTTCAGTTAGTCCTCTGCATCTCTTATTTCCAAACCTAATTTCAAAACCCAGTTGTCTGCGAACAGTCTTATTTCTGAGTAAAAGAAAATATCAATAATGTACATGGAGTATAACAATGGACCAAGAACTGTCCCTTGAGGAACCGCAGACAAAACCGGAACCCACTCCGAAGATTCACAATTAACAACAACTCGCTGCAGTTTTCTGTAGCAAAGAAAGGAATCTATCCATTTGAGAGTCTTCCCCCCACCCCCAATGTCGAAATCTAATAATTTTGATTTCAGTAGTTCATGAGTGAAGGGAGGAGGTAAACCTTCCCGAAAGCCAGAATAAATGTGTCCACCTGTCTCCCTTTGTCCAAGATTTTTACGCAATGATTTTTTAACCATGTAATAGTTCAGAGATAATAATAATGAGAATCAGAGAGGCATTAAAGAGTATTAACAACCAAATGTATCGTGACTACGCTGGCGGATTAAACAGTAATGTCTCCAATCATGGAGATTATAATCCGTGTTTGTTGTACCTAAATTGTGCTGACTTACCGCGTTATGGTGTATCATAACCCGTGGTAAGTTGTACCCTAACAAAAAATCAAGCTTTGAACTGTTCTCGGATTCAGTGAGTATTGACACAAACTGGGGTTCAAGCGAATGCATCAACGGAAGCTCTGAACTCGCAATTATACATAAATCACAAAACCATGTGCATAAAAGAGGTTTTAATGTCAAATGATATTGACCGAAGTATGCTGGGCTTGGTGAAAACACACTAGACGAAAGAAAAAAAAAAGTTTTTGTTTTCGTTTGTAATGAATAGAATTCTCTGCAACTATCTGTAGAGTGGTTTCATTAGCTCTAGGTGTAGGGTGCGAAAAGGTCCTCAACGGAGACAGACTTGTTCTTACAAACAATATTGGCTAGTGTTTATCCAATTTCATTTTTATCACGTTAATATGCTCTTGTAATGCCATTATAAATCCGATTTTATGTCATTTGCATTGTTTTGACAATATTTCAACCCGCAACCTACAATTGAATTGTTAGAAAAATGCATTTTTACAGTCAAGAAACACAGCATTATTATGGATGAATTGTAAATATGTTTTCTGTCCATATGAACTTCATTTGAAACAAACGAGAAACATAATAAAACGATATCTTGTGGACAGCTTTATATCTATATTTGTTACTAAAGTGCTTATAGCAGTTAAAACGTCTTATTTATAAGTGAGCATATAAACCAAAGTCAGGGCACAGCAAAATGTACAAGTTGGCAAGTTTTAAACACAACTTCCCATACAAAGTGTCCACTACGTTCCTTGCGCAACCATATAATATTCATCAACTGACATTTTTAAAATATGGTACTCGAGTATGCAAAATCATCAGAGTCAATCTATCTTTTTTTAAACTTTGAAAACTCTCAATCAAAATGTGCTGTGCAACCTTTTCTTGTTGAACTGCTAGAGAAGAAAGATCATGTAAAACCTTCCTGTAAGAATTGCTGTGTAGTGGGAGTGAATTATAATATTAGTAACTTATGAATGTTTAGGTCAATTAACATGTTCGAGTCCCAAAAATATTACGAATTTCCATCAGAAAAGAAGCTGAAAAGAAATGTTGGAGATGTGAAAAATGCACAGTGTCACACGGGTGTGTTATCGTAATAAAAGCAAACAGTGCGGACCCTGATCAGACGCCTCGTTTTGGGGGGTCTGATCTGGGCCTACACTGTTTGCCAGTGACGCAGCAGATGGACCACATTCAGATTTTATAGATTACCCTCTTTTCACAAGACCTGACGTCACAAGAGTGCATGTAGCGGGGCTACCTGGATTTTGTTTGCGATTGTCACGTGACCTTAGATACATTTAGTAGTAACTTTGGATCGAATAAAAACATTCGGTCGAAAATGTGACAATGCGATTAATAGATTTTGAGCCGCGTCAAGCAAAAATGTTTTTGTTGTTATTATTTTTTGACATGTTTTATTTGTTGAGTTTTATCGAACCTGTCAACAATATTTAGGTCATTTTGGAGACGTTGCCTCCAATTTTGTGCGATGATTACCCGGCATTGAGATGAAAGATGAGATCTTTCAAAGGACAGCAACATGGATTATATGCATTGCTGGTCCGACTCGCAACACTTTTCTGGACAGGCTTAGATCTTCAAAGCGGTTTACCAGTATTCATGCGCGGTCGGCTTCAGCTCTACGTCGAAGCATCGTGTAGCCCAATCTATTCCTCCAAGGCCCAGTAGTTCATGCGAATTTAGTTAAGGCTCAAATGAACGAGCTTCCGTGGCCTAATGGTAAGGAGCGCTGACTTTTAATCACAGGGTATTTCATTAGACATTGAAAGAGTTATTTTAAATTAAGTGGGGGAAAGAAGCCATCCGTCAAAAATTCAAGAATGCGACCATTATCCACCTATTCAAAGCATTACGATAACACACCCGTGCGACATAGTGCATTTTTTCTCATCTCCAAAATGGCTACTTTTCTGATGAAAATCTGTGATATTTTTCTTATTTATACTTCAAATATAGGCTGAGGGTGCTCGTTAGAACCGCCTCATTGAGGCGGTTCTAACGAGTACTCACAGCCTATGTTTTGGAGCAGAAATAAGAAAAATAATGTATACCCCCATAAACCCCAGTTTTCTCTATACGAAGTGGGGTTTAGGGGGTGTTGATTTAACGGACTTGTTCACGTGATGGGAAAAGGGAAGATAATCATCGTTGCATCCCTTTATTCTCAATTGCTGGGTCCCATTTACGATAAAACATCCGTGCGACATAGTGCATTTTTTCACATCTCCAAAATGGCTAATTCGTGATAGTTTTCTTATTTATACTATAAACATAGGTTGTTGGTGCGCGTTAGAACCGCCTCATTGAGGCGGTTCTAACGAATACCCACAACCTATGTCTTGGAGCAGAACTAAGACAAATAATGTATATACCCCCATAGACCAAAGTTTTCTCTATATAAAGGGGGCTTAGTGGGGTGTTCATTTCATCGACTTGCTCACGTGATGTCTATACTTAAAAGTGAACATGACTGGTTGTTTTTGGTTTAACGACACGTAAACTCTTATGGGTCATTTTGTGTTGTCTCCCAGAGAAAGAGAGATAGAAGATAAAAGTGAGGGACAGAGGAGAAAGAGATAATGAATTGAAGTTAAGACTCAGAAGAAATTTCAACACTCCCGCGCTACTTTTACCTGCTGCAAGGACAGCAGGCCTTGTCCGACTGAATGAACACCTTGAACAGTCAGGGCTTGTGCCAGAAAGCCAGTGTAGGTTCAGAAAAGACAGATGAACAATTTATTTGATCTTCACAGCAATGCAGCTTCAAGAGAAATACCAGGAACAAACCATGGACCACTACATGACCTTACTTGACCTAACCAAAACATTTTACACAGTCAGTCGTGAGGGTTTTTGATAAAAAAAATGGCGAAGTTTGGCTGTCCGACCAAGTTCATATGTTGGTGAGGCAGTTCTACGATGATATGCTTGCACAGGTCCAAACTGATGATGAGTTTCCTGATCCATTCCCTGTGACAAATGGAGTCAAGCAAGGTTTTGTACTAGCCCCAACACTGTTCAGCATGATGTTCTCTGCCATGTTCACATATGCTTTCCAGGATGTAGACAACGGCATTGCTTGATTGGACGTTTTCAGCCTTATAAGGTTGCACACCAAATCCAAGGTGAAGAAAGATGGGCTAGATGAGTTCCACTCGAAAGGGGGCTACAACAGAAGAGTAAAAGGTGTAGATCAAGTATCTGATTCTTGTAACAGCTATGGCCTCACAAGCAGCATCAAAAAGACATAAGGTGGTCTATCAGCCAGCCCCTGGCAAGCCTTACAATGAACCCACCATCAAAGTGATATGTCAAAATAGAAGTAAAGGCAATGATCAGGAATCGATACAATTAACATCAGAGACACCAAAGGGAAAGAAACACAAACATGAAACAACTAGACCCTAATGGAAACATCAATAGCGGAAAGCCAAAAGGACAGTATCTTTTCCACAAAATGGCCAATCGACTATCCGAAAGAAAAAAATACAAGCAATACACACAGTCAAAGACAAACCATAACAAGAATAAACCGCGATTGAAGAACCGCCCCGGAACGGTCAGTAAAACGAATTCCACTCGGGGTGGGGCTTCAATCGCGGTCGCAATCCTCGCCCTTACTTCCGTCGCGATTTAGATGAATAATTTGGAAGCAAAATGTCAAGATCTGTATATAGTGATGATGAAATCATGGCCAGGATTGCCAGAGTTAGTGCAGCATTTGGTCGACTGAGGGATAGTGCTTGGGGTCGAAGTGCAATCAGGCGTGATACAAAGCTGAAAGTCTACAGAGTTGTGGTGCTGCCAACGCTATTATATGCCTGTGAAACACGGACGGTTTACCAAAAGACTGAACCACTTCCATACAAGCTGTCTTAGAAAACTCTTACTGGGCCCACCGTTGTACCTCTTTGAGTGCCAACGGGCCCGTTTTGGGCCCATTTTGGAAGAAAGATTTCTCATAGATTTCAAGGAGAGAGATTTCTATATTTGGTAGCTTTCTGAAGATAACGCATTCTAATGTTATGCAGTAAAATTTGATGCAGCAGTATTAACAACAACAACAACATTAATAACGGTGATAATAATAATAATAATAAAGAAGAAAACCAATGATAATAATCATCAAAAGATAATGATAATGGTAAATGTAGAAAAAGATCAGCCTGCAAAATTATTCGCATACAAAAAAAAAAAAATAAATAAATTCCTTGGCTAGATTGGTTATCACTCATGAACAGCTATTATCTTCTTGTCAAGCTGGCTTAGGCTTAGAATTCTCAGTTTAAGAAGTTTCCTTTGTGCTTGTATACACATGTCAGTCGGCTCGGTCTTTGGGGTAGGCATTACTGACGCAACAAGTAATTAACTGAGCTTTTATCACCAAGCCATTAATACCCACAAAAATTTGATACGAAACAAACAAGGAAAAAGTAAACTATTTTTTTGTAAATTTAAAAATATTGTCAAAAATGTGTTCATATCAAAATAATAATTTTCAATCCAAAATCCAGAGAATGAGAGCTTTATTTTGGTACTAAATATGAATATACCTTTCAACAAATAGGGGAAATGTAATTTCGCACAAGTTTTATACATTAAACCCTACCCGTCTATGCATATAAATCATATTGGTTCCATGGGGCGGTAGGGCTTGCGATGTCATTTCATCACAATGTCGGGTAGATGTCACACAAAATTGAGATGACCGATACCGTGTTGATTGGGACGTTAACTCTAAAATCAAATGTGTCGGGCGATATTCCGTATTCAATGTATCACCACGGAATCCCCATTTTTGTCCTTAAACCGTAACCGGTTTCAACATTATACCACATAAATTCCTACCCGACATCCCATTCCCGAGATAGTAATGATGGAAACTGTGGGGTTCCCCTGGGTAGGAGTATTCCGTTTTTTTTCCCAAAAATCCCCTTTCTCTTGTGTAGCATAGGCTGATACGCAAGAGGTATGCAGGATGCCATATTACATTTATCCCTGGTTCGATTCCCACTTGTCACCATCTCATGTACCAGCTTTACCAAGTCCCCGTTTATCCCTATTGAGCATCCCATTGATCTAAGGTAGTCATGGAAATAAAAATGTTGCAGGAAACAAAAAACGGACATAGACATATTATAAATTTTGAATTTGAAGTGAATTCTTGGGTTTCTGAAGGTCGCCATCTTGGATGGAGAGAAATGTTTATTTTCCATTTTTCTTTCATGCCAGGGGCGAATAAACAAACATGGTCATGCGCACTGAACCAGTACAACGTTCACAATAGCTCCGCCCACTTAATCCGGAGGATTTTTCCGGGGCCACGAGCATTCGATAAGCCGTCTTGTAACGATGGATTTCATTGGCTGGGACAATCCACGCATGCGCGCGCCGCAACGACTGATCCTTTCCAGGAGTTCTGGTCATATAGTAAGTGACCGTTGAACCATTCGTTTGGAAAAGAAAAAAATAAAAAACCTGGATAAAGGATCAAGTCTTTTTTCATCTTTTATAGATAAAAACCCCATTTATCGTCGGCACGACACGTGGTGGACAGAATCGATAAGATCCAGCCTTTCGTCTAGTCAAGCGAGTTCCCCAAATTAATAGATGCCACTGACGACACGACCGTCAAACTACAATTTACGGTCCAACAACGAGGCACCAGGTGTAGAAGAGCAGGACAACGTCGAAGTTGATCAAGAACTGATACAGCAGAATAACATTGTTGAAAATCAGAGAGAAGAAGCCGACCAACAAAATAACGAAGGTACTTCTCAGGTACAAAACCTATTTAAAAACAAAATGGCTAGTGTTTTTAGGTTAGAGAATTTTAAGGGAGATGGCTCCCAAGACATTAAGTCGTTCCTGAAAAGGTTTGACCAGTACAAGGGTTGTACGGGTATAAGTGATACACAAGCATTAGCCACTCTGGCGTGGCATCTGGAAGGTACGGCTCGGTTGTGGTTCGAAAATAAAGATCCTCAGCCCACAACTGAGCAAGAACTGAAAGATGCACTTTATGCAAAGTTTTCAATAGACAAACCGATGAACATGCAAATATATACAATGAAGCAAGCTAAAAGTGAGTCAACACAAGACTTTCTGCGCAGACTTGAAAGTGAAATATTCAAGACAAACTGTAACATCAGTAGTGACATCCAAGTGCAAATTGCCTTGAATGGAATGGATCGGGCTGTCGGCTCGGCCATAAGCACTCACGCCCCAAAAGATTTGGATGAAGTGAAAAGACTATGTAATAGGATGGGATCTATTCAGCAGCAGGAGGTTTCTGTGGCTCAAGCCACTCTACCATCCAAATTAGAGACGGCCATGGACGTCTTAACAGCAGCGGTGGCCCAGCTATCTACAAGATTAGAAGACAGAGCAAGTCAACAAAAAGAAAGGAGGTCAACCGACACAAATGGACAAGACATAGAGTGTTCGAGATGTGGAGGTAGGTGTTTTTCTTCGTCTTCATGTAGGGCAATGGGTAAAACATGCTACAAATGTAACAAATTGAACCACTTTGGCAATAAATGCAGATACATACCTGTCTCCAATAATAGGCAGCAGCAGGGTCCGTCTCGCCCTTATAACGGTCCTCGTCCGTCCAATGGTCATCGTCGTCCGTCTAATGGTCCCCGCCAGTATTATGGGTATCAGCAATAGGGATTCGCGCCTGTCTGCAGGGCTGATCCTATCAGTCCAGTAGATGGGCACACCAAAGGTCCTCAGTGGAATCAGGACGTAGAAAGCAAACAACCATCAAGTAGTGCACATCATGCAGCCACTTTTAAGCCCAAAACTCCCATTAATCATGCATCACAAGAAAAACATAAATATTCATGGGATCAAAGCTCAAGCAGAGAAAGCACATGGGATAATACTGGTGACTTTGTCAAGGTGTGTGCAAATTTTACCACGAACATGGTGAAAAATACTGCCACAGTGTCTGTTAACCAGAAAAGGACTAACGCTTTGTGCGATTCTGGGGCATCTGTGTCATGTATGTCAAAATTATTTTTTGAAAAAACCTTTCTTGACAACAAACCCAGTATTAATCCATGTCATATAAGATCTATAGTAGGCGTTGGTGGTACACATCATGCAGTTATAGGAGTTGTAAACATTGAGGTAAAGCTCGGCACATTAGGCCTGTGCTACCCCTTTTATGTTATTGAAGATCTCCATCACACGCTTATATTAGGACATGACTTCATGGAAGCACATGACGTCACACTGGATTTTAAGGGTAAAAAGATGGTCATTCAAGACAATATAAAGGTTTGCCATTTACACACAAATAATGGTTATGCAAGAACAAGAAAGCCTGTCACTCTACCTGCCAATTCCGAAATAGACATTCAGGTCAAAGTTGCTAGGGTATCTTCGGACGAAGAAGTTCTGTTAGAACCCTTAGCCAAACTTGCCAATGAAAACATTTTGGGCGCTAAATGTTTAGTCAAAGTAACCAAAGGCAAATCTGTGCTCCGTTTAATTAACCCAAATGATCATGATATCTATTTAAAGGGCAATAAGGTACTAGCTATTGTTTCTCAAGTAGAAAAAGAAAATATCTTTTCTCTTAGTGCTACTTCGCATGAACCAAACAATAGGGAAAACACAAAGTCTGTACCAAAATTTCACTTTGATTTATCAGATTCGGATTTAGATGAGCAACAAAAGGAAAAACTGCTAAAATTCTTGGAAACAAATAATGACCTTTTCTCTTCAGGGTTACATGATTTAGGCCAAACGCATTTACAAACACACACAATAGATACTGGAGACGCCCCTCCAGTCAAAATTCCTTTCTATAAACAAACCCCAGAAATGAGGAGGGAAACGAAACGACAGACCGATGACATGCAACAACATGGCATTATCAAGGAAAGCAACTCTAATTGGCACTCTCCTGTAGTTTTAGTCAAAAAAGCTAATTCAAATGAATACCGCTTTGCGGTAGATTATAGAAAGCTGAATAAAATAAGCAAGCCCCAAGCCTACCCTTTACCTAGACTGTCTGACATCTTTGATGCCATAGGGGAAGCAAATGCACAGTTTTTTACCTCCCTTGATCTTGGTAAAGCTTTTTGGCAAGTCCCCCTAAGCGAGGACAGTAAAGCCAAAGCTGCTTTCATAACGTACGACGGAATATTTGAGTTCCAAACAATGCCTTTTGGTCTTTCTGGGGCCCCGTCCAGTTTTCAGCATCTGATGATGAAGGTTCTAAGAGGTATATCATGGAAATATGTTCTATGTTATGTAGATGACGTCATTATTTTCTCATCTTCATTCGAACAACACTTGCTTCACCTCGAAGAAGTTTTCAGCCGGCTGCGAAAAGCAGGCTTGAAATTATCTCCTGCCAAATGTCACTTTGCTAAAAAGAAACTACATTATCTTGGGCATGTGATCAGTAAAAATGGAATCGAAACAGACCAGAAAAAGATTGAAAAAATTCAAAATTTGGTAGCTCCAAAAGATCAAAAAGGTGTCAAAAGTCTGCTTGGGCTTACAAATTATTACAAAAAGTTTGTAGCTAATTATAGTCAAATTTGTGCACCCTTGTTTGAACTTCTAAAAAAGGGGACATCATTCAGTTGGTCGCAAGAATGCGAACACTCATTGAATACATTAAAGGAAGCTCTAACATCAGCTCCAATTCTGGCTTTCCCAAATATGAATAAACCATTCATCCTCACTTGTGACGCATCCCGTTCTGGTCTTGGTTTTATCCTCGGGCAATTAGATGAAAACAAAAAAGAAAGGGTTATAGAATTTGGGGGTAGGGCTCTTCATGGTTCGGAGAAAAACTATTCAGTTTCAGAGATAGAATGTTTGGCTATAGTCGAGGGTGTCAAGGCTTACAAGGCATATCTTTCCACGGACATTCCTTTCACGATCATAACAGATCACAAAGCTCTTACATGTTTAAATTCAATGACAAATTCCCAAAATGGCCGGCTTGCTAGATGGGCATTATTTTTGCAAGGCTTTAGATACAAGGTAGTGTATCGCAAGGGCATACACAATGCCGCTGATGCACTTTCTAGGCTTACCCAGGAAGCACAGGCAAATACTGACCCGCAACAGGAGAGCGAAAGTTCTATGTTCGCTTTGTCTACCGAACAAACCCAGTCCCTAAATGTAGAATCTTATAGCCCCGATGAAATTCAAAACACCAAACTAAAGGCTACTTCATACTCACTGGAAAACACATTTGGCAATAATGTAGATAAAAACCAAGGAGTCTATAATGAAAAAGGTGTTAACGACATCCCATTTGTTTCTGACCATAAGGAGTCTGAGCAAAAACAGTTTTTAGAAGTAACCTTCGAATATGAAGACCATAACAATGTCCTTTCAATAGACACAGAGCAAAATAATGATTTTGACCCTGGGACAGATGATAATGACCCACTTGAACTTAGCCAGCTGCAAAAACAATGTCCCGACTTTAAACATATTTATGATTATTTGGTAAACAATGAACTCCCAGAAGAAGAAAAACTTAGGCGCACTGTACTTATAGAGAAAGAATATTATGACTTAGTAGACGGCATTCTTATTCACAGATTTCAACCTAGAAGCAAAAAGAAACCAATTGAAGAAAAGTTCATATTCCAAACTGCACTCCCAAAAACGTTAAGACTTAAGGTAATGCAACAATTCCACGATGGTAACGGGCATTTTGGTTTTAAGAAAACATATGCAGCCATACACGCTAAGTATCATTGGCCACGAATGTTCCAGGAAATAACCGACTTTGTAAAAACTTGTGACAGGTGCCAAAGAGCTAAACGGGAGGCGCATCCAAATACAACGCCATTAAACCCCCTTCCTGTAGCGAAGGTATTTGAACGACTCCATATTGATCTAGTTGGACCACTGCCAAAGACCACGACAGGGCACGAACATATATTGGTTTGTGTAGATAGTTTCTCCAGATGGGTAGAAGCATTTCCCTTGCATGACCAGTCGGCAGCAACCATTGCCAGAGTCTTGCATGATGAAATTTTCTGTCGATTTGGTGCACCCGTCAGTATCGTTACGGACCGAGGTAGAAACTTTTTGTCCAAACTAGTCAATGCAGTATGCGAAATATACAAAGTATCAAGGCATATGACAGCCAGCTACAATCCTAGGGCCAATGGTTCTGTGGAACGCCAGAACGCTAGTATTGCACAAACGATACGCATGTATATTAGCAAAGATCAAACCGATTGGCATCTGTTACTCCCGACTGCTCTAATGGCAATTAGGTCAGCACCTAATACTGAAAGCTCAGGGTTCAGTCCATTTAAAATGTTGTTTGGCGGAGAAATGAGGCTTCCTTTTGACACGTCTCTTATTCCAAGAGAGACTTTAGGACCAGAAGCTAAAACACACGTAAAACAATTAATGGATAGGTTAAAACATATTCATGAACAGGCTGCACAAAATACAGAACTAACTCAAGCTGAAAGCAAACAAAAACATGACACAAAGGCAAAACCATCAAACTTTTTGTTAGGAGAGCAAGTATTGCTGAAAGTGAATAAACACCGTCAAGGTTATTCAAAGAAGTTTGACGACAAGTTTAAGGGTCCATATTATATAAGGGAAAAAGGCCCGTTCGATACCTATAAGATTGCAGACTGCCAAAGCAACAAGTTAGTCCGAAATTTCATTAATGCTAAAGATCTAAAAAGGTACTACGACCCTCTTAACTACAGAATTGAACCGCAGCCGGATGACGGTGCGGACGCTGAGAGTGATGATGACACAATTGTTTATGATTATAATGAGCCTCAGACAGAAAACATGGGCAATGAATCATTAACGCAAAATTCAGGGACTCCACGAGATGAACAGCAACAAAACATTTATGACAACCCTGAACAAAATAGGGATCTACCACAACAGCAAGATGACAAAACATGGTACACTGCAAATAGAATACTAAAACAAAGAAAAGTAGGTCAAAATATATTGTACTTAATTGAATGGGCTAATAGTACAGCTAAACCATCTTGGGAAGACGAGAAAGATGTGACAGACGAACTAAAAAGACAGTTCTATATAAAACACACACGGGCAGGTAAACGAAGAAAGAGACCCTACAGGTACTTCGATTAAATATAAATTGATAATATTAAATCTGTCAAATGGGTTCATGGGTTTAACACTTATAAATATTAATGCTTTTTAAAATGGCATGATATTCCTATCTGTAGTATGAAAATTTCACACTTTCTGTACGAACTGTAAGGTGAAACTGATCCACTCCTGACCTAGATCTTGTTTAACATTCTGAACAACAGGTGAAATTCACTCAACGTAGGGAGGCCAAAACCTTAAGAATTCTTGTAAAGATTTCTGATATTAGTGCTAGAATTAGCTAGACAGGCCATCTACTAATTCACCGGACAAACTACGCCCTTTTTCCCCTTTTTATTTCTAGTGGCATGGAGTGGATTCCAGTTGACCTTCATCGTCCTACTGATTTTCTGTACTACAGCGGTGTCAAGTACCCTATCGCCCGAGTTACAGAGACTGAATTATGGTGTGTTGTTCGAAGCCCAGTCACATATTCAGATGTCGAAGGAAACATGGATTCACACATTTGAAGTCCAACTGCCCAAACAATTGAACATGATTAAATTGTCGGGATGTAATAGAGACAGAGATACTTGCTCGGTAGTAAATGCTGTCTTATTAGAGGTGAATCAGATAAGACAAGAGACTGAACTTGTCCTCAATCATACAATAGAGAGTATAGAAAATCTTGTACCAGAACGTAATCGTATAATTAAACCTAGGACAGCCCGATCTATCCTTCCCCTGATAGGCGATTTATCTAAAACTCTCTTCGGGACGGCCACTACAGAAGATGTGCAAATGTTAGCTAAACATATAAATGCTCTAAATAGACTCACCAATAAAGTAGTCAAATCTGTACAACAACACGAGGATCATTTGTCCTCCTATATTCAAACGGTTGATGATAGGATCACAAACATTGTTAAGGGAATTAAAGAAAATGAACTAGCAATCACCCATATTCACACACAATTATACGAAACGTTTGATAACTTAGAACGATCATTCACCACAATGAGTGTCCTTTTATCAAAACAAATTGAAAAATCAAGAAAACTAGAATCAATCTTCCAAGAACTCAGAGAGGGCATTTTTGACCTAGTAGAAGGGAAATTATCTCCTCACCTTATTTCCCCTAAGACTATGCTACAGTGCATCCAAGACATTCAAAACATACTACACAGTAAATTTAATGGTTTCCATCTTATTTACACCGACCCTAATGACATCTATAAAAATGTTCAGAGTATCTATGCACGTAAGGGCCGAAAGCTATTCATTTCTGTCAAATTTCCGGTGTCCCCTTTTCCGGCCCCACTAACATTATATAAAGTCCTGTCTTTTCCAGTCCCTATCAATCAAACATCAAATCATGCAACCCATTTAGTCGATCTCCCTGAATTCATTGCTTTGACTAATGACATGCAATACTATACCTTACTAACCTCCAAGGATGTTACTGAATGTGAAAATTCAAGGGTCCAGGTATGCAAATTTACTAAAGTTTTAACGCCAATTACATATTCTTCCTGTATCCTTGCGCTTTTCAAAAACGATAAATACCTAATAAAACAACAGTGTGATTTTCGCGTCTCATTAAACCACTTACAAAGACAAATGGTCTACTTATCCCATACCTCTATATTGGTATACAGAATCGATATTCTTGAGCTCGACTGTAAAGCAGGCAAAAGAATGGTGCAAGGCTGTCAATTCTGCATCATGGATATACCATGTGAATGTTCAGTGTCTACGACAGAGATGTACCTACCACCAAGACTCTCAGTCTGTCACAAAAACACGACCAGCAAACTGCACTCGGTTAACCTCGCGTTACTGCAGCAGTTTTTTAACGACTCATCATTGAAAACTATAGAAAGCAACTCCCTTTTTGAAAACCCGCTGAAAGCGAATGTACCTAACTTCCAAGTTTATAAACACGACATGCATGATATTATTGCAGATGACAGGAAAGGACATCTCAGTTTACAAAAAATGGCCGAGTCCGCAAAGAATGAATCTATGATATTTCGGTCACTGACCGAGCCTCTTCTTTCCGGAGATATTGCCATTAACCAGACGTGGCCGTCAATGGATAACATAATTCTGTATGTTACGTCGGCAATAGCTATGTTTTCCCTTTGTGCATTTATTGTCACGTTTTTGAAATTACGCAAAATCCTACTAGTCGTGGCTGTTTTGCAAAATATGCACACCAATAAAGCTTATGCATCAACCGTTCCATCACTCGTTTATAATAACGTTAACACAACGCCAGTCCCAACAAATTTTCTCTTTGAAATAGATCTCACCACGGATCATTACATTTTAGCTGTATGCATTATTATCCTCTTAATACTTATTAGTAAAATCATATACAAGTTAATAAACAAATGTAAAACAACTGTACTCTTGGCGGAACTAACAAATGGGGATACATGTGTTCATATTCCACTCAGAACTCTAGCAGTGTGTCCCACCTACTGGACTATAAAGGTTCCAAAAGAGGTGTCTATTATCTCTATCCGTGGGCTAATCTCCCCGGTGGTACACTTCGAATGGGACCAATTTGAAATGATAAATAAACTTACAGAAAAACGAGTCAATGTTAAAAACAATTTTCCAATTTCTATGTTTAAAGGAAGAAAGATAAGACATATCTTGTCCACAACATATTGTGTATATTTCTATGTAAGACATGAGAATCTTTTGTTGCCAATTTCGTAAATACCCATTGCTATACATGTGACAAAGAGTAACACCTTAGCTACCTTCTTCAACAGAAATAGTTGATAACGAATTGAAAATTAATTACTATAAAGTATGTATGTGTATATGAAAAATACTTGTTGTTAGCTATCATCGACTAAAGTTTGCATCTTACGAGCGTGAAGAGTGAGGCTACTTAAATGCAACGGCATACACCAGGTAGCGCCTCAACACGTAACTGGGTGTTTATTCATTGGTCGATAAAGGCAATACAAGTACGTCGGTAGAAGAAGGTTTACCTATTGTATGTAATATGTAGTGTTTTACTTGTTTTATGTATAATGATTACATGTTTCAGATTTGAACTGTTCACTTTATAGGAATAAAGTAAAATTGGGGGAGGAGGTGGTGTTATGCAGTAAAATTTGATGCAGCAGTATTAACAACAACAACAACATTAATAACGGTGATAATAATAATAATAATAAAGAAGAAAACCAATGATAATAATCATCAAAAGATAATGATAATGGTAAATGTAGAAAAAGATCAGCCTGCAAAATTATTCGCATACAAAAAAAAAAAAATAAATAAATTCCTTGGCTAGATTGGTTATCACTCATGAACAGCTATTATCTTCTTGTCAAGCTGGCTTAGGCTTAGAATTCTCAGTTTAAGAAGTTTCCTTTGTGCTTGTATACACATGTCAGTCGGCTCGGTCTTTGGGGTAGGCATTACTGACGCAACAAGTAATTAACTGAGCTTTTATCACCAAGCCATTAATACCCACAAAAATTTGATACGAAACAAACAAGGAAAAAGTAAACTATTTTTTTGTAAATTTAAAAATATTGTCAAAAATGTGTTCATATCAAAATAATAATTTTCAATCCAAAATCCAGAGAATGAGAGCTTTATTTTGGTACTAAATATGAATATACCTTTCAACAAATAGGGGAAATGTAATTTCGCACAAGTTTTATACATTAAACCCTACCCGTCTATGCATATAAATCATATTGGTTCCATGGGGCGGTAGGGCTTGCGATGTCATTTCATCACAATGTCGGGTAGATGTCACACAAAATTGAGATGACCGATACCGTGTTGATTGGGACGTTAACTCTAAAATCAAATGTGTCGGGCGATATTCCGTATTCAATGTATCACCACGGAATCCCCATTTTTGTCCTTAAACCGTAACCGGTTTCAACATTATACCACATAAATTCCTACCCGACATCCCATTCCCGAGATAGTAATGATGGAAACTGTGGGGTTCCCCTGGGTAGGAGTATTCCGTTTCTTTTCCCAAAAATCCCCTTTCTCTTGTGTAGCATAGGCTGATACGCAAGAGGTATGCAGGATGCCATATTACATTTATCCCTGGTTCGATTCCCACTTGTCACCATCTCATGTACCAGCTTTACCAAGTCCCCGTTTATCCCTATTGAGCATCCCATTGATCTAAGGTAGTCATGGAAATAAAAATGTTGCAGGAAACAAAAAACGGACAGAGACATATTATAAATTTTGAATTTGAAGTGAATTCTTGGGTTTCTGAAGGTCGCCATCTTGGATGGAGAGAAATGTTTATTTTCCATTTTTCTTTCATGCCAGGGGCGAATAAACAAACATGGTCATGCGCACTGAACCAGTACAACGTTCACAATAGCTCCGCCCACTTAATCCGGAGGATTTTTCCGGGGCCACGAGCATTCGATAAGCCGTCTTGTAACGATGGATTTCATTGGCTGGGACAATCCACGCATGCGCGCGCCGCAACGACTGATCCTTTCCAGGAGTTCTGGTCATATAGTAAGTGACCGTTGAACCATTCGTTTGGAAAAGAAAAAAATAAAAAACCTGGATAAAGGATCAAGTCTTTTTTCATCTTTTATAGATAAAAACCCCATTTATCGTCGGCACGACACTAATATAAAGTTCATGTGTTCGTTTTATCGCACACACACCGAGATGAGTACTATTTCCGATGAATGACACATACCCTATGCTATTATTTTCCTTTTGTTTTCCCGCTTGTTGTCAAGTAACGTCATCGTTTGACGTACGGCGGCAAAATAAACGCTTACGTCGCGTCATTTAGCGGGTGGTTGTTTCAAAAGTGCGTAAAGAAAAAGCGAACCAGTTATTTGGCAAAAATATGTATATTCTATCGGCAAGATGTGTTTTCATGGGGTCAAAATGACACTACATAGATAAAGATTTAGTTAGTACATGCAGAATTCGCTTCGTTTCTAATTCGTCCGTAATAAAGCCAACTACGGAACCCGGGAAGGGACATGATTTTTTTTTATTCTATAAGTTGTGCGCACAAGATAATGTTCGGACAACATATTATCTTGTGCGGAAAACATATTATCTTGTCCGCACAACATATTATCTTGTGCAAACAAGATATTATCTTGTCCGCACAAGACATTAAGTTGTGCGAACAAGATATTATCTTGTTCGGACAACATATTATCTTGTGCGGAAAACATATTATCTTGTCCGCACAACATATTATATTGTGCAAGCAAGATATTATCTTGTTCGCACAACTTAATATCTTGTGCGCACAAGATATTATCTTGTCCGCACAAGATATTATCTTGTGCAGACAAGATAAAATGTTGTGCGAAAAAGATAATATTTTGTCCGCACAAGATAATATCTTGTTCGCACAACTTCCCAGATCTATGTTGTGCAAACAAGATAATATATTGTGCGAACAAGATATTATCTTGTGCGCACAAGATAATATGTCCGCACAAGATAAATTTTGTTGTCCGCACAAGATAATATCTTGTCTGCACAACATAGATCATGTGCGGACAAGATATTATCTTGTTCGCTCAACTTAATATCTTGTGCGCACAACATATTAAAAAGATTTCATGTCCCTTCCCGGGTTCCGCACCAAACGGCTTTAGAAACACTGAGGTATTTTTATATTCGTCCGTGCTTTTTAGCTTAGCGCTTTTTTTTTAAACTTTATTTATTTCTCCAAACTTTGAATCATGCTTTCTGAACCAAAACAGTGTTTCATTGTTCTGAGCCTTCATATTCATCACCAGCACAACTAACAAGTTCTTTTTATATCAGCTATCAGATTGATGTCATATCGGGCCTCCGTGGCCTAGTGGATAAGAGCGCTTACTCTAAATCATTAGGTCTCTCACCGCTGTGGGTTCGAGCCTCGCTCGGGTCAAATGTAAGACGCCAAGTTCTGCAACAGTAGGTCAGGTGGTTTTTTCTCCGGGTACTCTATAAACGTGAACATTAAGCTCCCTGTCGCAACCAGACACCGTCGTGATATGACTGAAAAATTGTTGAAAGCGACGTTAAACCCGAATTCACACACACAATTCTCCGGGTACTCCGATTTTCGTCCACCTCAAATTAACGATCGGCTCGATATGAGTGAAATAATCGTGAAAGGGCCGTAAAACCAAAACCAATCTTCATCGTACTCTGGAAACAGAACATAGAGAGAGAGAGAGAGAGAGAGAGAGAGAGAGAGAGAGAGAGAGAGAGAGAGAGAGAGAGAGAGAGAGAGGTGGCATTTGGATCGTTTTTTTTTTATCTGTTCTTCCACGTCAGGGCCTGCATGTATCGGATCCTCTGGTTTCACATCCCACTATAAGATGAATATAAATGCACACGCACCAATAAAAAAGAACTTCGACAAAAGTTACAAGAAATACTCGACATCATGAACGATATTCGTAAAATATCCACAAAAGAAGCATTTAAGATTTGTTTGTTTTTACTGGAGTTAAACGGCCCAGTCAACATTATTTTAGGTCATTTTTAGCCGGCCATTTTATCTATCCACACTTCCTGGGCAGGCTTATATGTAAGCGGTTAACCAGTACAGTGAAAATTCTTTCGCCGGAAAGTGACAACTGCCCTTCTTGAATCAGCGGAAGGGAGAAAATGACCGTAGAAAAGATTTCATGTTCAAGATTTCATGATCAAGTCTCCACAAAAGAATGTTGCGGACCCCGGCAGGTATCGAATCCGCGCCCGCCTGATCAGCAGTAACACGCGCATCCGACTGAGCTACCTAGGCCGGCCGAAACATTTAAGAGATAAATTGCTAGAGCCCATACGCAAAAGCGTTTGGTGGGATGGATGCAGGGCCCTTCGCGCTGTTTTCTTTTTTTTTTTTGTGTTTCGGGCTGTGGAAGACACTTATTGCTTGTTTCGGGGTTGGACAGCCTCAGAATTTTCCGCAACTTCTCGCTCTGTCAATTGAATATTTTGTCAGGTCTTTTGTTCAGGAAGAATGCATGGACAGAGGTCAAGAACACGATACGAGTGCCAGAGCTGCAGAAGGGGCCTACACATCAACTGCCGACAAAACGATGACAGTGATTTTAATAATCAATTGCACTTTATGACGTAGTCTATACACTACTAAGTTCCACTTTATGAAGGGAAAGTGGAGTTGACAAGGGTTTACATTACTTTTCTTATTTTTGCTTACGAACACTCGTAGGTAATGGGTACTCGATAGAGCCACCCCAAATTTTCTTAGATAGTTCGAACGAGCACCGAAATGGCTGCAAGCGTTAGTTCCAAATCACTGAGGCAGTTCGAGCGATCAACAAAAACCCATCGGTATCACATCATTGGTGTAGTGCGACGGAGCTCCAGGAGTCTATGTACTCGATGGATATTGCATCAATGAGGCAGGTCGAATGAGCAACAATAGTCTATGCATTCGTTACATGTTTTGTTTTGTTTGATTTGAGGTTTAACGTCCCCGTCAACACTGTAAAGGTCATTTTGGAGACGTTGCTTCCAATTTTGTGGGACTTTTACCCAACATTGAGATGAAATGACATCTCAAGCCCTGTCGCCCAATGAAACCAATAGGGTTTATTAGCATGGACGGTCCGCCTCGCACCGCGGTTCCTGGACAGGCTTAGATCCTCTAAGCGGTTTACCAGTACTAGTGTGCGGGCCGGATTCAGCTCTGCGTGGAAGCATCGTGCAGCCCATATATTTCTCCAAGCCCCTGTGGGCGGGGGCGAATTCGTTACATGTAATACCGTGTGAAATGGTCTTTTGTGCACACGATGCGACCTTATATATACTGTTTCATTTTCTTATTTTATTTTATGTGTTATTGTCGCTATTTAGGATAACCCCTGCTTACATTTTAAGCCTAGAGAGTTAGATAGAGCTAGATATTTTTGCAAGTATGTAGGTGTGTTTGAGTATTAGGTCCCACCAACAGCAAAGATCCTACGGAGACGGGACCTCGGTTTAATGACTCGTCAGAAAGTCTAGAGAAGCCCGGGATCGAAACCGCGACCCCTGGTTTATGAGGCGAGTAGCATATCCACTTCTAGTAGAGATTTTATTGAATCCTAATTTCACTCAACATTTCTGAAACTCAGAAATAGAAAATTTTTCGTGTAATCTGAAGGTTTCAAATTTAATTCGATATATACACAAATAAGATCTCAAAATAAAAAAAAGCTAAAAGGTTGCCTTTGGAAAGAACAAAGAACACATAATAGAGCGAAAATCGGAGATTGGTTTTATTGAGTCTCTTCATATACAGCATTCTAGTTTGCAAGGCTGCATACACCCCTAGCGCCGGCTTGAGTGGTATTTGATTTTCAATGTTACCAGAATGGGCTCAATGATCCCAAACGAAAAGAAAATATAATCTGCACTATGAAGCTCCGCTGCCTTTCTTTTCACGTTAACCGTAACATTTTTTTCTTGACCACCTTCAAATTGTCCAGCAGAAAGAACGGGCGCGCTTCGTTTTTTTTCAATTGTTTCTTTGTTGTTTTTTTTGTGGGGAGGTGTGGGGGTGGTTTTGGTTTTACGGCCCTTTCAAGATTATTTCACTCATATCGAGCCGATCGTTAATCAGAGGTGAGCGAAAACTGGAGTACCCGGAGAAAAACCACCTGGCCTTCAGTTGCAGAACTTGGCGTCTCACATATGACCCTAGCGAGGCTCGAACCATCAACCACAGCGGCGAAAGACCTAATGATCAAGAGTCAGCGCTCTTAACCACTAGGCCACGGAGGCCCGACGTGCTTCGTTTTTACATTATCATTTGAGCCAACGCACGAAAAACTGGCCTGTGCATCTAACAATGACGCAGATCTTATAGGCCAAATCTGACCTGAATCATCGCTGTCCGCCACATAGAAACTTTCTATACGAAACGGGTGATCTGAGTCTTTGCTGGTCGTACGGACAATTCTGTTTTGTTACATGGTGACAAAGTGGTGAAAAAAATGATTACCAGATCCGACCGTCACTTCGAATTTGATACGATTCAGAGGAATGCAAGGTCTGAATAAATTTTAGATTCGAGAAGGACATTTATTATTTTCTCCAATGTGGCTAGGAACTGATCCCGTAGATACCAATGAGAAAGTCCGTTGCTATAAAGATGGGGTATATAATATTCTGTGGTCCTCTGTTTCGAAAAGAAGTCGGTCAGGAGTGCGCTTCATTTACTTATCCCCGAAATTATCTCAAATACCTAGTAATTCGAACAATTGCTGGGCCAAGGCCAAGGGGAAAATACATTCTTCTATATGAGTCGGTGAGGTCAACATAAAAAAATACAATTAATGCGACAAACAATGAATGAGACAAACAACTCAGCAAAAAGCTATTGTTTCAAGTGCAACAGTTTTATTTCTTTATTCCTTTCTTTCTTACTTCATTATGATAAGTCTATTTTCTTATTTTCCATTTTTCACAATAGTAAACATTGTTTTGTCGTGTTCAAACCCTAAGAAAAATGAGGACAGCATCCAAAGATGCATTTCTGCGTCTTCGATAACTGCATTTACACTCAGTGATGTAAAGTGGTCTTTTAAAACATGTGTACAAAACACTGCCATACCATTCGTTACGTGATAATGTGAAAATAATAATCCATAATAGAAGTGCAAGATATCTATGCAAATTGCCGAATACTTTTTGAAAGACCCCGCGGGAAATAAATGAACGTCATCTGGATAACGTCGCGTTCAGTTTGGTTCCACTGACGTTGCTAAGACTGATATACAAGACGCAGTGTAACGTTGTACGTTTGGCACTTTCCAGTAAATGACGTTGGCAAGTGGTAAGACAGGATCCCAGCCGCAAAGGGGCCAGGTTGCAGAGTGTACATAATCTTCTGAAACTAGCACAGCCATGTTACCAGGATGTCTGAGGAAAGGCAGCCAAAGAAAATTCTCTATGAAGAATTAGAAACAGGAAAAAGCTCCCATGTAGGTCAGAAGAAGCGTTACAAGAACACTTGCAAAGCCCCCCCCCCCCACCCCCCACCCAATCCCCATCGAACACACGCCCTCAAGGACTTCAACATACCAACAGAGTCATGGGAACAAATTGCACAGGACCGAGCAAAGTGACGAGGCCTCATCAGAAGAGGTGCTAGTGGATATGAGGCAAAAAGAATCAGCGAAGCCGAACAGAAACGTGCACAGCATAAAGCCATAGCTAATGCACCCCCCCCCCCCCCCACCACCACCACCACCCCCCTAACCTCTGTTGCTCTATCAGCAAAAGACAGTTCAGAGCAAGAATTGGTTTCATTAGCACAAACATTAGCATATCTCGCATGTGATTAAGATTCATTATTGTCAGTAATGACAGACTTAGTCCTGAACTCATGACCTTCCATACATTACGCTACGCTGCTTTCCTGTAAGGTCATGAGTCCCAACCGCGAAAAACTGGAAATTCCGTTAAGAAACGGGAAAATCACTGGTTTTATAATGTTATTCGATATAGGTCACAGAACTGTATTGTTCCTTGTCGTTCTCATTTCAAAATAAGCCCAAAAATATTCAATATTATCCTAAAAATATCCACGAAGCGTTAGGTACTGTTTTTTATCCGTCCACCATATTGGATTTCACTTCGGGATGTTTCGATTCCTGCCGAAACCAGTGACGTCACTGTTCGCGGAAAAACTGATCTGAATAGAACAAATCAAACATAGCCGTTGTTTGCGTTGCGTGTTGCCGGGGATTTTTTTTAAAGAGAAACAGAGGTTTTTAGCATTCTGTCACTCATTTGAAATTAGAAGCTGTAGTGGTTTCGACTATATCACATGGTTTTGCTTTGTCTGCGTAGTTGTAAAAGGAAAGGCAATTTCTTCAAGGAAAGAATCAAGCAAAGGGACACCCTATCCAATTATACCCTACCCTATACACACCCTCCTCATACCACCCCTAGCCTCTACCCACCCCTATCATACCACTACTCCTACCCTACCTTATCCCCTACCCCCTTCCCCTACAATACCCCTACCCCTTTCCCCTACCATACACCATCCAACTAACCCTACACCTACCTCACCACTTCCCATACCCCAGCCCCTACCCTTTACCATACCCCAGCCCTTACCCCTACCCCTTCACCTATCATACCCTTCCCCAACCCTATCCATTCCCATACCCTACCACATACCCATCCCCTTTCCCTCGCACCTACCCCTTCCGCTTCCATACCCCTAACCCCTACCTACCCACCCGCTACCATACCAATATCCATACCATAGCCACTACCTCTTACCCATACCCTATCACTTCCCCTACCATGCCCCATACCCCTACCCTACCCCCATCCCATACCAGAGCCCCTACCTCTTACCCCTACCCCTTCCGCTACCCATACCATACCACGCCTCCTACCCCTACACTTACCCTACCCCTACCCTAACCTACCCACATCCCATACCACAGCCCCTACCTCTTACCCCTACCCCTTCGGCTTCCCATACCCTACCACGCCCAATACCCCTACATTTATCCTACCGACCCCTACCCTACCCCCATCCCATACCCCAGCCCATACCCCTTCCTTTGCAATACCCCCGCCTACCCAAACCATACCCCTACCCAACCCCCTATCAGCCCCTTACACCTATCCTACCACATTCCCCTACCCCTAACCCTACCTTCCCACCCAATATCCCTACCCTTTCGCATATCCCAGCCCCTACTCCTTACCACTACACTACCCCTTACCACTACCAGACCACCTACCGCACCCAACCCTACTGTCGGCCCTCGCCCATTGGGGCTTTGAAAATAGATTGGGAGCATCATGCTGACCGCACTCGAGTACTGGTAAACCTCTTAGAAATCTAAGCCTGTCCAGGCAAAGTGGTGCGAGTCGGACGGTCCATGCATATAAACTCTACCCTTTACCATACCACAGCCCTTACTCCTACCCCCTTCCGCTATCATACCCATACCCCAACCCTATCCATTCCCATACCCATCCCCTTTCCCTCACACCTACCTCTTCCGCTACCATACCCCTACCTACCCCATACCCTTACCCCTATCCTAACCCACTCTACCCCCTACCTTACCCTAACAGTAACCTCTACCCTACTCCCATCCCTACAATACCCTATCCTACCTCTACCCCACTCCTGCCCCTACTGCTACCTTACTCTTACTCCTATCCTACCCTTCCCTATCCTACCACTACAGCAATAAGGCTGTGCCTCAGTTCATATCAGTAAATTACTCCATTTTCAGTTCTAGAAACTGCAGATTCTCAGCAACAAGGTCAAACACATTTATTATTGCCCCCTCCGAGTATTCCAAGCAGACAGACAATAAATTCTCATTGCATGCAGTTTTTATGAACCCGCGAGGGTCCATAATTGGTGAAATTGGTGAAATAAACAATTCTATTCTATTCTCATACGCGGTACGGAGAATCAAGTACTGGGTTTTATGTTTGCCTTTACGATCATCACCGGGATTCACCGGACAAATTACGGAAATGAACGGCCATATTGTTTACATCGGCGACCCTGTACAGAGTCGCGTTTTGTGAAAAGTTAACGTTTACATACACTTACAGGTTAAAAACAAGAAAGCTGCTTTGCCAAACGTAAGATTTGTGTGTTATTCATCATATGATATTATCCTTTTTATTGAACATACCACCAATATTGAATATTGGTGTGATTTTCAGAATTTCCAGTTTTTGTATGGAAGGACACAAGACCCTACGGAGTGACTGAACGTCAGTAGGGTCTTGTTGTACAGGACTATGACAGACTATTAATAGCTCTCTCAACGCTGTGGTTCTCGCCTCGCTATGCAAAGGAAGGTAAGCTGTGGCTTCACCAGGTACTCTGGTATTCGCAACCCTCTGATTGACGGTCGGCTGGAAGTAAGCGAAATAATCTATTAAAGGGTCGTAAACCCTCCCACCCACAAAAGATTCAGATCAGCTATCTACTTACCCAGTGTAAATAAGGCCTTCACTTTATGCACCATGAAGATCTAGCTAGTTTTCGCTGAACACACATTTTCTTGTCGTGCCTCATATATCGTGCCTCACTAAAATCACATAACATCACTGTGTTCAAATGAATAAGGTCATGTCGTTAATATTTAAGAAATGAAATTTATTTTTCTGCAGTTCATGGAAGAATGAACGCAGTAGGTCGCGTGCAAAGTAAATGAACCCCGAAGGGGTTCATGTTAAATTTGCTAGCGACCCACTGTCGTTCATACTTTCATGAAAAGCAGAAAAATTGACCACTTGTTTTACTTAAACTCTTTACCAAATTTTCGAGGGTCTCCCCTCTTCATCAGGGTTATATGGACACTGCACTCTACATTTTACATGGCTTTCCAATATGGCCTTCCAATGTTTGAGACATCAATTCCATGACGTCATGACATCATGGCGTCAAAACGCCATGCAACCTTTTGCACGACGTCATAAACATTGGCAATGTATTTCAAAGACATCAGAGGTACCTACCATATTACACTCCCCACAGGCCCCGCCCATTTGGGCTGGAAGAAATATATGGGTTGCATGATACTTCCACGCAGAGCTGAATCCGACCCACACACGAGTACTGGTAAAGCACTTACAGGATCTAAGGCTGCCCAGGCAAAGCGGTGTGAGTGTCGGACAGTCCATGCTTATAGACCCTATTGGTTTCATCGGACAACAGGGCTTGAGATGTCATTTCATCTCAATGTCGGGTAAAAGTCCCACAGAATTGGAAGCAACATCCCCAAAATGACCTTAACAGCGTTGACGGGGACGTAAAACCTCAAATCAAACAACCAAACACTCCCCCACAGCCTCGATGGCTTAATAAATAAATACATAAATGATTCAATAAATCAATTATAACATAAATTTACTACAAACTAATCTTACAGTGACATTATCTACTACAATTGAAACACATGGGGTCGTGCCCCCCCCCCCCACCCCCCAGATCATTTCGGCTCAATATAAGTGGAATAATCTTGAATGGGCCGGAAAACAGGCAATAAATAAAGATAAAAAATGTAAATACATAAATAAGTAAATAAATTGCTGTAAACGTAACCCCAATAATATGTTACCAATATGATTAATTAGGTAAATAAATAATTACGAATCCGAAAAAAAAACCCTCGTATATGAGCCAGCGCACAACAAAACATACGTTAAGGCTTCTGCGACCAGCGAAGACTCAGATCAGTCCGCGCGTTTGCGCAGTCCGATCAGAGACTTCGCTGATCGCATGCGCCTTCTACAGCCTGCGGGCTATTTAAAGGGAGTTACACGGTATTCCTTGTTATAGTAAATAATTGAGCAGACCGATCAGAGTATTTGAAGGTCACTCATCTCTATATAGGCCCTGACGTGCGCCGGCTCATATATTGAGTCATCTATGTGTGAATAAAAGAATGAATGAATGATAGAATGAATGAATGATAAGCCACGCCCCATACATAAGGAATCTCTCGCCCCCGTACCTCTGATGTCTCCAGACACTTATTTAATCACATTTAGATTTTAGACTGTGTGTGTGTGTGTGTGTGTGTGTGTGTGTGTGTGTGTGTGTGTGTGTGTGTGTGTGTGTGTGTGTGTGTGTGTGTGTGTGTTAACATATTGTCACTGGTATTTCACAAACAGTGCCCACCAACAACTCACTCACTCCTGCGAGCGATGACCGCAACTCTAAAATCTCAAATCACTTATACAATCAAACTTCAATAACTCGAACACTTCTTGGACCATAAAAAGGTTATGTTTGAGAAAGGGGCAGTACGAACTACCCTGGTTTACTAATAGGGTCAGGGCATGAGCCATTACTGCATCACCACAAGATACCTAAAGGCTCTTCTATATACAAGGGGAACATTGTGCGCTCTCATCAGAATCGCCTCTTTGAGGTGACCCTAATGAGCACACACGAACCACGTCCACAAGTCTAACCCATAACAAAGAATAGGTTATCTCATACACATTATGCCAAGGCGTGAATCATGGTCGCACCATTACAAGAGACCCAAAGGATCCACTGCAATATAGAGGAATGCTGTGTGTACTCATCAGAACCGTCTCACTGAGGCGATGCTAATGAGCACACAGATCACCCCCATAAGGTAAATAACCCACCACCACATATGACATCTGAATTACATGGTTACCCTGAGCCCTTGAAATTTATCCCCAGGCACTGGAAAACCAGTACCAAACAGCCGTGGTACCAAGGACTATCCGTGTTCGAGCAATAGAAGTACCAATGCAGCTTATTGCTGGAAATATCACAAGAATGAGTGAGCCGTCAGTGAACTGAATTGACCGTCTTTTGTATTTTAGAATTCTCTCATAAGCACCCCCATTGTCGCCTTTTTATTCAAACCCCACGGAGATTCAGTCTTTAACTTGTCTATCCATTCCTTCTCTCGTATCCGTCTATAATATCGTGACCCATCTATAATTCTGTCAAGAATGGTCACCTTCAGCATATTTATATCATGACACTCCTCCCTGAAATGTTTACCGACTGGCGTGAACCTTCCCAGCCGTACATCTGCCATATGTTCCCGTATCCGGTCCCGTAGCTGTCGCTCTGTCTCACCCACGTAAACCATCCTAGTACACCCGCAACAGTATATTCCATACACTACATTCTCAGTCGCACAACCTCTATAGCTTCTTGTCTTATAGGATCGTATGCCATCTGTCGCAAAGACTTCCCCTTCAACCATCCTCGAACAAACGTTACAATCTTCCCTAAAACAGTCTTTATCTCGTCCGGATCTCGTTATCTTGTTTAATTTACCATGCACGAGTATGTCTGCCAGGTTCCTGTCCCTCCTATACGCTACAAGTGGCGGCCTCTCAAAAACTTTCTGGAGCCTTTCAGAGTTGTATAGAATAGGCATATGCTTCTTTACTATGCTATGTATGTTTGGGAGCTGTCTGCTGTAAGTAATAACAAGAGGTACCCTTTTCTCGTTATCCTTCCGTTTTTCATTATATGCTAATAAGTCTTCCCGCTTCAGCATGTCAACCTTCTGTAACTCTCCCTCTATAAACCTGCCACTATAGCCTCTCCTCCTCAGCTGTCCATTCAGCTCAGCTCTGTGTCTTCTATAGTCATTTTCTTCACTGCATATCCTTTTTAAAATCTAAATGGGATTAAATAAGTGTCTGGAGACATCAGAGGTACGGGGGCGAGAGATTCCTTATGTATGAGGCGTGGCTTATCATTCATTCATTCTATCATTCATTCATTCTTTTATTCACACATAGATGACTCAATATATGAGCCGGCGCACGTCAGGGCCTATATAGAGATAAGTGACCTTCAAATACTCTGACCGGTCTGCTCAATTATTTACTATAACAAGAGATGCCGTGTAACTCCCTTTAAATAGCCCACAGGCTGTAGAAGGCGCATGCGATCAGCGAAGGCTCTGATCGGACTGCGCAAACGCGCGGACTGATCTGAGTCTTCGCTGGTCGCACGAGCCTTAACGTATGTTTTGTTGTGCGCTGGCTCATATACGAGTTTTTTTTTTTGTTTTTTTTTCGGATTCGTAATTATTTATTTACCTAATTAATTATATTGGTAACATATTATTGGGGTTACGTTTACAGCAATTTATTTACTTATTTATGTATTTACATTTTTTATCTTTATTTATTGCCTGTTTTCCGGCCCATTCAAGATTATTCCACTTATATTGAGCCGAAATGATCGGGGAGGGGGGGGGGGGGGGCACGACCCCATGTGTTTCAATTGTAGTAGATAATGTCACTGTAAGATTAGTTACATTGTAGTAGTAAATTTGTTATTATTGATTTATTTATTCATTTATGTATTTATTTATTAAGCCATCGAGGCTGTGGGGGAGTGGTTGTTTGTTTGATTTGAGGTTTTACGTCCCCGTCAACTCTGTTAAGGTCATTTTGGGGATGTTGCTTCCAATTCTGTGGGACTTTTACCCGACCTTGAGATGAAATGACATATCAAGCCCTGTTGTCCGATGAAACCAATAGGGTCTATAAGCATGGACCGTCCGACACTCACACCGCTTTGCCTGGGCAGCCTTAGCTCCTGTAAGTGCTTTACCAGTACTCGTGTGTGGGTCGGATTCAGCTCTGCGTGGAAGTATCATGCAACCCATATATTTCTTCCAGCCCCGATGGGCGGGGCCTGTGGGGAGTGTAATATGGTAGGTACCTCTGATGTCTTTGAAAGACATTGCCAATGTTTATGACGTCATGCCAAAGGTTGCATGGCGTTTTGACGCCATGACGTCATGACGTCATGTAATTGATGTCTCAAACATTGGAAGGCCATATTGGAAAGCCATGTAAAATGTAGAGTGCAGTGTCCATATAACCCTGATGAAGAGGGGAGACCCTCGAAAATTTGGTAAAGAGTTTAAGTAAAACAAGTGGTTGGTTATTATTATTCCCTTATGGAAAAAATTCTACAATCAGAAAAATTGAGTTTATTTTTTATATTTACATTATTTGCACCTCATCAATGGGCGAAAAAAATGCTTGTAGGGCTAACTTTTAAAGCTGAAAAACATTTACACGCTGTTTTTGGACAAAGAGCGGAGCAGCGTTGACGTCATCAACGCCCGTAGAGAACAATGGTTTAGAATGACGTCACTTAACGTCACTGAAAATCATGTGATTCGATGCGTTCATGGAAGTATGAACGCAATAGTTTCTATAGGTTTACATTAGACCTTACACTGGAAATGTAAATATTTAAGAAATGAAATTAACTTTTTTGCAGTTCATGGAAGTATGAACGCAGTGGGTCGCGTGCAAAGTAAATGAACCCCGAAGGGGTTCATGTAAACTTTGCCAGCGACCCATTGTCGTTCATACTTTCTTCAAAAGCAGAAAAATTAAATTTATTTTTCATATTTACATTATTTGCCTCTCATCACTGGGCGAAAAAATGCTTGTAGGGCAAACTTTAATAGCTGAAAAAGATTTACACGCTGTTTTTCTACAATGAGCGGAGCAGCGTTGACGCCATCATCGTCCGTAGAGAACAGTGGTTTAGAATGACGTCACTTAACGTCACTGAAAATCATGTGATTCGATGCGTTCATGGAAGTATGAACGCAATTGTTTTCTATAGATTTACATTAGACTCTACACTGGAAATGTAAATATATAGGAATGAATTTTCATTTTACACCCCAATCAGCCAATTGATATGTTTTGAGCCTCATATTGAAGCATTTGAATTTTGTCGGACATATTGTATTATTTTTTAACTGAATCCCCTTCAGTATATGTAAACTTTTGCCAGCGGGGTTTAAGGGCCTCAATGCCACTTTTATAGAACTCCTTTTCTTGGCTGTTCACAAAGTTATCGACTGCATATATGACGTCAACATTGGACTGAATGTCGGTGACTGAAATAGCCGTTTTCAATTTCGTAAATTATAGATGAAAGTCTGATGGGGCGAGGTCAGGTACATAAGGCGACTGCTCAATCAATTTAAAGCCACAACCAGTGCTTCAGCTGAAGTGCACGACCCGCCGGATGCTTTTAGCTTTATGAGTGTTACCATATATGGGTATGGCAGCCATTTTGGTCATGTGACCAGGACCTAAAACGGTTCCCCCAATAAATGCGACCAAAAATATATCTTATACTTTAGTACTGTATTCTGAATCGTTTGCAGGATAAAATGCATTCTCACTTTTCCAATACAAAAGCATATGTGTCAAAGTTTGACCTAGGCACAAAGAAGGTCAAGGTAAACCCAGGGTCACCGTTTTAGCAATTTATGATGGGCCTACGTCCCAGATGCTATTTATCAAGTTTCGTGGAAATCTGCCCAGTGGTTCTGGAGAAGACTGTTTTTGAAGGGTTTTTACCATATATGGCTTGGCGGCCATTTTGGTCATGTGACCTGGACCCCATGAGCAAATTTTGGTTTCCTCCATCCCATAGAGGCTCCATATGAAATTTTACTTCAAATGGCCCAACGGTTTCGAAGAGAAGCAGTTCGAAAATTTTCACATTTTTCGCCTCGGCGAGGCTATACTAAATGGAATGTAATATTTCGCAAGTTCATTGGTTAGATCTCATTGATATCTATCAGTATGCCAAAATTGTTTAAATATTCCAAGCGGTTAAGTCACTATCACCAATTTTCACAAACGGGTTACGGTCGGACAGACAGACCATATATGGCTTGGCGGCCATTTTGGTCATGTGACCTGGGTCCCATAAGCAAATTTTGGTTTGCCCCATCCCATAGAGGCTCCATATGAAATTTGACTTCAATCGGCCCAACGGTTTCCGAGGAGAAGCAGTTCGAAAAGTTTTACATTTTTTCGCTTCGGCGAAGCTATACTAAATGGAATGTAATATTTCGCAAGTTCATTGGTTAGATCTCATTGATATCTAGCAGTATGCCAAAAATTGTTTAAATATTCCAAGCGGTTAAGTCACGATCACCAATTTTCACAAACGGGTTACGGACGGACAGACAGACTGACAGAATGACAGAATGACACGGTGATTTTAGGGCACGCTTAGAAAATCAACCGACTTAAGTCGGTCGCTATTTCTGCGGGTCGTGCAATAGTGAATGGCAGCCATAGCAACGACAGACTTGTGAACAAGAGCATTGTCCTGATGGAACAACACACCTTAAGTAAGCTTTCCGCGGCGCTTAAGTTTAATGTTTTCCCTTAACTGCGTCAGAAGTGAAGCATGGTATGTGCCATTGATTGTTTGTCCCTTTTAGAGATAATGTATCAGTAGAATACCATCTGCATCCCAGAAAACTGAGGCCATAACCTTCCCAGCTGATGGAACAGTCTTTGCCTTTTTTGGCGGGTGCTTCCATTGTCTCGACTGTTGTTTGGCCTTTGGGGTAAATGAGGGACCTATGTTTCATCCATAGTGACAAATCTCTGAAGAAATGTGGCAGGATCTTCCTAAAAAAGGTTAAGATTAGCACGCGATAATGTAGGCCTGATGCGTTCTTATTGCAGGATCCTCTATCAGAATGGAATGTACTCTTTCCTGTGAAATGCCAATCCTACGGGCTATATATCTTTCTGTGACTCGTCTGTCAGTCATAACAATGTCATGGACTGTATTGAACATTTCTGGGTTGCAACATTGACAGGCCGACCAGGACGGGGTTCATCCTCAAGGCTCTGTCTGCCGTGCTTAAATTCCGTCACTCATATTTTCACTGTAGCATATGAAGGGGCATCTTTCCCTAATGCTGCTACCATATCACTATGGATATCTTTAGATGTTAAACCTTTCTTACGCAAATATTGAATCACTGCTCTTTCGACGATTTTGTCTTTAGAGTGCTACCTCGTCGATATAAACTGACCAAATTAGACCTATCCTTGGGTACACGGCCCTATGTAGTCAGAGAATAGGAAGGACTTAAAAAGAATATCCCAGTGTACCTCCTTCAATACGAGACTCACAATATATCAATCAGCCCTCATAGTACCGTACCCACAATATATCTTTTTGAGCAAAAATAAGAAAACATAACAAATACCCCTATTAACCCCAGTTTTACTATATAAAAGTTGGGTTTAAGGTGTCAAAATACATGTGCAACAAGGTTAAGATAAACACCACATTCTTTTTGTTACGATATTCATTAAGGAGACCAATTGTGCGATTCCATGTCTTTTCAGTTTAAGTAAACATAAAATATCCCAGTGTGACTGAGAGCATAAGTTTAAACAAATGACACTGAGGCATATCTCAAATGGATGGATAGCAATTAAAGGGAAGTATGTGCATGTAAAGTTCATGCCTGCATTAAGTTTCCACAATATCTCCTAAAGACAGTTTATAAGTACGTATCTTTGTATCTTTAGGGGACATGTTAACTGCAGTCGCAAAAGAAACAAATGATATAGAGGGACAAGAAAGCAGTGTATACATATTGGCCTGTTACAGACGCAACATATCTGAAGAAATACCATCTGTTTGTGAAGGTGTTCCTCGGGGAGATATACTGAAGATATCCAGTTTTACAAATTAATTTATATCGTGAAGTTTATCATTTGTGTTCTGTTATTGCCTGTGTGACATGTAATAGTTGTCATGATTGAAACTGAATACTTGAATTGCATTTCACTCCAGCATATCTATGTACAACGAAGTGATAACAAATAATTATCAATCGTGATAGAACTTTCCTTTCAACATGTATATTCATATAAATTGATCCCGTATCCCAATTATCAAATGCATATGCTGATTACAGAAGCCCATTTTATAATCATCAGCCAATTATGTACTTGTATGTTTTGTTTTTGTGAATGACTTCTTAATTACTATTGTTGAAAACTTACCATTATTTATTGACCAGAATTTAAATACTACCAAAGTTGTTGTTGGCCATGACAAGCTGTACACAGACAATAAATAAACGGTAATTATACTAGCATTCAGGGTACGTCTGCAGAAAATATGAAATGTTACATACTCTATAAACAATATAAGACAGTGTCTGGTAATGGAAGGAAAACATGAATGTATGTCATACCAGAAACATGCACAGCACGTGACAGCAGTAACATGATACTTCTTTAATTCATCAATGAAAGCATTCCCTTTTGCCCAGCAAGGAATCATGGTCATGCTCATATAGATGGCCAGCCACTGTCCTTCTGTATAGGTAGTATGATGAGTTGTTTCCTGTGCGAGTATGCACAGTACTTTGATTACATTGATTTTCTCACCTTATTTTATCGATAAAAGTTTATTTTTCAAAATCTTCCACATCGTTAACCACCAAACATCAGCATTTTTGAAAGCATTATATTTTCTAAAATAAAGTGGTGTGAAGTTTTCTCCGGTTAACAATTTGGACGACCATGCAATTATCCCTTGAACACCACAGGAGTTTTCACTTTTTCCATAGGCGCAATGTTACACATGACCAGTAGTACATGTATTCAACTGGAAATTTTGCTATGAAAACGCATGCGGATGAAAAAGTAAAACGTTGTTCAACAAACCAGATATATTTGGTCACCTTATGTGTTTTTATCAGTTCTTGTTGATTTCAATAATTAACTCTTTCAGTAGGACTTTGCAATAGAAACCTGTAACCCGTTCTTTGAAAAAAATGTTTAAAAACACCTTGAATTTTTGGACTAAATACATGATTAGTGACTTTGATAATGAAATATAAAAAGTTCGCCGCGATAATTTTATAGGGGATCGCTGAAGCTCGCCCCTATAAAATTGTCTAATGTTCTCCGATTAAGACACAAGCCATGTATTTACTATTTTGTGGATTTTATCGATGTGTAAACTCCGGCGAATAACCCGTAGTTTACACATCGATACAATCCACAAAAAGAATATCGGTGAAACCGATGGATGCTCTCCGAAGGTGCAATAGTCGGAACAGGAAACATTATTTTAGTTAAAGAGCGGTATACTGTGTATACTCACTGTACTTCAAAATGGAGTATAACAAAACCTGTCGGTGGACGGATTAGCTTGCCTGATGGCACTGTCATACAAACATCAGCAACACAAAAGTCGGAATAAATAAAAGGAATTGTCTCCAGGTACGATACCATACCCCAAGATCCCGGGTGGTAGTTTAGCTATATTATTTGGGTAAAACTGTTTAATACAAATTATTTAAACTTGCACTCGTACACAGAGGCAATCCACATAGGACTGTCTCCTGGTATGGTTCCGTATTGGGTGCCTTTACATGCATATAAAATATCAGACGGGTTCGAAAATGGATCTGATCCTATTCCATTGACTGTCAAAAAAGGTCATTTTGACCATCTGCCAAGACGAGCTTCTTTCACTGTGATCCAATTTATCTGCAACTCTAATGTAGGTGGGTGACTTGCGCGATTTTACATCCTTTTTAGCAGTATTTCAGTCATATCAGAATTATTAGAGGTTGATAATGAAAGGCTGTGTGCAATGGAACTCTGTTTACAGTTGGAAAGATTTCTGCCTCCAGCAAGTTTTCTAAAATAGCCGCAGTAACCTTGACCTTGAGGTCAGGACCCTGAAAGTCAAACTTGCTCGAGATATTATCATACCCAACATTTGTGTGAAGTTATATTAAAATCCATCAGCAAATGAGGACGCTAGAGCGATGACAAACTTTTTTTTAAAAAAAAAAAAATAGCCACAGTGACCTTGACCTTTAGCCAAGGACCCGGAAAGTCAAACTTGCTCGAGATATTACCATGCCTAACATTTGTGTGAAATAATATTCAAATCCATCAATAAATGAAGGCACAAGAGCGATGACAAAGTGTTTTCTGAAAACAGTCACAGTGACCTATAACTTGAGCCCAGGATCCTGAAAGTCGAATTTGCTCGAGATATTATTATACCGAACATTTGTGTGAAGATATATGAAAATCCACCAGCAAATGACGACGCTAGAGCGATGACAAAGTTTGTTGTTTTTTTGTTGTTGTTGTTTTTTTGTATTTTTTTTTTCTAAAAAATAGCCGCAGTGACATTGACCTTGAGCCCAGGAACCTGAAAGTTGCACATGCTCAAGATAGTATCATACCCAACATTTGTTTGAAGTTATATTAGAGAGAAAATAAAGTTTTTCTAAAATAGCCACAGTGACTTTGACCTGAGCCCAGGACCCTGAAAGTCGAACATGCTCAAGATATTATCACACCAAACATTTTTTTGAAGTAATATTAAAATCCATCAGTAAATGTAGGCACCAGAGTGATGACAAAGTTTTTCTAACAAGAGGGCCATGATGACCCTGGATCGCTCACCTGATCCATAGAGTAACAAGTGGGCCCCGGGGAGGGCCATTAATGACCTCAGGGCTATAATGTGCATAATGTGGAGGGAGGTGAAGCTTCATACCAAATATCTGAGGTTTAACGTCCCCGTCACCACTGTAAAGGTCATTTTGGAGACGTTGATTCCAATCTTGTGGGACTTTTACCCGACATTGAGATGAAATGACATCTCAAGCCCTGCCGCCCAACGAAACCAATAGGGTTTAGAAGCATGGACGGGCCGACTCGCACCGCTTTGCCTGGGCAAGCCTAGATCCTCTAAGCGGTTTACCAATACTCTTGTGCGGGTCGGTTTCAGCTCTGTGTGGAAGGATCATGCAGCCCATATATTGCTTCAAGCCCCGATGGGGTCAAACCATCGAAATAGGTATTGTCAATATTTAATAAATCATCCAATCTAGAAGTTGAGCTAAAGGCTTCACTGATTTCAGAACGGAAAGGGACATCATGAAGTCTCTTTCATAACAAAAAAGAACAAATCAGCCACAAGGGATGCGCAATTTGTACACATCGGAACATCCACAACTTGTCTAAATAACTTAGTACCAAATCTTACGTAAATATTGTCAAGTAGAAAGGTGAGAGCTTCACACACTTTCGGACATGACCACAAAGTATATTTTTATGCTCTTCAGAAGTGGAAAAAAGCATTTCTTACATTACATGCAAGATAGAGGGAGTCTTCCCTATGAAATGTCCATTCAATTAAATCATTAAGTTTTTCTTTTGTAAGATTATGGGGGAGTATAGGGTAAAGGGTGGAAAAATCATAAGTAGACACACTTGAAGCATGAAAACGTCTGGATTTCAATTTATTTAAAACTTCATTAGAATTTTTATAGACCAAAACAGATCTCTCCCTGATCTTTCAAAGACCTTGTCGCAATATTTAATCACATGTTTTTGATGGCATTAAAACATGAAAATAATAATTTGGAGAGTTCAGTGGCGGTACAAGAGCTTGAATTTGCAATAAACCGGGCTTTGTTTGGTCTTTTAAGAAGTTTAGGTAACCAATATAACGTAGGAAGCTTGTCTTGGCCTTCTGTAACATACAGCAAACTTGGTGGCTGAATGACAAACGTGGTCATCAACTAAAGCCCTATCTTCAGGCAAAGGTTGTAGTTCATAGGCCTTAGTACCACCAAGTTCTTGCTGAAGAGTTTTAACATAGTAGAGCCGTCAACCAACGATCGCATTATAAGAAGCCTTATCTGCTGGAGCCAAAACAAACTTCTTATGAAATTCCTGAATACCTAGTTTAAGGTGACGTAAAGCCGTCTTAGATTTAAGAGTTAATAAGTTCGTAGTTTGAGAGTCGAAAGAAATGCGTTTGTTCACTAGTTTCAGAATGCTAAGTTTCCATTCTTTGAGAGCTTTATGCTCAACATACTCTCGTTTACACCATCGATTACCAAAGTTTTATTTCCTATTTTAAGCTCAGTTGGCCAGCTCGTAAGAGCGGAACGGTTTGAGCAATTTTGGTAGAGGGTCATCCAAAGAATATTGATGTGATTTTTTTTTTTAAAAAATGGCCTCTTAACACCTTTCCCACTTTTCCCTTACCTGCTAGAAGCCTCCGTAGTGTAGTGGTTACGCTACTCGCCTTGTAAACCAGGGTTCACAGGATCGACCCCGGGCTTCTCCAGACTTTCGGATGAGTCTTTCAACCGAGGTCCCGTCTCCGTATGACCTTAGCCGTTGGTGGGACGTAAAACTTAAACACTCACCCACTCCCCTACCTGCTGCAAGGACAACAAATCTTGCGTAACTGCAAGCCAATATCAGCTGGATGCCAGGACCTTTTAATATAATGTTATTAAGCAAGTAATTTCATATTGTTCTAGTTACAGGTCCGTGGTCTGCTATATTGGCCCGAGGCCGAAGGCTGAGGCCAATACAGCTAACTGGGACAATACGAAATAACTTGATTAATGACAATTTTATTATTTGACACCATTAAAAATATGATTATTGATTGTTGACCTCATCGTTAATAAGGATTACCACCGAACAATACAGGATAGTCAATTAATAATAAAACATATAACTTTACCACAACTTAGGTTAACTCTTATCATGCTGTTCACGACAACCCCTATATTTGGAAACAGTGTAGATTCAGATCAGATGGCTTCTTCCATCTGATCAGGATCTACACTGTTTGACGTTAAGTTTATAGCTTTGTAGGAATAATTTTCACCAAGGAATCTGATTGGTTCAAAGTCAGAGATGGGTTTGGCTAAAATGAATATTCAGCAAGAGAAGGGTTAAGGGAATGTGTGTAGAAAGTCTCTCTGCCCTTCATCATAGCGGGGTTTATATTTTCTAGTGATTTGTGATCATTGATTCCACTGCAGAATTTGGAAAGTTTTAGGGTCACTGATGAGGCCTTCTTACTCAGGCCCAATGAAAGAAAACTAAATTCCGTTCAGAAAATCTGAATCATCGATTTTTTTTTTTTACGGGCCTCCGTGGCCTAGTGGATAAGAGCGCTGACTCTTAGTCATTAGGTCTCTCACCGCCGTAGGTTCGAGCCTCGCTCGGGCCACGTGTGAGACGCCAAGTTCTGCAACGGAAGGTCATGTGGTTTTTCTCCGGGTACTCCGGTTTTCGCCCACCTCTGATTAACTATCGGCTCGATATGAGTGAAATAGTCTTGAAAGGGCCGTAAAACCCAAACCAAAAAAAAATCGATTTTTTCGGTTCTTCCTTTTAATAGTCACATTAGCCCATGCATCGCTATGGGAGAGGTTTAGACCCGACCCTCCGCCGACTTCTTTAGCAAGTCGTATGCTTCTGCAACAGTCAGGAAAGGAGAAAATTGCAAAACAAAGAAATAAGACTATTTGACGATGTAAAATATAATAAATATTCAAATCGATGTGATGCACTTTATAAATAGATATGCAATTACGACACACCTTACATTCAAATGGCTAGATAGAGGCTCCCTAGGTACGGGGAGCCACTTGCACGATGTGCTGTCAACAGTGATCAAACAGAATTATACCGATATCCGATGTGGTGTCACACAGCTAATGGTTTTCCATGAAGTGATCGTGCAAATAAAACAAAGACGCCTTTGTAATTTTCAAGAGCAGTATCCACTTCCAAGGGTGTGTCGAACCTTTCAGAATGTCTTAGTCTGTAAAAGCAAATTTAGATTTTGCCATTTTCTCCAAATGACCATAGCCTTTCCTGGCTTTCGTAGAGGCATACGACTTGCTGGAGAAATCGGCGGAGGGTTAGGTCTAAAACTTTCCCAAGGCGATGTATGGGCTAAAATGAGTATTAAACGCGAGAAACGAAAAATTCGATGATTCAGATTTTCTGAACGGAGTTTAGTACGCTTCATGATTTTTTGTTCTAAGTTGTAGTCCTTGCTTCAAAGGGATTTTTTCTTTTATTTGTTGTTTCTTTTATTTGAACATCAGGAGCGTGATAGCTCAGTGGTTAGTGCACTTGCCTCTGATGCTAGAGGTCCCGGGTTCGAACCCCGGCAGCGGTGTGAAAATTTCGGTGTCCAAACACGCTCCATTGGCATCATTTGCAGGGATGAATGTCATAAAGTGCACCGTCCTTCGGATCGGGACGTTAACTGGAGGCCCCCTGTGCTGGGAGAACCATCCCCTGTGCAGGTTAAAGAACCCTACCGTAAGTACATGATTTCTGTGTAGGCTTTCATCCTGCAAAACTGGAGTGTATGTAATATACACCGTCTGTGTCCCCTCATGGGGTTAAGGCGAAACCGGAAGAAAGAAAGAAAGAAAGATTTTTTATAGAATACTGAATTAGTCTCTTCTGGTCTCTCAAGCGTCAATTTCTCGTGAGTTGGATCATCTGTCTATTCTACATTTTGCACATACGCTGACTTGTTTGTTTGATTTGAGGTTTAACACTCCCGTCAACACTGTAAAGGTCATTTTGGGGACGTTACATACGCTGACTTAGCAGAAGTTCAGAGGCCCTGACTGAAAAGTCACCGGAGCATTACGAAATCCGAATCGCATCCTTCCTACTTCAAATATCATAGAAATACAATCAGATCGGTTATGGTCTGTAACCTGTGTTTGTTCGTTTAGGTACATGTTTGTTTGTATTGTTGTTTCTTTTATTTGTTTTCGCGAGCAGTAACAAGATCTAGTTACGTCAAATGCATTTGGACTGTTTACCAAGGTACCTTTCATTGAACACCCTTGTAGAAAGCCCTAATACATAAAAAGATATAGGATATGCACTCTTTACAATGATGTGGTTCTAATGATCTATGCTTGAAGAATATAAAAAGCAAATATCATAGATTATCAGACAAAACGCATCTCACCTTTTTAAGATGGTGTATCTTAGCGCTTAAAGAAATGGATACGCCTTATTGGGAGTCAACCGTTTCAAAATATATGCCCTCCCACCCCGCTTGTCAGTAGGAGTTTAATGACTGATTGATTGTTTTAGGTTTAACGACAAGTCAACCCTTGTGGGTCATTTTGTGTCGTCTCCCAGAGTGAGGGAAAAATTTAGAAGAGATAGTACAGGAGATTAAAGTGAGGAAAGGAGAGAAAAAGGAAAATGAACGGACGTGTTGAAACAGAAGAAACAACAATACTCCCCTTCTGAACTTACCTGCTGCAAGGACGTCAGGCTTTTTCCAAATGTAAGCCAAAATCAGATGGACGACCTAGTGACCAAAGATACACGTCAAGTCACCCATCCATCCCAGTAGGCAATTACTCATAGAGAAAAGAATTTGCTCCGTCAGAGCAAATTCTTTTTTTGTATGTTGACTCCAGTGTTCAGAGCGGTCAAGTTTACTAATGGAATCATAGACTAAGTCACAATTGTTATCATCCTGCGTAAATGGTGGAATATAAGAATCTTATATGGGTGTGAGGGGTGGATGGAAAAATCCGTCCCGAGGGTCACTGTCCGGCATCACGAGGCTTGAAGAGTGATGCCGGACAGTGATCCCGAGGGACGGATTATTTTTCTATCCGCCCCTCACACCCATATAGGATTCTTTTTCTTGCATGCCTTCATTTCTTTGCGCGGATTATTAATGCTGCAGTCACTTCGAGTACCAACGTCCGCCATATTATGATAACGCTACAGGAAAGTTTAGTGACGTCACGTAACGTGCATGACGTCAACATTAACGACGGCGCACTGGGTCGTATTCAACCAGTGCATTTATCAAACACGCGGGAATATTCGATTTTGGGTCGGAACACCAGGGTCAGAACATACATTTCTAGCCCAGGGTAAAATCATGGATTTCCTTGTCTGGTGTTGAAGAAAATATGTTAAACGTAGCCATTTCTCTTAAAACTCATCATGCTAAATATTTCACTATGCTTCACTCCTCTCCGATAATGAGCCATTTTGTGTGTCGCGTGATTTCAGTTTAGAAACAGTGCGAAAAACAGTATAGATAGTGTTTTGAGAAAAAAAAGTTCAGCATGGCGAGGGTTAAATATGAACATATGTCTTCAATATGTTCTAAAGAGTCATTGAAAGCATGGAAAACACAATTGAACTGAAATATGTAAACAACACGTTTTTTTTCTAGGCAAGACAAGTAGTTTCGGCAAGTTAGTTTCTATTAATGGCATTCAAATATTTTCAAAATTATGCAATGGAACCAAAGATTCAAAAGGTTTAGAAAATAAAATTTACGCTAAACAAACGGCAGGAAAACTTTCAACGACAGCCACAAAATCGCTTTACATTTGTTATGAGCCGGGGCACACCATTTCCTACAATTTACATTTGCGCTCAACAAAGACTCAGATCAGCCTCTGATTAGAGTCTTCGTTGTGCGCTCTAAGGATAACTAAGAGCCCAATGACCTTCGTGCAGCAAGAGAAGTATCTGGTCAGACTATATGAATGCGCAGGCTGAACTGATTCTTCGCTGGGAGTACATGTAAATTGAAGGTAATGCTGTGCCCCGGCTCATATGAGCCCCGCCAAGCGAATTTGGGTCTTCGAGCATTCCGTCATGACAAATTTTAACTGCGCATGCCCAGCCATTCAGCGGGGCCAGGGATATGGCTTTCTGACTGAAGGTTCCTCTTGATTCACTGCTTGTATGAGCGAGCAGCGAAGGTTCTGGCGAGACTGCGCGGATGCGCAGGCTCGCCTGAACCTTCGCTGCTCGCATAGGCGATAAGTACCAAAATCGCTTGGCGGGGCCCATATGTTCTAAAGAGGTAGTCCTCTGAAAGTATGGAAACACAACAATATGTTCTGTGAAAGAAAAATCATTTTTGGAAGCAAGGAATGCACCATGGAACTGAAAAGTATAAAGTGTACCAGGTCTGTCCGGCCAGATTTCCAAGTGTCGGCCAATTAGAAAATTGTTATGTGCAGTTTGTTTTTTTTTTTTTTGTTTTTTTTTTTTTTTTGTTTTTGTTTTGTTTTTTGTTGTTTTGTTGTTGTTTTTTGTTGTTGTTTTCTTAGCAATACTAGCTAGTTTCGAGCAAGTGAAGACATGCAAAACAGCACAACCCGCATATCCATCATGTCAAAAAACGACAAACCCTGTCGACATAAGGGAACTTCAGTTCTTCTAGTAGACACCAAAGGTCTTAATCAGGCTATTGTCTCAACACTGGCCGTTGTTTAAATAACAAATGCGGTATTTGTCCTGTAAGTGATTCAAAGATTCGAATGAGAATAAAAAAAGCAAGGAAACTAACGTATACCCTTGTAAACGCCCCGCTTGGTTCTGTATGAAATGGTGATAAGAATGCTGTTTTTGAAATGTAAAAGCGAGGATATCCAGCTTTCCTTCAAACTAGCATCAAAGTAATGATCTGCCGTAAAAAGTCCCCCTGTCCTACATCATAGGGTAGTTTATATTTTCTTGTCCTTTGGGATCATTTAATCCATTGTTGAATTTTGAAAATAATCGGCCGAAACTAGCTAGTCTGACCCCGAAAACATGTACACTCCATATTTTCCAGTCATGTGGTGTATTCCTTGCTTCCAATGGATAACCCTTTTATAGAACATATTTAACGTCACTACAGCTAGTCTTTGAGAATGTGTGGCGGTCGTAAACTGTCTCCCTCCCCTACATCATAGTGTTATGTATATTTTCTTGTCTTTTGGGATCAATGATTCCAATGTGGACTTTTGAAAATATTTTAGGGTCACTGATGAGGCCTAATTGCCCGAAACTAGCTAGTCTGGCCCAGAAAACATGTACACTCCATATTTTCCAGTTCTGTGGTGTATTCCTTGCTTCAAAAGAATAATCCTTTTACAGAACATATTTAATGTGACTATAGCTGGTGTTTAGGAATCTGTGGCGGCCGTGAAATGTCTCCCTGCCCTACTTCATAGTTTAGTTTATATTTTCTTGTCCTTTGAGATCATTGATACCTTTGCGAAATTTTGAAAATATTTTAGGCTCACTGATGAGGCTTAATTGGCCGAAACTAGCTAGTCTGGCCCAGAAAACATGTACGCTCCATATTTTCCAGTTCTGTGGTGTATTCCTTGCTTCCAAAGGATAACCCTTTTATAGAATATATTCAGTATAAAATGTATCCTTTGTCACACTGACAAATCCGTGAAATGATCATCATTATAACACCCAGTTTCAATTGATAAAAGATGGGTTTGCAATGGCATACATTATTTTTACGTTTTTTTTTCCAAACACGACCAGACTGTGGGTACTCGTCGAATCAACTCAGTTTCTTACTAGCACTCATTATCTATATTTGGAACAGAAATAAACGGTTTTGTTATTCTAATATTTTGTATTTATTTTGACGCATTTTGTACCGGAATCCCCAAAACTGCAGGGTGAGATAAACGCGGCGTCTGATGAGCACCTACGCTGTTTGCAAAAAGACCAGTAATTTTCCAAATGCGCGTTAAAGAAAAAACTACTGTGGCACCAAAAAGAATTGAAATGGACCTGTGCTGTATATAAGGTGGAAGAATTCATTCAGTACAAAATGGGTTAAGAAGTCGTTTAGACTAATAACTATGTAGTTATAAATTTGAAATAAAATTTGATACGTTACTGTAATACTGGTCGGCCTGACCTTGGGAAAACCCCTATATTTAAATTATCCAATGAATAATCAACCCACGCCTTTTTTGGATCGAGTGTTCGACTTCAGTGACACTGGTCTAAAGATAGAAACTGGTATATACATTGTAATTATTGCATACTTATTTAAAATGTATTTTAATAGGAGAAGCACACTCTTTTAAAGTTTTCGAGGGCATCAAAACGCTATCTTTTTTTACGGCAAAGTTATAAAAATTGGAACAAGTTTTCCCGCCTCGAATTTAAATCTACTATATATAAAAAATTCTATTTTTAACATAATAGTGTTGCGGTTCCAAGAATTTAAGATTGATTTCCATGAATGAATGAAAAGTAGGTGACATGTCTTTAATGACACACACCAGGTAATCATTGATGTATGTAACAACCTTGGCGAATACATACTTTTTTCTTTCGTATAAAGAAAAGGGATATAAGGACAGGCTTCATGGCATGCGTACTAAAGGGGCTTCTAGGGGCATCATTTTGTAAACAATAATAATGCCCCAAGAAATCCTAAAATTACGCGTTGAAAATCAACAAAGCCTATTTATCTGGATATGATTGATTTGTTAAATTCCTCCATATTCTGCAGAATCTTACGAGCCGGAGGTAAGAGTTTTTTTTTTATCATTACGAAAACATGCCTACACAAATACATTGTAAAGTTTACCGCCGAAAAAAAAACTAATTTTTTAGATAAAAAATTGTGATTTGTTTCTTATTTCTGTTCCAAAATATGGATTGTGGGTACACGTTAGAACCGCCTTAGCGAGGCGGTTCTAACGAGTACCCATAATATATATTTAAGAGCAGAAATAATAAAAATAAGGTTTACCCCTGTAAACCCTAGTTTAACTATATAAAAGTGAGGTTCAAGGAGGTCAAAATTATATAGGCGTGTTTTCGTGATGTATGGTTATTTAAACCGTGATCTCGATGAGGCAGTTCTAACGAGTACCCACAATCCATATTTTGGAGCAGAAATAAGAAGATAAGGTTTCCCCTGTAAACTCCAGTTTTACTATACAAAAATGAGGTTCAAGGGGGTCAAAATTATATGGGTGTGTTTTCGTCATGCACAGTGTACCAATTTTTATATACATTTTTCAGGTATATGTAACAAGCCTCCTTTCATTGCATCAGTGGCGGTGGGCATTACATGAATACCAATCAAATAATGGGCTGAAAAACCACTTTTATCTTTACATTAAGTAACAGTATTAGTGTTTTAAACTAACAGACGACCTTTAGCAGGCCACATTGGCATTGGTTTTCCCTGTATAAACTTTTAAATGCAGAATAGTTTTCATTAAGTTTATAGCCTTTTTTCAGCTTACAACGTATATTTCACGTCAACAGGTCTATGGGATGGATACCCTTGTGAACCACAGTTTACCTTACCAAAACTCACCCGTGTGCTAAATTGGCGGCTTTATTAGCTCAAAAACAAGTTTTTTCACATGAAACTTTTTCGATATTTTTCTTAGTTCTCAGTAGTCCAAATAGCCATCACGTAAACATGCCTATATTATTTTGACCCCCTTGAACCCCACTTTTATATAGTAAAACTGGGGTTTACAGTGGTAAACCTTATTTTTCTTATTTCTGCTCTAAAATAAGATTGTGGGTACTACTTAGAACGGCCTCGTCGAAGTGGTTCTAAGGAGTACCCACAATCTATATTTTAGAGCAGAAATAAGACGAGGCGGTTCTAAGGAGTACCCACAATCTATATTTTAGAGCAAAAATAAGAAAACTGTCAAGGCGGTTCTAAGGAGTACCCACAATCTATATTTTAGAGCAGAAATAAGAAAAATACATCGAGGCGGTTCTAAGGAGTCCTTTAGAGCAGAAAAAAGAAAAATATCACAATTTAATTTTTAATATTTGTTTGTTTGTTTTTTTTTGTTTTTTTGTTTGTTTTTTTTTTTGGGGTGGTAAAGTTTACGATGCATTTGTATGGGCTTTTTTCGAAAAGTTTTTTGCTTACTTCTCAGTAGTCCAAATAGTGATTGTTAATGCTCGTGCTTAGTGAGGCGGTTTTAACGAATATGAACAATCTATGTTTTTGAGCAAACTTAAGGAAAATAATGTATACCCCCGTAAATCCCACTTTTTTCTATATAAAAAAATGTTTTCATAGGGGTGTTCATTAAACGGACTTTTTAACCAACAAGGACTATCGGGCGCTACGAGGGAATGTATTGTTTTTTGTTTTGTTTTTCTCATTTATGCTCCAAAACTGATTTTGTTGGTGCTTATAAGAACTGTGACAATTAGGCGGTTTTAACGATTATAGCATGTCTAAATTTCTCCGGACTTCGAATGAAAATGAAAAAACACTAAAAGCAAATCAATAAAAATTAAATGTTTTTTTTTTTTTTTTTTAAGATTTCTTTATATCTATATATATATAAAATTAAGCGTTTTCTATAATATTTTGTTTGTTTGTTCGATTTGAGGTTTAACGTCCCCGTCAACACTGTAAAGGTCATTTTTGAGACGTTGCTTCTAATTTTGTGGGACTTTTACCCGACATTAAGATGAAATGACATCTCAAGCCCTGTCGCCCAATGAAATCAATAGGGCTTTTAATATTTAATAACTCGCAGCAACTGAAGGGATTTGTTTTCTATTTATCTTTACTATACTTTTAAATGCAATTCTAGCAATGGGGCGCTATGTCCATAATTTGATAATTCCGTTCTTATAATAATAATAATAATAATATTAGCAATAATAATAATATTAATAACCATTACGATAACACAGCCGTGAAACATAGTCCATTTTTTTTTTCAAATTTCCAAAATGGCTACTTTCCTGATGAAAATCCATGATATTTTTCTTATTTAGACTGCAAACTTAGGTTGTTGGTGCTCGTTAGAACCGCCCACAACATATGTTTTGGGGAAGAGATAAGACAAATCTCTATATAAAGTGGGGTTTAGGGGGTATTCATTTCACGGACTTGTTCATGTGATGAATAATGAAAATAATAATAATAACTTAAGTAATATTTTTCTAATAAAATGGACGAATTCGAACACGAAGCACAACATTATTATTATCATCGCAATCATTATTACTGTTATTATCATAATGACAATAATTATCACTCTTATTTTCATTGTTATTGATATTTTGTTTGCAATATAGTCCACGTTTATTTATGAGTGTATTTTATATTGCTCTCGTATCATTTTTTATAAAATATGGCTAACAGTTAAAATAATAATAATAATAATATTAATAATAGTTATTATAATATATAAGTACATATTATTTTCCTAAATTTTGCGAACATCACGTGAACGAGTCCGTGAAATGAACACCCCTCTAAACCCCACTTTTTATAGAGAAAAAATAGGGTTTACGGGGGTATACATTATTTTCTTTATTTCTGCTCCAGCACATAGGTTGTGGGTATTCGTTAGAACCGCCTCAATGATGCGGTTCTAACGATCTCCCCCAACCTACGTAATAACCCCCTCAATAAGGCGGTTCTAACGAGCACCCTCAACCTATGTTTGAAGTAAAAATAAGAAAAATATAACAAATTTTCTTAAGAAAAATGTACGTTTATGAGTTAAGAAAACATGCACTCTGCCTCACGGATGTGTTATATTATGGAAAAAAGATTGTGGGAACTAGGTACCAGGTTTGGAAAAAATAATTTTCGATCGACAACATTTAAGTGAATGCTTCAATTATCGCCTCTAATAGCCAATTGGCCATTTTGTGGGAAAGTAACTGTCCTTTTGGCTTTCCGCTAGTGATGTTTCAATTAGCATCTAGTTGTTTCTTGTTTGTGTTTCTTTCCCTTGTTTTCTCTGAAGGGAGCTTTGGGTTAATTGTATCGATTCCCGATCATTGCCTTCACTTCTATTTTTCAAATATAAAGAAAGTCGAATATCAAGAAGGTCAATCATTTTCATTTTACTCTTAGACATGATAGAAAATATACAGTGTTAATCTTATAAATGCACAAGAATATTCCTTAAAAAATGTGGCCCTCCCATTTGTGCTCGGCAATTTTGGCGAGTGACTTCGTATTTTCTTTTTATCTCCGGAACTGGCAATTTTAAATAAAAGTGCTCGATATTTTTTCTTATTTCTAATCCAAATATAGGTTGTTGGTTCTACGGAGTACCCACCATCTAGGTTTTTGCGAAGAAAAAGAAAAAAAAAACAGAAATCATGAAAAGCCCGTAAACCCCATTTTCCCATTATGAAAACACACCCATACAAAAACATTGTAAACTCAACCGCTAAAAAAACACGAACATTTTTAGATGAAAAAATGTGATATTTTTCTTATTTCTGCTGAAAATATAGATTGTGGATTCCCGTTAGAACCGCCTCGAGGCGGTTCTAACTACCCACAATCTATATTTTAGAGCAGAAATAAGAAAATCTAGGTATACTCTTGTTAACCCTAGTTTTACTAGATAAAAGTGGGGTTCAAGGGGGTCGAAATTATATAGGCATTTTTTCGTGATGCTTGATATAAAGTTGGGTTGGGAGAAATGTTCATTCCATACTTGTCAACTTGTTGTCATAACGCATCACGAGAACAAGCCAAAAATTTTAACCCCCTTGAACCCCACTTTTATATAGAAAAACTGGGGTTTACAGGGGTAAACCTTATTTTTCTTATTTCTGCTCCAAAATATAGATTGTTGGTACTCGTAAGAACCGCCTCGATGAGGCGGTTCTAGCGAGTACCCACAATCGGTATTTTGAGCAGAAATAAGAAAAATATCAGAATATTTCATCTGAAATTTTTCAATTTTTTGGTGGCAAAATATCCAATATATTTGAATAGGCCTGTTTTCGAAATGGAAAACATGCCTATACAAATACGTTCATTATGATAACACACCCGTGCGACGAAGTGCGTTTTTTCACAATTCAAAAAGTGATGCTTTCTGGTGAACATTACGATAACACACCCGTGCATCAAAGTGCATTTTTCACATCTCCAAAATAGCTACTTTTCTGATGAAAATCCTTGATATTTTTGTTATAAATGTTCAAAACATAGGTTGAGCGTGCTTGTTAGAACCGCCTCAGTGAGGCGGTTCTAACGAGTACCCACAACCTATGTCTTGGAGCAGAAATAAGAAAAATTCTGTTTACCCCGTAAACCCGTTTTCTCCATATAAAGTGGGGTTTAGGGGGTCTTCATTACACGGACTAGTTCACGTGATGAAATCCGTGATAATTTTCTTATCAATACTGCAAAGATAGGTTGCGGGTGCTCGTTAGAACCGCAACCTATGTCTCGGAGCAGAAAGAAGAAAATAATGTATACCCCCGTAAACTCCAGTTTCCTCTATATAAAGTTGGGTCATTACACAGACTTAACGTGATGGCAAAATAACCGCCGAAAATAAGAAAATTTTAAATGAAAAAATTGTGATATTGTTCTTATTTCTGCTTAAAATATAGATTGTAGGTGTTCGTTGGAATCGCCTCATTCTATGTTTTTGAGCAGAAATAAGTAAATAAGTATATGCCCCTGTAAACCCCAGTTTAACTACATTAAAGTGGGTTTCAACGGGGGAGGGGATCAAATTTTTACATCAAGTGAACAAGTCCGTGATACGAAGACCCCCTATACTCCATTTTGTATAGAGAAAATTGGGGCTTATGGGGGTATTTTTCTTATTCTTGCTCCAAGTCATAGGTTGTGGGTACTCGTTAGAACCCCCTCAATGAGGCGGTTCTAACGAGCACCCACAACCTATGTTTGCATTATTTATAAGAAAAATATCACGGATTTTCATCAGACAAATGGCCATTTTGGAGATGTGTAAAAATGCACCAATTCGCACGGGTGTGTTATCGTAATGTAGGCGTTTTTCGTGATGTGGATAGTATTTTATGTTTGTCTCGTGTTTGTCTCTGTTATAAACCCCGAAGAGGTTTTCTCTTGACAGAATTCATATCATATAACAGACAGGTTATACTTAAAGAAACTAAACCATATAATTTCGTGCCTTAATGTCAAATTTTGTCTGGCTTTAGAGTAAGTATTGTCTTAAAGAAGCTGCTCAAATTCTACCTGGGTAGGTCAACTACAGGTGAAATTTCTTAATGTCATTGCGATCATTTTTTTGTTTGTTTGTTTTGATTTTCGGCCCTTTAAAGATTATTTCATTCATATCGAGCCAATCGTTAATCAGAGGTGGGCGAAAACCGGAGTAACTGGAGAAAAACCACCTGACCTTTCGTTGCATTAATTGGCGTCTCACATGTGACCCGAGTCAGGCTCGAACCCACATCGGTGAGAGACCTAATAATTAAGAGTCAGCGCTCTTATCCACTAGGCCACGGAGGCCCTTGCGATCATTTTATTCCATTCACGCACGTCATGATCACGAAAACACGCCTATATAAATTTGACCCCCTTGAACCCCACTTTTATGTAGTAAAACTGGGGTTTGCAGGGGTAAACCTTATTTTGCCTATTTCTTTTCTAAAATATATATTGTGATCTATATTTTGAGCAGAAATAAGAAAAATATCACATTTTTTCATCTTAATAATTTTCATTTTTTCGGCGATAAAGGTTACAATGTATTTGTATAGGCGTGTTTTCGTAATGTAAATACAAATTTCAATTAAGAGATATACCACTAAGCTAGCAGCACATATCGACATAATTCTCTGAAATTTTTTTTTAGCTAATTTTGAAAATACACATTTTTTTTATCTCGAGTCAATATTGTTTGATAGACACACGTTTATCTAGAAGAATTTGTGACTCTTATCATTTCAATTATAATTAATTTTAAATTAAAAAAAAACTCTTCGGTCTCTTGACTAGTATTGTTGACAAATTTCATATTGATAACATTATAGCAACTGATGAATAAACAATATTTTTTCAGATAAAATGTTTCATGTACAGTTTGTTTGTTTTGTTTGTTTGATTTGAGGTTTAACGTCCCCGTCAACACTGTATAGGTCATTTTGGAGACGTTGCTTCCAATTTTGTGGGACTTTTACCCGACACTGAGATGAAATGACATTTCAAGCCCTGCCGCCCAATGAAACCAATAGGGTTTATATGCATGGACGGTCCGACTCGCACCGCTTTGCCTGGGCAGGCTTAGATGCTCTAAGCAGATTACCAGTACTCGTGTGTAGGTCGGTGTCAGCTCTGCGTGGAAGCATCATGCAGCCCATCTATTTCTTAAGCCCCGATGGGTGGGGGCCAGTTTCATGTACAGTGAAATTACGTTATTATGACCACCTAAAATTAAGACTAATTCTGCTTTAAAAAGCTTATTTAGTAGGTTGCAGTTATTCTTTCTTCGTGTTTTCTGCATACAGTGTTCTCTGGTCGGAGACCACCCTTCGGACTGTTCAAAAGTGGTCTTAATGACCACTTTTTAACAGTCCAAAAGTTGGTCTTAATAAAGCATTTTTACTGTATTTCCAATTAATTTTAAGACAGATCGTGGCTGTCTTTACTTCCGATATAATAAGGTGGTTTTATTGACCGTCACAGTTCCACGGACCGAGTGCATTAAAGGAGGCGAAGTTTGCACCGACTTGAGCTACGAACTCTGGCGCAACTAAATCCAGCGTACGGCTATTTTAAATCTTGAATGCATAAAGCGGACGTACGTCGGACTTAGTTGCGACTGGAGTACGACTGGGGTATACATTTGTAGCCCTCATAGCACGACGAAAGTGTATATCATGTGCTTTATACACATGCTTCAAGCGTTTTTCGACGGACTCCTTGGTGTAAAAACATCTTCTGTGCACGTTCTGTGAAAATGTCTGAGAATTTTGAGACCGCTGGCCCTTCATAAGGCAAATGGTGAGTGTCAGAAACGTTTCAACGTCAAATTTTAAAGAGCAAAAATGGAAGCATATAATACAACTTCTCCTATACTGTATGTAAATCGTCAAACCAGGGAACGATTCCGCCCATTTTACACCGAATAATGCAAAATAATCACGGCATGTTACAGTTAAATCTGTTGCCTAGAACTGACTTTATGAGTTTGTCCTGGTGTATGAATGTAGTTTGACGTGTCACCAGTAACAATTCTAATTCTGAAGACTATGTTTGCAACACGCCTCGGTTATGCTTAAATTTCTGCGACAATTTTACGGCGGGCGTAATACGCCTGACGAAGGCGCAAGTCTTTTTATGCACGTGGTCCCTGGGCGGTGTTTCTTTTGTTATTCATAATTTTTGGTGTGTGTCTTTGCATGTATGTACCACTATTACCCTATGGACGTTTTGCCATTTTGTTGGAAAGAAACTGACCTTTGGCTTTCCGCTTGAGATATTTGAGCCCCGCCAACCGAATTTGTGTCTTCGAGCATTCAGTCATGACAAATTTTAACTGCGCTTGCCCAGCCATTCAGAGGGGCCAGGCATATGGCTTTCTGTCTGAAGGTTCCTCTCGATTCACTGCTTGTATGAGCGAGCAGCGAAGGTTCTGGCGAGCCTGCGCGGACGCGCAGGCTCGCCTGAACCTTCGCTGCTCGCATAGGCAATAAGTACCAAAATCGCTTGACGAGGCCCATTTAATGTAAGTGTTTCTTTCCCTTTGGTGTCTTGGAAGGGAGCTGTATGGTACACTGTGGCTTTGCTGATCGTTGCCTTGACTTCTGTTTTGAACCAGCATCACGTGAACAAGTCCGTGAAATACCCCACCCCTAAACCCTATTTTATCTAGGGAAAACTGGGGTTTACGGGGTATACACTATTTCTTTTATTTCTGCTCCAAGACATAGTTTATGGGCACCCATTAGAACCGCCTCATTGAGACGGTTCTAACGAGCTCCCACAATCTATGTTTGCAGTATACTACGATTTATATCACTGATTTTCAGTCGCCCATAGGGGCTTAAAGAACTATATGGGCTGCATGATGCCTCCAAGCAGAGCTGAATCCGGCCCGCACACTAGTACTGGTCAACCGCTTAGAGGATCTAAGCCTGTCCAGGAACCGCGGTGCGAGGCAGACCGTCCATGCTAATAAACCCTATTGGTTTCATTGGGCGACAGGGCTTGAGATGTCATTTCATCTCAATGTTGGGTAAAAGTCCCACAAAATTGGAAGCAACGTCTCCAAAATGACCTTTACAGTGTTGACGGGGACGTTAAACCTCAAATCAAACAAAAACAGGGGTGTACACTATTTTTCTTATTTCTGCTCCAAAACATAGGTTATGGGCACCCATTAGAACCGCCTCAATGAGGCGGTTCTAACGAGCTCCCACAATCTATGTATGCAGTATAAAAAATATACATGTATATGTCACTGATTTTTAGTCGGAAAGTAGCCATTTTGTAGATGTGAAAAATGCACAATGTCGCAGGGGTGCGTTATCGTAATAATATCAATAAAATATTATTAAATTACATATTATCACAAAGAAGAAACATGATGTAAAAACCCTTGTAAATCCTACATTTTTAAAAATAAAATAGTTTTTGAATGTCTTCCTCCGTGGCTTTACATTGCGGTCACACACCCGTGTGACCAAGTCCATTTTTCATATCTCCAAAAAAAAGCTATTTTTCTGATGAAAATCAGAGATATTTTTTGTGGGTCGGGCAGTTGATTACCTAACTCGTTATGGGCACTAATATTGTTCTTCAATACTTCAACACATTAATTCTAACACGGGTTGCTTACACGATCTAGTTAAACTGTGTATTTTCCTTGCAGTTCTGTAAGAGAAAAAGATTTGTTTGTCACATTTATTGACAGCAGTTAAAAGTTTTTCCATAGACACTTTGTGAGAAAAAAAGATTGGGTCTGATTATTTTGGCTATAATATTAAATATCATTTGACGGATATTATGAGGGTGCGTAAGGAACGTGTGTGTGTGTGAATTCGGGTTTAACGTCGCTTTCAACAATTTTTCAGTCATATCACGACGGTGTCTGGTTGCGACAGGGAGCTCAATGCTCACGTTTATAGTGCTGCCTCACTGAAGTATCATGTCCCAGACACATTTCATGATACCACACCCAGTCACATTATCCTGACACTGGATCGACCAGTCCTAGCTCTACCCCGTAAATCTGAGTGCCAAGCGAGGAGCAGCTAGTACCATTTTTAACGACTTTGGTATGTCGCGGCCCGGGATCGAACCCGAGACCTCCCGTTCCCCGGAGCGGACACTCTACCAACTGAGCTATCGGGGCCGGTGCGTAAGGAACGTAGTGGACTCAGTATCATATGGGAAGTTGTGTTTCAAACTTGCCAACATTTGCATTCTGTTGTGCCCTGACTTTGGAGAGAAGCGATACAATATGCTAACTTATAAGATGTAGCACTTTAGTCCCAAAGATAATAAAAAGCTCTCCACACGATATCGTTTTATTATGTTTCTTGTAATATTTTTTAGTTATTTGTTTTGTTTGTTTGATTTGAGGTTTAACGTCCCCGTCAACACTGTAAAGGTCATTTTGGAGACGTTGCTTCCAATTTTGTGGGACTTTTACCCGACATTGAGATGAAATGACATCTCAAGCCCTGTCGCCCAATGAAACCAATAGGGTTTATTAGCATGGACGGCCCGCCTCGCACCGCGGTTCCTGGACAGGCTTAGATCCTCCAGTACTAGTGTGCTGGCCGGATTCAGCTCTGCGTGGAAGCATCATGCAGCCCATATATTTCTATTAGTTATTTGTTTCAAATGACGTTTATAACAGTTAATTGAAAGGGACTCAAAAACAATTTGCTATTCACCCATAATTATTCTGTGTAAATGGCATTCTGTAACGAAATTGCGGATTGAAATATAAACCTTATTTTTCTTGACATAAGGGTATTACATGAGAATGTTAACGTGATGAAAATAAAATTGGATAAAATTAGCCAATATGATCTGTTGGAATAAACATAAATAATAATATAACTGCAACTACTTCTACTGCTACTTCTACTACTACTACTACTACTACTACTACTACTACTACTGATAATGATTTTAATAATAAAGCGACAATAAATATTATACTGTGACTACTTTTCCACTACTGCTGCTATTGGTTAACCACTTATGTATAAGCCTGCCCATGAAAAGTTTGGATAAGTAAACTGACCGGCTCAAAAATGAACTAAAATATTGTTGACTGGGCCGTTAAACTTCAATACAAACAAACAAACAAAACTATTATTATTATATTTATTATTAATTTGATGAAAATAAAGTGAATAAACACTAAAAAGAATGGTTAATATTGCTTGTAGAAAAGAACATTTAACAATAGTAATAATGTTAACAAATAACAATAACAATGTGTTGTTCTGGAGGGTGTTAAGTATGAAGATGACAAGACTTTTTGCTGATTGTGCTTGTCGGTTTATGAACCGCACACGATTACTGGTAAACCGCTTAGAGGATCTAAGCCTGCCCAGGCAAAGCGGTGCGAGTCGGCCCGTCCATGCTTATAAACCATATTTGTTTCATTGGGCGGCAGGGCTTGAGACGTAATTTCATCTCAATGTCGGGTAAAAGTTCCACCAAAATTGGAAGCAACGTCTCCAAAATGACCTTTACAGTGTTGACGGGGACGTTAAACCTCAAATCAAATAAAACAAAAGCTTGTCGGTTTATAATTTCGCTAAGGCTGTGCTCGCTGATCAATCATGGTCGAATTCAACTCTGTGAAATATACATTGTTACATTCAACACCGGTTTATACGTCAATTTAGATATTCAATCTATGGAATTCAACAAAAACAAACAAAAATGTACAACCGGCGTTTGATACTGCAAATTCACTGGTTATAAGTTTATAACTAAACGGCTTTAATAATGATATATCATTGTCCTTTTCTTTCTGAAATGGATAGATGCAATCACAATCTAGTCACTTGATATTTTGATATGGCACTTTTTTTTTTTTTTTTTTTTTTTAGTTTGGTTGCTATGGCATCTTAGAGTTTCTGTAGATTTGTAATGGGAAAAACTGAAAATTTGCATGTACTGCTAAGCCTTAGCAGATATTTTGGCAAAACGTTCATATAAATATTTTTTCAGCAATCATGTTTCTGCCATATGATTTTAGTCCTAGTGCTCAATTTCTTATTGGTTGCCATTGGAAACCAAGATAAAAAAGGTTGATTTTTTTTAAACAATCATCTCCTAATAAACTATTTGCTCTGTGAGGCTGAGGCTCATGGAAATATTCACCATATTTGCCTATTTACTTTTACAGTTTTTTGTGCTTTTTATGAAATTTAGCTCTTTAGTTTTGTTTCCATGGGAAGTTAAGAGATTCCATAAACTTATAATGGGGAAAATTGAAAAATGACTTTAACACCGTTCAAGATATAAAAACTTTCATAGAAATGTTTCTTGAACAATGTTCTATCTGCCAAATGATTTTCAGGCTAATCGGTTGCCACCGATGGTTGTCAATTGTTATCTGTTGTCTTGCAACAACACATTCAAGAGACATCAGACCTCTGAAGCCACTAGGCGCATTGGGTCCAACTTTTATCTGTGGTTTTTTTTTGGGCGCAGGAATTTCATGGTTAATTAAAATACATGGCTGCCAGTGGGCGGTGCTCCCCGAGCTCTGGTGAGCATAGTGGCTTATGGGTCTCTTGTTCTTATTTCTGCTCTATGACATAGGTGGTTGGTACTCGTTTGAACCACCTCAACGAGGCGGTTCTAACGAGCACCCAAAACATATGTTTGCAGTATAAATAAGAAAAATATCACGAATTTTCATCAGAAAGGAAGCAATTTCGGTGATGTGAAAAAATGCTCTATGTCCCACTGGTGTGTTATGGTAATGACACAACGACATACTTTTTCTGGATTATATCAGAAAACCCCCTGTTAGTTATCTTTCAGATAAGGATATACAATAAAAGACCACCTAAAATTAAGATTAATTGAATAACTGCAGCCTTCTAAATTAGCTTTTTTGGCAGAAAAATTCTGCTATAAAAAGCTTTTTTAGAAGGCTGCAGTTCTTCTTTCTTCGTGCTTCTGCACACGATGTTCTCAGGTGAGGGACCACCTTTGGGGCTGTTCAAAACGGAAAGCCAAAAGGACAGTTACTTTCCCACAATAAAAGGTATGTTGGCTATAAACAGGCTACCTTAACTAGAAGAACGGGCTTGAGAAGCTTGAGATTTTGCGAGACTTGGGCTTAGTTGCTTATCTGTACATTTAATACGTCTTTACCATTACCTAGATTTCCTACATGTCATAGTCGCATAGACTTAAGCAGAGAAACGCTATTGCGGTTTACAACTTTGGGTCGATTGACAAACAATCAACTTAAAACACATCATGTGAAAATTCCGCACCCTGACATCAGTTTAGCCCATAAATAAGAAAAATGTCACCGTTACATGTAGTCCCCTGACTCGGACATGTAGTCCCCTGACTCGGACATGTAGTCCCCTGACTCGGACATGTAGTCCCCTGACTCGGACATGTAGTCCCCTGAAAAATATCGTCTCTGGTGTCATAAACAGAAAGCACTTGGTTCGACTGGTATCCTGGTATAGCTATAAATGGGCATTGTTTACAATCATTTTCTTTCAAAGCAAGTATGACCCACTCTATCCAAACCTACACATTAGCAAATCCGCAAAACCCTCGAAAACCCAATTTAATGTAAAGAAAAATGGGTTTGTAATGGTAATTATTATTTTCCTTAGTTTGGCATACATGTAGTTTGAAGAGACTTAATTAACGAAGAAATGAAAAGAACAGTCCTATTACGCAACATCAGAAAACATGACGATAACACATCCGCGTGACGTGTTACATTCTTACATACCACCAAAAACTGCCATTTTTCTGGTGCAAAATTGTAACATTTTTTCCTTATTTATACTCTAAACATAGGATGCGGGTGCTCGTTCTAATGAGTACCAACAACCTATATCTTGGAGCAGAAATAAGAAAAACTAGAAATGGTGTTTGTAAAACACTATGCCCCCTACCATATGCTTATGCCCCCTACCATATGCTTGTCCATAAAGCCCAAATTTCAATAGGCCATTATTGCCGAAAAAAAAAATTTTTTTCAAATGTTAATCAGGTGATGCACTAGTCATTCCAAATTAGCCTGTCAAGTTTTTAGACAACAATTTAAATAGTTTTTTTTAAATATCTTGCTTCAAGAAAGAACACAATTAATTGCCAGAAATTGAAAAGGGCCATAATTCCAACAAAATTTCATTAAATTGGCTGTAAATTTAATCAGGTAAACTCATCTTCAGACACAATCTGTATACCAAATATCAAGGCTCTAGTTGAAATACATATTCAGATATCTTGCTAACGCGATTTTAATGTTATTTCGTTGAAAGGGAAATAACTCAAAAATAGGAGATAAATCGGATAAGAAAAAAAATACCGGTCAATATTTTTTGGTGTGACATCAAAGTAAGAAATTACAACTCAACTCAACTAGCACTTTATTAGAATACTCAGATCACAAATGTGACATATGCGCAAATGCAATTACAAGTAAGGCATATGGCGAATAATGTCGTGTGAGCATTTTTGTGGGCGGACAGTTTCGGACACAACGCTATGTTCTAGAAAGGGTTATCCTTTGGAAGCAAGGAATAACTAGCATACATGGTTCTAAGGTCATGCGTTTCACAAGAAAGCAAAACCATTAAATGACCTGAAGTCACTCCAACAAAATTTCACTAAACTGGTTGAAAAATAAATTAGGTGATCTCCTCCTCAGTCCCAATCATTATACCACAAATCAAGGCTCTAGCTAAAAATCTTTTTGAAATATCTTGCTAACGAGATGCCTATGTTATTCAATTAAAAGGAAAATAACGCGAAAAGTGGAGATAAGTCAGATAAGAAAAAATACGGGTCAACATTTTTTTTCATGCGGAAACCATATATGAAATTTCAAAACAGCTGTGTTTCCGCTAACATGCCGACTAAGGGTATGGGTCGGTAGGTCGCTAAAACTTTTTAATTTTTTTTTTTGTCAACTTTTTATTTGATGGAAAAAGCAAAAAACACACACAAAAAAAAAAAAAACGTTAAAAAGGCTAAATTCTAACTATATTACCTTAAAACATTCAAATAATGAGGTTAAAAGCATCAAGGAAGCAAAAGAACAGGGTTTCAATTATAAATTTTGCTATTTTGACAGTTTTATGAATTTTCATCAAAAGTGCTAGAAAATATTAAGGTCGGTAGGTAAGAAAATCGCTTTATTTTATTTTTTTTTTTTTTTTTTATTTTTTTTTGTTTCTAGATGACAATAAAAATTGCAGGGTCGGCAGAAAAAAACAGGGCCGGTCGGGTTAACGGAAACACAGCTAATTTTAGGCCTAATGACATTACGATGACTAACTGAGTTATCATTTGAGCCCCGCCAAGCGCATTTGGGTCTTCGAGCATTCCGTCATGACAGATTTTAACTGCGCATGCCCAGCCATTCAGAGGGGCCAGGGATATGGCTTTCTGTCTGAAGGTTCCTCTTGATTCACTGCTTGTATGGGCGAGCAGCGAAGGTTCTGGCGAGACTGCGCGGATGCGCAGGCACGCCTGAACCTTCGCTGCTCGCATACGCGATAAGTACCAAAATCGCTTGGCGGGGCCCATTTGTTTAACGCCACGTTTAATTGGCGTTTAGTCAAGAAATGATCCAACATATTTCCAGTTAAGGAGGGTCGCGCATAATTGACTCTGCCGTAATCAAGTCCGAATTTTTACCTCAAAATAATTTTAGTTTGTATTTTTTTTTTTTTTTTTTTAAGTGTTTTCTGAGAGTTTGTCTTTCATAGCTAAGTACGCAAACACGACATTATCCTGCATTGTGTTTTCTTTAAACAAACTAGGAAATATTGTTTTGCACACTCGCTATCGATACATTGTCAATGAACGGGATAATTATTGAAACATTTGATAATTTCGAAAACAGTACCCCTTTATAAGGCTAAAAAGCTAGAAAAGAAGCATAGTAGGCCTATATTTTTATACCGGCAAACGAAAGCAAAGACTTTAAGCTACAAAATATAAACAAATAAAAAAAATCTAAAAACAAATGAAATACTCTCCACCCTCCTTAACATGCTACAGAATCCATAGCAACAGTTGAGGTAAATATTTTGTGATAATTGAAGGATAGTTTTCCTTATTTCCATAAAAACCTATGTTGTGGGTATTCATTAGAACCGCCTCGGCGAGGCGGTTCTAATGAATACATAAAACAGGTTTTTTACGGAGAATTGAGAAAAACTATCCTTCAATTATCACCAAATATAACCTTATATGTAGCTATGGAATCCATTTTAAAGAGTTTGTTTCGTCGATATTGAGGTGTACTTTTATATAAAAAGGATCGCATAACACCATTACAAAAGCGACGACACCAGGTGTACATTTTCTAAAAATATCTCATAACATCATTACAATTATCAATGTAATTCGCTGTAATTATCTGAAATTAAAGAATTTAAACTTTTAGAGTTCTAAATTATATAAGAACGATGGATATGTATGGTGAAACGTTACACCACAACATATACTTTCCGTATACGAGCATCCTTGTTGATATGAAAACGACATCATGTAGTCCCTTTCCCAGCTAGTCCACGTAATGAAAACCCCTTTAAACCCCGTTTTATTTTGCGAAAACTGGGGTATTCCATTTGTTTCTTTTTTCTTCTACAAAACATAGGTTGTGGGTACTGGCCAAAGTCTACGAAAGCGTGTACGTCTCATTTGATCACGACATGCATGTCATCATCCCAGGAAATTTGATATTGAGATAACGATTTATTTGTCAGAAGTGAAGAGAAATATCTTTTCTTATTAACTAGTTCCTGCATATGTGTTGTTAGATGATCTCGAATTGTTTATTTATTATTAATAATAAGTATGTATGAAAACTATAATTGCACATGGCTTTTATTGCATTTCGAGTTAAGAAAGACATTTTATAGCTAAATACAAGATGTTAAGATATACTTATATGTCATCTTTTTCCAATTATGTATTTTGACATGATATTATGTTTCTGAAGATCTTTTGAAAATTTATCTTATGTTTCCCATTTCAATGTGGTCATTTTAGAAATAGTAACGTATTATTCTGGAACTAAATTAAAAGCAAAGCACAATCAGGCACTGAAGACAAGAACCATAACTCTGACTTTACAATTTTCAGAATTATGGCCCTTGGTACAATAAAACAAGGGTTTTAACAGAAATGCAAAACGACGTGCAGAAGAAAAGAACCATGACTCTTACTTCTCTATTTTCGGAATAATGGCCCTTTGAACAATGTAAACAGTGGTTTTAACAGAAAGCCAAAACGATGTGCAGAAAACGAGGGCAATAAATCTGGCTCTTAACTCCGTTTGAAAAAAAGATCTTTGAAAAACGAAAAAAGTGGTTTTAGTTATTCCTAGGGTTATTTTATAACCGTCTCATACATTTTCGGCAAAGTTTCATGAAATATCTCCACTCGTTTTCAAGATACACACACACACACACACACACACACACACACACACACACACACACACACACAAAACACTGTATTCAATATTCAGAAGGCCATGACCACAAAACCAAGCAACCAAGTATTATGGTTCTTGTCTTCCACATGTAATCATATAGTGTTTTTCAGTTCTGTAAAGAATAACAAAAACCACTGTTTTCGTGTTTCAAAGGGTCATATTTTCAAAAGTAGTTATATGCCAGAGTTATGACCCTTGTTTTCTGCACAGTGATCTGCATTTCTGTTAAAACCACTGCTTTCATTGTTCAAAGGGCAATTATTCCGAAAGTAGTAAAGTAAGCGTTATGGTTCTTTTCTTCTGCACGTCGTTTTGCATTTCTGTTAAAACCACTTTTCATTGTACCAAGGGCCATAGTTCCGAAAATAGTAAAGTCAGAGTTATGGCTCTTCTCTTCAGTGCATTGCCTGATTGTGTTTTGCTTTTAATTTAAATTCCAGGATAATAGGTTGTTCTTTCTAAAATGACCACAAATATATATAGGAAACATAAGATATATTTTCAAAAGATCTTCAGAAACATAATGGCATGTCAAAATACATATTAGGAAAAAATATGACATATAAGTATAGGAGCTTTTTTCGTGACGTACTTCCGGTTCTAAAAATAGAACGGGAAAAGCCCTGGCCGTCATCTGTCGTATTGCTTCAAAGGCAGTGGGACAGATAAAGTGTTAATTACAGCGTAAAACAGTGGAATTCTTTTAAACTTTTCGGGAATTCTAATGTAAGATAAAGGGAGAAACACCGATATGCTGCCAGATATGAAATTTCGCATTACGAAAATGATATATTGTACATACGGCCCAACAGGGTCCTCTCTCTCTCTCTCTCTCTCTCTCTCTCTCTCTCTCTCTCTCTCTCTCTCTCTCTCTCTCTCTCTCTCTCTCAGCGCACCAATAATTAGCGAGCGCAGGCAAATGTAAATTACAGTTTGTCGTTAAATGACGCCACGTAAACCGACATGTAGCGTGTCAACAACGTCGTGTCTACATCAAACCAACTTCAAAGCGATGCATTGAATTTGACATTGCAACGTCGATGAAACGTCAGAACGTTGCGTTGGCGATAATACGGCGTTGCTTAATAAAATGTCATTTGCCCAGTGCTCGTACCCATCAAGACTCAGTGGGATTGGAACATTAAATTCAAAACAAACGTAGAACACCCTTTCAGTGCATAAAAACACTCCTTCGCAAGTGCAAGACTTTACAGTAAAATCTGGTAGATTTGTAGATTGGTTCAACCTGCCCAGCCCTTAGGTCTACATTAACCCATTTGGTACCGGAAACCCCAAAAGGGTTAAGTGATACACAGTGCAAGCCCAGATCAGAGGCGGCAGAACGCGGCGTCTGATCGGGGTCTACACTGTTTGCAAAAAGTTCGGCCATTTTCCAAATAAATTTTGAAGAAAACACAACCCGACACCCCTAAATTTTGGAAATGACTCCTGCTATATATAAGTACTAAGATTCCATTTGGTACAAAAAGGGTTATGGGCTTCTTAGATACAGGGATCTGTCAAACCGCTCTCTCATCTCAACGGTCACGTGACATTGAAGCGAGTTAGAGTGGTTGTCGACGGAATGACGTCGAGTCAACGTTGACTCGACGCCCGTCTGTAAGTCCGCTCATTGTTTTTTTGTTTTTTTTTTCGACTGTCAGTATGTTTATTTGTCTGCCTAAACAGTCCGTCCGTTCGTCTGTTAGTCAGTCATTCATTCAGTCAGTCGGTCTGTGTGTCGTCTGTCTGTCTACTGTAAGTTTGTCAGTCAAACCTCTCTCTGTCTGTCTGTCTCTCTCTCTCTCATGCCAACGGTCATGTGACAATGAAGTGAGTTGGAGTGGGTGTCGACGGCATGACTCAACGCCCCTCCGTCAGTCCACTCATAAGTTGATAGATAGATAGATAGATAGATAGATAGATAGATAGATAGATAGATAGATAGATAGATAGATAGATAGATAGATAGATAGATAGATAGATAGATAGATAGATAGATAGATAGATAGATAGATAGATAGATAGATAGATAGATAGATAGATAGATAGATAGATAGATAGATAGATAGATAGATAGATAGATAGATAGATAGATAGATAGATAGATAGATAGATAGATAGATAGATAGATAGATAGATAGATAGATAGACTTGGATAGCGAATAAAACGAAAGTTACGTAAAAACTTATTTTGTAAGTAAGCTTTCGTGAATAACGGTATCTCAAGCCATTAACATGGGTCATCCACGAAAAGATTTTCGTCAATTAAAAACGGATTTAGGATAAATGAATTTCGGTAATAAAAGCGGAATATCATTCTTTCCTTCTCGAGGCATTATTTCAATGAAAACGGGTATATTTTCTCTCAAAATGTCTGGATATTGTTACCATTTTAAGTTCCGCCAATACTTTTGAATAGCGATGGCCGTTTCAATTGACGGCCAGTACATTGCGCATGCGCAAGAATGACGTCATAAACGGAATTCCTAAAACCTCCTATATCTTAACATCTTGTATTTAGCGATAAAATGTCTTTCTTAACTCGAAATGCAATAAATGCCGTGTATAATTATAGTGTTCATACATACTTATAATAAATATACATCTCGCGATCATCTAACAACAAATATCCAGAAACTAGTAAATAAGTGAAGATATTTCTCTTCACTTCTGACAAATAAATCTTTATCTCAATATAAAATTTCCTGGGGTGATGACATATATGTCGTGATCTAACGAGACGTATACGCTTCCGTAAGCCTCTGTTTCAAGAATGATTTGAATTGTATGAAGAATACAGGTTTCATTTGGCATTTGTTCTTAAAGGCATTTATTCTTAGACAGTAAGACACACGTTGTGTTAATAATTGTTTTGTTGCCCCCTGTGATATATTGTCTATATCAGATCAAAGGCGGCTTTTAATAGGGTGATTAGTTGCTCCTGTTGAATCCCATGACTGAGGCACTAAAGAAGAAAATAAACAAGGCACACTGCAGTTAACAGTTAGTCAATTATTGATTTTCCCCAAGGTGGCCCCTTACTTGTTGAAGACAGAGGACTTCTCTTCAGTCAGCACTGAGGGTTACATAATATTATGTAATGAAATGATAGTCCTCAATAATCAAGAATACATGCCTTTAACAGTTAGTCATTTATTGATTTTCCCCAAGAAGGCCCCTTACCTGTTGCAGACAGAGGAGCACTGAGGGTTACATAATGTTATGTAATGAAATGATAGTCCTCAATAATAAAGAATAAATGCCTTTAAATATAAAGTATTTTCCAAGCAATACTATAAAATTTATTATCTGTGTTCCCTGAAGACCTATTGACCTCTATTTGGAATACAAAAATAATATATATATTGTCAAAAAACTGAAGTTTTTTGTTGTATACTACCGGGAGTAGAACTATTGCCTGCCTCAGTTACATTAGCTTCACGATGAAAGGGTGCAGTATATTACACGGACATGTCATGGTGAAGCCAATGTAACTAAGGCAGTCAATAGTTCTACTCTCGGCCGTAGCATCCGCCACATTTCAAAAACACACCTATATAATTGTGACTCCCTTGAACCCCTCTTTTATTTAGTAAAACTGAGGTTTACAGGGGTAAACTACGGAACCCGGGAAGGGACATGATTTTTTATTTTTATTATGTTGTGCGAATATTTTATAGATAATATATGAATTTTGGCGAGAAAAGTAGTCCGGGCTGCTACTGTGAAAATAACATGGTCATGTTATTTTTTCACACTATGAATCGTACAGATCCCACCTCTAAACCATATGTATTCGTGTTCCTTATGATAGGGCGAATTCTGTGATACCAACCAGGGCGTCAATGTTTTCTGTGTCCCAGCGCCTTCGCATCATTAAATGCCAAATGTTTCAGATACGGACTCCACTTGGGTGCTCATTTGAGTATGGGGGGGGGGTTCGTTTGGGAGACTTTATTGTCGGCAGATTATAGCCATATCTTTTTAACATACATAGCTGCCACAGGGCAGTACCAACCAGAGCTCTGGACCTCTTTTATTTCTTTGTCTTTTTTTAACGAAAATCTGCTTTCACTTTTTGGTGTGTGTTTTTTTGCCATAAACATACTTCGAATAAAATTTGATCGAATTAACTGCCAAGCCAATGCAAATATTATCACACATTACGAAAACACGCCTATACAAATACATTGTAAATTTTACCATCGAAAAATGAAATTTGTTAGATGAAAAAATGTGATAGTTTTCTTATTTCTGCTCAAAACGTAGATTGTGGATACTCGTTAGAACCGCCTCGGTGAGGCGGTTCTAACGAGTACCCACCATTTACATTACGATAACACACCCGTGCGACATAGTGCATTTTTCACATCTCCAAAATGGCTACTTTTCTGATGAAAATCAGTGATATTTTTCTTATTTATACTAAAAACTTAGGTCGTGGGTGCTCGATAGAACGGCCTCATTGAGGCGGTTCTTACGAGTACCCACAACCTATGTCTTGGAGCAGAAATAAGAAAAATAATGTATACCCCCGTAAACCCCAGTTTTCTCTATATAAAGTGGGGTTTAAGGGGGTCTTCATTTCAGGGACGTGTTAGCGTGATGATGTTTTGGAGCAGAAATAAGAAAAATAATGTATACCTCTTTAAACTCCAGTTTTCCTGTATAAAAGTGGGGTTAAAGGGTATGTTTTCGTGGTGAATCTTGAACAAAAATGTTTCGTGAGAGGTCCTCTACCAGGCAGCTGATTTGTTTTGTCTACGGTTCATGTGTGGTTTGTTGCCATGTGAACTAAAATGAACCCCTAAAAAGCTAAAATAAAAATAATAACCTAATAATCTCCTTAGACACCATATGGAATATCAGACCGAGACTTTGCGAGACTTTGCATATATAGGACTCCATTAGACTAGCTCCCGTCTGGCTGATAATTAAGTCTTTATAGAATTTACTAAAATTCCTATATTAAGACCACCAAAGGTGGTCAAATGGACTGTTCAAAAGACCACTTTTGAACAATCCCAAAGGTGGTCTCTGACCAGAGGACACTGTAAATAGAAAAATGAAGAACGAAGAACTCCAACCTTCTACACAAGCTTTTTAAAGCAGAATTAGTCTTTATTTTAGGTTGTCTTAAAGGCGTGTGCTAATAATTGTTTTATTGCCCCCCCCCCCCCCTGTGATATACTCTCTGTAGCAGATCAAAGGCAGCCCCTAATAGGGTGATTAGTAGCCTTTGTTGAATCCCCTGACTGAGGCACTTAAGGGGAAAATCACTAAGGTACACTCTAGCCAATAGTTAGTAAACTATTGATTTTCCCCCAAGGAGGCCCCTCACCTGTTGACGACAGAGGAGCACTGAGGGCTATATATTATGTAATGCAATGATGGTCCTCAATAATCAAGAATAAATGCCTTTAAAGGCATTTATTCTTGATTTTTGAGGACTATCGTTACATTACATAATATTATGTAGCCCTTAGTGCTGACTAAAGAGAAGTCTTCTGTCTGCAACAGGTAAGGGGCCTTCTTCAGGAAAATCAATAATTGACTAACTGTTAACTAGAGTGTACCTTATTGATTTCCCCTTTAGTGCCTTAGTCAGGGGATTCAACAGGAGCTACTAATCACCCTATTAAGGGCCGCCTTTGCTCTGCTATAGACAGTATATCACAGGGGGCAATAAAACAATTATGAACACACGGTGTGTCCTACTGTCTAAGAATAAATGCCTTTAATAGCAGAATTTCCCTGTACTTATCTTTCTACAGCAGATGATTAATAACTGATGTCGTTGCCTGACTATTTTGTCGTTTCTTCAAAGCTTTCACTAACATAGCCGGCCTCTGTAGCTCAGTCAGATGCACGTCTTACTGGTGACCAGGAGGACGCGGGTTCGATACTTGTCGGGGTCGGCAACATTCTTTCGTGGAGATGATCATGAAATCTTTTCTCTCCCTTCCGCCGATTCAACAAAGGCAGTTGTCAGTTTCTGGCGAAAAAATGTGCACTGTACTGGTTAACCGCTTACGTATAAGCCTGCCCCAGGAAAGTGTGGATAAGTAAACTGTCAAATGACCGGCCCAAAAATGGCCTAAAAAGTGTTGACTGGGCCGTTAAACACCAATTCAAACAAACAAAAACAAATTTACTCATAGACTAAAATTGGGAAGTAGAAAAAATAGCATTTATTTCTAAGCCATACTTTGACAAAACTTTTAAAGAAATATTTTTGAACTGCCCTCTTGATAAGCTGAATATTTTAGCTCACCAGAGCCGAAGGATCCGGGGGAGTTTATAGTATATAGACAGTGTGCCGCCGCCCGTCGTCCGCGTCGTTGTCAGCATTTTCAAACGACTTCTCCCCTGAAACTGCTGGGCCAATTGAAACCAAATTATATGTGGGTTCTCCATTGGTTGGGGGTGGGGAGAAAGTTTGTTCATGGGATCTTGGTCACATGATCAAGATGGCCGCCATGCCCATATATGGTAAAAACCTTTAAAATCTTCTTCTCAGGAACCAAATGACCCATGAACTTAAAACTTGGCATGCAGGTTTGATTGCATGGTATTCTGTGGCGTCAGAAATGATATTTGCGATCAGCTGAATGGAAGTTTATCAATTCCAAAGGTCAATGTCATTTACCGACCTTTGTCGTGGAAGGCTCAGATTCAGTAATTTTATCTTCTTCTCAACTTAAACTGCTGGGTCAATTGAAACCAAATTACATGTGAAGCCTCTATGGGAAGGGGGAACGAAAATATGTTCGTAAGGACTGGGTCATATGACCAATATGGCCGCCATGCCCATATATGGCAAGAACCTTTAAAAATCTTTTTCTGAGGAACCAAAACGCCGGTGACCTTGAAACTTGGTATGCAGTATCGGGGACTCGGGCCCTACCAAATTTGCTCAAATGATTACCTTTGGTTGACCTTGACCTGTTTTACGTCAAGGTCAAATTTGGTGACTTAGACATTTATTTAGAAAAAGGGCAAAACAGTGGATTTTTTTCGGGTTGCATGGCAGTCTGTGGCATCAGATATGATATTTGCAATCAACTGAATGGAAGTTTTCAATTCCAGAGGTCATGGTCAGTTGCCGACCTTTGTCCTGGAGGGCACAGATTCGGTATTTTAATCTTTTCTCCACTCAGACTGTTAGCTTGATTAAAACCAAATTGCACGTGGAGTTTCTATGGGAAGGGGGAACGGAAGTTTGTTCATAAGGACTGGATCACATGACCAATATGGCCGCCATGTAGTATGTAGCATCGGGGACTCGGGCCATATCAATGTTTGTTCAAATGATGACCTTTGGTTGACCTTGACCTGTTTTACGTCAAGGTCATTGGTTGACATTGACCTGTTTTACGTCAAGGTCAAATCTGGTCACTTAGACATCTGTATGGAAAAAAAGGCAACATAGTGTATATTCCTGATTGCCTGGTAGCCTGTGGCATCAAAAATGATATTTGCAGTGAGCTGAATGGAATTTTATCAATGTCATTTACTGACCTTTGTCCTGGGTCACATGGCCAATTTGCCCGCCATGCTCATATAAAACAAAAATAAAAATTTTCTTCTCAGGAATCAAAGGGCCGATGACCTTGAAATTTTATGTGTAGTATCGGGGACTCAGGCCTTACAAAATTTGTTGAAATGATGACCTTTGGTTTACCTTGACCTGTTTTACGTCAAGGTCAAATTTGGTCACTTAGACATTTGTATGAAAAAACAAGACATTGGTTTTAACTGATTGCATGGAAACCTGTTGTTGTCACATGACTAAGATCGGCACCATGCCTATATATGGTATAAACCACATGGCCTCTGGTGAGCGTAGTGGCCCATGGGCCTCTTGTTTTTTTCTGTCCAGTTGGCAAAAAGATACCTTCAAAATAGATGGCAATGATCATGTATTGATACAATTATCTTACACCTCCCATCCGAGACACCACAGAGGAGACTTGTTAGCATGATGAGACCCGTTAGTGGCTTCAGTTCAATTGGCATCAAGTGAAGAAGTCCGTGAAATGAATACCCCCCCCCCCCCACCACCAAACCCCACTCTATATAAAGTAAACTGGGATTTACGGGAGTATACATTATTTTTTCTTATTTCTGCTCCTAGACATAGGTTGTGGGTACTCGTTAGAACCGCCTCAATGAGGCGGTTCTAACGAGCACCCACAACCTATGTTTGGAGTAAAAATACGACGAATACATTTGTATCACAAATTGTCATCGGAAAAAGCAGCCATTTCGGAGATGTAAAAAAAACACTATGCCGCTCAGATGCTTTATATTATTATCATAATGGGCTCTCTCATTCTCATTTCAATCTTGAAAGCTTGCATGCAAAGCGCAGTGTCATTCGTCATTCATTCATATCATTCGTCCAATTAATGCACAGCGTTCTAATCATAGGAAATACTTCTTATTTGTTATTCAAATTCACTGATTATTAATTACAATAAAAGTGCAGTGACATATTCTATGAATAAGTAAGAGGACAGTATATCAAAATACATTTAAGGTCACAAATCAGTGAGACAGTACATTGACTTGAGGCAAAACTTAGAAAGTTCGGTTTTACCTTTATAAAAACCCCAGTCGACAACACATTATTCGGGGCTTGGAACCGCCTCGATGCGCCCACAATCCATGCTTGGAGTATATATGGAGGAAAATATCACAAATTTCGTCAAAAAATCATATTAAAGGTCAAGTGAAATGGAAATTTTACATTTTTGGTTTTAATATTTAGTTTAAAGATCTTAAATCACTGACAAACATGTTGGAAACCGCATCAAGACCGCGGTTGTCAATGTTATAATCTTTGAAACAAGGTCTTTTCTTTACTTTCATTGACTTTTTAAGAAAACAAAAAATCGTTGCATTTGATCTTTTAACACGCTTTTCTATCGGCTGCCCTTGTTAATATTGGGTTTTCATGCATTAACATTTGCCGGATCCCACACGAGGGCGGTTGGCTGAATGTTCAAATATCTTCCGCGGGTACATGTACCGGCAAATGTTAATGCAATGAAAAAACATGGGTGGTCGTTGTTCTTGCGTGACTTACGATTCCGGCAGTAAATTTTGAGGAAAATGCACAAAGGCTCGTTATAAATAAGTTCTGAATAGTTAGATCCTTTGGTGTCAAAGAATACACCAAATAAACCAAAATAGCAGACTCGGTTTTATTGAGTCTGTTCATGACCAGTACGGAAATGTGCTACACCGGCCACGCCCCCTAGCACCGGCTTAAGCAGAACTCTATTTGCAAAATGATTCTAAATGAACTCAATGATCCCAAAGGACCAGAAAATATAATCTGCACTATGATGGATGTACGGGGAGACTTTGTGCGGCCGCCACACGGCACAGCACCAGCTGCAGTGAAGATAAATGAATTCTGAATAGTTAGATCCTTTGGAAGCAAAGAATACACCAAATAAACGAAAATAGCAGACTCGGTTTTAGTGAGTCTGTTCATGACCAGTACTGAAATGTGCTACACCGGCCACGCCCCCTAGCACCGGCTTAAGCAGAACTCTATTTTCAAGATGATTCTAAATTAACTCAATGATCCCAAAGGGCCAGAAAATCTCCATAAAAACTCTTCTTCGAATTTTCGCCTCTAATCATGAGCTTAAAGTTAGCTGTCTCTCCTGTTTATTCTCTCGAAAGTATTGTTCTCAAATGTATTTTCTAAAAAAAACATACGTATATGACACCGGGATGCAGAAAATGTGAGCTGATTTTTAATTTTGGTTTGCTTTGGAAGACTATAAGAATCTTATATGGGTGTGAGGGGTGGATGGAAAAACCCGTCCCGAGGGACACTGTCCGGCATCACAAGGCTTGCCGAGTGATGCCGGACAGTGACCCCGAGGGACGGATTTTTCCATCCACCCCTCACACCCATATTGGATTCTTTTCCTTGCATACCTTCCATTTCTTAAAGCGGATTTTCAATGCTGCAGTCACTTCGGTTACCAACGTCCGCCATGTTGTGTTGACACTGCAGGAATGTTTAGTGACGTTGCTGTGGCGTCAACCTTAATGACGGCGCATACGAGGTCGTAATCAACCAGTGCATTTATCAAACACGCGATTATATTCGATTTTGGGTCGGAACACCAGGGACAGAACATAAATTTCTATCCCAGGGTAAAATAACGGATTTCCTTGTCTGGTGTGCAAGAAACAAATCTCCACTCTCTTAAATGAAGTTATATTGCCTCTCTCCAGTTTGGAATAAAAGCCTCCGTGGTGTAGTGCCATGGTTACGCTACTCGCCTTGTAAACCAGGGGTCGCAGGATCGATCCCGGGTTTCTCCAGACTTTCGGATGAGTCTTTAAACCGAGGTCCAGTCTCCGTATGACCTTAGCTGTTGGTGTGACGTAAAACTCAAAAACTCACTCTGGATAGCACAAACTATGCTCCTGTTGTTAATTTAAGATGAGCCTAGCTACATGTACCTTAATTTAGCAATAATTAAAAGGTCAGACACCAGATACATGTAGAAAACCCGATGTTAATGAACCGTTTAGTAGACTGGTTTCCTTAAGATGTGTACAGACGCTTGTTAACAAAGTAACCATGCCTATACTTTAATACCCTGCCAAGAAAAAACTAACATAACAATTCCGCATAAACATGTTCACGCCAATAGGTCAGTGGACAACTTCTCTTAATATACAAGGGTGTGGCATCCTTTACGCAGATACGCACTTGCGTACACATTACGAACGTAAAAAAGAGACGACGACGACGACGAAGAAGAAGAAGACGAAGAAAAAAAGGAAAACAATAGAAGAAAAAAAAAGAAGAAGAAGAAGAAGAAGAATAGCAAAATATGTTATACAAAACAGTAATTATAAGCTAGCACAGTTACATTCTTTGCTTCGGGGAGGTCCCCATTTGGTAAACGATATTAAGGGGCAGGATTATAAGAATCTTATATGGGTGTGAGGGGTGGATAGAAAAATCCGTCCCGAGGGTCACTGTCCGGCATCACGAGGCTTGCATACCTTCATTTCTTTGCGCGGAATATTCATGCTGTAGTCACTTCGAGTACCGACGTCCGCCATTTTGTGTAAAACTACGGGAATGTTTAGTGACGTCAACCTTAACGGCGGCGCATACGAGGCCAGTGCATTTATAAAACACGCGGGAATATTCGATTTGGGGTCGGAACACCAGGGTCAGAACATAAATTTCTATCCCCGGGTAAAATCACGGATTTCCTTGTCTGGTGTGAAAGAATATTATTTCTGGTATTTTTTTTTCGGGTTGCGTACAATTATTTTCTTCATATAGGTAGCACTACATTGTAAAAAGGGCGTTTGCATTACGATAACACACTCGTGCGACATAGTGCATTTTTTTCACATCTCCAAAATGGCTATACTTTTCGGATGAAAATCCATGATATTTTTCTTATTTATACTGCAAACATAGATTGTGGGTGCTCGATAGAACCGCCTCATTGAGACGGTTCTAACGAGTACCAACAGCCAATGTCTTTGAGTAAAAATAAGAAAAGTAATAATCACCCCCGTAAACCCCAGTTTTCTCTATACAAAGTGGGGTTTAAGGGGGTGTTCATTTCACGGACGTGTTAACCTGATGCAAAAAGAATGATCATTACATGTATTTTCACATTTCTGTTCTTGTGTACTCGTTAGAAAGAATAAAATAATCTTACATGGGTGTGAGGGATGGTTAGAAAAATCCGTCCTCAAGGTCACTGTCCGGCATCACGACTAAATTACCTGTGTCCGATTAAAGGTACGCGACAAAATACATGTGTATATAGAAGTTAATAATAGGGAACCTTTTTTCTCTGACTTTAGATTTACTACGCTAGATAGCGAAAATGTGGTTTAAGATTATAAAAATTCAATATCGGGTATGATGATCCCAATTGTCCCGTTGGCACCCATGCAGGATTCTTTTCTTGCATACCTTCCATTTCTGAGCGTGGATTTTTTATACTGCAGTTACTTCGGTTGCCGACGTCCCCCAGTGATGTTTAGTGACGTCACGTAACGTGCTGTGATGTCAACCTTAACGACGGCGCATATGAGGTCGTATTCAACCAGTGCATTTATTATCAAACATTCGAGAATATTCAACTTCACCCTGTCCCTGGGTAAGAACACCAGTGTAAGAACAGAATTTCTATCCCAGGCTAAAGCCACGGATTGCCTTATTTGGTGTGCAAGAACCGATGGTTATTTAATACAGCAAGGTGAAATAAATAAGGACACTGAACACACAGTGATAGATTACAGGGCCTCCGTGGTCTAGTGAAAAAAGAGTACTGACTCATAACCATTAGTTCTCTCACCGCTGTGGTTCTAGCCTAGCTCGGGTCACATCTGAGACGCAACGGCTCTGCAACGGAAGGTCAGTTGTTTTTCTTCCGGGTCGGCCTACTCAGATTATCGCCCACCCCTGAATAACGATCGGCTCGAAATGAGTGAATAATCTTGAAAAGCAGAAACAACAATAACGTGATAGATTACGGTAGCATTACACTAAATACTGGGAGGTGCCGGGTTTTATCACTTTGGGACAAAGCTTTTAGTTGTGTTCTCAATACCAGACTTGCTTTCCATTGGATATATATCCCATGTTTTATTTCAACGTGAGAAAATGATAGGTATAAGGGACTAAAATGATGCATGTTTTATAAATATATCTGCAAGCTCAAAGAAATTTTTGCTGATTTTATATGATCACCGCTCCTTTAAAAATGTTGGTTTTATTTACTCCGTTCTAGCAGGTAAACAAACATGGTTGACTGTAACTTGAAAATGAGCCGATCAACATGTGGATTTTTTCTCAGTAACTTGTTGGGCTAGTATGGCTCTATAAACAAGTAAGGTTTGAAAAGTTTTGTATGTGTAGTTTTTGTGGGAGCAGGTAAAAGGTTACTATTGTCGCCTATGGAAAACATTTAGTGGAAAGCTCCCTTACATAGTATCCTCAATGTGGCGGTTCAAATAAGTAGCATCAATCTATTTTTTTTACCACAGATAAGGAAAATAATTAATGCCCACGTAAACCCCACTGTTCTCTATATAAAGTGGGGTTTATAGGGGTGTTCTTTTCACGGACTTCTTAACCTGATGCTTTTGAAAAAAAATAGTTGAACTTGATCCGTGCTTTAGAGAAATTGATCCGCGAAAACGTATTTAAGGGGAAGGGGTACACCTTCTTGGGAGGCAACTCCTGCAAAAGTATCCTTCCCCCATGTCAATAGGGGTCAACTCTTAAATGAAAGAATTTGCTCCTGAGGAGCACATTCTTTCCTTTAAGTGTAGACCCCCTTTTCAGTGGGACTAGGTTTATAGAAAAGCGAACAGGAAGTCCCGAAAGTTGTCTCTCTTTGAAAAATGGCGGAAAAAACAGCCAGGTGTTCCCATTCCCCTTAAAACAAAAACATTCCCCCGCCATTGGCGCCAGTCTTGATTATACATGTTTCTGGATTGCACGCCAATTGATTTTTCAAGGAATTTACGTGATAAAATTTTACTTTATATTGTCTGTTTTTAGAAAAGGTCATGGAAAACAAGAGAAAATTGTAGGTAGACAGACACTATCAAAGTTTTTTGTTTTTTTTTGTGTTTTTTTTTTAGTATATTTGTTTGTTTGTTTATTTCTTACAGAAATGAATAGTGGTAGTGGGGCTGCTGAATTGTACTCAAGTTACAGGCGCCTGCCCATCGGGGCTTGGCGAAATATATTAGGCTGCATGATGCTTCCACGCAGAGCTGAATCAGACCACACACGAGTACTGGTAAACCGCTTAGAGGATCTAAGCCTGCCTAGGCAAACCGGTGTGAGTCGGACCGTCCATGCGGATGAAACCTATTGGTTTAATTGGGCGACAGGGCTTTAGATGTCATCTCATCTCAATGTCGGGTAAAAATCCCCCAAAACTGGAAACATCGTCCTCAAAATGACCTATACAGTATTGACGTAAACCTCAAATCAAACAAACAGACAAAACTGGTTAACCAGAAAGTGTAAGCCTGCACAGACAAAGTATTGCGAGTCGGACCGTCCGTGCATATAAACCCTATTGGTTTGTTTTGGGGATTGAGATGTCATTTCATCTCAATGTCGGATAAAAGGCCCACAAAATTGGAAGTAACGTATCCAAAATGACCTAAATATTGTTGTCGGGGCGTAAATCCTCAAATCAAACAAACAAACCTTGTCCTTCGTAAAACTGTTTAATCAAAGCACTGACAGCACTCAAGCTGCTGGGTTGATTTTCTCTAAGAATAGGCTGGAAAACTGGCATGACAGTATGCCTATACAAATCCATTGTAAACTTTACTTCGGAGAAAAAAATATTTTTTAAGATAAAAAATTGTGATATTTTTCTTATTTCTGCTCAACATATAGACTGTGGGTACTCGTTAGAACCGCCTCATCGAGGCGGTTCTAACGAGTACCCACAGCCTATATTTTAGATCAGAAATAAGACAAATAAGGTTTACCCCTGTAAACCCCAGTTTTACTGTATAAAAATGGCGTTCAAGAGGGTCTAAATTATATAGGCGTGTTTTCGTGATGTTTTTTTTTTTTTTTTTTGGGGGGGGGGGGGGAGGGTGCGGTTGTTTGATTTGAGATTTAACGTCCACGTCAACACTGTATAGGTCATTTTGGAGACGTTGCTTCCAATTTTGTGGGACTTTTACCCGACACTGAGATGAAATGACATCTCAATCCCGGTCACCTAATGAAACCAATAGGGTTTATAAGCATGGACGGTCCGACTCGCACCGCTTTGCCTGAGCAGGCTTAGATCCTCTAAGCGGTTTACCAGTTCTCTTGTGCGGTCGGTTTCAGCTCTGCGTGGAAGCATCATGCAGCCCATCTATTTATTCAAGCCCCGATGGGCGGGGGCCGAAGTTTTCGTGATGATGATTCCTTTACTGTAAGCAAACAGTGTCGACTCTGAATAGACGCCGCGATCTGGATCTACACTACTTGCCAAATCCATAACATGATTCCGGTTAAGATTCTGTAGATAACACTCTTACGCAACGCTAGGACATCAGCGAAAAGAATAGCGCGGCCATTTTCTTTAAATATCAGTTATCCGGAGTGATAGACACGTGGTCTTCAGCTTTGAAAAGCTACTGTGCTTCATAACTTTGCGTAGACTGATAAACAGTTCATCACGAAAACACGCTTATATAATTCTGACCCCTTGAACCCCACTTGTATACAGTAAAACTGGGGTTTACAGAGTTAAACCTTATTTTTCTTATTTCTGCTATAAAATATTGTTTGTGGGTGCTCGTTAGAACCGCCTCGATGAGGCGGTTCTAACGTACCTATAAGCTATATTTTGAGCAGAAATAAGAAATAAAATCACAACTTTTCATCTCAAAATTTTCTCCTTCTTTTTCGGCTGTAGAATTTACAACATGTTTCCGTAATGTACGGCCCCCGCACATCAGGGCTTGAAGAAATATATGGGCTGCATGATGCTTCCACGCAGAGCTGAAACCGACCACACACGAATACTGGTAAACCGCTTAGAGGGATAAGCCTGCCCAGGCAAAGCGGTGCGAGATCGGCCCGTCCATGCTTATAAACCCTATTGGTTTCATTGGGTAGCAGGACTTGAGATGTCATTACATCTCAATGTCGAGTAAAATCTAGTTATAATCCAGTTCCCCAAGTCTCGATGGGCGGGGGGCGATATTTATCTGTGGCAGTAGTGGCCAACCATTTCTTCAAAAGGGTGTATCATTACACGACCATGTTCTTAAGGGGAAAGAATACAACATCAGGGGAGGCAGCTCCTGCATACGTATTTTTGTCTCTCATGTTAATTGGAGTCAACTCTGAAAGGAAACAATTTGCTCCTGAGGAGCAAATTCTTTCCTTTAAGTGTAGACCCTTTTTCCGTGGGACGGAGTTAATAAAAAAAAGCGAGCAGGAAGTCTACCAGGTGTACCCATTTCCCTTAAACGACGTCTTTCTTGTATCTTTTTTTTTTTTTTTTTTTTTGTTTTGGTTTTACGGCCCTTTCAAGATTATTTTACTCATATCGATCCGATCGTTAATCAGAAGCGGGCGAAAACCGGAGTATCCGGAGAAAACCACCTGACCTTCCGTTGCAGAACTTGGCGTCTCACATATGGCCCGAGCAAGGCTCGAACCACAGCGGTGAGAGACCTGATGATCAAGAGTCAGCGCTCTTAACCACTAAGCCACGGAGGCCCGTCTTTCTTGTATCTAGAGCTAGCATATGATATTAACAGTTTGTTGGTTTGATTTGAGGTTTAACGTCTCCGTCAACACTGTATGGGTCATTTTGGAGACGTTGCTTCCAATTTTGTGGGACTTTTACCCGACATTGAGATGAAATGACATCCCAAGCGCCGTCGCCCGATGAAACCAATAGGGTTTTATAATAATATAAGCATGGACGGACCGACTCGCACCGCTTTGCCTGGGCAGGCTTAGATCCTCTAAGCGGTTTACCAGTACTCGTGTGCCGTCAGTTTCAGCCCTGCGTGGAAGCATCATGCAGCCCATTTATTTCTTCAAGCACCAATGGGCGGGGGCCGAACATTTATCTAGTCTAAATATAAAGTGTGGGTGTTCGTTAGCACCGAGCCGCCTCAGTGAATTAAATTGTTTGCAGATTCATGAAACATGTTGCTGCACTGACAATCATAGCAGTGATACACTGGCTTTACGTTCTTCTGCTCTTCCCACTGGACACTAGAGCTGGCTAATCGGAACTGAAATGATAATCGATTATCAGTCCTGTCATTGTGATCGATAATTGATCAGTAACCACAGAAGATTTTGTCATAGTTTTACTATCTGACTTTCTGTCTGAACATGACACCTACTATTTTTGTAGTTTACCATATGTATTTGAACAAAAAGGCCTGAGCAAACAGTGTAGGCCCAGATGAGACGCCGCAGAACGCGGCGTCTCATCAGGGTCTGCACTGTTTGCCGGTCATCCAGCTATTTTAGGCACAACTTTTGGTAGTAAATTGTAAATATCAAATAATCGGTTACAACCAAATCAGTTATGATAATCATTTTTATGGGATTTATCGATTGATTAATTGATTATCTTATTAATCGTGCCAGCCTTACTGTACACATAGTGTTGAAGCACAACGTCGCATCAACGCATAGGCTATACGTTGCATCGGTGTTGATACTTGTCATTGCCTACTGTGCACGTTATGTGCCGGATGTTTTGACATAGTTTTAATAAAATAGATCACCGTGGCATAATAATTTATTATGATGCACTTCCGTATGTAACGCGCCGTCTGCTTGGATAACGTCAAAAGTTTGCAACAATATATTCTAATGCACTTTCGTATATAACGCACTGTCTGACTGGATAACGTCAGTACTGACGGTAACGTAACGTCGCTTATTATTGGCTGATATTTGGTCTTATGCCGCTCGCGGCGCTTTCCGCTTTGTTTGTTTGTTTGATTGGAGGTCCGTCAACACTGTATAGGTCATTTTGGAGACTTTGCTTCCAATTTTGTGGGACTTTTACCCAACATTGAGAGAAAATTACATCTCAAGCTGTGTCGCCCAATTAAACCAATTAGCTTTCCGCTATTGATGTTTCCAGTAGGGTCTGTTCCCCAACGGGAACTTGACAAAACAACATTCATAAATTTGATAGGCGTCTGATATCGGACACCAACCTGTAAAATTATAACAATGGGCACTATCAACTGGACAGATGACAGAGGCTTTCGAAAATGAATGCCCTTAAAGAATACCCTTACTAAAATATCGAGGTTTTATTATTTGCAGGTGGACCTCCAGTTCTTATGTATATTGACCACCATGCCATGTGTCATTGTTATTATTTACATGTTTTTGTTTTCTCATGTTTTTACTGTATGTAAACCTGAGATGTTAATAATAAAGTTGGACAAGTTGTTTCATGTTTGCGTTTCTTTCCCTTTGGTAGCTGTGTTTTAGTTATATCGATTCCTGATCATTTTCTCCACTTCTATTTTTTATAAGCATGGACTCGCACCGCTTTGCCTGGGCAGGCTTAGATCCTCTAAGCGGTTTACCAGTACTCGTGTGCGGTCGGTTTCAGCTTTGCGTGGAAGCATCATGCAGCCCATCTATTTCTTCAAGCCCCGATGAGCGGGGAACGGCTTGCCACTTTGAGTTTTAACAAAGTGCATTAGAATTAGGATATCTGTATGAAAATTGCCATCGTCGGTTTTACGGTCATAAATTAAATTTTACTGCTTCGCCGGGGCGTCTCCGTAAAATGAAATCCGCGGATTTACCCGCTCAACTGAAAATATTTAATACACAGCTGTCCCCTAAATATATTTTATCCCTTTTCCTGCTGAATGAATTATTTTAGCCACACCAATCTCTGATTATCCGCCAATCAAATTACTTGATACGAGACAAAGTAGTTCACAAACTGCATGATAACATCAGGAAAACACGCCTATATAATTTTGACCCCTTTGAACCCCACTTTTATATAGTAAAACTGGGGTTTCCGGGTGTATACCTTATTTTTCTTATTTCTGCTCTAAAATATAGACTGTGGGTACTCGTTAGAACCGCCTCGATGAGGCGGTTCTAACGAGTGCCCACATTCTATATTTGGAGCAGAAATAAGAAAAATATCACAGTTTTTCATCATAAAATTTTCATTTTTTTTCGGCGATAAAGGTGGCAATGTATTTGTATAGGCGTGTTTGCGTAATGAACAGTGTAGATCCTGGTTTGGATCTACACTGTTTGAAAAGGTCGGGGTTGTTGTGTTCATCAGTTCAGTGCAATATTCTCATAATTTATCTATGGCAGCATTATACATCCGAGGGCATGCATATTTGACCAGGTCATTAACCCTTTTTGTACCAAATGGAATCTTCCTCCTTATATATAGCAGGCGTTCATTTAAAAATTTAGGGGTGTCAGGTTGTGTTTTCATCAAAAACGATTTGGAAAATGACTGAACTTTTAGCAAACAGTGGAGGCCCTGATCAGACGCCGCGTTCTGCGGCGTCTGATCTCGGCCTGCACTGTTTGCCAATTACCCGTTTAGGGGTTTCTGGTACTAAAAGGGTTAAAATTGATTGTTATTTTTGAACTGGCTTCTATAGTAATATCTAGGCTACTCTTAAAAAAATAGATGTATATATTTCTTCACCTTGTCAAAAGTTGTTGCTTTCGCTTGAAGAAGTGAGTGTATTTGAGTTTAACGTCCCATCAACAGCTAAGGTCATACGGAGATGGAACCTCGGTTAAAAGACTCACCCGAAAGTCTGGAGACGCCCGGGATCGAACCCACGACACATGTTTATGAGGCGAGTGGCTTATCCACTACACCACAGAGGCTCCAATTCCTCGTGCGCTTGAAGAAAAGAACTTGCTTCTTTCTTTCCTTTAAAAGCAGACCCCTTTTAAGCGATCTTCTCAGAATCAAAACAGAGAATTAGTAAAAGCATTTTGCATTTGTATCTTCTTCTTCTTCTCCTTCTTCTTCTTCTTCTTTTTCTTCTTCTTCTTCTTCTTCTTCTTCTTCTTCTTCTTCTTCTTCTTCTTCTTCTTCTTCTTCTGCCCCCTCCCTTCCCTTCCTTTTCGACAATATCATCCTCTTCCTCCTCCTTGTTTACTGCTTTCCTCTTCTTCCACTTCACCCGCTGTATTCTTCTCCCCCCCCCCCCCACCCCCACCCCCGTGCATCTTCGTTGCCTTCTCGTCTATTTCTTTCTCTTCTTCGTATCTCCTTTTCTCCTGTCTGCTTCATCATCATTCATCATCATCATCATCATCGTCGTCGTCGTGGAACCGTCAAAAAGTGCGTAAGAAACAGTCCAAAACTGCCGAAGACCGGTGTCCGTATTATAAGGCTGCTTGATACTAAATATCCCAGCAGGCACAGCACATGGCGTAATTGTGACGTCACATCAACGTCGGTACAACGTCATTACGTTTATGCAACGCCGCATCTACGTCGGTGCAGCGACGTTTGCCTGCTGGGAGGAAAAAGCAATTGAGGGCCAGCGCTCATCGGGGCTAGGAGAAATATATGGGCTACATGGTGCTTCCACGCTGAACTGAAACCGACTTCACATGAGTACTGGTAAACCGCTTTGAAAGTCACTTAGCCTGCCCAGGCAAAGTAATGCGTGTCGGACCGCCCATGCATTTAAAACCTATTTGTTTCATTAGGTGGCAGGGCTTGAGATGCTATTTCATCTCGGTGTTGGGTAAAAGTCCCACCAAATGAGAAGCAACGTCTTCAAAATGGCATAAATAGTATTGACCGGGACGTCAACCCCAACTCAAAGAAAGAAACGAACAAAGATGTAGTTTGGCCACGAAAAGAGTGCATATGTCTGCGGAAATGTTTGTTAATATGGAGTTGAACGGACCATTAACACCATATAGGTCATGTTTATCTAACCAGACCTTTGCTGGGCAGACTAAAGGTAACATTACACTACATACTGGGAGGTGCCGGGTTTTATCACATTGGGACAGTGGGAGGTGCCGGGTTTTATCACATTGGGAAGGGCTTTTAGTTGCGTTCTAAATACCAGACTTGCTTCCATTGGATATATATCCCATGTTTTATTTCAATGTGAGAAAATGATAGGTATAAGGGACTAAAATGATGCATGTTTTATAAATATATCTGCAAGCTCAAAGAAATTTTTGCTGATTTTATACGGTCACCCCTCCTTTAAAAAATGTTGGTTTTATTTACTCCGTTCTAGCAGGTAAACAAACATGGTTGACTGTAACTTGAAAATGAGCCGATCAACATGTGGATTTTTTCTCATTAACTTGTTGGGCTAGGATGGCAAGGTTTGAAAAGTTTTGTATGTGTGGTTTTCGTGGGAGCAGGTAAAAGGTTACTATTGTCGCCTATGGAAAACATTTAGCGGAAAGCTCCCTAAACCACTTTTGCAAGCGGGAGAGAATGGCCGCAAAAAATAACTCGACGAACACTCATACACCTTTGGACACAAATCCGTTCAAACTCTGATGGGCATCAGATTTTTCATTCAATATTTTCTTTCATCCTGTCAGTCAAATGCAAGCTAGGAATACATTCAAACACAAAGTGCTGTACATTTCGCAGTAGACTCCTGCACTGTCCAATCAGAATACATGTCTAATGTCAAAACAGAATGAGACCAATCAATGAATATTTCTTGATCCAGTTTTAGAATACGAACTTTGATGAATGACATTTGCTTGTCAAACTAACATGATACAAAGTGATCCATTGAAAGGTACTTCATAGGAGTTTGAACTGTTTTGTGTCCACAGGTGTATCAACCTGCGTAATACAGTAGAATTTCGATGGCTCGAACACCGATGGCTCGTTTACCATGGCTGAGTCGAACTCCCTCTTGAGCCCCTAGGGAAATCCTCTTCACAAGCAATAGTGGGGGATAATTAAAAAGATTTTAGTCTTTTATCCACCAAATGTATGCTGTGTGTACTCAATAGAATCGCCGCGGTGAGGCGATTCTAATGAGTACACACAGCATACATTTTCATTACAGAACATCTAAAAGATGTTCAAAAGTATCTCGTTATGCCTCCTGGCCATAGCCCTCAGTGGCTCGAACTACCGCTGTGTCGAATAAATGTTCATGGTCCCAAAGTGGTTCGAGCCATCGAAGTTCGACTGTACATCACGTTTACATGTCCGTATACGGAACACCCCCGTAAACCCAACTTTGTGTAGAGAAAACTGGTATTTACATGGGTAAACATCGTTTTCTTTGTTTCTAGTACATGACACAGGCTTGAAGAAATAGATGTGCTGCAAGATGCTTCCACGCAGAGCTGAAACCGACCGCACACGAATACTGGTAAACCGCTAAGAGGATCTAAGCCTGCCCAGGCATAGCGGTGCTAGTCGGACCGTCCATGCTTATAAACCCTTTTGGTTTCATTGGGCGGCAGTGCTTGGGACGTCATTGCATCTCAATGTCGAAAAGAAGGTCCACAGAAGTGGAAGCAACGTCTCATAAATGACCTATACAGTGTTGACGGGGACGTTAAACCTTAAATAAAACACAGACAAAACAAAAAAAAAAACAGGACATAGGTTGTGGGTACTCGTTAGAACCGCCTCATTGAGGCGGTTCTAACGAGTACTCACAACCTATGTGTTCTAAGGAGTACTCGCAACCTATGTTTGGAGTACAAATAAGAAAGAAAAAATATCACGAAAATAACCATTTTTGAGACATAAAAGAACGCACTATGTCAAACGGGTGCGTTAGCGTAATGAAAACCTTTTTATCATATGACGTCGCGTCTGAGAGTGTTATAACGCCATGTAATATTTTCGATAATCCACTAGTGGATTAAATATGCAAATCAGCTAGATACGTCCCGTAACGTTACATGTACGACGTCCTTAACGACGTGACGTTTACTAACGGCGGAATATTGTCATTTTTGTAACAATCGTGAATAAAATGCGTCATATGATAAATAGGATCTTGCATTCGTGCTCATGTATTATTGAATGTATTAAACTCGTTGAGGAAACGGGATAAAATGCTCGGCAAAGCCTCGCATTTTATCCCTTTTCCTCAACTCGTTTAATAAATTCAATAATACATGAACACTCATGGAAGATCATCTGTTTCTTTTGCATTAACGCTTCAAGCGCTGCAGAAAATTCCAGACGGCAACTTATTATTATTATTTATTTATTTTTTCATTATTTTTCAGCGACAATAATACGTGACATTCCATATAAATAGTCGACCCAGCAAGGTTTTAATAGGCATGTTCAGAAACCAAGGGGATATAACTCTAAGACAAATAGCGATTCCTGATAAATAGGCATTATCAGCAAGCAAGGGGATATAACTCTAAGATCAATAGCGATTCCTGATAAATAGGCATTATCGGCAACCAAGGGGATATAACTCTAAGATCAGTATCGTTTCCTGATAAATAGGCATTATCAGCAACCAAAGGGATATAACTCTAAGATCAGTATCGATTCCTGATAATTGCCTTCCCTTCTTTTTCGCCAGTTTTTGAACTAATCCAAGTCTTAATCACCAGCATTACTATATGTCATTTCTTGAAAATCTGATCATCACTATAGGGCTAAAGTTCATACATATGCATCTTCATCAACAAAGGGGCAACACTCTATGAATAATATGCCGACCTCGCAAGTTTGGACCCTGTCCGACCTTTTATGCTGAGTCTTCTTTTGTTTTATACTTTGTTGTGAAATCAATGCTAGTCTGGCCCAGTAAACATGTACACTCCATATTTTCCAGCTGTGTAGTGCATTCCTTGCTTCCAAAGGGTAACCCTTTCCACGTCACTACAGCTGGTGTCTGGGAATGTGTGACGGCCGTAAAAAGTCTCCTTGCCATTCATCATAATGTAGTTTGTATTTTTCTTGTCCTTTGGGATCATTGATTCATTTGTTGAATTTTGAAAATATTTGAGGGTCACTGATGAGGCCTAATTGGCCGAAACTAGCTAGTCTGGCCCAGAAAACTAGTACACACCATATTTTCCAGTTCTGTGGTGTTTTCCTTGCTTCCAAAGGATAAGTCTTTCTAGAACATATTTTTCACCCCCGCCCATCGGGGCTTGAAGAAAAAGATGGGATGCATGATGCTTCCACGCAGAGCTGAATCTGACCACATACGAGTACTGGTAAACCGCTTAGAGGAACTAAGCCTGCCCAGGCTCAATGTCGAGAAAAGTACCACAAAATTGGAAGCAACGTCTTCCAATGACATCTCAAGCCCTGTCGCCCAATGAAACCAATAGGGTTTATAATCAAAGGCGGTCCGACTCGCACCGCTGTGCCTGGGCAGGCTTAGATCCTCTAAGCGGTTTACCAGTACTCGTGTGCGGGGAAGCACCATGCAACACATCTATTTCTTCAAGCCCCGATGGGCGGGGGCCGAGCTTTGTGGAAGCACCATGAAACCCAATCTTCTTTTCTAAGCCCCGATGGGCGGGAGGTCGATTGTCTCTGTGCAGTGAAATTCCGCTGTTAAGACCACCTACAAATAAGTCCAATTCTACTTTAAAAAGCTTATTTCGTACATGTATGTTGCAGTTATTCTTTCTTTGTGGATTCTACATACAATGTCGTCTGGTCAGAGACCAACTTTGGGACTGTTAAAAAGTGGTCTTAAAGACCACTTTTGAACAGTCTCAAAGGGGGTCTTAATATAGGAATTTTACTGTTTTACTGTAATTAGGCTGGGTGGAGACTAAGACTGTTTCGTTGACCCCTTAAGCAAGGGCTCCTGCCAATCGGGACTTAGATTGGGCTGCATGATGCTTCCACGCAGGGCTGAAACTGACCGCACACGAGTACTGGTAAACCGCATAGAAGGACTGCAAAGTGGTGCGAGTCGGACCGTCAAGTGTATATAAGCTCTATTGGTTTCATTGGGCGGCAGGGCTTGAGATGTCATTTCATCTCAATGTCGGGTAGCAACGTTTCGAAAACGATCTAAATAGTGTTGAAGAGGACGTTAAACCTCAAATCAAAGAAACAAAAATTTAAGCAAACATTGTAGACCCTGTGTCAGACGCCACGTTCTGGGTCTAAATTGTTTGCCAAAGTCATTGCACGTGTGTCCGGTCAGGGCTTTACTGATAACCCTCTTCTGACACCACTCTAACCGGCAAGAACAGCTCGCTATAAATAGTTGTTACCCGGATTTGGAACAAACGCAGTGGGCGCGCGGTTTACCTTTATTGGTCACTTGGACAGTCGCATGAACTTAGTAACTTTGCGATGATTGCGAATAGAGCGGATAGCAGATATACCCATCCACTGTATTAATATTGTGAAATAGCTTGAGATCTGCTACTTCCGCGTTCTTGTCGGGTATACGTAACCTGATTGTACTTTGTTTGCCTGTTTTTATTGCAAAGGATAGGTTTTCTATTAGGTTGACACGAAATGGGGTAGATAAAGAGGGTTTTCAATGTCCTTGACACCGATGCGCCGGTACCAGCGGTTACACAACGTGTAGGCTACGTCGTATCAGCATCGATGCAACGTCATGACGTTGCATCGACGTTGACGCGACGTTGCCCAGTAGGATACAGTTTGATAAAATCCACTTCCATTTACAAGACTGGTTGTGTGGGGTTTTATGACACGTCAACCCTTGTGGGTCATTTTGTGTCGTCTCTCAGAGAAATGGAGAAAAGAGATAGAAGAGATAGTAGAGGAGATGAAAGTGAGGGCCATAGGAAGAATATGAATGACAGTGTAGAAATAGAAAAAATAACAACACTCCTTCTCTACCCTTACCTGGGGCAAGGACAGCAAGCCTTGTCCAGCAGATGGAAGCCCACACAACCCAACCATCACCTCCATTTATGGAAGCCCACACAACCCAACCGTCACCTCCATTTATGGAAGCCCACACAACCCAACCATCACCTCCATTTATGGAAGCCCACACAACCCAACCATCACCTCCATTTATGGAAGCCCACACAACCCAACCATCACCTCCATTTATGGAAGCCCACACAACCCAACCGTCACCCCCATTTATGGAAGCCAACACAACCCAACCATCACCTCCATTTATGGAAGCCCACACAACCCAACTATCACCTCCACTTATGGAAGCCCACGCAACGCAACCATCACCTCAATTTATGGAAGCCCACACAACCCAACCATCACCTCCATTTATAAGAAGACAAAAGAGGATTATACAGCCACGTCGTCTCAACAATGGCAGGAACGTCGTCTCAACAACGTCACAACGATGACTGCACGTGTACACCTCAATGATAAATACATATGTACCTCTCAACGACGACTACACATGCGCGTCTCAACGACGATCATGCATGTGCTTCTCAACGATGAGTACCCCAGATGCATTCTACTGTGTAGCGGCCGTAAAAACTCCCTACCCTTCATCATAGTGAACTTTATATTTTCTTGTCCTTTGGGATCTTTGAGTCCATTGTGGAATTTTGGTATCCTGAGAGTCACTGATGAAGCTTAATTGGCTGAAACTAGCTGGTCTGGCCAATAAAAACTTGCACACTCCATACTTTTCAGTTCTGCGGCGTATTCTTTGTTTCCAAAGGACAACCCTTTCATAGAACATACTTAACGTCAATACAGCTGGTGTTAAGGGAATGTGTAACAGCCATAAAAGGTCTCCCTGCCTTTCATCATATTGTTGTTTATATTTCCTTGTTTGGGATCATTGATTCCATAGTGGAATTTTAAAAAATATCTGATGGTCACTCATAAGGCTTAACTGGCCGAAACTAGCTAGTCTGGTCCAGAAAAACGTGTACACTCCATACTTTTCAGTTCTGTAGAGTATTCCTTGCTTCCAAAGGACAACCCTTTCATAGAACAACAGCTGGAATCATTACGAAAACACGCCTATTCAAATATATTGGAAATTTTACCACCAAAAACATGAAAATTTTCATATAAAAAGCCTTATATTTTTCAAATTTCTGTTCAAAATATAGATTGTGGGTACGCATTAGAACCGCCTCGGTGAGGCGGTTCTAACGAGTACCCACAATCTATGAGTTTGAACAGAAATAAGGAAAATAATGTTTACCCTTGTAAACCCCAGTTTTACTATATAAAAGTGGGGTTAATTGGGGTCAGAATTATATAGGCCTGTTTTCGTGGTATAACATCACGTGAACAAGTGCGTGAAATGAACACCCCTCTAAACCCCACTTTATATAGAGAAACTGGGGTTTACGTGGGTATTCATTATTTTTCTTATTTCTGCTCCAGGACATAGGTTGTGGGTACTTGTTGGAACCGGTTCTAACGAGCACCCACAACCTTTGTTTGCCGTATTTATAAGAAAAATATCACGGATTTTCATCAGAAATGTAGCCATTTTGCAGAATGACGCACGGGTGTTTTATCGTAATGAAGGGAATGGCGGCCGTAAAAGGTCTCCCTGTCCTTCATCAGTGTAGTTTAAATTTTCTTGTCTTTTGGGATCATTGATTCCATTGTGGAATTTTGAAAATATCTGAGGGTCACTGTTAAGTCATAATTGACCGAACTAGCTAGTCTGGCCCAGAAAATATGTACATGCACTCGCCCCCCCCCCCACCCCCCACCCCCGAAAAAAAAAATTGTACACTCCATACTTTTCATCCATTTCATAGAATTTATTCAATCCGATCCCAGCAGGCACATACGTAATTGTGACGCCACAACAACGTCGATACAACATCATGACGTTTATGCAACGTCAAATCTACGTCGGTGCAACGTTGATTTTACGTTGCCATAGCGACGTGTGCATGCTGGGGATCATTCACATTGGACAGAGATGGATGGCATGATTTGAACTTAATTAAGTTTTTTTGAATTCCAAAAACATGCCGCTGTATTTTTGATAACTCTCTTACATTGCAATCGTGTTCTTAATCGTGGATTAATCGTGGTGATCCTATCAGGGCCCAGGATTACAATCGCTACTTAAGTTAAGGTCGACTTAACGATTTAAGGAGGAATTCTTATCTTAGTAAAGTATTTCCTTAAAAAGTGCATTCGAAAGCCACCTATTTCAATTACTTAGCTAAGTATTTAACTTCGGATGAAGTCGTAATTTTGACGGAAATTTTCACGAAGATTAGCACGTAAGTTTCAATTACACATTGATGTAGGCGGCCCGTAACTTTCCCGCGATCTGTCAAAAATCTCTGCTTCTGTTTGAATGGATGGAGACAATAGAAAATATGATTGTTTAGTTTCCATTTCACTGCATAAACCATGAAAAATGTTTTGTATACTATAAAACCTGTGTAATTGAAGGATCAAACTCGATCTCAAATTGTGCGGGCAAACATTGGTCACAAAGTAGCACCACGACATATTCAAAACGCTGTTTCTTTGGGGTCTCTTCAGAAACAAGAATACAATACAATATTTGAATATGCACAGCTCGGTTTTATGGAGTCTTGTTTGAATTGAGGTTTAACGTCCCTGTCAACACTATGCAGGTCATTTTGGAGACGTTGCTTCCAATTTTGTGGGACGTTTACCGACTCTGAGATGAAATGAAACCTTAAGCCCTGTCGCCCAATGAAACCAAAAGGCTTATATACAGTGGACGGTGTGACTCACACCACTTTGCCTGGGCAGGCTTAGTCCTTCCAAGCTGTTTACAAGTACTAGGGCATCGGGAAAATACGCTTATATAATTCATACCCCCTTGAACCCCACTTTTGTAAAACTGGGGTTGGTGGGGGGTCGACCTTTTTTTACCTATTTCCGCTCTAAAATATAGAATGTGGGTACCGGTTGGAACCGCCTAACGTGTACCAAAAGTTCTTATTTTGAGCAGAAATAAGAAAAATACCACACTTTTTCATCTTAAAAAATTCCTTTTTTGGAGGTTAAATTTATAATGTATTTATATAGGCGTGTTTACGTTATGTGTGGTCAGTTTCAGCTCTGCATGGAAGCATCATGCAGCCCAATCTGTTTCTTCAAGCCCCGAGGGGCGGGGGCGGAATCGGTTTCATGGAGTCTGTCCATGATTCAACCCTTCTCATGCCGTTAGTCGTATTGAATAATATTCAAAACAATCTGGTATGAGTCGATAATTAAGAAAATAAACATATTCTGCGCTATGGTGAAGATCAGGGAAGCCTCCGACACTTTATCCCAGCTACGATATTGTTTTCGGATGTCATCATTACATGTATGTAGCTGATATAGTCATTAAGGACACGATCAAACATCATACTGACAAACACGGAGAAAACCGTAGCTCCAGTCGGAGTAAAAAAAAAAAAAAAAACATGAATATAAAATCACTGTACATTCGACTTTGGATTTCCCCGTCTTTTTATGAGTGAGGTGAGACATAAAGCGCTCACTCACTCACAAACACACTTAATTACCCACATGCACGAGCTTACAAAGGGAGGTGGAACGCCTCAAACTCATTTTTATTGAGCATTTCCAGGCAGGGAGAAGAGGCAAATGATTGGTTGTGTAGAAACAGAAGAAATAACAACATTCCCTGCCTAAGGCAAAGTGGTGCAAGTCGGGCCGTCCATGCATATAAATCTTGTTGGCTTCATTGGGCGACAGGGCTTGAGATGTAATTTCATCTCAATGTCGGGTAACAGTCCGACAAAATTGGAATCAACACTTCCAAAATCAAACCTAAATAGTGTTGCGAGGACGTTAAATCTCAAATCAATCAATCATTCAATCAATCAATTACGCCCCCGCCCATAGGGGCTTGAAGAAATATATGGGCTGCACGATGCTTCCACGCAGAGCTGAATCCGGCCCGCACACTAGTACTGGTAAACCGCTCAGAAGCCTGTCCAGGAACCGCGGTGCAAGGCGGACCGTCCATGCTAATAAACCCTATTGGTTTCATTGGGCGACAGGGCTTGAGATGTCATTTCATCTCAATGTCGGGTAAAAGTCCCACAAAATTGGAAGCAACGTCTCCAAAATGACCTTTACAGTGTTGACGGGGACGTTAAACCTCAAATCAAACAAACAAATCAATCGATCAAAAAAAACTTCTTTGTATTTCATTAATTTTGATATCGAGAATCTTACACAAATGGTCCTTTCATATGAAAGTTACGAAACGGGCCTTCGAATTGGATTTTAAATAGGATTTTATTGCCATTACCTTGACCAATTGCCCAACAAATGTACATCGTTGACATACGTTAAAGTTGTTCTCGCCAAAATAGTTAATATTTACATTTCAAGTGTAAAACCTATTGTAAACCTATACGCCTGTTCATAATTCCATGAACGCATCGAACCACATGTTTTTCAATGACGTCAAGTGTCGCAAGTCTACGCCCTAAACATGATTCTCTATGATCTCAATGGGCGTTGACGACGACAATGCTGTTCCGCTCTTTGTAGAAAAAAAAAAAAAAAAAAAAAAACAGCGTGTAAATGTTTTTCAGCTTTAACATAACAGTTTGCCTTATAAGAATTTGTTCGCCGAGTGATGAGGAAAAAAGTATGTAAATATAAGAAATATTTTTTCCGATGTCCATGAAGGTGTGAACGACAGCGGGTCGCTAGCAAAGATTATATGAATCCCTTCAGAGTTCATTTACTTTGCAAGCGACCCTGTTCGTTTATACTTTCACGAACAGCAGAAAAAACAAGTCATTTCATAAATGCACGTGGCGTCATACTATTTCATGACAATGAATATAAAGACGGCATATGAACGTTGTGAACAGTGTATGCGTAAAACTAGCAGGGCATACGCGTAGGAACATGGACCCGATGTGCCACAGGATCAGTTTTTAACTAACAGACAAAAGTGATATGCGACGACCCCCCCCCCCCTGCACACACACACACGCACGCACGCACGCACACACGCACACACACACACCTACCCTGCCAAACAACCAAGTCATTTAGGATCCCCTCTCACGTATAATAACCTTCCCGCACCAAACAATTAGTTATTGCCCTGTCACCAGTATTATATAGAGGGTCTTACACGAGTGGTCATTTCATATGAAATTTATGAAACGAGCCTTTGACGAGTTTCATAAAATTCATATGAAGTGACCACGAGTGTAAGATTCTGTTTATCATATGGCCCTTTGAAATTAAATTTTATCGCCATCAAATTTGTCACTTTTCTTCACAGAAAATGCATGGTTGACATGGACGTCGTCATGACGTTACGTAATCCCGCCAAAGTGTTATTACACGCGTGGTCATACAATTTTTATTACACGACATTATCCACTGCTTATCAATAACGTCATATGATAAACAGTATTATGTAAAAGGAAGTTTTTACACAGCTCTGTTCGCCGTACACTTTGACACACCAAGGGAGAAATACATCCCAGTACCTATATGGCAAGTAGACTTGCCCCACAGGGAGGAAAAAAATGGCCCGACCGGGACTCGAACCCAGGACCTCCCGCATATAAAAACAAACACTCTACCGTTTGAACTACCGAGATAACTGGTGATCTCGGACAAATAAAAGCCCTAAGGTTTGCCGTTATTGATATATCCATTCAGGTGTCAAGGTCAAATCTTAAAAGTTAAGGTACCTACCTGGGTTACCTTAAATATTTAAGTATTTTCTTTGGTTAAGTATCGACTTAAACGAACGAATTTCTTTGTAGTTCACTTTATACGCCAGTTAAGTAAATACTTAGTTTAAGTAGGTACTTAAAATTTAAGTACGTATTGTAATCCTGGGCCCAGATCTTATATATCAGGGCCCAGGATTACAATGCGTACTTAAATTTTAAGTACCTACTTAAACTAAGTATTTACTTAACTGGCGTATAAAGTGAACTACAAAGAAATTCGTTCGTTTAAGTCGATACTTAAACAAGAAAATACTTAAATATTTAAGGTAACCCAGGTAGGTACCTTAACTTTTAAGATTTGACCCTCACACATGAATGTATATATCAATGACGGCAAACGTTAGGCCTTTTATTTGTTCGAGATCATCAGTGATGCTCGGTAGCTCAAACGGTAGAGTGTTTTCTTGCTATGCGAGAGGTCCCGGTTTCGAGTCCCGGTCCGCCCATTTTTTTCCTCCCCGTGGGGCAAGTCTACTTGCCATATAGGTGCTGGGCTGTATTTCTCCCTTGATGTGTCAAAGTGTGCGACGAACAGAGCTGTGTAGAAACTTCCTTTTACATAATACTGTTTATCATATGACGTTATTGATAAGCAGTGGATAATGTCGTGTAATAAAAATCGTATGACCACACGGGTAATAACACTTTGGCGGGATTACGTAACGCCATGACGACGTCCATGTCAACCATGCCTTTTCTGTGAAGCAAAGTGTCAAATTTGATGGCGATAAAATCTAATTTCAAGTGGCCATATGATAAACAGAATCTTACACTCGTGGTCACTTCATATGAATTTTATGAAACCCGCCAAAGGCTCGTTTCATAAATTTCATATGAAATGACCACTCGTGTAAGACCCTCTATATAATACTGGTGACAGGGCAATAATTAATTGTTTGGTGCGGGAAGGTTATTATACGTGAGAGGGGATCCTAAATGACTTGGTTGTTTTTGTCAGGGTAGGTGTGTGTGTGGGGGGTGGGTGGGGGGGGGGGGGGGTTGTCGGCGCATATCACTTTTGTCTGTTAGTTAAAAACTGATCCTGTGGCTCCATGCTCCTACGCTTATGCCCTGCTTGTTTTACGCATACACTGTTCACAACGTTCATATGCCGTCTTTATATTCAAAGTCATGAAATAGTATGACGCCACGTGCATTTATGAAATGACTTTTTTTTCTGCTGTTCATGAAGGTATAAACGAACAGGGTCGCCTGCAAAGTAAATGAACTCTGAAGGGGTTTATATAAACTTTGCTAGCGACCCGCTGTCGTTCATACCTTCATGAACATCCGAAAAAATATTTCTTATATTTACATCCTTTTATCCTCATCACTCGACGAACAAATTCTTATAAGGCAAACTGTTAAAGCTGAAAAACATTTACACGCTGTTTTTTCTACAAAGAGCGGAACAGCATTGTCGTCGTCAACGCCCATTGAGATCATAGAGAACCATGGTTTAGGGTGTAGACGTGCGACACTTGACGTCATTGAAAACCATGTGATTCGATGCGTTCATGGAAGTATGAACAGGCGTATAGGTTTACAATAGGTTTTACACTTGAAATGTAAATATTAACTATTTTGGCGTGAACAACTGTAACGTATGTCAACGATGTACATTTGTTGGGCAAATTGTCAAGGTAAAGACAATAAAATCCTATTTAAAATCCAATTCGAAGGCCCGTTTCGTAACTTTCATATGAAAGGACCATTTGTGTAAGATTCTCGATATCAAAATTAATGAAATACAATTTTTTTTGATTGATTGATTGATTGATTGATTTGAGATTTAGCGTCCTCGCAACACTATTTAGGTTTGATTTTGGAAGTGTTGATTCCAATTTTGTCGGACTGTTACCCGACATTGAGATGAAATTACATCTCAAGCCCTGTCGCCCAATGAAACCAACAAGATTTATATGCATGGACAGGCTTAGACCTTCTAAGCGGTTACTGGAGGTCGCGTGTGGTCGTTGTGTACTGGTTGGGTGAGGCGAAGGTGACGTGTATCTTGCGTCACTGGGGCGTCCAGCTGATTGTGACAAGGCCTGCTTTCCTAGCAGCAGGTAGTGGTAGAGGGGAATGTTGTTATTTCCCCTGTTTCTGCACATCCAATCATTTGCCTCTTCCCCCTGCCTGGAAATGCTCAATAAAAATGAGTTTGAGGCGTTCCACCTCCCTTTGTAAGCTCGTGCATGTGAGTAATTAAGTGTGTTTGTGAGTGAGTGAGCGCTTTATGTCTCACCTCACTCATAAAAAGACGGGGAAATCCAAGATCGAATGTACAGTGATTTTATATTCATGTTTTATTTTTTTTATTTTTTTATTTTTATTTTTTTTTTTTTTGTTACTCCGACTGGAACTACGGTTTTGTCCGTGTTTGTTTGTACGATGTTTGATCGTGTCCGTAATGACTATATCAACTACATACATGTAATGATGACATCCGAAAACAATATCGTAGCTGGGGTTAAGTGTCGGAGTCTTCCCTGTTCTTCACCATAGCGCAGAATATGTTTATTTTCTTAATTATCGACTCTATCAGATTGTTTTGAATATTATCCAATACGACTAACGGCATGAGAAGGTTTGAATCATGGACAGACTCCATAAAACCGATTCCGCCCCCGCCCCTCGGGGCTTGAAGAAACAGATTGGGCTGCATGGTGCTTCCATGCAGAGCTGAAACTGACCACACATAACGTAAACACGCCTATACAAATACATTATAAATTTTACCTCCAAAAAAGGAAATTTTTAAGATGAAAACTTGTACACGTTAGGCGGTTCTAACCGGTACCCACATTCTATATTTTAGAGCGGAAATAAGTAAAAAAAAGGTCGACCCCCACACCCCCAAACCCCAGTTTTACAAAATAAAAGTGGGGTTCAAGGGGGTCGTAATTATATAAGCGTATTTTCCCGATGCCTTAGTACTTGTAATCAGCTTGGAAGGACTAAGCCTGCGTGAGTCACACCGTCCACTGTATATAAGCCTTTTGGTTTCATTGGGCGACTGGGCTTGAGGTTTCATTTCATCTCAGAGTCGGTAAACGTCCCACAAAATTGGAAGCAACGTCTCCAAAATGACCTGCATAGTGATGACAGGGACGTTAAACCTCCATTCAAATAAGACTCCATAAAACCGAGCTTTGCATATTCAAATATTGTATGAGTTCTTGTTTCTGAAGGGACCACATTGAAACAACGTTTTGAATATGTCGTGGTGCTACTTGGTGACCAATGTTTGCCCGCACAATTCGAGATCGAGTGTGATCCTTCAATTACACAGGTTTTATAGTATATAAAACATTTTTCATGGTTTATGCAGTGAAATGGAAACTAAACCATCATATTTTCTATTGTCTCCATCCATATAAGCAGAAGCAGAGATTTTTGACAGATCGCGGGAAATTTGTGGGCCGCCTACATCAATGTGTAATTGAAACTTACGTGCTAATCTTCGTGAAAATTTCCGTCAAAATTACGACTTCATCCGAAGTTAAATTCTTAGCTAAGTAAATGAAATAGGTGGCTTTCGAATGCACTTTTTAAGGAAATACTTTACTAAGATAAGAACTCCTCCTTAAATCGTTAAGTCGACCTTAACTTAAGGAACGATTGTAATCCTGGGCCCAGATCTTGAGGTAAGTCGTGGCAATCGTGTTAATCGTAGAAATTTTTTGAACGGTTCAAAATTTTTCCACGATCAACACGATCGATTGTCAAATCGAGATCATCGTATCACATCGTGTTGCATCGTAACAAAGCGCGACGGATCGCATCTAATCGTGCTTCCAAATCGCGGTGATCGGGGCCAATCTTGGACAAAACAAACACCGCGTTCTGTTGAGATGTGTTGCGATCTCGCAAGATCTGTCACGATTTGTTACGCTCTTTCGGGTCCCATTGCCCAAGACCTGTCACGAATGACTCGTGATCAGATACGAGATGATACGAGTAAATTCGATTAGATACGAGTAGGCTACGTTTTTATTCGAAAGTTCACGATCTATTACGAGTTCTCAAGGTTTAATGCGACTCATTCAGCGATCTGCTCATGAGTGAGTGAGTGTATTTCAGTTTTACGTCCCACCAATAACTAAGGTCATACGGAGAAGGCACCTCGGTTTATAGACTCATCCGAAAGTCTGGAGAAGCACGGGATCGATCCTGCAATCCCTGGTTTATACAGGCCTTTGCTAGTATTTTTAAAGCCTTTGAAAGATGCCACCCAAGGGTAATGGAAGCTTAGAATGGAAAAGGCAAGCCTGAACCATTCCAGCCAGAGAAATTGCCACATTGTCATCATCCGCAACTCCTACCATCAGCAATGGTTGAGGGTCAGTGTTTATGCTGTAAAAGTTCAAGAAACAATTTAGTCCATGGTCAATCCGGCTGTATATATATCAGTCGGGGTCAAGTCGTAGCTCAAATCGTGATCGTCCTAGATCATGATCGTGAAAAACATCGAGACGACAGTCGTATGCTATCGTAACGGAGCGCATCGGCTCGTGATGAGCGTATAAGAACGTATCTGCACGTATCAGATCGTCCCAATTCGGGGTACTCGATCGTGATGATTGTTTCAGATCGAGACCAAGTCGTAGACTCGATCGCAACAATCCTATCGGAACGCATTTGATCGTATCTGAACGTGAGAGCAGACCGTCGCTGATCGTGATACCTGAAATTGACAAATAGTGATTGGATTGCATCCGAGCGCAACGAATCGTACCAGAACGTATCGACTCTCATCACCTCGTATCCAAACCTGAACTTTCAGAGAATATTCCACGACCAGCTACGAATGGCCAATCGTGGCGTTCGTAACGGATCGCACCACACTGGGAACCTAGCACGACCTAATTTGGGAACAAGATGACGGCAGGCGCGCACTGCCGTCATCTTGTTCCCAGTTACAAAGACTTGTTTTCCATGTCTTACCTCATACAGAACGTCTTTATCTTATGGTAAATCAAGTGAATAACTCATGGTTAATTCTTATATTTTATTTAACCTTAAGCTATATATATATACACGAATAAAACTGTAAATATCTTTCAAAATACATAAAATGTAACAGCAAAGAATTGAGACGGATTACACGTACACATGTCAATATCAAAAAAAGACTTCCGCATTTTTCGTAATAACCCGACAAACACTAAGCCCTAGGCTCTGGTCCGCGGCAAGGAAGAGGGGTGTGTTGGGCTTCGGTCTTGTCACTTTAGCCCAAGTTTAAAAACTGTATTTTCGCTCATACTTCTAGTCCCCTCTCATACTTCTAGCCCCATACATCGCCCATACCCCGCTCCCCTTCTCAGTGTTGAAGAGGCATTGTCATTTACTAGCAAAAGAATGTGCACTGTACTGATTAACCGCTTATGTGCAATATTCTATAAAACATGAGGACCATGATGGTTCTATATTGCTCACCTGAGCTAAGATATTTACAAACTTAATACTGAAGTTTCACAAGATAGATTGCATGAAAATTCTGTGTAAATTTTATGCTCAAGAATTTAGTCCCACATTCTTGGTATAGGTCTACTAGATGTATAGTAGTCGCAGATACGATTGACTAGGCGGGGCTATTCAGGTGTTGTCAATATATGTCAAATTCGCTGAGTCCACCAGAAGATTCGGTAGAGTACCTTTCGCATGCTTTCTGCAAGCAGACCAAATGGCCATATACGCCACAGCTTTGTTTGTGTTACAGTTGAATTCACACAATCTGGTGACTTGGTTTACCTTTTTGTACATAGACCATTCCAAAGGCAGGTAAAACGATAACTACGCCTAGTCAATCTTATCTGCGACTACTATACCTACGTACCAACTATAAGACCTTGGCTTTCTGGTTACTGGCAAGTAGATTTATTTAAAGGTTTCCATATATTGGTCTATGTAAAATAAGTGACGCTAAGTAAAACTGAAAACACGTGGGCCGCTGGGGAGGCCACTTTTGGACCCAGGGCTATTATTTGAACAACCTTGGTAGAGGTCCACTAGACAAAGCTGTGTACCAAATTTCAAATGCATGAGCCTTCTGGTTTCTGACAAGAAGCTTTTTAAATTTAAGTCTATGCAAAACATGTGGAACTGGGCCTGCCGGTTTTAGACAAGAAGATTTTCAAAAGTCTTCCCTATATAAGACAATGTAAAACCTATGTGCCCTGGGGCAGGGCAACTTTTTGCCCAAGTGCTATAATTTGTATATTCTTGGCAGAGGTCCACTAGATAAAAGTGCGTACCAAATTTCAAAGCCCCAAACCTTCTGGTTTCAACAACAAGATTTTAAAGGTTTCCCCTGCATAAGTCTTTGTTAAACATGATGGTCCCTGGACTGGGCCATTTTCACCCAACGCCGATAATTTGCACAATCTTGGCAGATGTGCACTAGACAAAGCTGGGCACCAAATACCAAATGTCTGAGCCTTCTGGTTTCAGATAAGAAGATTTATAAAGATTATATGAGCCCCGTCAAGCGAATTTGTGTCTTCGAGCATTCCGTCATGACAAATTTTAACTGCGCATGCAAAGCCATTCAGAGGGGCCAGGGATATGGCTTTCTGTCTGAAGGTTCCTCTTGATTCACTGCTTGTATGAACGAGTAGCGAAGGTTCTGGCGAGACTGCGCGGATGCGCAGGCTCGCCTGAACCCTTCGCTGCTCACATAGGCGATAAGTACCAAAATCGCTTGACGGGGCCCATATAACGCAATGTAAAACATGTTGGCCCCAGGACGGGCCATTTTGGGCCCCGGGGCTATAATTTGAACAATATTGGTAAAGGTTTGCTAGAAAACTTTGTGTACCAAACATCAAAGGCCTGGGCTTTCTGCTTTCAGACGAGAAATTTTCTTAAAGTTTTCCCTATATAAGTCTATGTAAAACAAGTGGGCCCCTGGGCCGGGCCATTTTCGTCCCCAAGGCTATAATTTGAACACTTTTGGTACATATAGAGGTCCAGTAGATAAAGAGATGTGTTCCAGATATAATAGGCCTGAGCCTTCTGGTTTCAGCAAAAGGTTTTCCCTATATAACACCATGTAAAATATATGGGCAACAGGGCGGGGTTATCTTTGGAATAGGGTTATAATTTATCCAATATTGGTAGAGGTCCAATAGACAAGAGGACCATGATGGTCCTATATCGCTTACCTAAGATAAGAGATTTACATGCGAATCCCGGGGTGGGGCCATTTTTGGTCCCATTTCTATAATTTGAACAGTCTTGGCAGAGGTCCACTAAATGAAGCTTTATACCAAATGCCCAAGGCCTGGGCCTTCTGGTTTCAGCTAAGAAGATTTTTAAAATTTTCCTTATATAAGTCTATGTAATACCAGTGGGCTCCAGGGCGGGGCCATTTTTGGTCCCAGGGCTATAATTTGAACAATCATGGTAGAGGTCCACTAGATAAAGCTTCATACCAAATATCAAAGACCTGGGCCTTCTAGTTTCAGACAAGAATTTTATAGGTTTTCCCTATGTAAGTCTATGTAAAACCAGATGTCCCCAGAGTGGGTCCATTTTTGGCCCCAGGAAAATAATTTGAACAATGTTGGTAGCAGCTCATCACGTAACAAGTCCGTGAAATGAACATCCCCTAAATCCCATTTTATATAGAGAAAACTGAGGTTTAAGGGGGTATACATTATTTTTCTTATCTATGCTCCAAGACATGGGTTGTTGGTACTCGTTAGAACCGCCACAATGAGGCAGTTCTAACGAGCACAACAATCTATGTCTGCAGTTTAAATAAGAAAAATCTCACTAATTTTCATCAGAAAAGTAGCCATTTTGTAGATGTGAAAAATGCATAATTTCGCCCGGATGTTTTATCGTAATGTATACCAAATATCAAAGACCTAGGCCTTCTGGTTTCAGACAATAAAATTTTCAAATGTTTACTATATGTAAGTCTATGTAAACTCAGTGGGCTCCGCCCCGGGGCCATTTTTGCCCCTGGGCAATAATTTGAACATTCATGGTAAAGGTCCACTAGATGAAGATTCATACCACATACCAAAGACCTTGCCCTTCTGGTTTAAGACAAGAAGATCTGGTTTAAGACAAGAAGATTTTTTAAAGTTTTCCCTATATGTCTCTATGTATCTGGGCTCGAGTTGGAGCAATTTTCGACCCAAGGGCTATAATTTGAATAATCTTGGTAGGGGTCCACTAGTAGAAGCTTCATACAGAATATCAAACACCTGAGCCTTCTGGTTTCAGACAAGAAGATTTTTTTTTATAGATTTTCCCTATATAAGTCAAAGTAAATCCAGTCGGCCCCACCCAAAGGTCATATATGGCCACACAGGGCTATACATGTAATTTGAACAATCCTGGTGGAGGTTCACTAAAAGAACCTGCATACCAAATATCAAACACTTGCAGTTTGGGCCTTCTGGATTAAGACAAGAAGATGTTTAAATGTTTTCCCTATATATGTCTATGTAAACACATTAGGCCCTGCCCCTGGGTCATATTTGTCCATAGAGCTATAATTTGAACAATTTTGGCAAATATCAACTAGAAAAAGCATCATACCTAATATGAAACACCTGGGCTTTTTGATTTTAGACAAAAATTTTAAAGTCTTTCCCTATATAAGCACATGTAAACCCAGAGGGCGCCACCCGGTGGGGGAGGAGGGGGGGGGGGGTATTTTTGGCTCAATGACTACAATTTGAACAGTCTTGGTAGAGCTTCACTAGATGAAGCTTAATACCAAATATCGAAGACCTGGGCCTTTTGGTTTCAGAAAAGAAGTTTTCGAAAGGTTTTCTCTATGTATGTTTATGTAAACACAGTGTGCCCCGCCCCGGGGCCATTTTGGCTCCAAAGCTATCATTTGAATAATCTTGGTAGAGGTTAACTAGATAAAGCTTCATACCAAATATCGAAGACCTGGGATTTCTGGTTTCAGACAAGAAGATTTTTAAAGTTTTTATGTAAACTCAGTGGGCCCCGTTCCGGGGCCATTTTTGGCCCCAGGGGTATAATTTGAACTTCCTTGGTAGAGATACACTAGAAAAAGCTTCATACCATATATCAAAGAACTGGGCTCTCTGGTTTCAGACAAGACTGAGATTCTTAAAGGTTGTTTCTGATTTTTCTTTTTCGTAGCCATGGCAACCAGAGTATTGCATGGAGTTGAATTCTTTTGAAAATTTTGAGAGAGGACCACCCAAAGATCATTTCTGCTTAGTTTGGTCAGAATCTATTCAGTGGTTTAGGAGGAGATGACGTTTAAAGAAATTGTGAATGGACGTTCGGACGGACGAACGACGGCGACGGACGGACGGTGACCGATCACAATAGCTCCATCGGAGCCTTCAGCTCAGGTTAGCTAAAAAGCTGTGTGACAAATATAAAAGACTTGGACCTTTTGGTTTCATACAAGAAAAACATGTGGGCCCTGGCGCGGGGTCATTTCCGGCACAGGGCTATAATTTGAACAATCTTGGTAGAGGTCCACTAGACAAAGCTGTGTGACAAATATCAAAGACCTTGGCCTTGTGGTTTCTGAGATTTTTAAAGGTTTTCTTTATATTTATATAAGTCTATGTAAAACATGGGGGTTCTGGCGCGGGCCCTTTTTTCGCCCCATGGCTATAAATTGGACAATCTTGGTAAGGCTACACTTGACGAAGCTGTGTACCAAATATCCAAAATCTGGGCCCTCCTGTTTCAGGCAAGAAGTTTTTCAGTTTTTTTATGTTTCCTTTTCGCTTTGCCATGGCAACCAGAGTTCTGCATGGAATTGAATTCTTTAAACAGCTTTGTGAGAGGACCATCCAAAGCTCACTTCTGTTTGGTCAGAATCTGTTCAGTTGGTTAGGAGGAGATGTCGATTAAAGAAATTATGAACGGACATACGGGCGGACGGACGACGACGGGCGGTGACCGATCACAATAGCTCCCCACGGAACCTTCGGCTCAGGTGAGCCAGAGCCAAAAAAGCTGTGTGATAAATATCAAAGACTTGGACCTTCTGGTTTGAGACAAGAAGATTTAAAAAAAATTCTCTATATAAGTTTATGTAAAACATGTGGGCCCTGGCGCGGGACCATTTTGGGGCACAGTGCTATTATTTTAACAATCTTGGTAGAGGTCCATTAGACAAAGCTGTTTGGCAAATGGCAAAGACCTGGACCTTGTGGTTTCAGAAGAGAAGATTTTTAAAGGATTTCCTCTATATAAGTCTATGTAAAACTTTGTTTGTTTTGTTTGTGTCAAGTTTTACAAAATTATCTGGTCCGATGACTTTGCAAACAGTATAGACCCTCCTCAAACGCCGCCTTGGATGGCGTCTGATCTGGGTCTACACAGTTTGCCAATGTTCAAAAATTGGACGCTAGGCATAATATATGGGTAGATTGAACAATCATAGGCAAAAATAAAGAGAAAGAGAAACCCGCATAATTATGGAAAATGGACAGATTAAGTACACAGATCTTTACTCTTTCAAACAGATTATTGAAATCAACATTCAAAAAGGAAACATTCAGACCAATACTAAAGTCACGTAACTGTACATCACGTGAACAAGTCCGTGAAATGAACACCCCGCTAAACCCCACTTTATTTAGCGAAAACCGGGGTTTATAGGGATATACAATATTTTTTCTTAATTCTGCTCGAAGACATAGGTTGTGGGTACTCGATAGAACCGCCTCGATGAGGCGGTTCTAACGAGCACCCACAACCTTTGTTTGGAGTAAAACTATGAAAAATATCACGATTTTAACCAGAAAAGTAGTCATTTTGGAGATGTGAAAAAATTCAATATGTCGCACGTGTGTTTTATTGTAATGGACCTGGATAGCCCATGCAGACCAATCTATATTCTAGAGCACAAATAAGACAAGAGGGCCATGATGGCCCTGAATCGCTCACCTGAATCCAAGATGTTTCAAAGCTTATGGAAATGAAGGATTCACTGTTTTAAGGAGATGTGGATCAAAGTCTTTTATGTTTGGAGGCCATTTTTCATTGTAGTGGAACCATTTTAGCAGCAATAGAGGAAAATTTCTGTGAAATTATTTTGAAATAGACCATTATTTTGAAAATGGGTCATTTGCCTCGAGATGAGAAGGTGTCATTTAAAGGTTTTGTCTAAATTGCGACGGAAGAAAGGGCGAGGATTGCAGCTGCGTAAAATCAATTCAAGCCCCCCCCCCCCCCAGTGGAAATCGTTTCACTGACCGTTCCAAGGCGCTTCTTCTGTCGCGGTTTATTTTTGTTATGGTATGTCTTTTGTGTGTGTGTATCGCTTACATTATTTCATTAGGGATAGCCATTTGGCCATTTTGTGGGAAAGTAACTGTCCTTTTGGCTTTCCACTTTTGCTGTTTCTATTAGAGTCTAGTTATTTTATTTTTGTGTTTCTTTCCCATTGGTGTCACTGGTAGGAGCTGTGGGTTAATTGTATCGATTCCTGATCATTGCCTTCCCTTCTATTTTGTCTATTTTAGCTCTGGCAGCCATTTGGTTAACGAAGCGGAACCATTTGGGCAATTTTGGAAGAGGATCACCCAAGGAACATTCTTGTGCAATTATTCCCAAATCAAGTCATTTGCCTAGGTGGAGATGTCATTTAAAAGTTTTTTCTATTTTTAGCTCTGGTGGCCATTTTGTTTAATGAAGCAGAACCATTTTGCCAATTTTGAAAGAGGGTCACTCAACGAACATTCCTGTAAAATTGTTTTCGAATCGGGCCATTTGCCTAGGAGGAGATGTCATTTAAAGGTTTTTCTATTTTTAGCTCTGGGGGCCATTTTGTTTAACGGGACATAACAATTTAGGCAATTTTGAAAGAAGGTCACTCAAGGAACTTTCCCACAAAATTATTTTAAAATCGGGCCATTTGCCTAGGAGGAGATGTCATTTAAAGGTTTTTTTCTAGTTTTAGCTCTGGTGGCCATTTTGTTTAACGGAGTGGAACGATTTAGGCAATTTTGAAAGAGGGTCACTCAAGGATCATTCCTGTGAAATTATTTTCAAATCGAGCTCTTTGCCTAGGAGGAGATGTCATATAAGGTTTTTCTATATTTACCTCCGGCAGCCATTTTGTTTAACGGAGTGGAACGATTTAGGCAATTTTGAAAGAGGCTCACTCAAGGAACATATCTGTGAAATTATTTTCAAATCAGGCCATTTGCCTAGGAGGAGATGTCATTTAAAGGTTTTTCTATTTTTAGCTCTTGCGGCCATTTTGTTTAACGGAGCGGAACGATTTAGGCAATTTTGAAAGAAGGTCACTCAAGAAACATTCCTGTGAAGTTGTTTTCAAATTAAACCATGTATCTAGGAGGAAATGTCATTTAAAGGTTTTTCTATTTTTAGCTCTGGCGGCCATTTTGTTTAACGGAGCGGAACGATTTAGGCAATTTTGAAAGAGGCTCACTCAAGGAACATACCTGTGAAATTATTTTCAAATTGGGCCATTTGCATAGGAGGAGGTGTCATTTAAAAGTTTTTCTATTTTTAGCATTGGCGGCCATTTTGTTTAACGGAGTGGAACAATTTAGGCAATTTGAAAGAGGGTTACTCAAGGAACATACCTGTGAAATTATTTTCAAATTGACCCATTTACCTAGGAGGAGATGTCATTTAAACGTTTGTCTATTTTTAGCTCTGGCAGCCATTTTGTTTAACAAAGCAGAACCATTTGGGCAATTTTTAAAAAGGATCACCTAAGGAACCTTCTGATGCAATTAATACCGAATCAAGCAATTTCCTAGGTGGAGATGTCATTTAAAAGTTTTTCCATTTTTAGCTCTGGTGACCATTTTGTTTAACCAAGCAGAACCATTTCGTCAATTTTGAAAGAGGGTCACCCAAGGAACATTCCTGTTCAATTGTTTTCAAATTGGGCCATTTGACTAGGAGGAGATGTCATTTAAAGGTTTTTCTAAATTTAGCTCTGGCAGTCATTTTGTTTAACGGAGTGTAACAGTTTAGGCAATTTTGAAAGAAGGTCTTTCAAGGACCATCCGGTGAAATTATTTTCAAATCAGGCCATTTGCCTAGGAGGAGATGTCATTTAAAGGTTTTTCTATTTTCAGCTCTGGTGGCCATTTTGTTTAACGGAGCAGAATGATTCAAAGAATTTTGAAAGAAGGACACTCATGGAACATTCATGTGAAATTCTTTTCTAATCAGCCATTTGCCTAGGAGGAGATGTTATTTAAAGGTTTTTCTATATTTAGCTCTGGTGGCCATTTTGTTTAACGGAGCTGAACGATTTAAGCAATTTTGAAAGAGGGTCACTCAAGGATCATTCCTGTGAAATTATTTGCAAATCAGGCCATTTGCCTAGGAGGAGATGTCATTTAAAGGTTTTTCTATTTTTTAGCTCTGGCAGCCATTTTGTTTAACGGAGTGGAACGATTTAGGTTATTTTGAAAGAGAGTCACTCAAGGAACATTCCTGTGAAATTATTTTCAAATCGGGCTCTTTGCCTAGGAGAAGATGTCATTTAAAGGTTTTTCTATATTTAGCTCTGGTGGCCATTTTGTTTAACGAGCGGAACGATTTAGACAATTTTGAAAAAAGGGTCACTCGACGAACGTTCCTGTGAAATTATTTCCTAATCATGCCATTTGCCTTGGAGGAGATGTCATTTAAATGTTTTTAGCTCTGGCGGCCATTTTGTTTAACAGGGTGGAACAATTTTGACAAAATTTTGAAAGAGTGTCACTCAAGGAACATTCCTGTGAAGTTATTTTCAAATCGGGCCATTTGCCTAGGAGGAGATTTCATTTGAAGGTTTTTCTATTTTTATCTCTGGCGGCCATTTTGTTTAACGGAGCGGAACGATTTAGGCAATTTTGAAAGAGGGTCACTCAAGCAACATTCCTGTGAAATGATTTTCAAATCGGGCCATTTGCCTAGGAGGAGATGTCATTTAAAGGTTTTTCTATTTTTGGCTCTGGCGGCCATTTTGTTTAACGGGGAAGAATGATTAAGGCAATTTTGAAAGAGGCTCACTCAAGGAACGTTCCTGTGAAATTATTTTCAAATTGGGCCATTTGCCTAGGAGGAGATGTCATTTAAAGGTTTTTCTATTTTTAGCTCTGGCAGCCATTTTGGATAACGGAGCGGAACGATTTAGGCAATTTTGAAAGAGGGTCACTCAAGGAACATTCCTGTGAAGTTATTTTCAAATCGAGCCATTTGCCTAGAAGAAGATGTCATTTAAAGGTTTTTCTATTTTTAGCTCTGGCGGCCATTTTGTTCAACGGAGCGGAACGATTTAGGCAATTTTGAAAGAGGGTCACTCAAGGAACGTTCCTGTGAAATTATTTTCAAGTCGGGCCATTTGCCTAGGAAAAGATGTCATTTAAAGGTTTTTCTATTTTTAGCTCTGGCGGCCATTTTTTTTAACGGAGCGGAACGATTTAGGTAATTTTGAAAGAGGGTCACTCAAGGAACATTCCTGTGAAATTATATCAAAATACATTCACGACGCACAACGCACGACGCACGACGGACATTGACCGATCACAATAGCCAACCTTGAGCCTTCGGCTCAGGTGAGCTAAAAAATGAAAAATAAGGTTTACCCCTTTCAACCCTAATTTCACCAGTATGTAAAAGATCAGAATTATATAGGCGCGTTTTCGTGATCCAACGGACATCTGATATCATAATTAAAACACGCCTTAGAATAAGAAATCCATTGTAAATTTTACCGCAGAAAAAATCGAAAATTTTAAGATGAAAACTCATGATATATTTAAATACGGCTTATCACTGTAAACCCCAGTTTTAGTATACAAAAATGGGGTTCAAGGGGGGTCAGAACCATATAGGCATGTTTTCGGGATGTCACGTTAGTAAGTCGGTGAAAAAAAACATTGTAAACCTCTCTTTATACCGAGAAAAGCGGGTTTACGGGGTATACATTACATTTCGTTATTCTTGCTCAAAAATAGATTATGGGAGCACAGACAATCTATGTTTGCTAGTGAAATAAGAAAATTATTAATATTTTCATCAGAGAGGTCCTGATTTCAGATATGAAAGACTGCATCGTGTCCTTGACCTTATTTTTATGATCACAGCCGTGCTAAATACGTCAAATTTATGCCAGATTTAGGTTGTATGCAGTATATCTCATGAACTACTCGGCGGATTTGAATCAGATTTGCATGGATATAACATTGGGACAGGATGAAGAACTAATTAGTTTTTGGTGACCTTAACCTTTTTTCAGGGTCACAGCCATGCTAAATAGGTCAAATTTAGGCCGAATTTAGCTTGTGTGCAGTACATCTAATAAACTACTGGGTGGATTATAATCAAATTTGCATGCATCACGAAAACATGCCTATATAATTTTCACCCCCTTGAAACCCAATTTTATATTGTAAAACTGGGGTTTCCGGGGGTATACCTTATTTTTCTTATTTCTGCTCTAAAATATAGGTTGTGGGTACTCGTTAGAACCGACTCGATGAGGCGGTTCTAACGAGTGCCCACAATCTATATTTTGAGCAGAAACAAGAAAACTATTACAATTTTTCATCATAAAATTTTCATTTTTTTTCGGCGATAAAGGTGGCAATGTATTTGTATAGGCGTGTTTGCGTAATGGATATAACAAATAGTCAGTACTTTTCAGGTTTTCGTGACCTTGATCTTATTTTCAAGGTCACAGCGGTGCTGTTAAATTAAGCTCGTTTTGAAAGGGGTATGTGGCTGTCTCAGAAAACAAGTTTATTTTTTTTTTTTTTTTTTTTTTTTTTTTTTGTTGTTGTTGTTTCCTTTAAAAGTATATAGTTTTGCTCGTAAGGATCTTCTAACAAGCATCCAACAATTAATGTCTTTTTGTTAATGAGCAGAAGCTGGGCAAGGCCCACGCCCATCGGGGCGGGCTGCATGATGCTTCCATGCAGAGCTGAAACCGACCGCACACGAGTACTGGTAAAACTGCTTAGAGGATCTAAGCCTGTCCAGACAAAGCGGTGCGAATCGGACCGTCCATGCTTATAAATCCTATTGGTTTCATTGGGCGACAGGGCTTGAGACGTCATTTCATCTCAATGTCGGATAAAAGTCCCATAAAATTGGAAGCAACGTCTCCAAAATGACCCATACAGTGTTGACGGGGCGTTAAACTTCAAATCAAACAAACAATGAAACTGGGAAAAGTATAAAAAGCCTTATTAGCCGCACGTTCCCCTGTATACCGTATATGTAAACAAAGGTTGTGCATGCCGTTCCTGACACTGACTTGTTAATATAATTTTAAGGGTCATTTCAGCATTCCCGGCTTGAGGGGAATGATTGCACAACAGGAGAGGCAACTCCTGCAAATGTTTTTTGTGTCCCATATCAATAAGGGTCAACTCTTAAAAGAAAGAATTTGCTCCTGAGGAGCAAATTCTTTCCTTTAAGAGTAGACGCTTTGTACGTGGGCCGAAGTTGATAGAAAAGTGAACAGGAAGTTCCGAAAGTTGTTTCCCTTTGAGAAATCTGCTGGGTGTTCCCATTCCCTTTAAAGTGCACAAACATAAAAAATAAATTTTGTATTTCGTTTATGACACGAACAAGTTCATGTAATGAAAACCCTTGTAAACCCAACTTTATAAAGACAAAAATGGGGTTACAGGGGTATACATTATTTTCCTCATGTTTGCTTAAACATTTAGAATGTGGGTACTCGTTGAAAAATATACTCCGCACAAAAGACAGTAACATTTACTGCACTGTTAACAGCTTACTTACAGAGTAGAAACCCACAAGCACCCATAATCTATACATTACGAAAACACGCCTATACAAATGTATTGTAAACTTTACCACCGATAAAAACGAAAATTTTATGATGAAGAATTGTGATATATTTCTTATTTATGCTCAAAATATAGTTTGTGGATACTCTTTAGAGCCGGTTCTAACGAGAACTCACAAACTATATTTTAGAGCAGAAATAAGAAAAAATAAGGTGTACCGTTGCAAACCCCAGTTTTGCTATATAAAAATATTGGTGAGTTGATGTTGTGACGTCGAATTTACGTCAGAGTGCTTGAATGAACAACAGAAAGCTAAAAATAAAACGTCTCAGGATTATTCTTTTTATGTTTGCATCTAGAGTAATAATGTTTGGATCCAGTCTCCGTCTGTATCAGTTCAGTATGTTTGGCATTCTTTGTTGCTTAGCAACAGTGGAATATGACATTGAAAATCTCGATTAGAGCACGTTGCCGTGGTAACACATGGTGGGATAAGTGTGTCAGATTTATTGTAGATGTAGGAAAATATATTCCTCTAAATATGTTATTCTGTAAAATATATCTTTTGCAAAAGTTTGGAAGTGGCGAATGTTATAATTCAGTTTTAAGGTATCAAGGTGTTAAATTAACATTGAAGTCTATATGGGAATTTCGCTAAACCAATATGACTGATGGCAACTCATGGGAAAGGTCTCAAAACAGGTCCATGTAAAGTTTTTGTAGATGGCCAATGTTACGTTCATAAGTTTGCTGTTGGTTAAATCATAAAATACAACACAGTTACCACGGCAACACATTCAAAGTGATATGTATATGTTTTTATACTGATGTTCCACGGTTGCTAAGCAAAAAATGGAAATTGTCCCAAACTTATAAAAAAAGAAAATGTTCAGAAAATGATAACTCTAGACGCTAACAGAAAGCGATGGTTTCTTTCTGTTGTTCATTCAATCCTTGTAGGTAAAAAATTATGACATCGCGAATTCATTTTTTGTTTGCAGAAGAAATGAGAAAAATATCATTACTCCTTGAAACTCTATAGACTGGCACAGATACCTATACAAACAGCGTAGACCCAGTTGAAACGGCTCAGCACGAGCCGTCATATCTGGGTCTACACGGCTTGTCATCCTGGCAATGATTATTGACTGAAACATACGTTACGAAAAACGCTTTTACAAATGCATTTATAACCTTTATCGGCGAAAAAATAAAAAACTTAAGATGAAACATTTGTGCTATTTTGTTATTTCTACTCAAAATTAAGATTCTGGGTTCTCGTTAGAACCGCCTCATCGAGGCGGTTATAACGAGTACCCACAATCTATATTTTAGAGCAAAAATTAAGAAAAGGTTTACCCCTATAAACCCCATTTTTACTATACAAGAGGGCCCAATGGCCCTATATCGCTCACCTGTGTACCAGAAAATCATTAGTGTAGGAGACCACTTGACATTGCTACATACTAAATATCTAAACTTAGGCAAAGCGGTGTCCATGCTTATAAACCCTATTGGTTTCATTGGGCGACAGGGCTTGAGATGTAATTTCATCTCAATGTCAGGTAAAAGTCCCACAAAATTGGAAGAGACATCTCCAAAATGACCTTTATAGTGTTGACAGGGATGTAAAATCTCAAATCAAACAAAATCTGTGCCTTATGGTTTTGGAAAAAAAGATTTTTTTAAGTTTTTTTTTCCAGTATAAGTCTATAGAAGCTAATGAGCCCTGGGGCTTGGCCAATTTTGACCCAAAGGGCATGGTTGGCAGGATTTATGTAGGCGACCATTTTGTGTTGCTATATACTAAATATCTAAGGTCTGTGTTTCATGGTTTCAAAGAAGATGTTTGAAGCTTTTTTCAATTATAAATTTGTTGGAGTTAAGGGGCCACAGGATTTGGCCAATTCGGACTAAATATCTAAGTTCTGTGCTTCACAGTTTCTGAGAAGAAGATGTTTTAAGCTTTCTTCCGTTATGAGTCTATGGGAGCTAAGGGGCACCGGGGCGTGGCCCATTTGGACCCCAGGGGCATGATTAGCAGGAAATATGTAGGTGATCACTTGCCGTTGCTACATGCTAAATATCTAAGCTCTGGGCCCTATGGTTTCAGAGAAGAAGATTTTTTAGGCTTTTCTCCATTATGAGTCTACGGGAGCTAAGGGGGTCCCAGGGTGTGGCCCATTTGGACCCCAGGGGCATGATTGGCAGGATTTATGTAGGTGACCACTTGTCATTGCCACATGCTAAATATCTAAGCTCTGGGCCCTGTGGTTTCAGAGTAGAAGATTTTTGAAGCTTTTTTCCATTATGAGTCTAGGGGACCTAAGGGGCCCCGAGGCGTGGCCCATTTAGACTCCAGGGGCATGATTGGCAGGATTTATGTAGGTGACCACTTGCCATTGCTACATGCTAATTATCTAAGCTCTGGGCCCTGTGGTTTCAGAGAAAAAGATTTTTGAAGCTTTTTTTTCCATTATGAGTCTATAGGAGCTAAGGGGCCCCGGGGCGTGGCTCGTTTGGACCACAGGGGCATGATTGGCAGGAATTCTGTAGGTAACCACTTGCTGTTGCTACATGCTAAATATCTAAGCTCTGGGCCCTGTGGTTTCAGAGAAGAAGATTTTTGAAGCTTTTTTTCCATTATGAGTCTATGGGAACGAAGGGGCCCCAGGGTGTGGCCCATTTGGAACCCAGGGGCATGATTGGCGGGAATTATGTAGTTGACCACTTGCCCTTCCTACATGCTAAATATCTAAGCTCTGGGGCCCTGTGGTTTCAGTGAAGAAGATTTTTGAAGCTTTTTTTCCATTATGAGTCTATAGGAGATAATGGGCCCCGGGGCGTGGTCCGTTTAGACCCCAGGGGCATGATTGGCAGGAATTATGTAGGTGACAACTTGCCGTTACTACATGCTAAATATATAAGCTCTGGGCCCTGTGGTTTCAGAGAAGAAAATTTTTGAAGCTTTTTTTCCATTATGAGTCTATGGGAGCGAAGGGGCCCCGGGGCGTGGCCCATCGGGAACCCAGGGACATGATTGGCAGGAATTATGTAGGTGACCACCTGCCATTGCTACATGCTAAATATATAAGCTCTGGGCCCTGTGGTTTCAGAGAAGAAGATTTTTGAAGCTTTTTTTCCATTATGAGTCTATGGGAGCTAAGGGGCCCCGGGGCGTGGCCCATTTGGAACCCAGGGGCATGATTGGCAGGATTTATGTAGGTGACCACTTGCCATTGCTACATGCTAATTATCTAAGCTCTGGGCCCTGTGGTTTCAGAGAAAAAGATTTTTGAAGCTTTTTTTTCCATTATGAGTCTATAGGAGCTAAGGGGCCCCGGGGCGTGGCTCGTTTGGACCACAGGGGCATGATTGGCAGGAATTCTGTAGGTAACCACTTGCTGTTGCTACATGCTAAATATCTAAGCTCTGGGCCCTGTGGTTTCAGAGAAGAAGATTTTTGAAGCTTTTTTTTCCATTATGAGTCTATGGGAACGAAGGGGCCCCAGGGTGTGGCCCATTTGGAACCCAGGGGCATGATTGGCGGGAATTATGTAGTTGACCACTTGCCCTTCCTACATGCTAAATATCTAAGCTCTGGGGCCCTGTGGTTTCAGTGAAGAAGATTTTTGAAGCTTTTTTTCCATTATGAGTCTATAGGAGATAACGGGCCCCGGGGCGTGGTCCGTTTAGACCCCAGGGGCATGATTGGCAGGAATTATGTAGGTGACAACTTGCCGTTACTACATGCTAAATATATAAGCTCTGGGCCCTGTGGTTTCAGAGAAGAAAATTTTTGAAGCTTTTTTTCCATTATGAGTCTATGGGAGCGAAGGGGCCCCGGGGCGTGGCCCATCGGGAACCCAGGGACATGATTGGCAGGAATTATGTAGGTGACCACCTGCCATTGCTACATGCTAAATATATAAGCTCTGGGCCCTGTGGTTTCAGAGAAGAAGATTTTTGAAGCTTTTTTTCCATTATGAGTCTATGGAAGCTAAGGGGCCCCGGGGCGTGGCCCATTTGGAACCCAGGGGCATGATTGGCAAGAATTGTGTAGGTGACCACTTGCCGTTGCTACATGCTAAATATTTAAGCTTTGGGCCCTGTGGTTTCAGAGAAGAAGATTTTTTAACCTTTTTTTTCCATTATGAGTATATAGGAGCTAAGGGGCCCCGGGGTGTGGCCAATTTGGACACCAGGGGCATGATTGGCAGGAATTATATAGGTTACCACTTGCCATTGCTACATGCTAAATATCTAAGCTCTGGGCCCTGTGGTTTCAGAGATGAAGATTTTTGAAGCTTTTTTCCATTATGAGTCTATGGGAGCGAAGGGGCCCCAGGGTGTGGCCCATTTGGAACCCAGGGGCATGATTGGCGGGAATTATGTAGTTGACCATTTGCCCTTCCTACATGCTAAATATCTAAGCTCTGGGCCCTGTGGTTTCAGAGAAGAAGATTTTTGAAGCTTTTTTCCATTATGAGTCTATAGGAGATAATGGGCCCCGGGGCGTGGTCCGTTTGGACCCCAGGGGCATGATTGGCAGAAATTATGTAGGTGACAACTTGCCGTTACTACATGCTAAATATATAAGCTCTGGGCCCTGTGGTTTCAGAGAAGAAGATTTTTGAAGCTTTTTTTTCCATTATGAGTCTATTGGAGCGAAGGGGCCCCGGTGCGTGGCCCATTTGGAACCCAGGGGCATGATTGGCAGGAATTATGTTGGTGACCACCTGCCATTGCTACATGCTGAATATATAAGCTCTGGGCCCTGTGGTTTCAGAGAAGAAGATTTTTGAAGCTTTTTTTTTCCATTATGAGTCTATGGGAGCGAAGGGGCCCCGGGGCGTGGCCCTTTTTGAACCCAGGGGCATGATTGGCAGGAATTATGTAGTTGACCACTTGCAATTGCTACATGCTAAATATCTAAGCTCTGGGCCCTGTGGTTTCAGAGAAGAAGATTTTTGAAGTTTTTTTTCCATTATGAGTCTATGGGAGCGAAGGGGCCCCAGGGTGTGGCCCATTTGGCACCCAGGGGCATGATTGGCAGGAATTATGTAGTTGACCACTTGCCCTTGCTACATGCTAAATATCTAAGCTCTGGGCCCTGTGGTTTCAGAGAAGAAGATTTTTAAAAATTTTCCCTTTTATAAGTCTATGGGAGCTATATGTTGCCATGGCAGCCAGAATTCCAATCTGATCAGCCCAAAAACCTTATGCAGCCTTTCCCCCTACCTGATGATGCTTCACATGAAATTTGATCAAGATTGGCCGTGGGGTATTGGCGATATACTTATTTGAAATTGTTTACGGACGCACGGACGGACGCACGCACGGACGCACGCACGCACGCACGACGGACGACGGACAAAAGGTGATCCCAAAAGCTCACCTCGTCACTACGTGACAGGTGAGCTAATAAAAGAGGGGTTCGAGGGGTCAAAATTATAAAGGCGTTTTTTCGTTTATGTATTTGATAGAATGGCCTTGTCCAAAATCAAAGGAATAGTCAAATTAAGAAACTCCGTGGAGAAAGGGTTAATTTGCATGAGAAGGGGTCAGAATAAAGGTAAACATTATATGAAATAAGCTCCCTGTATCCTAATAATAGCAAATTTAATAAGTTTATACATACAGCAGAAAAAAACGACCCGTTTGAAAATATATTTCGCATAAAAAGAAGCGTAACATTCATTGCGCTGTTAACAACTCAAATACAATGTAGAAACCGCAGTTATTCTAAGATATGCTTATAATAAAGCCCCATGTATACGCAGAAAAAGAAACATTCTATTCACAAAAAAGTATAACTGTATCAATGACTCTGTATTTAAAAAAAAAAGAGAGTAAAATATCGATAGTCGATTTATACTATTTCCGTAAGGCCGTGACCCTGTGCTAAAAGGTCGAATTCAACACTGTCGATTTCCACAAGTTTGATGTTGCTGGCATGCTATTCAACATGTATTTTGTCACATTCGAGAAGATTTCTGTGTTCGATCGAACAGTGTTGAAGTCAACAGCGACGCAAAGTAAGATCGTGTTAACACGACGTATGTCATACTAGAAGGCCAAGTGCAGTTGAGGATGAATACCATCTTCTCTTCGTGAAACACTTGTGCCGCGTAACAAGGAAATTTGTTTTCTGGTGTCACCCGACCAGCAATGACACAGATCAGCCTGTTTGGCTGTACAACACGGATCATTGCTTCTTGCGCTACTATATGCAGGCATCAAAGGCTCTGATCAGACTTCGTGCATACGCAGTGTAATCATAACCTTTGCTGTCCGCTCGTGCTATAAATTGCATTTTCTAAAGACGCTATCCATTTCTCAAGACGCAATCCATTTCTTCTGCTATTACTGTTGCTTTGGAATGCCTACACATGTCTAGACTGCCTACACAAGTCTAGACTGTCAATGCATGTCTGGACTGTCTATACATGTCTAGACTGTCTACACATGCCCAGACAGCCAACACATGTCAAGACTTAGTATATATGTAAGGATTGTCTAAATATGCCTAGACTGTCTATACATTTGTACATATGTGTAGACTGTCTACACACGTCTGGACAGCCTACGCCTATCTACACATGCCTTGATTCTGCAAACATGTCTGGGCTGTGTACACATGTCTGGACTGCATACACATGTCTTGAATATCTACAATTGTCAGGACTGTCTAATGCACATGCATAGACTGTCAACACGTCTAGTCTTTCTACACACTTCTGGATTTCCTACACATACCAAGACTGTCAACAAATGTATGAGCGCTCTACACATACCTTGTTTGTCTACACATGACTAGACTGTAAACACATGTCCGGACTGTCTAAGCTTGTCTGGATTGCCACACATGTCTAGACTGTCTACACAGGACTCAGTTGCCACATCAGACTCTTCTCCACAAATGTCTCCAGCCCCCCACCCACCACTCCGGATTAAGAAAATAGAGGATGGGTGGGGGAAAGAGGTGAAAACAACATATCTGTTAGGAAACAGTCACAGTACCGCTGAATCTAGGGGCACATTCAAATTGTCCCCGCTGACGCACAACATTTATTCAACGTTGTCTGTCAAAGTTGAGTACATCTATGTATCTTAGAACCCAGCCGACGCACGGCACTGATTCAACGTTAAGTGCCTGCATTGAGTATGCCTGAATATAGGGACAGAATCAAATTGTCCCAGGAGACACAATAAATTGATTCGCGTCCTCAACCTACGCTGAATTCCGCTGAATCTACCCTGCCAGCAAAGAATATCGGACCAACGTCAGGCCGATAGCGATACGACGTGGCAACGTCGTATCGCTATCGGCTCGACGTTGGTCCGCTGTTGTGTGCTCGTAGGGTACGTACGGACCCAACAGACGCAATCTACGTTGAGGATCACTGAGACTAGAGTCGCAATCAAATTGTTCCAGCTGACGTACAACATTGATTCACCGTAGAAAACCGCGCTCGCAAGCCTCACTCCATGACTATACCGTAAGAATATACTCCGGATTAACAAATGAGAACCCCGCGAATTCCGTCTGATCCAGGTTCATAATAAACAGTTTGTCTGTCGGCGTCATCTTCGGCTGTTCACTAGTAAACTCACGGTCAAAGTTGCTCACATCTTTTCTTGTTTTCTGAAATTAAAAAAGAAATATAATGTGATCGAATTTCTCATGTTGTTAAGTATACTGATACGTATTATACGATTAAGTTGCCACTAGCAACAATTGTCGTCTGCTTTGTTGTCTGCATGCTGCATTAAAGTCATTGAACATTGCAAACAGTGTGGACCAAGATCAGACTGCTCACTAGGAGCAGTCTGGTAAGTTCCACACTGTTTGCTCGTATGCAAAATATTTTTTTTAAAAAATTCCAAGAAGATATGCAGCAGACGACCTAAACAGACGACATTTTCAGACGCAGTTTTTCGTGGCGTCTTGAGGATAAATTTTACTTTGGTAAATCCCTTTAGTACTGAAGTGAATCGCCCCCTCCCCCCAACACTTCCCCTTATGTATAGCAGTATGTCCTAGTCCAATTCGAAATTACGGGGCTTCAGGTTGTGGCTTTGAGAAACATATTCGGAAAATCGTTGAACTTTCTGGAAATAGTGGAAATCCTCTCGTCAGACGCCCAACAACCTTCTTGCCCCTAAGGATGGCCAGTTTTGCTAAGTACCATTTTGGGTCAACATGGTGCCCACGCAACTTAAGTTAAACGTATACCGAATTTGCATTATTTGCTGGCTCCCAGGGAGCACATTGTCAATATTGGAAAAACAGGTAACCAGACCCCCCTGAGGAGGGTCTGGTTACCTGTTTTTCAAATTCTGAAGACCTTCAGACTAAGAACCAGCAGATAATGCAAATAAGGTGAATACCGAATTAGAAATAACAGAGCACAAAATGAGTGAATAATACACTGACAAGTATTAGCTTTTACAAAAAGCTTCAGTCTACGCTTAGCATACATTAATTTGTGATGTCAAAGAATTGGAAAATTAATTGACAAAGCTGTTCACATGTATGTTGAATTAGTGTGTCTGTAAATATGGAATTGTATATATCACAGCAAAAGATTACCGATGGCCACTCCAGTTTCATAGTTAAACAAAACTGCCAATCTTTTACGATGACAACGACATGTACTAACGAAAAACAGCTACATCTACCCAGTTTTCTGTCATTTCACGTTATGGGATAACGTTAGGTAAATAATTGTCATTCAAGCTACCCGTCTAACATTTTTTTAAGTGAAAACAATAAAAAAAATAAATATACTACTCTATTATGGGAGGGAAGCCAACATCGTATTAATCCAGATGAGAGCGTGTGGTAAAATTGAGGAAGCGTTCCGGTTATCCGGGATTGTAACCATTTTGACTATAAGCACGAATGAAGTGTTAATAGAAAATAAGAATACGCCCACGGGCGTAGACAATAACAACATTGATAACCAGTCACCAACAGATTTGTTTTTGTTTTGTTTGATTTAAGGTTTAACGTCCCCGTCAACACTGTATAGGTCATTTTGGAAACGTTGCATTCAATTTTGTGGGACTTTACCCGACATTGAGATCATGACATCTCAAGCCCTGTCGCCCAATGAAACCAATAGGGTTTATAAGCATGGACGGTCCGACTCGCACCGCTTTGCCTGGGCAGGCTTAAATCCTCTAAGCGGTTTACCAGTACTCGTGTGCGGTCGGATTCAGCTCTGCGTGGAAGCATCTTTCTCTAAGCCCCGATGGGCGGGGACGCAGTCACCACAAGAAAAAAAAAAAGCGTTTAACCAGTCATGACCTTTTATCAAATGCTTCCGCAGCAAATGTCTTCCTTTAGATAGTCTACGGCCGTGTCCAACAAAGGTCCTAAAACGGGGCTTTGTCAAACAGTATAGACCCATTGTCGACGCCGCGTTCAGTTTTGCTTGCTTACAGTACAGACATATAAGGATATAATTCCATGTGCGTGGTCATTTTCCAGCCTACACCCAGAGACAATCGACCCGGGAGTGGTGCTGTTCATCACGAAAACACGCCTATATAATTTTGACCCCCTTGAACCACACTTTTATATAGTAAAACTGGGGTTTCCGGGGGTATACGTTATTTTTCTTATTTCTGCTCTAAAATATAGAATGTGGGTGCCCACAATCTATATTTGGAGCAGAAATAAGAAAAATATCACAATGTTTCATCATCAAATTGTCATTTTTTTTTCGGCGATAAAGGTGGTAATGTATTTGTATAGGCGTGTTTGCGTAATGAGTTCTTCGATTTCATTACGCTAACACATCCGTGCAACATAGTGTATTTTTTCACATCTCCAAAATGTCTACTTTTCAGATGAAAATCCATGAGATTGGTCTTATTTATACTGCAAACATAGGTTGTGGGTGCTCATTAAGGCGGTTCTAACGAGTACCCACAACCTATGTCTTGGAGTAAAAATAAGAAAAATAATGTCTATCCCCGTAAACCCCTGTTTTCTATATACAAAGTGTTGTGAAAGGGGGTGTTCATTTCACGTGGTGTGCTTTATTTCTGCCAAACATTTATAATTTTGTTTACAGGAAATCATACGGACAGACATAAAAATTCGGAAAAAATAATATATTCCGTCATTGTCTTTTTGAAGTTGGGAGCTGCACATTACGAGAAAACGCCTATATAATTTTGACCCCCTCATACCCCACTTTTATATAGTAAAACTGGGGTTTAAGGGGGTATACATTATTTTTCTTATTTCTGCTCAAAAACATAGATTGTGGGTACTCGATAGAACCGCCTCGTCGAGGCGGTTCTATCGAGTCCCCGCAATCTATGTTTTGAGCAGAAATAAGAAAAATATCACAATTTTTCATCTTAAAATTTCCAATTTTTGGCCAAAAAATTGGCAATGTATTTGTATAGGCGTGTTTTCGTAATGACACTCCATAATGTCAATATTTTCTGCATCCATAACGATAACACACTCGTGCGACATGGTGCATTTTTTCACATCTACAAAATGACTACTTTTCTGATGAAAATCCGTGATGTTTCTCTTATTTAAACATCAAACATAGGTTGTGGGTGTTCGTTAGAACCGCCTCGCGGTACCCACAACCTATGTCTTGGAGTAAAAATAGGGAAAATGGGTATTCATTTCACGGACTTTTTCAAGTAATGCTTTTCTAAATCCTTTTTTATTGCGCCTGCTCTAAGCATGGCGCAAAATAGGAGTCAGGCTTTCCGCCCGTTCGTTCATTCGTCCATTCGTCAGCATTTGCGTTCACCCTAGCTTTCAACCTGGTGTAAGAGTCCATTTCTCAAGAACTAAGTTTCATTAATGATATTTGGAACAAACTCGCATCTTGGGATGGCAACTTTAATGCAAGGATACATATTTACCCTTGACGTACATTTTGTGATTCACTGGCTTTGTAAACTACGAGTGCGTCACCTAACGTAAGAGTCCATTTCTCAAGAACAATAAGAGCTTTATTAATGATACCTGGTACAAACTTGACTCTCGGGATGACAACTTTAACGGTAGCATCCATATTTCACCTTGGCCTACATTTCATAGTTCACTGACTTTGTAAGATATCCCGTCAACTCTAGCGTTCACCAAAATGTAACTTTTCTCGAGAACTATAAGAGCTTCATAGGGATTTCACGGTTCACTAACTTCATGGTTCACTAACTTCCTGAACCTTTACGTCAACCCTAGCGTTTACCCTATGTTCAAGTCCATTTTTCAAGAACTACAAGAGCTTCATTAATGATGTTTGGTACAAACTTGCATCAAGGGTTGGCAACTTTAATTCGAGGTACAATTTTTATGGTACAAGGTACAATTGATTTTTTATTATGATTAAGGCCTCCAGACCATAACATATGAATATGATGTTATTAATCAAGTAATTTTGTATTGGCCCGCCCGTTTACAGGTCCGAGGTTGCTGCATTTGGCCTCGGGCCAATACAGATGACCGAGAACCTGTAACTTGGCCAATACGAAATTACTTGATTAATGACAATGACAAGAAATTACCACCCTCTGAATATCGACAAACTTCTTTTCGGAAACGATAACCTAACAATAACCTAACAGGTTAACGTCCCCGTCAACACTATTTAGGTCATTTTGGAGACGTTGCTTCCAATTTTGTAGCACTTTTACCAGACATTGAGATGAAATGACATCTCAGTCCCTGCCGCCCAATGAAACCAATAGGGTTTATATGCAAGGGCGGGCCGGCTCGCACCTCTTTGCCTGGGCAGGCTTAGATCCTCTGAACGGTTTACTAGTACTCGTGTATGGTCGGATTCAGCTCTGCGTGGAAGCATTATGCAACCCATTTATTTCTTGAAGCCCCGATGGGCGGGGGCCGTAAAAATTAGTGAGTCACGTGCACATCATCACTGAAGAGCCTCTGTGCGTAGTAACTTTGGGTTGACTGGTAACAATCGACTGAAAATGACCACTGTCCAAGAGTGTTGTCAATCCTTAAGGGAAATGGGAACACCTTGCAGATTTTTCTGCCATTTTGCAAAGGGAGACAACTTTCGGAACTTCCTATTTGCTTTTCCTTAAGCCCTGTCCCACTGGAAAAGGGGTCTACTCTTAAAGGAAAGAATTTGCTCCTCGGGAGTAAATTCTTTCCTTTAAGAGTTGACCCCTATAGACAAGGGAGACAAAAAAAACTTTTGCAGGATTGCCTCCCCTGAAGGTGTATCCATTCCCATTAAAGGACATGTAGGATAGTCCGAATAAGATAATTAAACCTGTTGCCAATGCGTTGTCTAATCATTAAACGTGTTGCCTATGCGTTGTCTAATCATTAAACGTGTTGCCTATGCGTTGTCTATCATTAAACGTGTTGCCTATGCGTTGTCTAATCATTAAACGTGTTGCCTATGCGTTGTCTAATCATTAAACGTGTTGCCTATGCGTTGTCTAATCATTAAACGTGTTGCCTATGCGTTGTCTAATCATTAAACGTGTTGCCTATGCCTTGTCTAATCATTAAACGTGTCGCCTATGCGTTGTCTTTATTAACTTTCATGAATGACGGGTGAATGTGCAAGTTGTTCTGTACACCGCACGTGATGAAACTACATGTGTACGGTGATCCATTATCACGTGTGAACGATGGCCTATACTTCCATTCATATCCTAACATTGCATCGCATATATTAAAACTAATGACCTCCTATTTGAAAATTATGAATGGCAGCTTGCTTGAGATTTAAATGTCATTTGCAAATTTGAACGAGGTACACACCCCATTCAGGACACTAAAAAATGCTGTCAGTGCTATGATTTTTTTTTTTTTTTTTTTTGCTTCGAAGTTCAACTGCTCAGTCAACAGTATTTAGGCCATGCCGAGCAGGTCAGTGAACTTAAACAATGTGTTCCTGCATCAGATCAACAAGTCCGTGAAATGAGCACCCCTCTAAACCCCTTTTTATATATAGAGAAAACTGGGGTTTACATGGGTATATATTATTTTGCTTATTTCTGCTCCAAGGCATAGGTTGTGGGTATTCGTTAAAACCACCTCAATGAGGCGGTTCTAACGAACACCCACAACCTAAGTTTGGAACAATAACAAGAAAAATGTCATAGATTTTCATTAAAAAGTTACCGGTTTTTTTTTTACGATATGAAAGAATGCACTGTGCATACGGGTGTGTTATCGTGATGTGGGTAGTCTGAGTTAAACCTTCTTATTTATTTTCAGCCAGTAACTGACAGCAGACCTTGAATCAGCGGAAGGGAGAACGGTCGTAGTAAATTTCCACAATTGACTGCAGCAAATATCCTCGAATGACCATATTAAATTTTCGTGATAACCCTCCTCGAATGACCCTAGTAAATATTTCGTGATCTGTCCCCTAGAGTGACCTTAGAACATACTTCGTGATCACTCTCCTCGAATGACCCTAGTAAATATTTCGTGATCTGTCCCCAAGAGTGACCTTAGATGATACTTCGTGATCACTCTCCTCGATTGACCCTAGTAAATATTTCGTGATCTGTCCCCTAGAGTGACCTTAGAACATACTTCGTGATCACTCTCCTCGAATGACCCTAGTAAATATTTCGTGATCTGTCCCCTAGAATGACCTTAGAACATGCTTCATGATCACTCTCCTCGAATGGCCCTAGTAAATATTTCGTGATCTGTCCCCTAGAATGACCTTAGAACATACTTCATGATCACTCTCCTTGAATGGCCCTAGTAAATATTTCGTGATCTGTCCCCTAGAATGACCTTAGAACATACTTCGTGATCACTCTCCTCGAATGACCTTAGTAAATATTTCGTGATCTGTCCCCTAGAATGACCTTAGAACATACTTCGTGATCACTCTCCTCGAATGACCCTAGTATATATTTCATGATCTGTCCCCTAGAGTGACCTTAAAACATACTTCGTGATCACTCTCCTCGAATGACCCTAGTAAATATTTCGTGATCTGTCCCCTAGAATGACCTTAGAACATGCTTCATGATCACTCTCCTCGAATGGCCCTAGTAAATATTTCGTGATCTGTCCCCTAGAATGACCTTAGAAAATACTTCGTGATCACTCTCCTCGAATGACCCTAGTAAATATTTCGTGATCTGTCCCCTAGAATGACCGTAGAATATATTTCGTGATCGCTCTCCTCGAATGACCCTAGTAAATATTTCGTGATCTGTCCCTATAGAGTGACCTTAGAACATACTTCGTGATCCCTCTCCTCGAATGACCCTAGTAAATATTTCGTGATCTGTCCCCATAGAGTGACCTTAGAAAATACTTCATGATCACTCTCCTCGAATGGCCCTAGTAAATATTTCGTGATCTGTCCCCTAGAATGACCTTAGAACATACTTCATGATCACTCTCCTCGAATGACCCTAGTAAATATTTCGTGATCTGTCCCCTACAGTGACCTTAGAACATACTTCGTGATCACTCTCCACGAATGACCCTAGTAAATATTTCGTGATCTGTCACCTAGAATGACCTTAGAACATACTTCGTGATCACTCTCCTCGAATGACCCTAGTAAATATTTCGTGATCTGTCCCCTAGAGTGGCCCTAGAACATACTTCGTGATCATTCTCCTCGAATGACCCTAGTAAATATTTCGTGATCTGTCCCTTAGAATGACCTTAGAACATACTTCGTGATCATTCTCCTCGAATGACTCTAGTAAAGATTTCGTGATCTGTCCCCTAGAGTGACCGTAGAATATATTTCGTGATCACTCTCCTCCAATGACCCTAGTAAATATTTCGTGATCTGTCCCCATAGAGTGACCTTGGAACATACTTCGTGATCACTCTCCTGGAATGACCCTAGTAAATATTTCGTGATCCGTCCCCAAGAATGACCTTAGAACATACTTCGTGATCATTCTCCTCGAATGACCCTAGTAAAGATTTCGTGATCTGTCCCTAGAATGACCTTAGAATATATTTCGTGATCACTCTCCTCGAATGACCCTAGTAAATATTTCGTGATCTGTCCCCATAGAGTGACCTTATAACATAGTTCGTGATCATTCTCCTCGAATGACCCTAGTAAAGATTTCGTGATCTGTCCCCTAGAATGACCGTAGAATATATTTCGTGATCACTCTCGTCGAATGCCCCTTGTAAATATTTCGTGATCTGTCCCCTAGAATGACCTTAGAATATATTTCGTGATCACTCTCCTCGAATGCCCCTAGTAAAGATTTCGTGATCTGTCCCCTAGAATGACCTCTCACTCTCCTCGAATGACCACATTAAATGTCCCAGAATGACCGTAGATTTTTTTTTTGTGATCACTCTCCTCACATTACGATTTCTTATGAAAATCTGTGATATTTTTCTTATAAATGCTACAAACATGTGTTGTGGGTGCTCGTTAGAACCGCCTCATTGAGGCGGTTCTATCGAGTATACATATGTTGTGGGTGCTCGTTAGAATCGCCTCATTGAGGCGGTTCTTCTGAGTATCCACAACCTATGTTTTGGAGCAAAAATAAGAAAAATAATGTATACCCCCGTAAACCCCAGTCTTTTCGATATGATGTGGGGCATGGGGGTCCTCGTTTCACGTGATGAAATATAACTGGACTCGGCTGGAATCGAACCCTCGACCTCCTGGTCACCATTCACCGGGACCCATATTAACCAAAGTTTGCAAAGAGCCCCCCCCCCCCCACACACACACACATACACAAAGGGGATATAGTGAAGACCCTGGTCACGCGCGACAGAACGCGGTATCAATCTTTGCTTGAAGTACGAAAATTCGTGAATAAAATAAACTGGATGCCCCATATCATATAGTGCAACTGGAGCTCCCAAAAGCTATTGGGTTAAAGAATCTTTTGACAAGTAAAATGATTAACCTTTATTCTGCTGTTCACGACAAGCCCTACCTTTGCAAACAGTGTAGATCAAGATCAGATGGCTTCTGAAGAAGTCATCTGAGGCTTCTGAAGAAGCTAACTGATCAGGATCTACACTGTTTGCCATTCAAGTTGTTAACTGAATGAATATAATATATCAAGTAATCTGATTGGTTAATAGCTTGAATGGGTATGGTTAATTAATATATTCAAGAGGATAAGGGTCAAATAGCACATAATCTGTATGCAATTGAATTAATTGGTTAGTGTTAATAGCAGGGAAGGCAGACAAACACTCGACCCAAAATTACCATCCTGAAATTGAAACTGAAATGGAGTCTTTCAACTTATTGCTCAGTACATTTTATGATTGACAGACGAGTGGGCGAGCCATGCGTTCTAGTATTCGTACTTTACATATGATTCAAATACGGTTTAAAATCTATATCGATTTTTTTTTTTTTTTTTTTTCATTTTGATTTTACTGCCCTTTCACTATTATTGCACTATTTTCGAGCTGATCGTCAATCAGACGTGGGCGAAATCCGCAGTATCCCAAGAAACAAGAGGGCCATGATCCTGAGGTGCATTCAACAACGCGGCGCCGTTGTTGAACGCACCTCAGGATTGCTCACCTGAACTCAAGTTATGGCATATGTAAGGGCCTCTAAGGCCGAGTAACAGTCCTGAGAACATACCGAACTTTTTCCTTCATAGGCGGCGATCGGAATAAGTCGTGAATTTCCGTTAAAACCTCTCTGTGCGATTATTCGAGTTATCTCCCTGTACACCACTGGGATCAAGGTACAGAATATCCAATATTTTTTCTCGAGTCGCTGACCTGAGAGAATCATTAATCATACATCTGCAGATATGACACTTTGCTTAATAGATCTACCTGTAGGTATTCAAAGGAGCTCAAATTAAGGCTATCTAAATGTGAAAAAGAACTTCTTGAAGTAACAACCATGCATTTTCATTTCGAGGCATCTAGTATGTACGAACATATTTAACATATTGAAGAGCTACATTATGTAGAATTGCTTAATAATAATAATAATAATAATAATAATAATAATAATTACAATTATCAATATTATTATTATGAGTAGTAGTAGTAAAAGGGTTTTTTGTTGTTGTTGTTGTTGTTTTATTTTTGTTTTTTGACACGTGGGATAGTGGGTCTATATGTTAAGCTGCCTGTGTCATGAACATCCTTGTTAATTGGTAAGTTCGGAGTTTACAAGAGTATATATTATATTCCTTTTTCTTGCTCAAAAACACAGCTGGGGTACTGGTAAGACCGTCCGAATCAGGGTGTTGCAAAGAACACCAATAATCTATTTTGTGCCCTAAATTCCCACTTTGTATAGAAAAATATTGGAAACTATTGTATTACGTTGGTGTGGCTAATCACACGTGTACTGTTCGATAATTAAGGACAACTTAATGTATTTCTTAATCTGGCCGGTTATTACCACCATTATATATAAGCGCAGTCTCTTGTCCGGTGATATTAAATAAGGATTAAGGTCAAATATGATATGTGGAATCTCTTGACTCCGATCTTTTTATGCATTTATTATATCTATTTATTTAAATAAATAACGCCATGAAAAATATTGTTAGCCAATCACGAAAACACGCCCATAAGACTCGATCAAGATCAAGTCAGATTTTGTTTGCGTGTTTGATTTGAGGTTTAAAGCCCCCGACAACACTGTAAAGGTTCAGTTTGGAGACGTTGCTTCTAATTTTGTGAGACTTTTACCCTACATTGAGATGAAATGACATCTCAAGCCCTGTCGCCCAATGAAATCAATATGGTTTATTAGCATCCGCCTCGCACCATGGTTCCTGACAGGCTTAGATCCTCTAAGCGGTTTACCAGTACTATTAGGCGGACCGGATTCAGCCCTGCGTGGAAGCATCATGCAGCCCATATATTTCTTCAAGCCCATATCGGCGGGGGCCGAGATGAACTCAGATGAGAAAGTTCTTACATTAAAACCAATTTTGTTCCAATACGAAAACACGCCTATACATATAAATTGTAAATTTTACCACCAAAAAATGAAAATTTTCAGATGAAAAAACTTGATATTTTTCTCATTTCTGCTCAAGACATAGATTGTGGATACTCGTTAGAACCGCCTCAGCGAGGCGGTTCTAACGAGTATCCACAATCTTTGTTTTTAAGAAGAAATAAGAAATAATGTATACCCCTGCAAACTCAAGTTTTACTATTACTATGAAAATGGGGTTATAGGGGGGTCAAATTTTCGTGACGGTCTGCCGCAGTCATAATTGACACCTTAAGAGTTAACATTACACCGATATACAGTATATTGTATAAGATATTTCCTGAATAATTAAAAGGACGCCATAAAAAGTAACATGATAAGCAAACACATTTTGAAAAATGTTGTCTGCCCAAGTCATGATTGACACTTTAAGAGTTAACACTGCACTGATATACAGTATATTGTATAAGATATTCCCTGAATAATTGAAAGGACGCCATAAAAGTAACACAATGTGTAAACACAGATTTGCCTATTTATTTAATTATGTATTTATTTATTTATTTATTATAAAAGACATTTCACTCATATTTGAATCGGCTGTAATGTTTGTCCTAAACAATTTTAACACAATTTCGAAAATGTTGTTTGTCGAGCTATGGTTGACACTTTAAGAATTCAAGAAAGATATAAAAAGTACCTTAAAAGTCAGTCACAGAAGGTATTTATTAAAATGAGGCATGCAATTACTATGCGAATGGGCTGCAATTGTTTTATGATCACATCACAAAAACACCCCATATTACCCACTTTTATGTAGTAAAATGAGGATCATTATTTTTCTTATTTCTGCTAAAACGAGTTCCATCAATTTATGTTTCGAGAAGAAATACGAAAAATAGCATTTTTTTTTATCTGAATACTTTCATTTTTTGATGGTAAAATTTTCAAAAATTTTTAATAGACGTGTTTTCGAAATAAATCAATTCAACACCTGGAAAATGTCATCTGCACTAGTTATGATTTACACTTTAAGAGTAAACAAAACTGTACATAAATCAAGACACCACAAAAATTGTCTATCAAATCTATCACAAAAAGTGAACAAAGATGAGAGTGTTACTTTATTTATTTATTTATTTATTTATTTATTTATTTATTTATTTATTTATTTATTTATTTATTTATTTATTTATTTCATGAAATTGTTATCTTCAAGATTATGATTGGCACTTTAAGGGTAACACATGATTGACACTTTAAAGCTTAACACATAGTGGGGGACGACGGGCACGCGCCAACTCATTGTTAAATTAAAGCACGTTTGTTTACTCCGTCATCACGATAACACACCTATATAATTCTGACCCACGTGTACCCCAATTTTATATAGTAAAACTGGGGTTTATAGGGGTATACATTATTTATCTGACTGTTACTCTAAAACCTCAAACCAAACAAGCAAACGAAATGCCTTAATTAACCTTTAAACAAGACATACCTTTGATATGCGGAAAATAGTGGAAAATTCGGACAGAGGAACTTTAAACCGGTTTCTACTAAAGTAGATTCTTTCATCTCTGAAATATTATAACAGTTAATTGTATCACCTTATATTGCCGTTATGCATGATGGATTGAGAGAATAAAATATTTGATTGATTGATTGATCCATCTCTCATCACAAAACACACCTATATTATTGTGACTCCTTAAACCCCACTTTAATACAGTGAAACTGGGGTTTACAGTGTTATACATTATTTTTTTTATCAAAACAAAGATTGTGGATACTCGTTAGAACTGCCTTACCGGGGCGGTTCTGACTAGTTCTATAATCTATTTTTGGAACAGAAGTTTGAAAAATAGCATTATTTTCTATCTTAACATTTTCATTTTTTATTTTTGGTGGTAAAACTTATCAGTATAGGATAGGCGTGATTTCGTAATGTGAATTGAGACAATTCCATTTTTATTGACGGTGGTTTAACCAAAGTCATCAACAGAATGGCAAACAGTGTAGGGCTGGATAGAAGACGGCTCATCCTGAGCAGACGAACCATGATCTATACTGTGCGTACAGGCAGAGTTGAATATCATTAACAGAAATTAACAAAATAGCAAACAGTGTAGATCCAGATTAGGCGCATCAGCTAGATCTGTATTGTTTGCATAGAAATTTGCACTGGTCTGTATGGCGATAATAGTTAAAATAACATACACAGCCTCATCTGGATCTACACTGTAAAGTAGTGTCTTTTCCAATAAGTAAAAATATAAAATTATTCAGGATGGCAAACAGTGTAGATCCAGATGAGACGCTTTGTCTGGATGTACAACAATGAACAGAAATTTGACTTACACAGTTTTAAAGTATCGGGTTGCAAATTCAATCATTAACAGTAGAGATCCATCGCGAGCATCCTCATCCGTACCTACTACACTGCTTGCAGATATGTCATTACGCAGCGGACCGGTATGGTTGACATTACAGGACTTTGGACACATCCCTGAGACCGAACCCCAAGAACACCCACTAAATCATCAGTGCTCCCCCCCCCCCACCCCCCCCACCCCCCCCCCCCCCCAAAAAAAAAACACGCCTGTTCAAATACATTGTATAAAAATGAACAATTTTAGATGAATAACTGAGATATTTTTCTTAGTTCTGCACAAAACATAGATTGTTGGTGCCCGTTTGAAAGCCCTCGACGAGGCGAATGTGCACTGTACTGGTTAACCGCTTACGTATAAGCTTGCTCAGGAAAAGTGTGGACAGGTAAACCGACCGGCTCAAAACTGACCTAAATAGTGTTGACTGGGCCGTTAAATCCCAATAGAAACAAACAAAATCAATTAATGGCTTCAAACTGCCAATTAACTTTTCATGGTGGTTTTAATCGGCATTTAATCGCCATTTCGCAGTGAATGATTTCGACAAAGTTTGTCGTTTTGACATATTTGCCGACCATTCATAATGAATGAAAACATACAAAAGTGAGACAAAATTATAATAAAATAAAATAAAGAAATCCGAGGAATATAATCACTGTATCAAGTATTTTATATGTTGTTTATTACTAGTAATTACAAAATTAATACAAAAAAAAGCTTTACAGGTTTGATACGATTTCTGGTACATATAATGTGGACTTAGCGATTTTTGCATTATGAACTGCAGAACTGAAAAACAGCTTATAAACGATTTTTAAGCTCTCGGGGAAGCAATTTATCATTTTTCAATAGAAATAAACTTTATATCATCGTAAACTGCGAACAACAGTCTAACAGTAAATAACAGTGACTTAATTCCAAACAAATCATTTCTATTTAATATTGGCAACCAAACATGGAAATCTGCACGTTTTTTCTAAAAAATACATTGCCGTCTATGGAGCATATAGGCATGTTATTAAATTGCAGATGGAAGCAATAAGAATTAATTAATCATCACTTTAAAATGCACGAAATAAAAACTGGATAATTTTCCTACATCAGCATAACAGTGACTTTTTTCTAGCGTTAAGGATAAATAAGATACGAGGAGTTAATATTTTTTCCTTCATAGTTTTAATATGAAAAACCTTCAAAATAGACAGGTAACTTCAACTGCCGAGTTCCTACGGAAATCGATATTCAACTCGGTAATTTCCGGCGAATGAAGGAAAAAGTTCAACATGGCTTGAATTGAATTGGCTAATGGTGTCGGAGAAGTTGTCAATTGCCATTCTAAAATATTTTATATAATATTATGTGCTTTGTCTGCGGTTCGAACCCACGCACAGATGCGGCAACGTCGCCTAGCACTGCTCTGCGGTTCGAACCCACGCACAGATGCGGCAACGTCGCCTAGCACTGCAGTGCTAGGCGACGTTGCCGCATCTGTGCGTGGGTTCGAACCGCAGTCAAATCACAATTAATTTATCCCTGATTGTGTCTCCACTATGGTTGTAAAGACGAAAAGTCGCTTCCATTGCTGAAAGAATTAGTCATAATCCCGGAAAAAAAACTAAACATATTTTTATATATTTTGCTCTATCTATCTACTGATACCGCGTCGGTCACATTTGACCATTACGCAGGTGTACATTACATACACTCCAGGTTTGCAGGATGAAAGCCTACACAGTAATCATGTAATTACTCTGGTCGCCATCTTGTTCACTGGACCTATTTTAGCTATTTTTAGAGTCACTTAGGCAACATTCATGTGCAGTTGTAATGGAATCGGATCAATACACCTGTGGACACAAAAGCGTTCAAACTTTGATGAGCTTCATTTCATTCTGACTTGAAACACCATTCAATATATCCTAACATCCTATCAGTCAGCTGTCAGACAGAAATAAATTCAAAACACAAGGTGGTGTACATTTCATTTTTGACTCCTGCACTGTCCAAAATACATCTCAGATGTCACTCACAAGGTGTTTTCCAAAATGAGACCAATCAATTGCTTGATCTAGTTTTAGGAATCTTTGATGAATGACATTTGCTTGTCAAACTAACTTGACGCGAAGAGATTCATTGAAAGTTATTTCATAGGAGTTTGAACTCTTTTGTGTCAACAGGTGTAGGAGTAGTCATTTTCAGTTGTTGTTTTTTTTTTTTTCATTTCATTCGAAGCCCTGGTGGCAATCTTGTTCATCTGAGCGAAATCGTTTTTGCTTTTTGGGTAGATGGCAACGTAGGCAATTTTCAAGGAAGTTTTAATGAATTTGGAACAAAGGTATAGGTGGAGTAGTCATTTAAGTTCTTTTTATTATTTTTATTTTTAGCCCTGGTGGTCATCTTGTTCACTGGAGCGGGTTCATTTCAGCTGTTTTGGTAGAGGAGAGGAGTATCTGGGCAACATTCTTGTGAAGTTTGAATGAAACTGACCCAATGACACAGAAACACATGACATTTAAAGATTATTTCTGTTTCAGCTTTGTTAATAACAGCAGAATATTTTAGAGAGGACCAGCAAAATTATATTCCTTTCAAGCATAAATACAATCGGCCAGATGGTGTAAGAAGAAAGGGAATTTTTAAAGATTTGTCTATTTATCAAGTGGCCCAAGGGCCACTACGCTCACCAGAGGTCATGTGGTTTATACCATATACAGGCATGGTGCCCATCTTGGTCATGTGACAACAAAAGGCCACCATGCAATCAGTAAAATCCAATGTCTTGCCTTTTTATCCATACAATTGTCTATGTGACCAAAATTGACCGTGACGTAAAAACAGGTCAAGGTCAACAAAAGGTCATCATTTGAACAAAATTGGTAGTGTCCGAGCGCCTGATGCTGCATATCAGGTTTCAAGGTCATCGGCCGTTTGGTTCCTGAGAAGATGATTTTTTTAAAGTTTTTACCATATATGGGCATGGCAGCCATATTGGTCATGCGACCCAGTCCTTACGAACAAACTTTCATTCCCCCTTCCCATAGAAGCTCCTGATGTAATTCGGTTCCAATCAACTTAGCAGTTTGAGTAGAGAAGATAAAATACTGAACCTGAGCCATCCAGGACAAAGGTCAGCAAATGACCTTGACCTTTGGGTTGAAAACTTCCATTCAGCTGATTGCAAATATCATTACTGATGCCACAGATTACCATGCAGTCAGAAAAATCCAATGTTTTGCCATTTTCCATGCATATGTCTAAGTGACCATATTTGACCTTGATGTAAAATAGGTTAAGGTCAATCAAAGTCAACATTTGAACAAACTTGGTTGGGCCTGAGTCACCGCTGCTGCATACCAAGTTTCAAGAATATAGGCCATTCGGTTCCTGAGAAGAAGCTTTTTAAAGGTTATTACCATCTATGGGCATGGCGGCCATATTGGTCCTGTGAGTCACTGACCCAGTCCTTACAAACTTTCGTCCCCCTTCCCATAGAGGCTCCACATGTAATCTGGCTTCAATCGACCCAGCAGTTTAAATTGAGAAGAAGATAAAAATACTGAATCTGAGCCTTCGGAACGGACAAAATTCTATTCAGCTGAGTGCAAATATCATTTCTGATGCCACTAGCTACCATGAAATCAGAAAAATCAACTGTTTTGCCCTTTTGTCCATACAAATGTCTAAGTGACCATATTTGACCTTGACGTAAAACAGATCAAGGTCAACCAAAGGTCATCATTTGAACAAACTTATTAGGGCCCGAGTCCCCGCTCCGTATCAAGTTTCAAGAACATCGGCCATTCGGTTGTTGAGAAGAAGATTTTTAAAGGTTTTCACTATATATGGGCATGGCGGCCATACTGGTCATGTGGCACAGTCCTCACGAACAAACTTTTGTTCCCCCTTCCCACAGAGGCTCCACATGTAATTTGGTTTCAATCGACCCAGCAGTTTAAGTTGAGAAGATAAATACTGAATCTGAGCCTTCCCGGAAAAAGGTCAGTAAGTGACCTTGACCTTCGGAACTGACAAAATTCCATTCAGCTTAGTGCAAATATCATTTCTGATGCCACTAGCTACCATGCAGTCAGAAAAATCAACTGTGTTGCCTTTTTTCCATACAAATGTCTAAGTGACCATATTTGACCTTGACGTAAAACAGGTCAAGGTCAACCAAAGGACATCATTTGAACAAATTTGGTAGGGCCGGAATCCCCGATGCTGCATACCAAGTTTCAATAACATCGGCCAATCGGTTCTTGAGAAGAAAATTTTCAAAAAGGTTTTTACCATATACGGGCATGGTGACCATATTGGTCATATGACCCAGTCCTCACGAACAAACTTTCGTTCGCCCTTCCCACAGAGGCTCAACATGTAATTTGGTTTCAACTTGCCAAATAGTTTCAGAGGAGATGTGCATTGAAAATGTTGTTGACGACGACGACGACGACGGACGACGGCGGAGCCTTCGGCTCTGGTAAGCTAAAAATCCAGTGGCCATCTTGTGTTTTTTTTTTATTGGAACTGCTTTTGCTAATCAGGGGATCTACCTTGAAACTGCGTTAACGCGAGTCTAATCCCACGTCACAACTGGGACGTCTCGAGGTAGTGATCAGAAAACAAATTTAGGTGCTCTGCTGATATTAGTATATTTTTAAGGAACGAGCGAATCACTCATTAGTTAGCAGGATGGCAGGACAGCAGGATGAAACATTACGTTACCAGGATGGCAGGACAGCATGATGAAACTACTAAGTATGTAGCACGACAGGAAAGCAGGATGAAACTACTAAGTTACTAAAATGGCAGAACAGTAGGATGAAACTATTAAATTAAGAGAGGATAGTAGGGTAGCAGAATGAAACTAGTTAAGATAGCATGTTGGCGGGACAGCAGGATGGAAAGTTGTTATAAACTCCCACTGTTATATCAGCATAAAGTAGGCACCACAAAACCTTGCAAGAAAACTAAGTCAAAATCCAAATCAAATTCTTACCTCGAGGAGCACCAACGCGAGTTATCAAATTTCACCCTGCTGGAACTGGAAGGACAGCAGGACGAACGTTGTTCGGAATTATAAAAAGTTTACCACAATGATGTAGGCATCTAAAATCGATGTAAGAAAGTAGAAATAAAATTTGACCCTTTTCGTTCTTTAATCTAAAGTACTCAAAAATATCATTCTGTTGGGACTTGTAAAGAAAGCAGGATGGCAAGAAAACAGGATGAAAAGTTTTGGGAATTTCAAAACTTTTTCCACCCTATTGCAGACACCTAAACACTATATAAGAAAGTAAAAATCAAATTCTGCCCCTTTTGGTCCTTAAAGCGTACTACTACCCCTGCTGACATGAAAGCAGGACGAAGAGATGTTCGGAATTTCAAACTCTTTACTACAGGGGTTTAGACCTAAAACTTGGTCCATTTCATTCTTTAAAGCATAGTACTTGAAAATATCAATTTTCATCCTGCTGGAACCTGTTAAAACAACAGGATGGCAGGACAGCAGGGTGAAAATTGTTCGGAAGTCTTTTAACTTTACAACCTTGAAATAGGCACTTAAAAGTATGTAAGAAAGAAGAAATCAAATTTTACCCCTTTCCTTCTTTTAAGAGTACAACTGTTATAACTCAATTTTCGCCTTGCTGCAAATACATTAGAATGAAAAGTTATTAACCACAAGGTGATTTATCTAGGTGAGAGAGTAGAAGCCAAAAAAGGGCCCATTTCGTTCTTTGAAACATACACGTATTATAATGTACTCCAAATATCAATTTCCATCGATATCCTGCTTTTACGTGTTAAGATAGCAGGATGGCAGGACAGCGGGATGAACACATTGTTTAAACTTTTTATACCTTTACCACATGTATTATAATGTACTCCAAATATCAATTTTCATCCTGCTATTACGTGTTAAGATAGCAGGATGGCAGGACAGCGGGATGAACACATTGTTTAAACTTTTTATACTTTCACCACATGTAGTACACAGTCATCCAATGACACACAACAAGTTTCAAGACAATAGTGGCTTGGTTCTGGAGAAGATTTTTTAAGATTTTTACCTTATTTAGTTTAAACATATTTATTTCATAAAGGTAGTGAATAATATGCATCCAAATGTAACACAAGCAATAATAGGATTAGAACGAAAGCACAAGTACTTATATAGTTCTTCTCCTGATTTGTGCATCGCGTCCATTTTGGTCATGTGACCTTGACCCTTCCAACAATTTTCGTTCTCTCACTGTCCTAAGGCTGCATATAAAATTTAAATGAAATAGGCCAAGTGGCTTCAAAGAAAATGTATTTTGAATTTTCAATGGACCTGCGATGCAAGTGACCTTCGGCAAAGGTCACCAAATGACCTTCACCTCTAGCATTCATGATCATTCCATATGTACCAGTTCTCATGTCAAAGACCACTGTTTTTCCCATTGTCAAGCCCTAGGAACCAAATTTATTCTTGGCGTAAAATAGGTGAAGGACAACTTTTGTAAACCAGACGGATTATTCAAGTATACTGTTATGCCATTTGGAATGAAAAACTGTCCAGCCACGTTTCAATGCTTAATAAAAATGGTTTTAGATGTAGTGTTATATTGATGATGCTATCATATACAGCGACAAATGCAATCAACATCTTGGAATTTTCTACAAGTATCTGGAAATTTTACTGAGTATATATGAAGAGAAAATTTTTCTTTGGTTCAGTCTGGGAGTTTTAAGAAAATTTCATTCTATATTCACTGTTAGATTACTTAGAGATTATTATTCATTTTGGACTAAGTGCTCAAACTTTGGGATCAGACAACAGAATCTGAAGGACATTTGAAATCAGAACTAAGCACACTTTTATTTATTACGGTTCAAACATTATGTCAAAATTTTATTTTTTTAAAAGGCTTGTTTGGCTTTTGGATCATTTGTTTTTCAATTGACAAAAAGTTATAAACGGCAGAATCTGAATTAATGCTTTTGTCCACGTGACTATAACTGATTTTGTGAAACCAAGGTTATGGTTATTAATATAAAACAGTCACGCAATTTTATCGATCAAGATTATGGTTATTAATAACAATAGGCACAACATTTTATTGATATTACATGTAGGTCAGAGTGAACACTGTATGCCCACCCAGCTTCTGTGGAATTGTCTCAAAATGAAAATTGAGTGTTTGAAACAGATGACAATATTCTACAGTGTGTTCTAAACCCCATACAGATACTTATCCCTTGTCCTGCTGAACCCGGATATGCCTTTTCTTTGAAACAATGCAGATCCAGATCAGATGGCTTCTGAAGAAGCCATCTGATCAGGATCTTCATTGTTTGTCATTCAGTTTATGAATTTGACACAATAATTTGCATCAAGTAATCTGATTGGCTGATAATCAGAAGTGGGTGTGGCATATATAAATATTCAGCAGGACAAGGGTTATGCAAACCATATTGATCCTGATGTGATGGCTCTGAGCCATCTTATAGGGATATATATTGTTTACTACTCAGCTAGATGCCCCATTTAGTAGAATGGACGTGCCCAACTTCAGTGATGGAAGAGTGCACTTCAGAAACGGAAGAGTGAGAGGGTGTGAGGGTAAATAAATCAAAGTTTAATGGCCCAGTCAACACTATTTAGGTCATTTTTGAGCCAGCCAGTTTACCTATCCACACTTTTCCTGGGCAGGCTTAAACGTAAGCGGTTAACTAGTACAGTGCACATTTTTTCGCCAGAAACTGACAACTGCCCTTCTTGAATCAGCGGAAGGGTGAGAATGACCGGAGAAAAGATTTCATGATCAATTTCCCCTGAAAGGATGTTGCCGACCCCAGCAGGTCTCGAACCATTGTCGTCCTGATCACTAGTCAGACGCACATCCGACTGAGCTACCAAGGCCGGTGACAAACGAGCCACAGAAAGATTATATAGCCAGTATAGTTGGCATTTCACAGGAAAGAGTACATTCCATTCTGACAGATGATCTTGCAATGAGAAAGCTTTCGACCCGATGGGTACCAAGACTTCTGACAGTTTTGGAGCACTGTGGTGCAGTGGTAAAGCATCAGATTTGAGATCGAGAGGTAGCAGATTCGATCCTCGCAAGCGCCACGTGTTGTTTCCTTGAGCAAGAAACTTTATCCACATTGCTTAGTACTGGTTTCTTCCCAGGAAAAGAGGGCCACATGGAAGATTAGTACTAGTACTTAATGTGTAACCCTCTAAGGTCGATTATTATTATTATTATTTGATCAGAAGCACACCAGGCACACATTATCTCCTGCTAATCTTAACCTTTTTGAGGGAGATTCTGCCCACTTTTTTCAGAGATTTGTCACCATGGATGAAACATGGGTCCATTATTTTACCCCAGAGGCCAAACAACAATTGAAACAATGGAAACATCCTGGCTCATCCCCGCCAAAGAAGACAAAGACTGTTCCATCAGCTGGGAAGGTTATGGCCTCTGTTTTCTGGAATGCAGATGGTATTCTGATAATATATTATCTCCAAAAGGGACAAACAATCAATGTCACATACTATGCTTCACTTCTGACGTAGTTTCAGGAAAATATTAAACTTAAGCGCCGCGGAAAGGTCACTAAAGGGGTATTGTTCCATCAGGACAATGCTCCTGTTCACAAGTCTGTCATTGCTATGGCTGCAATTCACTATTTCAGGTTTTAAATTGATTGAGCATCTGCCTTATTCACCTAATCTCGCTCCATCAGACTTTCATCTATTTCCAAAACTGAAAAGGGCAATTTCAGGCACACACTTTCAGTCCAGTGATGAAGTCATATATGCAGTGGATGACTTTCTGAACAGCGGAGAAAAGTACATAGTTCTATAAAAGTGGCATTGAGGCCCTTAACCACCCTTGACAAAAGTGTATAGATACTGAAGGGGATTATGTTGAAAAATAATACAATACGTCTGACAAAATTCAAATCCTTTAATATCAGGCTCACAACATCATCACGAAAACACACCTATATAGTTTTGACCCCCTTCAACCCCACTTTTATATAGTAAAACTGGGGTTTCCGGGGGTATACCTTATTTTTCTTATTTCTGCTCCAAAATATAGATTGTGGGTACTCGTGAGAACAGCCTCAATAAGGCGGTTCTAATGAGTGCCCACAATCTACATTTTGAGCACAAATAAGAAAAATATCACAACTTTTCATCATAAAATTTTCATTTTTTCGGCGAAAAAGGTGGCAATGTATTTGTATATGCGTGTTTGCGTAATGTATCAATCAGCCCTTGTAGGTTGTGGGTCAATGAGGCGGTTCTAATGAGCACCCACAACCTATGTTTGCAGTATTAATAAGAAAAATATCAGAAACTAGTCATTTTGAAAATGTGAAAAAAAATGCGCTCTGTCACAATCAGGTACGGTTATCATAATGCAAAAGCCTTTCACAAAGAACAACAAATCGTACTGTTTTAATAATTTAATCAAATATTGTCAGTATGAAAACAGTCATTAACATATTTCTTGAGATATAACAAGAATATTACACCAAATTAGTAAAACTTAGGAAAAATGGAATAAACCTATACTAGCACAGGGACATAGGAGGAAATACTTTAAAAGGCTGTTCATAAAAGGCTGTTCATGAGCGCTGTCAAAGTGGTTTTGCAAATGCCATGTACAATTAATTTATTTCTTTGGTGAAACTACTGGAAAGAAATGTAAATCGGTGTGTGTTTTGTGTAAAAACTTATAGATATAAAACTACACCACAACCTCTTTATAACACTATTAATGGGATCCAAAGCAGAAACAGTGTTAGTTAAACAATCGTGTTATACATAAACAAAAATGTATAGATTATATAGAAAAATGACCATTTATGGTCATTTTTCTATATAATCAATACATTTTTGGGATACAAAAATGTTGCAAAAATGTATAGATTATATAGAAAAATTACCATTTATTTTTCTAAATAAGCTATACATTTCTGGGATCCATCTTGAAACTGTGTTATATCCAAGACCGTGTTATACTGAACAGTGTTATAACAGGGTTGTGGTGTAATGAGCAAATGCTAACTAAAAGCTTATTCTCAGAACAAAGCTAAATTTTAGCAGATGCTATTGTGTTTTCTATTTTGATTTTTTTTTTCATATAAATCATGTGTAATAAATTCCCTTGTGAACCCAACTTTGAATAAAGATAACGGAAGTTTACAGGGGTATACATTAGTTATATTTTTTTCATTTTTGCTGTAATATACAGGTTGTGGGTACTTGTTAGATCCACCCTAATGAGGCAATTCTAACTAGCACCCACAACCTATGTTTGGAGTATAAATAAGGAAATATCACATTAACCCTTAAGACGCAGATAAAACTACATCTGAAAATGTCGTCTGCTTATGTCATCTGCTGAATTTTTTTTTCAAACTTTTTAAATATTTTTGCATACAGGCAAACAGTGTGGGTCATATATCAGACTGCTACTACAGGAGCAGTCTGATCTGGGTCCACACTGTTTGCAGAAATAATAACTTTTAAGGTAACCGGCAGACGGCAAAGCAGACGACAATTGTCATTTTACGGGTTAACTGTTTTTGCGATATTAAAGACTGCACTATGTCACACAGATATGATATGTGATGTAATAAGGCTTGAGATTTTAGCAGATGAGTCATATGAAATGTCAAGCTCGATTTTATCTGAAAACATTATGATTACACAGCCCTGAGCTCGAATGGCATCTTTCTTTTCTCTAAAACTATCATTTTCCAGATGAAAAAAATGATATTTTTATTATTTTTAGTCTGGTGTTTGTTAGAGGCGGGTCTACCGAGTACCCACAATCAATCTTTTCGAGCAAAATAAGAAAAATAATGAATACCCCCCCCTTAAACCCCTATTTTCTCTTTATAAAGAGGAGTTTAAAGGGGTGTTCATTTCACAGCATAGATTGTGGGTATTTGTAAGACCCAGCTAAAGGAGGCAGTTCTAACAAGCATTGCAATCTACCTTTGGAGCAAAAATAAGTAAAATTTTAATTTTTCATCTGAAAAATGGGTAGTTCTATATAAATATATATACATATACACTAATGATCCTAAGTATTGGGACAGACAGCTCTAAGCAAACAGTGCAGACCCAGATCAGACTGCTCCTGATGGAGCAGTCTGATCAGGGTCTACACTGTTTGCTATCCCATCTTTACCTTTTGAACCCCCTACTGGATCATGAACTGATTTGTTTATATTTTAGGAGAATTTCAAGAAGTCCAAAAGGTGTCCGAATTTTAAGATTTTTGCGGTAGATACGAAAGGTGCCATTTTTGCGTATTGTTACAAATTTCTTGCAAATACCCACAAAAATATTGAACACATACGATTGCTAAATACTGGAAACTGATAAATGTGAACTTTAATAGCCAAAACACGAATGAACAGGGACATTTTCATAAAATACTGAAACTGTAATAGAGTTTGAACCAGATGATTTACTGTTTAATTGACATATGTGTTGCTTTTTTGGTGACTTTCAAAATGAAAAAAAAAAAAACTCTTAACCGTTATCCTATTGAATACGACAACGACAACCCCTACCTTTCCTAGCAGTGTAGATCCAGATCAGAATAATTCTACGGCTTCTGAAGAAACCAACTGCTCAAGATCTACACTGCTGTGCAGTTAGTGAATGGGATGAATACAGTTTATCAAGTAATTTGAATGGTGGAAAGTCAGAAATGGGTGTGGCCTATTTAATTTATTCAGCAGGATAAGGGTAAAGAAGAGGTTGGTGTGCACTGAGAACTTTACACAAGACCTTTAACCCTTCTCCTGCGGTTCAGGACAACACCTACCTTTGCAAACAAGTGTAGATCCAGATCAGATGGCTTCTGATGAAGCCATCTGATCAGGATCTACACTGTTTGTTATTCAGTTTTTGAATTTGAACGAAAAATTATATCATGTAAATCTGATTGGCTAATAGTCAGAAATGGGTGTGGCTAATTTCAATATTCAGCAGGATAAGGGTTAAAATAGGGACCTTCTTCATCAAATACTGAAAGAAAATAGTCAACTAATTGTAACTGAATTTGAATGTTTGATTAATATTTGACCAATTTCATTACGATAACAAACCAATGTGACACGGTGTGATCTTTCATATCTCTAAAACGGTTATTTTTCTGATGAAAATTTGTGATAATTTCCTTAATTTTATGCCAAACATAGGTTGTGGGTGCTCGTGAGGACCGCCTCATTGAGGCAGTTCTAACGAGTACCAACAACCTATGTCTACGAACAGAAATAAGAAAAATAATGTTTAACCCCCTAAACCCCAGTTTTCTCTATATAAAGTGGGGTGTAGATCGGGAAGTTCATTACACAGACTTGTTAATGTGATGTGGCGACTTTAAAAATGAAAGAAAATGATACTTGGCAGCAAAGTCGTATAATAATACTTGGCAGCATAGTCACACAATATCATTATAATCGGCCACACAGAGCCATGAAGTGCTCTGTTAAGACTTTATTTACTCAGGCAGTGGCTTGTGTTATATTTAAGCAGAAATAACTATTGACACTGATTTGCTGTTATACTGAATGAATTTTTGACATGACTCACCAGGGCTCCCACCATATTCATTTGCAATAAGTGTTAACTATCTATTACCATTGACACAGATTTTGATTTAAAAAAATTGCTTAACCAAGGCCCTCATCATATGCATTTGATACTTAACTGTTTATTACAACTTGACACTAATTTTGATTTAAAAATTTGGTGTTGCTTAAAATTAAATTTAATATTTGTTACCAAGTAATGCTTACTACTGTAAAACACTTATTTTTCACAGCAAGCAAATTTTGTCATTTTTTTTTTTTTTTTTTTTGCTCAGTGAAGACTTTAAATGCAAGAGCAGGTTTACTTAGGTGTTGGCTAGAGTTATATTAAAGCAGAAATAACTATTGACACTGACTCTGATTTGAAAATTTGCTGTTATACTGAAAGCATTTTTGGCCTAACTTGGGCCACATCATACGTATTTGTAATAAGTGTCAATATTAATTACACCCGACACTGATTTTGATTTAAAAATTTGATGTTTTGTTAAAATACTGTAAGATATTGACATGACTTAAGACCCTCACAATACATATGCATTTGTTACATATGCGTTTATTATAACTTGACACTAATTTTGATTTAAAAATTTGGTGTTGCTAACCAATTACATTTGGTGTTTGTTACCAAGCAATGCTTACAACTGTAAAACACTTATTTTTTGCAGCAATCAAATTTTGTTGGTTTTTATTAGTGGACCTTTTGGTGTATTTATATTTTGGCAGATTTTCAATTTCCTAAATGAAAAAAAAAATATCAGTGATTTCTGGTGTAGCCCTATGTGTCTTATGCCTGTAAGTTCTACATGGAAATTTGCAAGTCATGCACAATGATTTCCACATTACATTGTTCTTGGTGTGTCAGTAAATACAACTCAGACCTATTGATATTTAATTACTGAATAAGACAGATTTTGAGTTACAATTAGTTGTAGTTTTTTTTTTCTTGCATGCTACTCGAAATTTCAGACTAGGTCTACTTAAAGGGCAAAGCCATCAATCAATTACCAATTGAACATGCATTTTTTTATAATTACTGTCAAGATGTATTTACTAGCTTTTATTCAGCCCTGTTGAGCATGAAAAAAAGACAAGCAAAGGGAAAGACTTGATAAAATATCTTTAAATATCTGGATGGAACAAACTTTGAGCTATGCTACTTAACACTATGTTCGACTTCTTATCAGGTAAACACTCTTTTTCGTTTGATGTGGCTAATGCCCTTGGTTGATTGATGCTGTATTGCAATATATTATATATGTACCTGCAATGTGAAAATAAAATTTCTGCCAGTTTGTTTTCATCTTAATTAACAGAGTCTTTTTGGGCTTTTTGATTTCCTTGACCGCCAATAGCACCAAAATTAAATGACTGCCAAATATAAGTGTTTTACAGTATCAACAGATGTCCGATTACATCCAAGCCTTGACCTAAAGATTTACTCTATTGATTTGTCCTTATAATTTTCTCATTCTAATTAATGTTGGTATAAAGAGGGCAGACTCACACACACAGTACCACATTATGAAAACATGCCTATGCGTCTACATTGCAAATTCTACCTTCCCCCCCCCCCCCCCCCCCCCCCCCCCCCCCCAAAAAAAAAAAAATGAAAATTTTCCGATAAAAAGTGATAGTTTTCTTATTTCTGTTCAAAACATAGATTGCGGGAACATGTTAGAACAGTGGTTCTAACGAGTACCCACAATCTATGTTTTAAAGTAGAAATAGGTAAGAAAAATAATGTACACCCCTGTAAACCCCAGTTTTACTCTATAAAAGTGGGGTTTGAGGGGGTCAAAATTAGGGGGTCAGAATTATATGGGCGTATTTTCGTGATGATCTTTGAATGTCCAAATTATTATAGGCTTGCAGATGGGCAAATCTAAATCTCAATGTCACCCTGATGGCCCTCCAATAAAGTTTTTGCTCAACTCAACTTATACTGTTTAGGAGGAGATAATGTTTGAAGACTGTTTGCTCAACTTAGAAATTGGAACATGATAAGTTTAGCCATTCTGAATCTCCAATTTCAGCTCAGTCCCCATGGCAGCCATCTTGGATGTGGAATTGAAATGAATTTAGCAACTCTGAATCTTCATGTCACCCCAATGCTTCCAGTCAAGTTTCAGTCCAATATGACTGAGAGTTAGGGAGACGTAAGTTGAAGAATTTCAAGTTGGCCACCATGACAGTCATCTTGATGATTTAAGTTTTTGTTTGATTTGAGGTTTAACGTCCCCATCAACACTGTAAAGGTCATTTTGGAGAAGTTGCTTCCATTTTTGTGGGACTTTTACCCGACATTGAGATGAAATGACATCTCAAGCCCTGTCGCCCAATGAAACAGATAGGGTTTATTAGCATGGACGGTCCGCCTCGCACCACGGTTCCTGGACAGGCTTAGATCCTCTTAAGCGGTTTACCAGTACTAGTGTGCGGGGCGGATTCAGCTCTGCGTGGAAGCATCATGCAGCCCATCTATTTCTTCAAGCCCCTATGGGCGGGGGCGATGAAGATTTAAGTAATACCTCCCCAATGCCTCCCACACAGTTTCAGCTAAATCTGACATGCCGTTATGGAGCATTCATCTTATTTTCCATCCTAAGTCAACATATCAAATTTGGGAGTTTCTATCTCTAATGGTTAGAAACACTCTCCATACAGATATGAATGGTTAGTAACTATTCATTACCTTATGCAAAGTGTGACAAATGGAGGGATGGACAGACAGACCATTGGAGAAATAACCTAAAAGCAATAATGCCCCAACAGCTTTGAAGTTAATAAACTAAACCAACATTATCATCAAATTAAGTCTGACATATAAAGGTGCTTTGTGGTATCAGTAAATTAAAGGTTCCATAATGATTCAAGTATTGGGGCAGATAGGTCTAAGCAAACACTGCAGACCCAGATCAGACTGCTCCTGAAGGAGCAGTCTGATCAGGGTCTACACTGTTTGCCATTGTGTTTGTACCTTTTGAACACCTTTGTGGATCGTGAAACACATTTATTAAAATTTTAGCAGAATTATAGAAAGTCCTGAAGGTGTCCTAAATTTTAAAGCTTTTTACGGTAATGAGTGTCACCTGTATTCAGTATGTCTACCTTCAACTATTTTGAAACTTCTACCATAAAATGCTGCTACAAATTGGCCTCCATGGCCAAATGGTTAGGTTAGAAAGCTGACTCGTAAACATGTCTCGCACCAATGGGGGTTTCGAGCTCTCTGCAGATGACATGTTGGTTGATTTGTGGTTTAACGTCCCCGTCAACACTGTAAAGGTCATTTTGGAGACGTTGCTTCCGATTTTGTGGGACTTTTATCCGACATTGAAATGAAATGACATCTCAAGCCCTGTCCCCCAATGAAACCAATAGGGTTTATTAGCATGGACGGTCCGCCTCGCACCGAAGTTGCTGGACAGGCTTAGATCCTCTAAGCGGTTTACCAGTACTAGTGTGCGGGCCGGATTCAGCTCTGCGTGGAAGCATCATGCAGCCCATATATTTCTTCAAGCCCCTATGGGCGGGGGCCAACAGATGACATGTAAGATGCGAAATAATGCAAAGTAAGGGCAGGTGTTTTTTTTGGTGGGGGAGGAGGGGGGCTCCAATTTTCGCCCACCTCGGATTAACAATCAGCTCCAGTCATAAGTGAAATAATCTTGAAAGGGATGTAAAACCAAAAGAAGTTAAAAAGAAAAAAATACTGCTACTTCTGATTATATGTGTGTATATTGTTAATGTAAGTTAAATAAAGATTCTTTGGTGTATGATATATAGTCAGTACATTATCCCTTTTTGTACCAAATGGAATCTTCCTCCTTATATATTGCAGGAGTCTATTTCAAAATTTTATTGGTGTCTCGTTATTTGCAAAATGGCTGAACTTTGTGCAAACAGTGTAGGCCCTGATCAGATGCCGCATTCTGCGGCATCTGATCTGGGCCGGCACTGTTTGCCAGGATACCCGTTTTGGGGTTTCCGGTACAAAATGGGTTAATTAAGTTTCAACACAGACTATGGAAGAGATTGATATTCCTTTTTTTTTTTTTTTTTTTTTTTTTTTTTATTTTAAAAATAAATATTCATGTGACATTGAATCTATTTTGTGCTCTGTCTAAACTTTAACCCACTGTATACTAGTGGACTCTTCCATTGCTCTATATGTTGGACAAGTCCGTTTGTCATATAAGGGGTGGTAGGCCTGGTTTTTGGTTTTAATACTATTTTTGAGGGAAAGTTCTGTTAGCAAATAGTGGAGGCTCTGCTCAGATGTCACGTTCTGTTGCATCTGATCTAGGCCTGCACTGTTTGCCAAGGTACCCTTTTAGGGGTTTCCCTTGAACTGCAATGGGTAAAATATGACAGTGAATTTATGTAGCAACGTTAATCAAAACATTTGTCATCTGCCTTGTCATCTGCTGGTACACCGGTACTTTCACCCATTTTGTTTCAGAAACCCCAAAATGGGTAATTGGCAAACAGTGCAGGCCCAGATCAGAAGCCGCAGAATGCAAAAGGTTAAACCATATTCCTAATAAATTTTGAAGAAAACACAACACGGCACCCCTAAATTTTGAAATGGACTTCTGCTATATATAAGGAGGAAGATTCCATTTGGTGTGTGTGTGTGTGTGTGTGTGTGTGTGTGTGTGTGAATTCTGGTTTAACGTCGCTTTCAACAATTTTTCAGTCATATCACAATGGTGTCTGGTTGCGACAGGGAGCTCAATGCTCACTTTTATAGTGCTGCCTCACTGATGTATCATGTCCCAGACACATTACATGATACCACAACCAGTCACATTATCCTGACACTGGGTCGACCAGTCCTAGCTCTACCCCGTAAATCTGAGTGCCAAGCAAGGAGCAGCTAGTACCATTTTTAATGACTTTGGTATGTCGCGGCCCGGGATCAAACCCGTGACATCCCGTTCCCCAGAGCAGACACTCTACCAACTGAGCTATCGGGGCTGGTCTAGAGTGTTTGCAACTCATCACAACATCAAGTAGTAAATTGCTGCACCTGTTCCCCCCCCCCCCCCCCCTTCCCAACTAATACTATATACAAGTTGGGTAAGTGGAGTATCACATTTCCACGTTTCTTATGACTGTTGCCATAAAACACTGCGGAGAGACGGATAAAATGATGCTACATTATGCAATTGCTAGGTAATGCTTATAAGACAGTTAACCCTTATCTTGCTGAATATTCATATAAGCCACACCCATTTCTGTCTATCAACCAATCAAATTACTTGATGTAACTTATTGCTACAAATTCATAAACTGAATACCAAACAGGGTAGATCCTGATCAGATTGCTTCTTCAGAAGCCATCTGATCTGGATCTACACTGTTTGCAAAGATAGGGGTTGTCGTGAACAGCAAGATAAGGGTTAATTTGAAGTCTATACTAAAATTTCTCAATTTAGAAAATCAGTTAGTAAAAAATTCGAGATAAAAATGAAAATCTGCATCAAATTTTAATCAAATTACAAGTTTCAAACGTTTTCAAGCTGCAAAAATAAGTATTTTAAGACCAATCATTTCGAACAGAACTGACAGATATATTGAATAAAAGTAGCTCCCCTGGTAAAGCTAGTCATTAGTCGGAAATAGTTGATGCCAGTAGCCCCCAAAAAACATCCCGTTAAATTATCAGTTAAGCATGACTTTTTGGTCATTTTTGTATAAGAGAAAAAACACATCATGAAATTTTAGATCAAGTATGGTAAGCAGTGGAGGTGTCCAAATATTAATGCTAAATATGGTATATTAGACTGGACACACATTATCATTTATATATGAAATATCCAAGATATTAAGATTTCTTTATATGTCCATTTTTTATGTGTACTGTAAAAATTCCCATACATTCGGAGACCTTAAGGACTTGCTGTAAGTCTCCTCAAATTTTAACTACTTTGTTTCATGATCCTGCAGGGAGTCCAAAAGGTGCAGACAGAATGGCAAACAGTCTAGACCCTGATCAGACTGCTCCTTCAGGAGCAGTCTGATCTTGGCCTGCACTGTTTGCTTAGACCTATTAGGATCATTACCAAGTCAAATTTGAACAAATTTGAGTCTGTGAAAATGTGTTTCAGATAGGGTGCTTTGAGACTCTGAGGCAGTTCTAATGAATACCCACAATATACAGTCAAACTTCAATGTCTTGAACACCTCTGGGACCATGAAAATATATTTGAGACAGAGGTGGTTTGAAACTCTAATGCAGTTCTAATGAGTACCCACTAACTACAGTCAAACACCTCAGGGACCATGAAAATGTGTTTGTGATAGGGGTGGTTTGAGACTCTAAGGCAGTTCTAATGAGTACCCACTAACTACAGTCAAACACCTCAGGGACCATGAAAATGTGTTTGTGATAGGGGTGGTTTGAGACTCTAGGGCAGTTCTAATGATTACTCACAATCTACACTCCAACTTCAAAGGCTGGAACATTTCTGGGACCATGAAAATGTGTTTGAGATAGGAGTGATTTGAAACTCTAAGGCAGTTCTAATGAGTACCCACTCACTACAGTCAAACACCTCTGGGACCATGAAAATGTGTTTGAGGTAGGGGTGGTTTGAGACTCTAAGGCAGTTCTAAAGGGTGGTTTGAGACTCTAAGGCAGTTCTAATGAGTACCCACAAACTACAGTCAAACACCCCTGGGACCATGAAAATGTGTTTGAGATAAGGGTGGTTTGAGACTCTAAGGCAGTTGTAATGATTACCCACAATCTATACTCCAACTTCAAAGGCTGGAACACCCCAGGTACCATGAAAATGTGTTTGAGATAGGTGTGGTTTGAAACTCTAAGGCAGTTCTAATGAGTACCCACTAACTACAGTCAAACACCCCTGGGACCATGAACATTGTGTTTGAGGTAGGGGTGGTTTGAGACTCTAAGGCAGTTGTAATGATTACCCACAATCTATACTCCAACTTCAAAGGCCGGAACATTCTGGGGACCATGAAAATGTGTTTGAGATAGGTGTGGTTTGAAACTCTAAGGCAGTTCTAATGAGTACCCACTAACTACAGTCAAACACCTCTGGGACCATGAACATTGTTTGAGATAGGGATGGTTTGAAACTCTAAGGCAGTTCTAATGCGTACCCACAATCTACACTCCAATTTCAATGGCTGGAACATTTCTGGGACCATGAAAATGTGTTTGAGATAGGGATGGTTTGAAACTCTAAGGCAGTTCTAATGAGTACCCACAATCATCACTCCAACTTCAATGGCTGGAACATTTCTGGGACCATGAAAATGTGTTTGTGATAGGGGTGGTTTGAGACTCTAATGCATTTCTAATGAGTACCCACTATCTTCACTACAACTTCAATGGCTGGAACATTTCTGGGACCATGAAAAGAAAGGGGTTTGTGATAGGGACAGTTTGAGACTCTAAGGCAGTTCTAATGAGTACCCACAAACTACAGTCAAACACCTCTGGAACCATGAAAATGTGTTTGAGATAGGGGTAATTTGAGACTCTAATGCAGTTCTACTGATTACCCACAATCTACACTTCAATTTCAATGGCTGGAAGATTTCTGGGACCATGAAAATGTGTTTGTGATAGGGGTGGTTTGAAACTCTAAGGCAGTTCTAATGAGATCCCACAATCTACACTCCAATTCCAATGGCTGGAACATTTCTGGGACCATGAAAATGTGTTTGAGATAGGGATTGTTTGAAACTCTAAGGCAGTTCTAATGAGTACCCACAATCTACACTCCAACTTCAATGGCTGGAACATTTCTGGGACCATGAAAATGTGTTTGTGATAGGGGTGGTTTGAGACTCTAATGCAGTTCTAATGAGTACCCACAATCTACACTTCAATTTCAATGGCTGGAACATTTCTGGGACCATGAAAATGTGATTGTGATAGGGGTGGTTTGAAACTCTTAGGCAGTTCTAATGAGTACCCACAATCTACACTCTAACTTCAATGGCTGGAACATTTCTGGGACCATGAAAAAAGGGGTTTGTGATAGGGGTGGTTTGAGACTCTAAGGCAGTTCTAATAAGTACCGACTAACTACAGTCAAACACCTCTGGAACCATGAAAATGTGTTTGAGATAGGGATGGTTTGAGACTCTAAGGCAGTTCTAATGAGTACCCACAATCTACACTCAAACTTCAATGGCTAGAGCATTTCTTGGACCATGAAAATGTGTTTGTGATAGGGGTGGTTTGATAGTCTAAGGCAGTTGTAATGAGTACCCACAATCTACACTCCAACTTCAATGGCTGGAATATTTCTGGAACCATGAAAATGTGTTTGAGATAGTGGCGGTTTGAGACTCTAAGGCAGTTCTAATGAGTACCCACAATCTACACTCCAACTTCAATGGCTGGAACACCTCTGGGACCATGAAAATGTGTTTGAGATAGGGGTGGTTCGATAGTATAAGGCAGTTCTAATGAGTACCCACATTCTACACTCCAACTTCAATGGCTGGAACACCTCTGGGACCATGAAAATGTGTTTGAGATAGTGGTGGTTCGATAGTCTAAGGCAGTTCTAATGAGTTCCCACAATCTACACTCCAACTTCAATGGCTGGAATATTTCTGGGACCATGAAAATGTGTTTGAGATAGGGGTGGTTTGAGACTCTAAGGCAGTTCTAATGAGTACCCACAATCTACACTCCCAACTTCAATAGCTGGAGCAGTTCCTGGACCATGAAAATTTGTTTGAGATAGGGGTGGTTTGAGAGTCTAAGGCATTCTAATGAGTAACCACAATATTCAGTCAAACTTTAATGGCTTGAACACTGCTGGGATCATGAAAATGCGTTTGTGATGGGGACGGTTTGAGCCACCCAAGGTGAATTGCTACTCCTGCATAATAAGTACTATTAAGAGATACATTTTCAATCTTTTATGAATTAATGGTACATTGTAGTATGTTGTGTGCACTTATTAGAATGGCCCCATCAAGGCAATTCCAATGAGAATTAAACATACATTTTAAAGACAATGGGAACTATTAGGAGGTATAGTTTCAATCTTCTATGAATATTGGTATGTTGCGTGTACTCATTAGAATTGCCTAAATGAGGCAATTCTAATTATAATACAACATACATTTTCAAGATTAACTAAAAGTTGCTTTTCTACAAAAACATGGATGTGTGTGTATGTGTGTGTGTGTGTGTGGGGGGGGGGGGGGAAGACATAAATAGTAAAACACCCCTAAATCATGCCTAAAAATGTGTTTTCCAGAGAAACAGAAAAAAATCTCTGACTGCTATCCAGGCCCTTGCCCATCAGGACTTGGAGAAATATATTGGGCTGGATGATGCTTCCATGCAGAGCTGAAACTTACGGCAACCGCTGAGGTCTAAGCCGGCCCAGGCAAAATGGTGCGAGTCAGACCATCTCTGCATATAAACCCTACTGGTCTGTTTGGACAGCAGGGCTTCAGATGTCATTTCATCTCAATGTCTGATAAAAGTCCCACAAAGTTGGAAGCAACATCCCCAAAATGACCTAAATAGTGTTGACAGGGATGTAAAACCTCATCACGAAAACACGCCTATATAATTTTGACCACAATGAACCCCACATTTATAAGTAAAACTGGGGGTTACAGGGGTGAGCCTTATTTTTCTTATTTCTGCTCTAAAATATAGATTGTGGGTATTCGTGAGAACCACCTCAATGAGGTGGTTCAAACGTGTACCCAGTCTATATTTTGAGCAGAAATAAGAAAAATATCACAGTTTGTATATTAACCCTTATCTTGCTGTTCACGACAACCCCTATCTTTGCAAACAGAGTAGATCCAGATCAGATGGCTTCTGATCAGGATCTACACTGTTTGACATTCAGTTTATGAATTTGTAGCAATAAATTACATCAAGTAATTTGATTGGTTGATAGACAGATATGGATGTGGCTTAAATGAATATTCAGCAAGATAAGGGTTAAATGTTACATTTTTTCAGCGGTAAAATTTACAATGCATTTGTATAGGCATGTTTTCGTAATGTCAATTCAAGAGCGAGCATTCACCTATAACTAGACCAGGTTATAGGTATCTGTGTTTCAATGCTTATGACATAACTGACACATTGCAGATAAGTTATGCAGTAAAACATATAATTATGTAACATATAAACACCTGTTGTGATGTTATTAAAAACCTTGCTAATGACAATTTTGTCATATGATAGTGGTAATTTTGTTCAGGCTTACAGTATAGCATTTACTTGCAGTTAAAACAAAGACAAAAAAACAAAACAAAAAAAAAAAAAAACAGAAAAAGAACAACCTATTTTTGACGAACTTGCTCCATTACCCATTACCATGCCGACATATCTTTTTTATTGAAAACTTGCTCCATTACCATGCTGAACTCTAATCCTTTTTGTACCAAATGGAATCTTCCTCCTTATATATAGCAGGAGTCCATTTCAAAATTTAGGAGTGTCAGGTTGTCTTTTCTTCAAAATTTGTTTGGAAATTGGCTTGACTTTTTGCAAACAGTGTAGGCCCTGATCAGACGCTGCGTTCTGTGGCGTCTGATCTGGGCCTCCGCTGTTTGCCAGGGTACCCCTTTTGGGTTTATGGTACTAAAAGGGCTAATATATCCTCTTTTTAAAACAGTATAGATCCAGATCAACTGTCTTCTCATTGGAAATGTTCAGCCCAGTGAGTAATTTGTACCAGTATATATCCCCTCTGCAAGATAAAACAGTCTCACACTCATGTGAGACTAAACAGTCTCCCTCATGTGAGACTATGGTTGTCTTAATGAAACTTTTCTGCTGAAAACCTGTGGTCTCCTGCTCAAGCATAGATTGTGGGTACTTGCTAGAACCACCTCAATGAGGTAACTTTAATGAGTCCTCGCATACTTTGAAACATATATTGTAGGTGCCCTTAAGTTAATGTTAAGTTAATGTTTTAACAAGTACTCACAGTCTATCTTCTGCTCAAACATAGATTATGGATGCTTGTGAGAACTGCCTCACTTATTAGAACCACTTCATTGAGGCAATTCTAACAAATAACCAGTCTATGGGGGGGTGGTGTGGGTGGGTGGGGGGAGGTTACTAAAAAATTAACCCTTAAAAACTACACCTGAAAATGTTGCTGCTTATGTCATCTGCTGATTTTTTTTGCAAACTTTTTAAAAATATATATGCATACAGGCAGTAGGCCTAGATCAGACTGCTCCTACAGGAGCAATCAGACTGCTCCTACAGGAGCAGTCTGATCTGGGTCCAAACTGTTTGCAAAAAATACTATTTAGGTAACCAGCAGACGAAAAAGCAGATGACAATTTTTATGGGTGAACAAGGAAAATGATAATTGATAATGAGCTTGGAACATTGCACAGAGTTCTTTCATTTAATATCAGTGTCTACCCAACTCCACATGATAGCAGCTCTGTATTACCGTAATTGGGACAGATACGCCAAAGCGAACAGTGCAGACCCAGATCAGACTGTTGATGTAGTAGTAGTCTGATCAGGTTCTACACTGTTGGCCATTCCATCACCACTTTTTTGACTCCTTGCTGACTTGTGAAAAAAATGCAAAATTTTAGGAGAATTACAACAAGTCATTAATGTGTCCGAATTTTTAAGAGTTTTAATGGTAATGTTGCACATTTTGGACATTATTAGCCAGTATTCATAATCTTCTTGTTTTCTGAATTAAATATCAGATGCTAGTGAGTGAGTAAGTGTTTGAGTTTTACGTCTCACTAATAGCTAAGGTCATACGGAGACAGGGCCTCGGTTTAATGACTCATCCCAAAATCTGGAGAAGCCCGGGATTGATCCTGCGATCCCTGGTTTACAAGGCAAGTAGCATAACCACTACACCATGGAGGCTTCTCGATGCTAGTGAGTAATTAATCTTTTGTCAATTCATACAGCTGGTAAATATTTAGTCCTTGTTTGCTAAATCAGTATCATATGCCAGTGAGTACTGGTCAGCATATCATGTTAACAAATATTTAAACCTCTGTGCTTTCTGAATATAGAATAATATGCCATCAAATATTAAGTCAATATAATTTCTCGAAGTCTGGCTGAGTATCATACCATAATGAATAATACTGAATATTAAGTCCCTATTGTTTTCTGAAGTCAGTATCATATGCTAGTAAATATTTGGTGCAATATCTCATGAAGTCAGTATCATATGCTAGTGAATATTGAGTTCTTAGCTTTTTCTGAAGTCAGTATCATATGAATATTTAGTCCTTATCATTTCATGAAATCAGTATCATATGCTAGTGAATATTTAGTCCAATATCATCTCATGAAGTCAATATCATATGCTAATGAACATCAAGCCTGTATCATTTCATGAAGTCTGTATCATATGCTAGTGAATATTGAGTTTCTTAGCTTTTTCTGAAGTCAGTATCATATGAATATTTAGTCCTTATCATTTTATGAAGTCAGTATCATATATCATTTTATGAAGACAGTATCATATACTACTGAGTATTTAGTCCTTATCTTTTCCCTGAGGTCAGAATCATTATGCTAGTGAATATTAAGTCCTTATCATTTCTTGAAGTCAGTATGGAATGCTTGTGACTATTAAATCTATATGATTTCTTGAAGTCCTTATAATATATGAGTGACAGTTCAGAATCATAAGCTAGTGAATATCATTTCTTGAAGCCAGTATCTCATGTTAGTGAATACAGTAAAATTCCTATATTAAGATCACCTTTGGGACTGTTCAAAAGCGGTCTTTAAGACCACTTTTGAACCGTCCCAAAGGTGGTCTCTGAGCCGAAACACAAAGAAAGAATAAGTGCAACCTATTAACTAAGCTTTTTATAGCAGAATTTTTTAATTTCAAGTATCGCATGCTAATGACTACTAAGTCCTTCTCATTTTCTGAAGTCAGAATCATAAGCTAGTGAAAATCAGTTTTTGTAGTCGGTATCACATGTTATTAGTGACTATTATATTGCAATAATTGCATGCTGTTGAATATTAAGTCCAAATCATTTCCTGAAGTCAGTATTATATGCTTTCCTGAAGTCAGTATAATAAGCTAGTAACTAATTCCCATGAAAAAGTTTCATGAGTGAATACATGCCATTGTTTGGAGTATAAGCTAAGCTCATTCATATACTGCCTTATACAAAGCATGCGAGTACAGTTTTGCTCAGTATATTCAGATATTCAGTCATATCTGGTGTAGGTAAGTACATGTATATAAATTAATCTTTAAAGTGCCAAGCAAAACTTGGCGGATGACATTTTAACTCTTATCATGCTGTTTAGGACAACCCCAGTATCTTTGGAAACAGTGTAGATCCAGATCAGATGGCTTCTGAAGAAGCCATCTGATCAGGATCTACACTGTTTGATATTCAATTTATGAATTTGTAGGAATAAATTACATCAAGTAATCTGATTGGTTCAAAGTCAGAAATGGGTGTGGCTAAACTGAATATTCAGCAAGAGAAGGGTTAATTCTTTTGAATTTCATTATTTTTCAGAGAAATAAAGCTTGATATCTGCTAGGCAAAAATCAAGCTTGATATCTGCTTGGCAAAAATCAGGCTTGATATGACATGTAAATTGTCTTTTAACCTCTTGTGACCTCCACATTGACCCTAGGGGTCAAATTTTGATTGCAATGTATTCTACTCATTATGTCGTTCGATTTGATAAGTCACATGACCATGTACTAAAAATTTTGATTTTTGACCCCACAGGGATCCATCCCCTCCCCATGGCCCGTCCCCCAGGAGTGAGAAAAAATCCTAAACAAGAGGGCCCAATGGCCCTATATCGCTCACCTGTGTACCAGAAAATCATTAGTGTAGGCGACCACTTGACATTGCTACATACTAAATATCTAAGCTCAGGCAAAGCGGTGTCCATGCTTATAAACCCCACTGGTTTCATTGGGCGACAGGGCTTGAGATGTAATTTCATCTCAATGTCTGGTAAAAGTCCCACAAAATTGGAAGAGACATCTCCAAAATGACTTAAACAGTGTTGACGGGGATGTAAAACCACAAATCAAACAAAATCTGTGCCTTATGGTTTTGGAGAAAAATGATATTTTTAAGTTTTTTCTAGTATAAGTCTATAGGAGCTAATGAGCCCTGGGGCTTGACCAAGTTTGACCCAAAGGGCATGGTTGGCAGGATTTATATAGGCGACCATTTTGTGTTGCTATATACTAAATATCTAAGGTCTGTACTTCATGGTTTCAAAGAAGATGTTTGAAGCTTTTTCCATTATAAGTTTGTTGTAGTTTAGGGGCCACAGGATTTGGACCCCAGGGGCATGATTGGCAGGATTCATGTAGGCGACCACTCGACATTGCTACATGCTAAATACCTAAGCTCTTGGACTTATGGTTTCAGAGAAGATTTTTGAAGATTTTTTTCCCCATTTTTTTTTTTTGATTATAAGGGCCCTGTGGTTTCAGAGAAGAATATTTTTGAAGTTTCTCCAATTGTAAGTCTATGGAAGCTAAAGAGCCCTGGGGTGGAGCCAATTTGGATCCCAGGGGCATAACTGGCAGGATTTATGTAGGTGGCCACTTGATGTTGCTACATACTAAAAATCTAAGCTCTGGGCCTTATGGCTTCATAGAAGAAGATTTTTTAAGTTTTTTTTCCATTACAAGTCTATTGGAGGTGATGAGCTGGGGCGAGGCCAATTTTGACCCCAGGGGCAGGGTTAGCAGGATTTATGTAGCTGGCTATTTTATGTTGCTAGATACTAAATATCTAAGATCTGTGCTTCACAGTTTCTGAGAAGAACATTTTTGAAGCTTTTTTCCATTATAAGTCTATGGGAGCTAAGGGGCCCCGGGGCGTGGCCCATTTAGACCCAAGGGGCATGATTAGCAGGAAATATAAAGGTGACCACTTGCCGTTGCTACATGCTAAATATCTAAGCTCTGGGCGCTGTGGTTTCAGAGAAGAAGATTTTTGAATTTTTTTTCCCATTACGAGTCTATGGGAGCTAAGGGGGTCCTGGGGTGTAGCCCATTCAGACCCCAGGGGCATGATTGACAGGAATTATGTAGGTGACCACTTGTCATTGCTACATGCTAAATATCTAAGCTCTTGGCCCTGTGGTTTCAGAGAAGAAGATTTTTGAAGCTTTTTTCCATTATGAAACTATGGGAGCTAAGGGGCCCCGGGGCATGGCCCATTTGGACCCCACGGGCATGATTGGCAGGATTCATTTAGGTGAGCACTTGCCATTGCTACATACTAAATATCTAAGCTCTGGGCCCTGTGGTTTCAGAGAAGAAGATTTTTTAAGGTTTTTTTTTTTTCCATAATGAGTCTATAGGAGCTAAGGGGCTCCGGGGTGTGGCCCTTTTGGATCTCAGGGGCATGATTGGCAGGAATTATGTAGGTGACCACTTGCCGTTGCTATGTGCGTAATATCTAAGCTCTGGGCGCTGTGATTTCAGAGAAGAAGATTTTTTAAGCTTTTTTCAATTATGAGTCTATGGGAGCAAAGGGGCCCCGGCGCGTGGCCCATTTGGAACCGAGGGGCATGATTGGCAGGAATTATGTAGGTGACCAATTGCCCTTGCTATATGCTAAATATCTAAACTCTGGGCCCTGTGGTTTCAGAGAAGAAGATTTTTGAAGTTTTTTTTTCCATTATAAGTCTATGGGAGCTAAGGGTCCCCGGGGCGTGGCCCATTTGGACCCTAGGAGCATGATTGGCAGGATTTATGTAGGTGACCACTTGCCGTTGCTACATGTCAAATACCTCAGCTCTGGGCCCTGTGGTTTCAGAGAAGAAGATTTTTGAAGCTTTTTTCCATTACGAGTCTATAGGAGCCAAAGGGCCCCGGGGCGTGGCCCGTTTGGACCCCAGGGGCATGATTGGCAGGAATTATGTAGGTGACCACTTGCTGTTGCTACATGCTTAATATCTAAGCTCTGGGCCTTGTGGTTTCCGAGAAGAAGATTTTTGAAGCTTTTTGTTCCATTATGAGTCTGTGGGAGCGAAGGGCCCCGGGGCGTCGCCCATTTGGAACCCAGGGGCATGATTGGCAGGAATTATGTAGGTGACCACTGACGGTTGCTACATGCTAAATATCTAAGCTCTGGGCCCTGTGGTTTCCGAGAAGAAGATTTTTGAAGCTTTTTTTCCATTATGAGTCTATGGGAGCTAAGGGGCCCCGGGATGTGGCCTATTTCAACCAAAGGGGCATGATTGGCAGGAATTATGTAGGTTACCACTTGCCTTTGCTACATGCCAAATATCTCAGCTCGGGGCCCTGTGGTTTCAGAGGAGAAGATTTTTGAAGCTTTTTTCCATTATGAGTCTATAGGAGCTAAAGGGCCCCGGGGCGTGGCCCGTTTGGACACCAGGGGCATGATTGGCAGGAATTATGTAGGTGACCACTTGCCATTGCTACATGCCAAATATCTCAGCTCTGGGCCTTGTGGTTTCCAAGAAGAAGATTTTTGAAGCTTTTTGTTCCATTATGAGTCTATGGGAGCGAAGGGGCCCCGGGGCATCCCCCATTTGGAACCCAGGGGCATGATTGGCAGGAATTATGTAGGTGACCACTGGCCATTGCTACATGCTAAATATCTAAGCTCTGGACCCTGTGGTTTCAGAGAAGAAGATTTTTGAAGCTTTTTTTCCATTATGAGTCTATGGGAGCTAAGGGGCCCCGGGGTGTGGCCAATTTGGGCCCCAGGGGCATGATTGGCAGGAATTATGTAGGTGACCACTTGCTGTTGTTACATGCCAAATATCTCAGCTCTGGGCCCTGTGGTTTCAGAGAAGAAGATTTTTGATGCTATTTTCCATTATGAGTCTATAGGAGCTAAAGGGCCCCGGGGCGTGGCCTGTTTGGACCCCAGGGGAATGATTGGCAGGAATTATGTAGGTGACCACTTGCCATTGCTATATGCTAATTATCTTAGCTCTGGGCCCTGTGGTTTCCGAGAAGAAGATTTTTGAAGCTTTTTGTTCCATTATGAGTCTATGGGGCCCCGGGGTGTGGCCAATTTGGGCCCCAGGGGCATGATTGGCAGGAATTATGTAGGTGACCACTTGCTGTTGTTACATGCCAAATATCTCAGCTCTGGGCCCTGTGGTTTCAGAGAAGAAGATTTTTGATGCTATTTTCCATTATGAGTCTATAGGAGCTAAAGGGCCCCGGGGCGTGGCCTGTTTGGACCCCAGGGGAACGATTGGCAGGAATTATGTAGGTGACCACTTGCCATTGCTATATGCTAATTATCTTAGCTCTGGGCCCTGTGGTTTCCGAGAAGAAGATTTTTGAAGCTTTTTGTTCCATTATGAGTCTGTGGGAGCGAAGGGCCCCGGGGCGTCGCCCATTTGGAACCCAGGGGCATGATTGGCAGGAATTATGTAGGTGACCACTGACGGTTGCTACATGCTAAATATCTAAGCTCTGGGCCCTGTGGTTTCAGAGAAGAAGATTTTTGAAGCTTTTTTTTTCATTATGAGTCTATGGGAGCTAAGGGGCCCCGGGATGTGGCCTATTTCGACCCAAGGGGCATGATTGGCAGGAATTATGTAGGTTACCACTTGCCTTTGCTACATGCCAAATATCTCAGCTCGGGGCCCTGTGGTTTCAGAGGAGAAGATTTTTGAAGCTTTTTTCCATTATGAGTCTATAGGAGCTAAAGGGCCCCGGGGCGTGGCCCGTTTGGACACCAGGGGCATGATTGGCAGGAATTATGTAGGTGACCACTTGCCATTGCTACATGCCAAATATCTTAGCTCTGGGCCTTGTGGTTTCCAAAAAGAAGATTTTTGAAGCTTTTTGTTCCATTATGAGTCTATGGGAGCGAAGGGGCCCCGGGGCGTCCCCCATTTGGAACCCAGGGGCATGATTGGCAGGAATTATGTAGGTGACCACTGGCCATTGCTACATGCTAAATATCTAAGCTCTGGACCCTGTGGTTTCAGAGAAGAAGATTTTTGAAGCTTTTTTTCCATTATGAGTCTATGGGAGCTAAGGGGCCCCGGGGTGTGGCCAATTTGGGCCCCAGGGGCATGATTGGCAGGAATTATGTAGGTGACCACTTGCTGTTGTTACATGCCAAATATCTCAGCTCTGGGCCCTGTGGTTTCAGAGAAGAAGATTTTTGATGCTATTTTCCATTATGAGTCTATAGGAGCTAAAGGGCCCCGGGGCGTGGCCTGTTTGGACCCCAGGGGCATGATTGGCAGGAATTATGTAGGTGACCACTTGCCATTGCTATATGCTAATTATCTTAGCTCTGGGCCCTGTGGTTTCCGAGAAGAAGATTTTTTAAGCTTTTTGTTCCATTATGAGTCTATGGGGCCCCGGGGTGTGGCCAATTTGGGCCCCAGGGGCATGATTGGCAGGAATTATGTAGGTGACCACTTGCTGTTGTTACATGCCAAATATCTCAGCTCTGGGCCCTGTGGTTTCAGAGAAGAAGATTTTTGATGCTATTTTCCATTATGAGTCTATAGGAGCTAAAGGGCCCCGGGGCGTGGCCTGTTTGGACCCCAGGGGAATGATTGGCAGGAATTATGTAGGTGACCACTTGCCATTGCTATATGCTAATTATCTTAGCTCTGGGCCCTGTGGTTTCCGAAAAGAAGATTTTTGAAGCTTTTTGTTCCATTATGAGTCTATGGGAGCAAAGGGGCCCCGGGGCGTCCCCCATTTGGAACCAAGGGGCATGATTGGCAGGAATTATGTAGGTGACCCCTGGCCATTGCTACATGCTAAATATCTAAGCTCTGGACCCTGTGGTTTCAGAGAAGAAGATTTTTGAAGCTTTTTTTCCATTATGAGTCTATGGGAGCTAAGGGGCCCCGGGGTGTGGCCAATTTGGGCCCCAGGGGCATGATTGGCAGGAATTATATAGGTGACCACTTGCCGTTGCTACATGTCAAATACCTCAGCTCTGGCAGGAATTATGTAGGTGAGCACCGACGGTTGCTACATGCTAAATATCTAAGCTCTGGGCCCTGTGGTTTCAGAGAAGAAGGATTTTTGAAGCTTTTTGTTCCATTATGAGTCTATGGGAGCGAAGGGACCCTGGGGTGTGGCCAATTTGAACCCCAGGGGCATGATTGGCAGGAATTATGTAGGTGACCACTGGCTGTTAATACATGCTAAATATCTAAGCTCTGGGCCCTGTGGTTTCAGAGAAGAAGATATTTTAATTTTTTCCCATTGTAAGTCTATGGGAGCTATATGTTGCCATGGCAACCACAATTCCAATCTGATCAGCCCAAAAACCTTATGCAGCCTTTCCCCCTACCTGATGATGCTTCTCATGAAATTTGATCAAGATTGACCATGGGGTATTAGAGATATACTTATTTGAAATTGTTTACGGACGCACGCACGGACGGACGACGGACAAAAAGTGATCACAAAAGCTCACCTTGTCACTACGTGACAGGTGAGCTAAAAAGTCATCCACTCCCCAGACCAAAGATCTATTAGTTTTTAAGGTTTCAAGTGTGTATCTCTTAAGGTCTCAGAGGAGACTGATGGACAAATGTGTGGGGATAAAGTCCGGCCACGGTAGCTCAATTGGATGCGCGTCTGACTTGTGATCTGACTTGTGATCAGGAGGAAGCAGGTTCGATACCTACCTCTGATGGCAACATTCTTTTGTGGAGATTGGTCATGAAATCTTTTCTACGGTCATTCTCTCCTTTCCGCTGAGTCAAGAAGGGCAGTTGTCAGTTTCTGACGAAAAAATGTGCACTGTATTGGTTAACAGCGTAAGTATAAGCCTGCCAAGGAAAAGTGTGGGTATACTGACCAGCTAAACAATGACCTTAAATAGTGTTGGCTGGGCCGTTAAACTCCAAAACAAACAAACATGGGGATAAAAATATGACAGAACGTGTCATTACTGGTGCATAACATCATGCTGCCAACACTACGTTTTGCACCAAAATTCTTATGAGAATCTCATCAACACAAAAATCCAATTTAAAATCACTGTATGGAAAAAAGAATCTTACACTCATTGTCAGTTTATATGAAATTTATGAAACTCGCCAGAAGCTTGTATGAGAAATGACCATTAATGTAAGACCCTCAACCTTACAGGTGCATTCTTAAAGAATTTACTCCCGAGGCATAGTAACAAATAAGGTTGGTATTTTGAGATTAACTGAAGGATAGTTTTCCTTATTTCTCCAAATAAACCTATGTTATGGGTATTCATTGGAACCTCCTCAGTGAGGCGGTTCTAATGAATACCCACAACATTAGTTTTTATGGAGAACCCACAAAAACTATCCTTTAATTATCACAAAATACTGATCTTACCTTTTGTTATACTGAGGTTCAAATTCTTTCCTTCAAGAGCAGACCCCTATATTCAGAGGGCGTCATTTTATATATCTGAGGACCTCAGTTTATATATCATACTGGGCTTCAGTTTAAATACTTGAGGGCCTCAATTTACATATCATACTGGGCCTCAGTTTATATATTTGAGGGCCTCAGTTTATATATCATACTGGGCCTCAGTTTATATATTTGCAGGCCTCATTTCATATATCATACTGGGTTTCAGTGTATATATTTGAGGGCCTTAGTTTATATATCATACTGGGCCTCAGTTTATATATCCAATGGCCTCAGTTTATATATCATACTTGGGCTATGTTTATATATTTGATGGCCTCAGTTTTTACATCATACTGGGCCTCAGTTTATATATTTGAGGGCCTCAGTTTATATATCATACTGGGCCTCAGTTTATATATTTGCAGGCCTCATTTCATATATCATACTGGATCTCAGTGTATATATTTGAGGGCCTTAGTTTATATATCATACTGGGCCTCAGTTTATAAAGTAAAGCAAATGGGAAATCCCCAAAGTTATCCACTTTTTGAAAGAAAATGGTAGAATAAAAGCCAGTTGTATTCATTTCCATGAAACTGGTCATTTATTATGTTGGGGTTTAACGACACATCAACCCTTGTGGGTCATTTTGTGTCAAGAAAGGGAGCAAACGGAAGAGATAATAGAGAAGAAGAAAAGGGACAGGGAAGAGAGAGGAAATAAAGCTGTCTCCCGCAACCCTTATCTGCTGCAAAGACAACAAGCCTTGCCCAACTGTAAGTCAGACGGATACCCTGGTGATGTTAGATAAAAATAATGACAAATTCGGCTCACCCAACCACCTCAATGAAACTGGTTATTTTAGTTGGTGGAAGACAGAAGTGGTAAATGCTAAAAATTACTTTCTACATTCAATATTTTTAAACAATAACAGGATGTTCAATGGTGTGTAATACCATACATCTTAAGCTTCAAATACAGTAAAATTCCTATATTAAGACCACCTTTGGGACTGTTCAAAAGTGGTTTTAAAGACCACTTTTGAACAGTCCCAAAGGTGGTCCCTGTCCAGAGGACAATGTGTGCAGAAATTCTTCAAATACAGTAAAACTACTATATTAAGACCACCTTTAAGGTGGTGCTTGGCCAGAGGACATTGTGTGCAGAAAGTCTTCAAATTCAGTAAAATTCCTACATTAAGACCACCTTTGAGACTCTTCAAAAGTGGTCTTAAAGACCACTTTTGAACAGTCCCTAAGGTGGTGCCTGGCCAGAGGACATTGTGTGCAGAAAATCTTCAAAAACAGTAAAATTCCTATATTAAGACCACCTTTGAGACTGTTCAAAAGTGGTCTTAAAGACCACTTTTGAACAGTCCCTAAGGTGGTCCCTGGCCAGAGGACACAGTGTGCAGAAAACACGACACCCTTCTTAATAAACTTTTGAAAGCAGAATTAGTCTTAAATTAAGGTGGTCTTGAACAGCGGAATTTCGCTGTATTTCAATATCAAGTTTTCAGTCAAGGAAAAACAGGTAGATAATTAGAGGTTTAAACCTCAAAACTGAGGTTATTTAATGAAAATAATCTATGAAAATAAAGAAAAGGCCAACAGTAGAAAGTTTATGTACACCTCTCCAAACGAGAGAAAAAACTGAACAGAAAAAAAAGAAAGAAATGCATTGTCATTCATTCAATATAAAACGGCACTTAAGTCAGCACCTATTCAAACATACAGAAATTTTGTAAAAAATAACTGCCATATAAAATTTAACAATATAAGGTTCAACAGAAAAACATTAAGCCATTTAGACACATTTTCATAACATAAAAATCTACAGTTTAAACTTTCTAACAAATATTATGTAAACAAGTCCATGAAATGAAGACCCCACTAAGCCCTCTTTCTATTGAGAAAACTGGGGTTTACAGGGGTATACATTTTTTTTTCTTATTTCTGTTCCTATACGTAGGTTGTGGGCACTCGTTAGAACCGCCTCATTGAGGCGGTTCTAACAAGTACCCAGAACCTATGTCTAGGTTGCGGGTGCTGAAGAGAACAACCTCGTTGAGGCAGTTCTAAAGAGTACCCACAACCCATGTCTCGGGCAAGACATAAGGGAAATAATGTATAACCCCATACCCACCACTCTTCTCTATTTAAAGTGGGGTTTACATGGGGTGTTCATTACATGGACTTGATAACCTGACGAGACTGCTGTTCACATACCTTTATGACCAGAAAAACTCAGTTAACCCTTAAGAAGCTGAGAAAAACTACACCTGAAAATGTCGTCTGCTTATGTCGTCTGATGAATTTTTTTCCAAACTTTTCATAAATATTTTTGCATACAGGCAAACAGTGTGGGCCCAGGTCTGATCTGGGCCCAACTGTTTGCAAAAAAAATACTTTTTAAGGTAACCGGCAGACGGCAAAGCAGACGACAATTGTTGTGATTGACTTTTTATGGGGTAAGCCTTAGCCTGGACACCAGTGTCCAGTGCCTTTACTGTTCTGTGCAGTGCCTTTATGTTCACATGAGCCTTTTATAGCCACTGGGCCATCTCAAGAGCAATGTTCAAAGACCCTGCTCAGACAGGGCAGAGATGTTTGGGCTGGTCCGAGTCTTTGCTTGTATTGTTCCAGAAAAGGAGTAAAAACAATAGTTATAGATACATCACGAAAACGCACCTATATAATTTTGACCCCCTTGAACTCCACTTTTATATTCATGCCATAAAAACTGGGGCTTACAGGAATAAACCTTTTTTTTTTCTTATTTCTGCTCTAAAAGACAGATTGTTGGTACTCATTGGAACCGCCTCGATGAGGCGACTTTAACAAGTACTCACAATCGATATTTTGAGCAGAAATAAGAAAAATATAACAATTTTTCATCTAAAAATTTTCGTGTTTTTAGTTATAAAGTTTACTAGAAATGCGTCCGTAGGACACGGATGCCCCCGCCTGAAAATATGTCTATGTTCGTATTCATCCATAGAAAGTTATTGACCGTGTTTAAGTTTTGGACCCTTTTATCACATTTGACCTCTAAGTATGACCTTGACCTTGGAGGTAAGGACCTTGGTTTTGTGTGAGGCAGATTGTCTATTGATGGTCAACATTTCTGCGAAGTAATTTCAAAATCCATCCAGAGATAAGAAAGTTATTGACTGTGTTTAAGTTTCGGACCATTCTTTTTACCTTTGACCTCTAAGTATGACCTTGACATTGGAGGTACGGATCTGGGTTTGCACGTGACACATTGTCTCATGAGGGTTAACATTTCTGCCGAGTAATTTTAAAATCCATCTAGAAATAAGGAAGTTATTGACTGCGTTTAAGTTTCGGACACACGGACGGACGGACAGGGGCAACGCTTTATGCCCTTTCCACCATTCTTCGAATGGCGGGGGCATAAAAATGCATTTGTATAGGTGTGTTTTTGTAATGAATATCTTTATTGCGTGTTAGAAACATCTGCTGTGGGTATTTGTCAGAACTGCCTCTTCAAGGCAATTCTAACAGGTATGCACTTTATTTTCCATCATATGTATTCAGACAGTTAGGTCTAAGCAGCAAACAGTGCAGGCTCAGATCTCCTGAAGGAGCAGTCTGATCAGGGTCTACAATGTTTGCCATTCTGTCTGCACAAATTTTGACTCCTGACAAATTTGTTAAAATTTTAGGAGAATAACAGCAAGTCCTCATGGTGTCCGACTTGTTCAGATTTTTATGGTAACTAGTGATGGATTTAGTAACTTTGGGTTGATTGCCGAACAATCATCCCCCAAAATACCCAAGAACTATCCCTTTTACTCCTTTTTATAGAAGGCAAATTTTTAGGAAAACATGTCCGTGTGAAATATATCGTGTCAGGAATGACAAGTTTTGGTTAAAAATGAAAACATTTTTCTTATTTCTGCTTTCAACATAAATTGTGGGTGCTCGTTAGAACCGCCTCAATGAAGCGGTTCTAACGAGTACCCACAATCTATGTTTTTGAGCAAAAATAAGGTAGATAATATATTACTCCATAAACCCCACTTGTCTCTATGAAGTGTGGGGTTTAGGGGGGTCTTCGTTTCACGGACTTGTTATCGTGATGTTGCTTTTGGTCATAAAGATCTTGTCAGCTCGGTGATGCTCAGGTTCAAATAATAATAATAATAACAATAATTAATAATAATAATAAAACAAGGACCATTATTCTAACAACAAAATGCCAGGACCATCTACAAACAATACAGATGTACAGGAATTGGATGGAACATTAATTGACAATATACACACAATGTCGTAACACTCAGCTGATCAATGCCTTCTGGAACAGTTACTGTAGTGCATGAGGCTTCATGGTTTAAAACCCTTGTCCTGCTGAATATATAAATATGCCACACCCACACACCCACTGCTGAATATCTACCAGACGGGCCTCCGTGGCCTAGTGGATAAGAGCGCTGACTCTTAGTCATTAGGTCTCTCACCACCGTAGGTTCGAGCCTCACTCGGGCCACGTGTGAGACGCCAAGTTCTGCAACGGAAGGTCAGGTGGTTTTTCTCCGGGTACTCCGGTTTTCGTCCACCTCTGATTAACGATCGGCTCGATATGAGTGAAATAATCTTGAAAGAGCCGTAAAACCCAAACCAAAAAAAAAAAAAAAAAAAAAAAAAAAGAATATCTACCAATCAGATTACTTGATGCAAATTATTGCAATAAATTCAGAAACTGAATGACAAACAATGAAGATCCAGATCAGATGGCTTCTTCAGAAGCCATCTGATCTGGATCTACATTGTTTGAAAGATAAGACTATTTAAGACATATCCCGGCTCAGCAGGACAAGGGTTATATTATGCCAAACTAAGGTCTGAAAACTACTTCACAATTTGTATATGCCTAACTATTGTCTGAAGACTAAATATGCCTAATTTTTTATGGAACCTCTGTTTTGGCTTATAGAGCATTAGCCATGCACGCTGTAAGCCTCTTCTTTGCTCCAGAAGAGTTATTTGATGTGCATGTTTTTGTGAACTCTCTCTCTCTCTCTCTTGCTCTATCTCTCAAAATGACTCCTCTCTCCCTGCCCTCAAAATGTCTTTTTGATACGATATATCTATCTCCCTGCCGTCAAAATGTCCTTTTGATATATCATATTAAACTGACCAATGAAGTAAACCGTATTAGTTTCACAGCCCTAGAAATGGTATTTTCTGGCATTTTAACCTACACAGTGGGTGCTGCAAAGTCATCTCCATTAAAGGCATCATGAAAACACAGCTGTATAATTTTGACCCCCTTAAACACCACATTTATATAGTAAAACTGGGGTTTAGAGGGGTAAACCGCTTTTTTTTTGTTATTTCTGTTCAAAAATATAGGTTGTGGGTACTTATCAGAACCACCTCAAAGAGGCTGTTCTAACATCTACCCACAATTTATATTTTGAGCAGAAATACAGAACAATATCACAATTTTTCATTTGAAATGTTTCATTTTTCGGTGGAAAAACTTGCCATGTATTTGAATAGGCATGTTTTCGTAATAGCATGATCGAATAATTCCCTGACTTTTTTAAAAAGAATAATATAATAAATTCCCTTTGAAAACCCCACTTGTCTCTATCAGGAGTTGCCATCAGGGGTTTTCTCTTACAAGAACTTGATAAAACTTGAAAAAGAAAAAAAAAAAATAGATGATGCTTGAAAGCGGAAATAAATTAGGACTTCTTCTCAAAAATGTTGGATGCCGGAGGGAAGCATCACCAGAAAGGTGACATAAACCCTTGTTCTGCTGTTCATGACAACCTCTACCTTTGCAAAAAGTGTAGATCCAGATCAGATGGCTTCTGAAGAAGCCATCTGATCAGGATCTACACTTTTTGTCATGTTGTATGTGGATTAAAAAAATATTTTATGTCAAGTAATTTGATTGGTTGATAGTCAGCAATGGGTCTAACTTAATTAATTTATGCAGGAATAACCCTTGTCCTGCTGCACCACGATGTGCTCCACTTTTTTAACATTGTAGATACAGATCAGAGGGCTTCTTCAGAAACCATCTGATCTGTATCTACAATGTTTGAAATTGAGTTCGTAAATATGATTTGTGGGTACATTTATTTTTTCAGCAAGACAAGGATTTATTTGCAAATATAATTTGGAATCGTTTTTTGAACTTCTCCATAGAAACATATGATGTCGGTACTTGTTAGAATTGCCTCAATGAGGCAATTCTAACAAGTACCCACAGTATATGTTTACTAACAAGAAATCTTGTAGGTTTCATCATAACTAGGTGTAACAGTTTATATTGTACCTCTGACTAACTTGTATCCAGATGGACAAGATAGCCTCCACCCTGACTATAACATATTTCACTGGGAAAACAAGATCGAGGCCCATGGGCCACTTTGCTCACCAGAGGTCATGTGTACTTATCATATACAGGCAAAGCGTCCATATAGGTCAAGTGACTTCAATCCCATGAATAACATTTCATTGCCTCATCCCACAGAGCTTCATGTAATTTGGTTCCAAGAAGCCTAGCAGTTTTAGTGGAGAAAGAAGATAAAAATACTGAATCTAAGTCATTAAGGACAAAGGTCAGTAAATGACCTTGACCTTTGGAATTGATAAACTTTCATTCAGCTGATTGCAAATATTGATTCTGATGCCACAGGCTCCAACAGAATCTGAAAAATTCACTGTTTTAACCCTTTTTTTTCTGTACAAATGTCTGACAAAATTTGACCTTGATGTAAAACAGGTCAAGGTTAACCAAAGGTCATCATTTGAACAAACTTGGTAGGACCTGAGTCGCTTACTCTATATACCGAGTCTGAAGGTCATTGGTCATTGGGTTCCGGAGGAGAATATTTTTAACTGTTTTAACCATATAAGAGCATGGTGGCCGTAATGGTCATGTTACCCAGTGCTTACGAACAAACTTTTGTTCCCCCAACCCATAGAGGCTCAACATGTAATTTAGTTTCAATCAACCCAGCTGAGTTTAAAATACTGAATCTGAGCCATCCAGGACAAAAGTCAGTAAATGAACTTGACCTTTGGAAGTGATCAGCTTCCATTCAGCTGATTGCAAATACCATTTCTGATGCCACAGGCTACCATGCAATCAGATAAAGCCAATGTTTTGCCTGTTTCCAGACACATTTCTAAGTTACCAAATTTGACCTTGACTCAAAACAGGTCAAGGTCAACCAAAGGTCATCATTTGAACAAACTTTGTAGGGCCTGAGTCCCCAATGCTGCATACGAAGTTTCAAGGTCATCGGTCATTTGGGTTCTGAGAAGAAGATTTTTAAAGGGTTTTTTACCATATATGGGCATGGTGGCCATACTCGTCTTGTGGCCCAGTCCATACGTACACACTTTCACCCCCCCTTCCCATAGAGGCTCCACATTTAATTTGGTTTCAATCCACCAGGCAGTTTAATCAACCTGGCAGTTAACATGGAAAAGAAGATAAAAATACTGAAGGACAGAAGTCAGTAAATGACCTTAACCTTTGGAATTGCTTAACTTCCATTTAGCTGATTGCAAATATCAATTCTGATGCCACAGGCTACAGTGACCAGAAAAATCCATTGTTTTGCCCTTTTTACCATACAAATGTCTAAGTGATCAAATTTTACCTTGACGTAAAACAGGTCAAAGTCAACCAAAGGTCGTCATTTATATAAACTTGTTAGTGCCAAAGTCCCTGATACTGCATACCAAGTTTCAAGGTCATCAACCATTTGGTTCCTGAGAAGAAGATCTTTAAAGGTTTTTACCATATATGGGCATGGTGGCCATATTGGTCATGTGACCCAGTCCTTACAGACAAACTTTCGTTCCCCCTTCTCATAGAGACTCCACCTGTAATTTGGTTTCAATTGGTCAAGTAGTTTCAGAAGAAATGTTGTTTGAAAATGTTGACAACGCAGATGCAGACACAGACGACGATGGACGAAGAACCCCTGCCTATATTATAAGCTCTCTCAGAGCCTTTGGCTCTGGTCAGCTAACGATAAAAAATAAAGTAAGTATCAGGTGGTGGACAAGATATCCCAGGCTACTACACTGTAGCCTGAGGGGACAAGATAGTCATGGAGGAGGCCAAGATGACCCTCCTTGACTGTCTTGTATTCCAGAAAAATCAACTAGGGCTATCTTGTTTCACAATTCACCATATTTGCATTATTTGCTGGCTCCCAGCTTGCACATTGTCAATATTGGAAAAACAGGTAACCAGACCCCCCTGACCTTGAAAGGTCAGGGGGGTCTGGTTACCTGTTTCAAGGTCAGGGGGGTCTGGTTACCTGTTTTTCAACACTGATAACCTTCAGACTAGGAACCAGCAGATAATGCAAATAAGGTGAATAGGGACAAGGATGTCAGGGTGGGTGACAAGCTAGCACAGGCTGACTTGTCAACCTTTGGTACAAGATAGCCCTGACCATCCTGTACCCCAGGGTACAAACCCCAGCGTACAAGCTAGCCAGGGTACAAGCTGAACTCAACTATTTTCACTTGCTGGAAAATCTTCTTTTGACACCTCTCAGTCACAATCAAGACCCTATAACTGTGTGTTCTGACCAAGTATAAAAGATCCTAACACTGATGACGATGACCTTGGTCTATAGTATGGATTGCAAAATGAGAAATTTCGGAAGGCACAATCGTCTATGTTCATAATAACTAGACTGTCAGTAGGCGTCAGTTTGAAGGCCGACTTTGTAAACATCTTGTCGAAGTTCTCCGCTTTTTTAGGATCATGCTGGAAAAATGCAAAGAAAAAAAAACAACATAGAAAATAAGACACAGAAAACCGAAGATACAAGAATTTTTTACCATGTTTCAAATATTGATTTTTTTTTTTGTTGTTGTTTTTTTTTTTTTTTTTTTTTTTTTTTTTTCAAAGCACAAACTGATGTAAACAAGTATAGGCATACTCTAAAACCACCAAGGAAGATATGACATTCAGATTTTCATCACAAAAAAAATGCCTAAACAAATGCATTGTAAACTTTACCATCAAACAAACAAAAATTTTAAGATGAAAAATTGTGATATTTTTCTTATTTCTGCTGAAAATATAGATCATTACGAAAACATGCCTATACCAATAGATTGTAACCTTTAACGCCAAAAAAATGAAAATTTTAAGATGAAAAATTGTGATATATGATTCTTATTTCTGCTCAAAATATAGATTGTGGGTACTCGATCGTTAGAACCTCCTCGATGAGGCGGTTCTTACGAGTACCCACAATCTATATTTTAGAGCAGAAATAAGAAAAATAAGGTTTACCCCTACAAACCCCAGTTTTACTATATAAAAGTGGGGTTCGAAGGGGTCAAAATTATATAGGTGTGTTTTCCTGATGTGTGGGTAAAATCTAGATTGTGGGTACTCGTTAGAACTGCCTCAATGAGGCGGTTCTAATGAGTACCAACAATCCATATTTTACAGCAGAAATATCAAAAATAAGGTTTACCCCTGTAAATCCAAGTTTTACTATATAAAAGTGGGGTTCAAGGGGGTCAAAATTATTTAGGTGCGTTTTCGTATTGTTTCACATTTTTAGAGAAAATCAGACATGACATTTTATGTGAATTATCTGCCTGATTCACACTTGATTTCACACCTTATAACACCTAAAAAATTTGAAGAAAAAAAAGAGAAAATAAATGCCATCTACTCAGTTGTGACTGGCACCGTAAAGATTAACCCTTGACCTGCTGAATATTTATATATGCCACACCCACCACTGCTTATCAACCAATCAGATTTCATTGCAAAAAATTCATAAATTGAATGATAAACAATGAAGATCCTGATCAGATGGCTTCTTCAGAAGCCATCTGATCAGGATCTACATTGTTTGTAAGATAAGACATATCTGGGCTCAGCAGGACAAGGGTTAAATGACTTTTCTAATCTTCTTCAGTGTTTTTTTTTTGTTTTTGGTTGTTGTTTTTTGTTCTTGTTTTTTTTTTTTTTTTTTTTTTTTTTTTCAGCTATCTTTTTCCTCTTTTTTTTCCTTTTTGGAAAACATTTTGAAACATGGTAACAAAACACAAGAGACTGAAATTGAAATTAAACCATACATACATAATGTGTTTCTATACAGAGGTAGTATGCTTTTTTATTTTTGTCATTATCATTTATTTCTTGTATTTGTATTTATTGTTGTCTTTTTCCTTTTCTCCATTTATTATTATCAGACTTCTTTACACATGAACAAAAGTTTCAAAAATCCTGAAATCAGGAATAATCTTGAAAACTTTGACCCATGTTGGATAAAGATTTCTGTCATGCCACCTAGGGTAACACCGTAACATATCTGTGAAGTTCAGTGAAAATATCTCAAATGGTATCAGAGTAATGGAACAGACACGAAACTGATAGCAGCAGCAATATTCAAAGTTCAAAGGGCAATAACTCCAAAAGTAGGAAAATCAGAGTTACAGTTCATATGTCCTGCATGTCGTCTTATAGTGCTCAACATATCTGTGCAGTTTCATGAAAATATCTCAAATAGTGCGGACACAAGACAGATAGCAGCAGATATATTCAAAGTGCAAAGGACAATAACTCGAAAAGTAGGAAAATCTGAGTAACGGTTCATATGTTCTGCACATCGTCTCATGGTGCTCTACATACCCGTGAAATTTCATGGAAATATCTCAAAATTGGCATCAAAGTTATGGAGCGGACATGATTATGACAGGAATGGCTATGTTCAATGTTCAAAAGGCAACAACTCCAAAAGTAGGAAAATCAGAGTTACGCTTCATATGTTCTGCACATCGTCTGATAGTGCTCTGCATATCTGTGAAGTTTCGTGAACATATCTCAAAGGGTATCAGAGTTATGGAACGGACTCAAAACTATATAAAGCAAGGGTGACATCCCAAACATAGATTGCAGGTACTCGTTAGAACTGCCTCACAAAGGTGGTTCCTCAATCACCAATAATCTATATTTTTAAACAAAAATCAGAAAAATGTCACAATTTTTTGTCAAGTAAATCTCAGTTTTCAGTCTTGGAGCCACGAAGAAATTCACTATGCCACATGGGTCCGTTATCGTAATGCTTTCCCTATTCCGGGATTTCTGTCTTATTATGCCCTAAATCAGCATAATGATATCGAAGCATACTACCTCTGTGTAAAATAATACCATCTATGAAAGTCGAAATAGAGCAATTTATTATTTATAAATTCAATAATTTTTAAGTCTTCACAAAAAATAAAACATAACTTTGAAGTAATTCAGTCTTAAAATATACCAGCCCCGATAGCTCAGTTGGTAGAGTGTCCTATCCGGGGGAACGGGAGGCCACGGGTTAGATCCTGGGCCTTGACATACCAAAGTCATTAAAAATGGTACTAGCTGCTCCCCGCTTGGCACTCAGATTTATGGGGTAGAGCTAGGACTGGTCGACCCAGTGTCAGGATAATGTGACTGGGTGTGGTATCATGTAATGTGTCTGGGACATGATACTTCAGTGAGGCAGCACTATAAAAGTGAGCATTGAGCTCCCTGTCGCAACCAGACACTGTCGTGATATGACTGAAAAATTGTTGAAAGCAACATTAAACCCAAATTCACACACACACACACACACACACACACACACACACACACACACACACACACACACACACACACACACACACACAGTCTTAAAATATGAAAAAAAAGGTAATCCAAGTAAATACTTCTAAAATCTTTGGAATTAATTTAACCCTTTATCCTTCTGAACAAGAAAACCCCCACCTTTGCAAACAGTGTACATCCTGATCAGATGGCTTCTAAAGAAGCCATCTGATCAGGATCTACACAATTTGTCATTCAGTAAAAATAATTTATTCAGCATGACATGGGTTAAATATACCATTAAAGTAATTCAATCTCAATAAAAGGGGAAAAATAAGGATTCAGAACACCTTTCGTACTTTCAAACAGTAAGGTCAACATTTTTTTTTTCATAAATACGGTAAAAAATCCTAAAAATTCAGACATCTTGAGGACTTGCTGTAATTCTCCTAAAATTTTAACAAATTTGTTTCACAATCCAGCAAGAAGTCCAAAAGGTGCAAACGGAATGGCAAACTGTGTAGACCGTGATCAGACTGCTCCTTCATGAGCAGTCTGATCTTGGTTTGCACTGTTTATTTTGGCCTGTCTGTCCAAATACTTAGGATCATTATGGTAATGACAGCAGCAACTTGTATCACTGTTTCTGACCTAATGACACTCAGTTAAGATTGTTCGGATCATAGTTTATACTGTTTTCGTTTTTTCAAAACAAACAAATGAAAATAACATGAAATCCAAGATTTTTTTTTTTTTTTTTTTTTTGGTTTGGGATTTACGGCCCTTTCAAGATTATTTCACTCATATCGAGCCGATCGTTAATCATAGGTGGGCGAAAACCGGAGTACCCGGAGAAAAACCACCTGACCTTCCGTTGCAGAACTTGGCGTCTCACACATGATCCGAGCGAGGCTCGAACCCACGGCGGTGAGAGACCTAATGACTAAGAGTCAGCGCTCTTATCCATTAGGCCACGGAGGCTCGTATGAAATCCAAGATACAGGCAAAAAAAGGATATAAAAAGAGTCAAAGATAATTGCAATCTTACACTTTCTCTCTCATAAATAGATATAGATTAAATGAGAATTCACACCCTTTCCTTCATAAATAGATGGATTCAAAATTGTTGAAATTAAATGAAAATTCACACCTATTCTCTCATAAATATTCAAAATTGTTGAACTTAAATAAAAATTCACACCTTTTCTCTCATAAATAGATATATTCAAAATTGCTGAAATTATATGAAAATTCACACCCTTTCTCTCATAAAAAGATATATTTAAAATTGTGGAAATTAAATTAAAATTCACACCCTTTCTCTCATAATGATGTAAAATAGATAAACATACCGCTGCTAGCTCTCATAAATTAAAAGTTACATTCAAAATTGCTGAAGTTAACTTAAAATTCTCATGCACTCTTTCATAAATAGCAATATTAACAAGATGTGTTTGGGAAACACAAACATGTCCCTGGGCATGGTCATTTTTTTTTTTTTTTTTTTGAAGTTGGTCACAGTTCAAGGTCAAGGTCAAAGGTCAAGATTTTTTGTTTGATTGGGAAGCCCTTGACACAAGGAACTTACATGCCAAATATGAAGGCTCTACCTTAAACGGTTCCAAAGTCATGAACAATAAAAAAAATTCTTTAAAGTAGGTCATAGGACAAGATCACAGGTCAAAAAAGTTTGCATGAAAGTAAAGCTCTTGTCACAAGGAACCTACATTCCAAATATGAAGCTCTATCTTAAACGGTTTAAAAGTTATGAACAATTTTATTTTTTCTTTTAAGTAGGTCAAAGGTTAAGGTCATAGTTGAAATTTTTTCCATGAATGTAAAGCTCTTATCACAGGGAACCTACGCGCCCTCGCCCATAGGGGCTTGAAGAAATAATTTATTATATGGGCTGCATGATGCTTCCACGCAGAGCTGAATCCGGCCCGCACACTAGTACTGGTAAACCACTTAGAGGATCTAAGCCTGTCCAGGAACCGCGGTGCGAGGCGGACCGTCCATGCTAATAAACCCTATTGGTTTCATTGGGCGACAGGGCTTGGGATGTCATTTCATCTCAATGTCGGGTAAAAGTCCCACAAAATTGGAAGCAACGTCTCCAAAATGACCTTTACAGTGTTGACGGGGACGTTAAACCTCAAATCAACCAACCAACCAACAGGGAATCTACAAGCCAAATATGAAGGCTCTATCCTAAACGGTTCGAAAGTTATGACCAAAATGTTATTTTTTTCTTTTAAGTAGGTCAAAGGTCAAGGTCACAGATCAAATTTTTTTATAGAATGTAAAGCTCTTGACACAAGGAACCTACATGCCAAATATGAAGGCTGTATCTCAGATGGTTCAAAGGTTATGACTAATGTTAACTTTTTCTTTTATGTCGGTCAAAGGTCAAGGTCACAGGTAAAAAAAATGTAAATGTAAAGCTCTTGTCACAAGGAACCTACATGTAAAATATGAAGGCTCTATCTCAAACGGTTCAAAAGTTATGACCAAAATGTTATTTTTTTTATTTTAAGTAGGTCAAAGATCAAGGTCACAGGTCATTTTGTTTTTGCTGGAATGTAAAGCTTTTGACACAAGGAACATACATGCCAAATACGAAGGCTGTATCTCAAGCGTTTCAAATGTTATGATCAATGTTATTTTTTTCTTTTAAGAGGGTCAAAGGTCAAGATCAAGGTCACAGGTCAAATTTTTTGCATGAATGTGAAGCTCTTGTCACAAGGAACCTTCATACCGAATTTGAATGCTCTATCTCAAACGGTTCAAAAGTTATGACCAACGTTAAAGTTGTCCACGTACAAACAAACAAACCAACAAACAAACAAACAGACAGGGCAAAAACAATATTTCCCCACTATCGCTACCGGGGACATAAAAAGTGCTAAAGTTACTGAAAATTCACACCCTCTAACTCAAATCAGCTGTCCTAGGCAACACTGTGAAAATCAACAAAATTCACCAAGTCCCCGAGTGGGAATGGGTTAAAGGGGTTATCGTTATCATTTAAGAAAAATGTTAAGAAATATCATTTAAGGGTTGCCTTACTGTTAAGAAATATCAGTTAATTAAGAGATATCATTTAAGGGGTTACGCAAATGATAGGTTTAAAGAAACATCATTTACGGAGTTATGGATTTTACAGCAAAATTTTTCAAATAAATCGGTTTTCAATTTTATAAATCGGTCTGAACTAGCAAATATTCTGTTTTCTAGAGCCCTGGTCCCAATACTTAGCACCATTATGGTAGTTGACATCAATTCAGAGTTTTCCTTGACAGACTTTTTAAGTGCATCACGAAAACACACCTATATGTTTTTTACCCCCTGTAACCCCACTTTTATATAGTAAAACTGGGGTTTACAGGGGTAAACCTTATTTTTCTTATTTCTGCTCTAAAATATAGATTGTGGGGACTCGTTAGAACCGCCTCAATGAGGCGGTTCTAACGAGTGCCCACAATCTATATTTTGAGCGGAAATAAGAAAAATATCACAATTATTCATCTTAAAATTTTCTTTTTTTTTGGGCGATAAAGGTGGCAATGTATTTGTATAGGCCTGTTTGCGTAATGAGTAAGATGATGTCTCTTAGCTTCATGATCATTACAGGAACACGTATTTGGCACAAAACATTGACAACAAAACACCACACCACACAACTGTAAGCTTGTAATGTGTAATGAAAGAAAAACTGCAAGTAATGTACATTACACTCTGCTTATGGTTGTACATAGTGTATTATGCTAGTGGACTCTTCCATTGCTATATGCTGGACAAGTCCATTTGTCATATAAGGGGTGTCAGGCCTATTTTGGGGTTTTGACAGAAAATTCTATCAGCAAATAGTGCATGCCCTGATCAGACGCCACTTCTGGGGCATCTGATCTGGGTCTGCACTGTTTGCCAAGGTACCCGTTTAGGGGTTTCCCACATACCATGGGTTAAGCATATGAAACTTCAACTATTTTGCTTTACTGCTGTACAAAATGTATTGGACTGGAACTATCTGGCTTTACTACTGTACATAATTTATTGTGCAAATCAAACTGGAACTGTTTGACTTTACTATTGTACATAATGTATTGTGCAATTCAAACTGGAACTATCTGGCTTTACTATTGTACATAATGTATTGTGCAAATCAAACTGGAACTATTTGGCTTTACTACTCTACATAATATATTATGCAAATCAAACAAACTATTTGGCTTTACTATTGTGCATAATGTATTGTACATATTACTGGAATAATTTTGTTTTACTATATTGTACATAATGTATTGTGCATAAACTGGAATAATTTTGTTTTACTACTGTACATAATGTATTGTGTAAATCAAACTGGAACTATTTGGCTTTACTACTGAACATGATGTATTGTGCAAATCAAACTGGAACTATTTGGCTTTACTACTGTACATAATGTGAGTGAGTGTTTGAGTTTTATGCCCCACCAACAGCTAAGGTCATACAGAGACGGAACCTTGGTTTAAAGACTCATCTGAAAGTCTGGAAAAGCCTTGGATCGATCCTGCGATCCCTGGTTTACAAGGCGAGTAGCGTAACCACTAAACCACAGAGGCTACCCGTACATAATGTAGTGTGCAAATCAAACTGGAACTATTTGGCTTTACTACTGTACATAATGATTTGTGCAAATCGAACTTGAACTATTTGGCTTTACTACTGTACATAATAGTGTATTGTGCATAAACTGGAATAATTTTTTTTACTATTGTACATAATGTATTGTATATAAACTGGAATAATTTTGTTTCACTATTGTACATAATGTACATGTATTGTGCAAATCAAACTGGACCTATTTGACTTTACTATTGTACATAATGTATTGTGCAAATCAAACTGGACCCATTTGACTTTACTATTGTACATAATCATGTATTGTGCAAATCAAACTGGAACTAGAACTGTCAGTGAAACTGACTAGGGCCCCGGCAGTGCCATCAGAGGAGTTGGATTTTTTTTCAAAGGGCTATTACTCTTAGAGTATTGTAGCTAGAGTTACGTCGGTTGCCATGTAATTGTGTAATGATATTGTGACCATATATCTTAAGTTTGAAGTTGATGCATTTGACTGTTTGTAAGTTATGAATTAAAAACAAAAGGGTATTACTATATGGCAACTGTCAATAACTTCAGCTTCAGTTTGTAAACATGAAAAATGTTGATGGATAGACGGGCAGATGGACAGACGGATGGACAGACGGACAGACAGGGCATTACTATACGGCACACTGTCACATTCTGGTTAATATTTCTGCTAAGTAATATTTAAATCCATCCAGGTATAAGAAAGTTATAGATTGGACACAATAAAAAAGACGCTTTTTTGACCTTTTATGTCTAAGTATGACCTTGACCTTTGAGGTACGGCTGTGGGTCTTGCGTGTGACACTTCGTCACATTATGGTTAACATTTCTGCCAAGTAATATTTAAATCCATCCAGGAATGATAACAAAGTTATTAATTGGACACAGGAAAGACCCTTTTTTGACCTTTAACCTCTTAGTATGACCTTGACCTTTGAGGTACGGACCTGAGTCTTGCGCGCAACACTCCATCACATTATGGTTAACATTTCTGCCAAGTATTATTCAAATCCATCCAGGAATAAGAAAGTTATGGAGGATAAAAAAATTTGTGGACGGACAGACGGACAGACAGACAGACGGACGGACAGAGTGATTACTATAGAGCACCCACACTTTCAGTGGAATAAGAAAGTTATGGAGGATAAAAAAATTTGTGGACGGACAGAGTGATTACTATAGGGCACCCACACTTTCAGTGTGGGGCCCTAACTATCTGGCTTTACTATTGTACATAATGTATTGTGCAAATCAAACTGGAACTATCTGGCTTTACTATTGTACATACCGTATTCCTCCCATTTAGCGCCCCTGCTCCTATAAGCACCCCCTCACTGTTTTTCCAAGAACAAAATAATAAGCGCCCCTTCTGCAGTCAGAGGAAATAGTATTTTGGCTTACCTAAAGTAAAGATTTCAGCCTTTCAGTCATCACCCTACGTATCATTTAAGGTATTTCTAAACCCCCTGCTATCACAATGTCTGTGTTGACCACTTGGTACTTTACATGTCATGATTTCACCATATTCTAATGGAAATCTACCCCATGTAATGGGTTTGAACTCTCCCTTCTGGTAAGATTTTTGTCTCTAATAAAGGCCCCGGCTTTTTCCAATTTTTTAAGCGCCTGGGGCGCTAAATGGGAGGAATACGGTAATGTTTTGTGCAAATCAAACTGTAACTATTTGGTTTTACTATTGTACATAATGTTTTGTGCATATTACTGAAATAATTTTGTTTTACTATTGTACATAATGTATTGGGCATATCACACTGGAATAATTTTGCATTACTTTTGTACATAATGCATTGTGCATGTCAAACTGGATCAAACTATTTTGTTTAACTATTATTCACATAATGTGTTGTGCATACCAAACTGGTTCTTTTTTTGCTTTACTGTTGTACATAATATATTGTGCATATCAAAATCAAACAATTTAGCTTTACTATTGTTTGTTTGAATTGAGGTTTTACATCCCTGTCAATATTATTAAGGTCATTTTGGAGATGATGCTTCTAATTTTGTGGGACATTCACCCGACACTGAGATGAAATGACATCTCAAGCCGTACCATCCAAACAAACCAAAAGGGTTTATATGAAGGGACAGTCTGACCTGCACCACTTTGCCTGGGCAGGCTCAGACCCTCTAAGCATTTTAACAGTATTCATGTGCGGTCGGTTTCAGCTCAGCTTGGTAGCATCATGCAGCCCAAACTATTTCTCCAAGCCCCAATGGGCAGGGGGCCCCACTTCACTATTGTACATAATGTATTGTGCATATTAAACGGACACTATTTGGCTTTATTTTTGTACTTAATGTATAATGCATATCAAACTGGAACTAATAAATCTTGCATTACTAATCTACATGATGTTGGCCTCCACCCATCGAGGCTTGAAGAAATAGATTGGCTGCATGATGCTCCCACACAGAGCTGAAATCCCTGCACACGAGTACTGGTAAACCGCTTAGAGGATCTAAGCCTGTCGGACCGTCCATGCTTATAAACCATATTGGTTTCATTGGGCGACAGGGCTTGAGATGTCATTTCATCTCAATGCCGGGTAAAAGACCCACAAAATTCGAAGCAGCATCTCCAAAATGACTCATACAGTATTGACTGGGTCATCAAACCGCAAATCAAACGAACAAAATCTACATGATGTACTGATAATAGCAAATGAACTATTTTGATTTACTACTATACAAAATGTTTGTGCATATCAAACTAGAACTATTTTGATTTAGTATTGTACCTAATGTATTCTGCATATCAAACAGGACCCGACCTATTTTGATTTACTTCTCTACATAATGCATTGTGCAGCTCCGACTAGAACTACACTGCCCAAACCAATTAAAGGAGCAAACACATATTTCCTCATAGTATAAAGATGTTGGATAATGATGATGAAACAATGATGCAGAAAGATGAATAACTTTATCTGCAACATGTTAATGGCAAACATTGGCAACAAATCACGGCCTGTAACCTGTTAAGGAAGAATATATTTTGCATAAATGTTTCAGAAATTGCCATCTTTACATCAGATTATTTCAAATGTCATAGACATGTGCAAATCAGTCACTTTTTCCTGTCAGTAATGTGTAAGACCACTTCAAGCAGCACAACACTCCTGGCATCGCCAAATTTTGAACAGTTTGTAAAGCTAGTATTTCCCACTCATGTCTAAGGATGTTTGTGAGTTCTTGAATAGTCACCGGTGGATTGCCCTGTGAGGTACATCTGTAAAGAGTGTCCCACACATGTTCTATTGGGTTTAAAGTCGGGAGAACGTGATCGATGGCCAGTCCATTACTTCAATAGTCTCACGATTAAGGTAATTCATGCACACTCTAGCAGAATGGGGCGCACATTATCCTGCATCAGAATGAAATTGTCACTGACTGCCCCAATGCAGACAATGTACCTGCTTTCATCCGTGAACAGAACTGTATGCCAGTCTTGCAATCGCCAGTTCTGATCTTCTTGGGCAAACTCATATCGCCATGCATGATGTTGCCTGGTGGGAATAGGCCCTCTTGCAGGACATCTGGCCCTCAGATCACCTTCATGTAACCTGTTACATATAGTTATTGTTTGATCAGATATCCTTTGACCAATTGCGTGCTGAAATCAATATGTAGCCTTCTAGCCACGTACTGCCGATTTTGTTGTGCTAGATTTTCATCTTCCCTTTGTGACGTCATGGGGTGTCGGCCTTGCCTTTCTTGCCTGTCTCCTGGTAGCATCTCCATAACCTGGCAACAACACTGCTCGATACATCAAAGTGTTCAGCAACGATCCTTTGGGTGTACCCACTTTCAAGCAAAGTGACAGCTTGTGCGACCTCAACTTCTTCCAAGAACTGCCTAACATGATTATGAAGACACTATGAAGCCCAAAATAACATATAACCAAAGGATTGACATGTTTCTAACCCAAACTCAAATTTTGAACAGATCGCCCCATACCGAATTTCAGCCGTTTTATAGGGGTATCCATGCTGTAGCTCACATTCTTGCTTTACATGTGAACCTTGCTTCTTGACGTTTGCACGAACTTTGTTAAGAGATGTTACTTTAAAATAGTGCCTTTCCTTTGAGTTTGAAAATTGCCAAGTGGTGATGTTATGCAGGCTTAAATGTTTGCTCCTTTAATTGTTTTGAGCAGTGTAGTTTGATTTACCATTCAATTTTACATACATGTGATGGGTTAACCATTACTTATTACCTCTGATATGTACATGTTTGTTTGTTTGATTGAGGTTTAATATCCCCATCAACACTGTAAAGGTCATTTTGGAGACATTGCTTCCAATTTTGTGGGACTTTTACCAGACATTGAGATGAAATGACATCTCAAGTCCTGCCGTCAAATGAAACCAACAGCGTTTATAAGCATGGACGGGCCGACTCCCACCACTTTGCTTGGGCAGGCTTAGATCCTCTAAGCGGTTTACCAGTACTCGTGTACGGGTCTGTTTCAGCTCTGCGTGGAAGCATCATGCAGCCCATCTATTTCTTCAAGCCCGATATGTACATGTTTAAGAAAGAGATAGTTTAGTCTGAATGCATTATAAAGGGACATAAACCCATTGTGTACTAGTGGACTCTTCCATTGCTATATGTTGGACAAGTCCATTTGTCATCTAAGGGGTGTCAGGCCTATATTTTTTCATTTTTATTCTATTTTTGATGGACAATTCTGTTAGCAAATAGAGCAGGCCCTGATCAGATGGCGTTTTTATGCTGCATCTGATCTGGGCCTGCACTGTTTGCCAAGGTACCCTTTTGGGGTTTCCCCGCCTGCAATGGGTTAAGTATAATAATAGGTACAGACAGAAAGGGGGCTCATAAGTCCAACTGCATACTTCAATGTCATATCTGACAGTGGAATGTAATATTTTGTTAACATGCCCATGCATAAAGGATCAATTTAACCCATAACATGCCAATCACAACAATTGTTGTCTGCTTTGTTGTCTGCCAGTTACTTTAAAAGTCATTGTTGCACACAGTATTGACCCAGATCAGACTGTTCCTCTAGGAGCAGTCTGATCTGGGTCCACACTGTTTGCCTGTATGAAAAAATATTTTTAAAAAGTTTGCAAGAAGATGTCGTGAACATTTTTAGATGTAGTCTTTCTCGGCACCTTGAGGGTTAACAGTGTTGAAATCCAAAGGATAACTTCAAGGTTAAGCATTGCAGTATAGAACCAAACTATAGAAAATAAGGTGAACTAGAAGAAGCTCATCATTCCTTTTTCAAATGCCTTGCAGGATAGGGATAAAGGGGGATTTAACATCAAGCAGAAGTTTTCAAGACAGTGGAACCATTTATTTCCACCACTGCTAAAACAAAAAACTGCATATAAAAATCCAAAACAATCATAACTGTTCAAAAAAGACCTTTTTTTAAAAAAAAAAATAAGGTATAAGTAATGATTATAACATATTCCTTCACTATCTGCTTTTCTTCAGCTCATATCCTGCTGTTCACTACACACCCCTATCTGTGCACAGATGACTTCTCTGATCAGGATCTACACTTCAGAAGCCATCTGATCTGCATCTTCACTGTTTGATATTCAGTTTATGAATTTGTAGGAATAAATTACATCAAGTAATCTGATTGATGGGTGTGGCTAAATTCAACATTCTGCAGGATAAGTGATAAGTACCACTGTACAGATGATCAATCTGTAAGTTCAAACAAATGTTTGGCAGAAATAAATTTTAAGTAAAAATACAAATAAAAATATAAGGTTTAAAAGCATGAATTGTGTACAGAACAATCCAGTGCAATGTAAAAAAAATTTTTTGAGTTATGACTATATCACTGAAGGGCTAAAATTTCAATTCAAGGTAAACTAGAAATGTTTTCAGAGGAAAACAATGTCCCCCCACCATAAATATATCTTAAAACACCTCTTTGACTTTAATAACTAGGTTAAAGTCACCAAAATGTAAGCTGCAAACAAGCCACTTTTGGCCAGAAACTGACAGTTACTCGGGAGCCTGTGACCTTAAAAATCAAACAGACATTAAAAAGCTCAGATCACCAGACAAATTTGGTAGACTGTAATTAAATATTGTACCGATTTTGACCAACATTCATAAATTCTTAAAGGATATAGGTAACAGATAAGCCATTTTTTGGCCCCAAAAGAACAGGTTTCGGGAGACCTTGGCCTTAGAGTGCAGACAAGCCATTTTTGGCCCAAAATTGACTGTTTTGGGGGACCTGTGACCTTGAAAAAAAGGTCAAGGTCACCAAAATCTAATCAAGTCTGTGGTATGTTGTATTGATATATTGTACCAAGTTTGACTATAATTAATCAATTTGTTAATGAGGTAGAGTGCAGACAAGCCATTTTTAGCCCAAAATTGACTGTCTTTGGGGCGCTGTGATTTTGTAAAAAGGTCAAGGTCACCAAAATCTAACCAAACCTGCGGTTTGTTGTAATGATATATTATAAAAAGTTTGACGAAAATCAATCTATTCCTTAATGAGATAGAGTGCAGACAAGCCATTTTTGGCCCAAAATTTACACTTTTGGGGTCGCTGTGACCTTGAAAACGAGGTCAAGGTCACCAAAATGTAACCAAATCTGCCATTTGTTGTTATGATATATTGTACCAAGTTTGACGAAATTTGGTGAATTTGTTAATGAGATAGAGTGCAGACAAGCGGTTTTTGGCCCAAAAATGACTGTTTTTGGGTCCCTGTGACCTTGAAAATGAGGTCAAGGTCACCAAAATCTAACCATATCTGTGGTATGTTGCAATGATATATTGTACCAAGTTTGACTAAAATTAATCAATTTGTTAATGAGATAGCGTGCAGTCAAATCATTTTTGGTCCAAAATTGACTGTTTTGGGTCACTGTGACACTGTGACCTTGGAAATGAGGTCAAGGTCACCAAAATCCAATCAAATCTGCAGTTTGTTGCAATGATCTATTGTACCAAGTTTGATTAAAATTAATCAATTTGTTAATGAGATAGAGTGCAGACTAGCCAATTTTGGCCCAAAAATAACTAATTTTGGGTTGCTGTGACCTTTGAAATGAGGTCAAGGTCACCAAAATCTAACCAAATCTGCGGTTTGTTGTAATGATATATTTACCAAGTTGATTAAAATTTATCAATTCGTTAATGAGATAGAGTGCAGACAAGCCCTTTTGGGCCCAAAAATGAGGTCAGGGTCATCACACCTAACAACTGTTTTCCCTTATCCTAGTGATGTGTCTGTGCAAGTTTGGTCAAAATCCATCCATAGGTTCAGGAGATATAATGCTTCAAACAGGCTACGCCGACGCTGACGCAAACGGGATCCGCACCAAAAGCAATATGCCCCCCTCCCCTCTGGTGGGGGACATAATTATGGTTCCAAATTATGTTTCAATGCAACATGAAAATTACGATAATTAAACTGAAGATTTAACTCCCCAAAAAACAATACCCCAATTCTACCAAGCTATTTTTCATCATTGTGCTTGAAGCCTTGTCACGTGAGTTCTGTTCTGGAGTCCCCTGGGAGGACCTCTGCTGATGACCTTGTTACCACAACTGAATGTGCAGGAGGCTCTTAACTTAGAAAGAAGCAATGGAGGAGAAAGGGCTTAGAGTAAATGCAAGAAAGACAAACAACATGATCTGTGGTATTGGCCTGGACCTCCTACAGAGTTCAGGAGAATTCCCATGGGCCGTAATTGTCACAAGAGATCGGCAGCAACAGTATCTTTTGCAATGGTTGTAAGCCCTGAGTGCACAAGAAATGCAGAGGGCTCAAGCACTTAGCAAAGGACCCTCATAACGGATGTACATGGTGCCAGGGAATTGCATATCCCTCAGACTGCAGACCACAAAGGGAAGTCCAAGTCGGACATGACAAGATGGATGTGATAGATTCCGTTTGCTACCTAGAAGACATGCTCTCTGTAACAAGTGGCTGTGATCATGTGTGAAAACAGCCTGGAAGAAGTTCCAGGAGCTGCTACCAGTTCTGTCTTCCAGCCACCTCTCATCTTGTGAACCTGGACCTCACCGTGAAGGAGAGAAGGCTGTGCTGGTGTAGACTTGTGGAATGCTCCAAGTATGCAGTCAAGACAGCCGTTGACATACAGGTGGATGGAAAACATGGGCCAAGATGACCTGAAAACAGCTAACAGAGAGAGATCACAGAGAGTGGAAGCTCATGGCTATTGACTCTCATGAAAGACATACCTGGAGATATGGTTTGAGATCTGCCATGCATGCAGCAAGCCAGCTACCTGGAAGGGGGTCCACTTATGTGGATGTTGCCCCTGTACATGCACATTAATAAAAAATCTGATGATGATGATGATGATGATGATGATGATGATGATGATGATGATGATTATGATGATATACAGGAAGGTTTAAGAGAGGGGAAGTGGATAATGAGAAAAATAAGAGGGTACAAAAACCTCCCAACCCCTTTACATGTATTTATCTCTACACTGTATCAAAAGACAAGATACTCAAATATTGTTATTAATTACCCCCCCCCCCCCCCCCCCACACACACACACACACCAGACCCGTGTCCTTTTCTCTGTGAAAGTTGGGCTGTTCATATTACATAAGTTTTGTTTGTTTGCCTTTAGGTTTATGACCCTGCCATTACTATTTAGGTAATTTTGGAGACATTGCTTCTGATTTTAAGGGACTTTTACCCGACATTCATGTGAAGTGATATTTCAAACCCTAACTCTTATCATGCTGTTCACGACAACCCCTATCTTTGGGAACAGTGTAGATCCAGATCAGATGGCTTCTGAAGAAGCCATCTGATTTGCATCTACACTGTTTGGCATTCAGTTTATGAATTTGTAGCAATAAATTACATCAAGTAATTTGATTGGATGGTAGAGAGAAATGGGTGTGGCTTAAATGAATATTCAGCAAGATAAGGGTTAACTACTAGAGTTTAAGGAGCGGTTCTACTTGCAACACTTCCTGGGCAGTCTTAGATCTAAGTGGTTTACCAGTACTCAAGTTTAGTTGGTTTCAGCTCTATGCGGAGAAGCACCATGCAGCCCAATCTATTTCGTCAAACCCCAATCTAAATCAGAGAGGTAGTTGAGGGCCGCAAGGGAGATTAGTTATTGTTTTAATTGTGTTACCCTCTTGAAATAAAGACTTTATCATTATTATTATTATTATTATTATTATTATTATTATTATGTTAACCCTTAACACTTAAGACACCAAGAAAACTACATCTGAAAATGTCGTCTGCTTATGTCGTCTGTATAATTGTTTTTTTTTTTTTTGCAAACTTTTTAAAAATATTTTTGCATACAGGCCAACAGTGTGGGCCCAGATCAGACTGCTCCGATAGGAGCAGTCTGATTTGGGCCCACACTGTTTGCAAAAAAAATTACTTTTAAGTTGTTACTGGCAGACGGCAAAGCAGACGACAATTGTCGTGATTGGCATTTTATTATGGGTTAAGATTCCAATGCAGCTGTAAAATGTCTGTTTATGTCGTCTGCTGCATCTTCTTGCAAACTTTTCGAACATATTTTTGCATACAGGCAAACAGTGTGGACCCTGATCAGACGGCTCCTAGGGAGCAGTCTGATCTGGAATCACACTGTTGCCAAAAATGACCTTTTTAAAGAAACCAGCAGATGATATAACAGACAACAACATCTTATAGGTTAAGATGCTGTGATTGACATTTCAGCTGAGCATCTGTCGTAACATCATATGAGTGTCATATATCTATCGGCAGACATATATGCAAAAATACAGGGTCATTGTTCGGGGAGTTTATAATTAGAAGTGTAGAGATATCAATGTCCAATTTCAAAGAATAAGAATGAAAATACCTAGAAATCTATAAATAGTACAAAGTTTTTATGGCCATGACAACGAATAACACAATTATATAACAGACTGGACCAAACATGTTTCTGTCGTAAACGTGCAAATTAAAGCACGGGCTGGTGTTTGCTTGGCATTTTTTGGATGGTAACAGACTGCTGAAAAGCATTCCACCACCAAGCCTTCAGTAGGGGTCTAGGTATATACTAAATATGCATAAATAGTACACTTTTAAAAAAGTCTTTTCTTTTTTTAAACCTTTTGCACTTGAGTTTCTTAAGTCAGGACACCTCCAGCTTAGATTCTGCGCATACAAGAAGATACAAGATACAAGAAACTTTATTTAACGTCGGATATGAATATAACAAATAACATTAGCTGCATGAGCTATTTTCCGCCTTTTTGTGAGTAGGGTTTTTTTCATCATAGTCATTAACAGCATGGAAAACAGTGTAGATCCTGATGAGATGGCTCATAATGAGCCCACACTGTTTGCAATGGTATCTGTTTCAGTCTTAAGGGTTGACAGGGTTGAATGACTTCTAAAGTACTGTTTAACCCTTAAGAGGCAGAGAAAAACTATATCTGAAAATGTCGTCTGCTTATGTCGTCTGTTTTTTTTTGCAAATGTTTTAAAAAATATTTTTGCTTATAGGCAAACAGTGTGGACCCAAATCAGACTGCTCCTACAGGAGCAGCCTGATTTGGGTCCACACTGTTTGCAAAAATGATTTTAAAAGTAACCAGCAGCCGGCCTCAGTGGCTCAGTCGGATGCACGTCTGACTGGTGATCAGGAGGACGGGGGTTCGACTCCCGACGGGGTCGGCAACATTCTTTCGTGGAGATTGATCATGAAATCTTTTCTACGGTCATTCTCTCCCTTCCTCTGATTCAAGAAGGGCAGTTGTCAGTTTCTGGCGAAAGAATGTGCACTGTACTGGTTAACCGCTTACGTATAAGCCTGCCCAGGAAAGTGTGGATAGGTAAACTGACCGGCTCAAAAATGACCTAAATAGTGTTGACTGGGCCATTAAACTCAAATACAAACAAACAAACAAAAGTAACCAGCAGACGACAAAGCAGATGACAATTGTCGTGATTGGCATTTTATGGGTAAAAGTACATGTACTATGCAAATTAATTTACTTCCCTTGTGTTTTTTACATTATTATTTATTTGGTCCATGCCAAGAGAGTTTTCAAACATTTTTGCTGAGTTAAGACACCGATAAGTTTTCGCACCTGCTCAGTAAGGCAACTGACACATCCAAAGTCTACACCTACGTCACATAAGGTTTTTTTTTTTTTGGTTTTGGTTTTACAGCCCTTTCAAGATTATTTCACTCATATCGGGCCGATAGTTTATCAGAGGTGGGCGAAAACCGGAGTACCTGGGGAAAACGTCACATAAGGTAAAAGGTCAACAGCCTCATTTTCTATGAATGGCAAAAACACTCCCAGTATTCCCAATATTCCACCGTAGATGCGGCACTAATTATTTTCTGTAATTACTATCATTTAAGAGCCGGTCTATCAAAATTATTTACCATGATCAATTTAAGCGACCCCCGCCCATCAGGGCTTGAAGAAATAGATGGGCTGTATGATGCTTCCATGCAGAGGTGAAACCGACCACACATGAGTACTTGTAAACCACTAAATGGATCTAAGCCTGCCCAGGCAAAGCGGTGCCAGTCAGACCGTCCATGCTTATATACCCTATTGGTTTAGTTTAAACAATATTTTATTTACTTCTTTTCAATTACAGATATATAACAAGAATATAACATATTAGAAAGATCAACAGGTTTTGAAACAGCAAGGCTGCTTATACTAATCATCTCCTGATTGGTTTCATTGGGCGACAGGCTTGAGATGTCATTTCATCTCAATGTCGGGTAAAAGTCCCACAAATTGGAAACAACTTCTCCAAAATGACCTATACAAGGTTTATTGGGATGTTAAACTTCAAATCAAACAAAACAAACAAACAAAATCATGAGTGGCTCAAATTACCTATCTTTTTATCAGCATGTCCTAACATGTTAATATCATCTGTTTGTTTGATTTGAGGCTTAACGTTCCCGTCAACACTGTATAGGTCATATTTAAGACATTGCTTCCAATTTTGTGGGACTTTTACCCGACATTGGGACGAAATGACAACTCAAGACCTGTCACCCAATGTAACAAATAGGGTTTATAAGCATGGAAGGTTTTGCCTGGACAGGCTTAGATCATCTAAGCTGTTAACCAGTACTCAAGTGTAGTCGGATTCAGGTCTGCGTGGAAGCAGACCTTCAAGTTAATATCATTAGCTTAACCCTTAAAATGCAGAGAAAAACTGAAAATGTTGTCTGCTTATGTCGTCTGCTGAATATTTTTTCAAACTTTTTAAAAATATTTTTGCATACTGGCAAACAGTGAGGACCCAGATCAGATTGCTCCCATAGAGGAGCAGTCTGATCAGGGTCCACACTGTTTTTGAAGTAACCGGCAGATGACAAAGCAGATGACAATTGTCGTGACTGGTGTATTATGGGTTGACCATGGAAATGCTGCAAAGGCTGTCTACCACACAGCTAATGGGCTGATAAAAATGTAAGGAGCCAGTAGAGAGGAAATGACCACACTAAATATTCATGGTAAATCTGCACCAAGAATAATGTGGGAACCAGTGGGTACCACATCTGGGACTACCTCATCCTTAATCGTCGGTCAGATGAGTAACTGACTGACCCACCAGGACAAGCTATTACATCCTGCTATTCAACCCTTATGTTGCTGAATAAATTAATTTTGCCACACCCCTTTCGGACTATCATTCAATCAAGTTACTTACTGTAATTGATTAGTTCAATTCACTCACTGAACAGTGTAGATCCAGATCAGATGGCTTCTGAAGAAGCCATCTGATCTGGATCTACGCTGTTTGCAAAGGTACAGAAAGTCGCCACAGGCTGTCGTGATCAGCAGGACAGGAATTAACTCATCCTGCTGATCAATAACCACTACTTTTGCAAAAAGAGTAGATACAGATCAGATCTGATGGCTTCTGAATTTTGAATTTTGTTATTTTTTTTTTTTTTGGTTTTGCAGCTTTTTTAAGACTATTTCACTCCGTTCTAGCCCATCTTTAATCAAGTTGGTGAAAACTAGAGTATCCAGAGAAAAAACTCTTGACCTTCCATTGCAAAACTTGGCTTCTTGCACACCAGATAGGGAAATCCATAGTTTAAGCTTGGTATAGAAATTCTGTTCTAACCCTGGTGTTCTTACCCAGGGAATGCAAGAAAAAGAATCCTACATGAGTGTGAGGGGTGGATAGAAAAATCCATCCCTCGGGATCACTGTGTGGCATCACTCGGCAAGCCTCGTGATGCCGGACAGTGACCCTTGGGATGGATTTTTCCATCCACCCCTCACACCCATAATCTCTCATGTAGCCTTCGTCCCCGCCCATCGGGGCTTAGAGAAATAGATTGGGCTGCATGGTGCTTCCATGTAGAGCTGAAACTGACTACACATGAGTACTGGTAAGCTGCTTAGAAGGACTAAGCCTGCCCAGGTAAAGTGGTGTGTCAGACCGCCCAATGCATATAAGCCTTTTGGTTTCATTGGGCGGCAGAGATTGAGATGTCATTTCATCTCAATGTTAGGTAAAAGTCCCACAAAATTGGAAGCAGCGTCTCCAAAATGACCTAAATAGTGTTGACAGGGCCGTTAAACCTTAATTCAAACAAACAAACTCACACGTAGCCTGAGGGAGCCTCGAACAAGTGCAGTGACAGACCCAGTGATTATGAGCCAGCTCTCTTACCCATTATGCCACAGAGGCCTGTAGTTCAGTACAGTATATAAAGTAATTTGATTGGTTGATAGCCACCAATGGGTGTGGCTAAATCAATTTATTCAGCCGGACAAGAGTTAAAGCAATACTTGACTTCTGGCCATTACAAAACCCTCTTTAGCGGAAAATTAGGGGTGAAATGGTTGACATGACGATGATTCGAAACCTGTTTATACAACCTGATCCTCAGTGTGGACAAATAGTTGAATACAGAATCACCCTAGCCTCCCTATAACAGATGCATTAACCTCTGTCCTGCTGAATAAACTAATTTTTGCCATCCCAATATCCGATTATCAGCCAATCAAATCACCTGATATATGTAAACATTCAAATTTGCAAACTGAATGACAAAACAGTGTAGATCCTGATCAGATGGCCTCTTCAGAAGAAATTGTATCAGGATCAACACTGTTTGGAAAGGTAAAAGGGGTAACTGTGCTCAGCAGGACAACAGGTACATTAAGACCACAAATATGTTGACAAACATGACATTACTCAACCAACAACACATCAGTTCAACAAAGACAAGTCACAAACATAAACTGTACATAAATCTAATCAGTTAACCTGTTGCATTCTGACAATATACTGTGGCAGTCTAAGTAACTTTCTAAGCTGTGTGCAGAGACGAGAGAGACAGACAGAGAGAATTCTGTGACCTCATGATTGTACTCCCATTCCTATGTCAGCATCTCTGAACATGCCCGCCCACACATTGCATGGATTTATTTGTACTACTATGGAGTCAGCGAATGTGTTGGGTTGGCATGCATTTTCGTCCTAAGCAGAGAGAGAGATTCAACATCAAAGTACTGAAAGTACTGAGGAAAGTTGATTTATGAGGAATAATTATTATGATAACAATGTCAGTCGTTTGTTTGTTTGATTTGAGGTTTAACGTCCCCTTCAACACTGTCTCTACCGTTACCTGCTGCAAGGACAACAGGCCTTGCCCAAATGTAAGTCAATATCAGTTGGACTCCCCAGTGACACAAGATACACATCAACTTGCCTTACCCAACCACATGTGCCAATGATAAAAAGAAAGAAAGGAAGAAAGATAAACGTGTCTGCTAATTTCTTCATGGTAAAACCATAAATTTATAAATAAGCTCAGTACATTCTGTGCTTGTATCATCTGCTAATAATCTTACAGAGAAGTTTTCCTAGCGGGCACATGACATCTTAGCAGTGTCGCATCAACTTCGTGTTGATACGAAGCCGCTCGGAGCTATGTTCCTTCTGGCGTGGGGATTTAAAGACCAGAATAACTTGACAAAAAAGAAGATCATTTTTAAACCATTTGATTTAGACATTATAACCCTGATCAGACGCCACGTTTAGCGAACTTCAGACTGTCTACCCAAGGCGAATTAAAAAACTTTTATTCCAACCTGTACATTAACCCATACATGCCAATTGTTTCAATACTGGGACATTCGGAAACACAGATTAGAGGTCATAGAATGTAGCGTCTGATCGGTGTCTTCACTATTTGGTAAAAGTACAGAACTTGATTTAAAACTCACAGCAACACATATTTTGTAATTGGAGCTCTCGAAAGCAGGTGAATAACTGTGTTCGAAGTTGGTCAGTAAAGGGTAGTTTAGGTGGCCACAGATACAGAGAAGCGAGCTAACTCTTTTAACCCTGTAGACCGGTGCAGACACTGAGGTAGAAATAAACTGTATCTATGCAAATGTTGTAGATCATAAGACGGCACGTAGCTAGCACGTCTCGCCAGAATCTACATGTACACTGTTTGCCATCATGTCAGTGAACTACTCAGAAATCCCTTTCTATAAGAATATATTTAAAGCGAGAAGAGTCCTGTTCAGAAACCCAGGGATGAAAGAGTAAAATCTCAAACCAGTTGCATAAGCGCGTAGGAAAATAGTCCCAGAGTATTATTTTCTTTTCAGAATTAGTCTTTCTGTGCCAATTTATATTCAATCCGTATAAAGTCTCGAAAAATAAAATATTTGGAAAGACGTTCCATGCCTGCCAAATTAATTTCAATAGTTCCTTTGGAATATTTTATGCAGCGAATGAACAGTGGTAGTGGAGTAACGCGGTCCAGTACCGGAAGTAGAAATGTGTTGACACAGAAACTTGATTTTAAAAATCAACTTTCAAAAACTGAAACTGCTTTCCAAACTAATTATGAGAGAGACAGACAGACAGAGAGAGAAAGAGAGAGAGAGAGAGAGAGAGAGAGAGAGAGAGAGAGAGAGAGAGAGAGAGAGAGATAGGGAGAGAGACAGACAGAGAGAGAGAGAGAGAAAGAGAGAGAGAGAGAAACTGCTGCTTTCTAGAATAATAAAGGAATTCTGGCTTTCTTTTTTTCTGTCAAACACTCATGTACCTCACCACACATACTTGTACAAAAAAAAAATCTGTCAAAAATGCAACTGTCTTCTACTTCAAACCTAGTCTTGTTTTGCGAAAAGGACAGCATTTCCTACAATTATTGCAAACTGGCTAGTAAATAAAAAGAAAATAAGTAAATATGCGCCTGAAAGTATAACCGCATAAACATATATTCAAACATGAAACTACATGTCTTTTTTTTTTTGTTTTGTTTTTTTTTCGATAAATTGCTCTATCTCGACTTTCAAGGTCAAACCAAGTGCAAGGAACAACAAGCAACATGCTATGAAAAAACGTAATCACATTCCGGGAATAGAGGATATGATTTAAACAGGAAAATTTTCTCAATTTACTTCCGCAACTAGCAAAATTGGAAGTGTTTCTCTTAAAACACTTTGAAGATTAAGAAGGCAAAACACAGGAAATATTCCGTCAGGATTCTCCTAAATACTTGACGACAAGCAATTCAGACCCAGATCAGACTGCTCCTGAAGGAGCAGTCTGATCAGGGTCTGCATTGCTTGTCATTCAGCAAGTCCTTTTTTGCACCATATTTCAAAGAAAATACTCGGCTTCAAAATACTTGAATGAACTGATTAACTTAACCCTTAAGATGCGGAGAAAAACTACACCTGAAAATGTCGTCTGCTTACATGTATGTCGTCTGCTGAATTTTTGTGAAACGTTTTAAAAAATATTTTTGCGTAACAGGAAAACCGTGGTGACCCTAATCATCGGACTGCTCCTAGAGGAGCATCTGATTTGGGTCCACACTGTTTGCAAAAATGACTTTTAAAGTATTCAGCAGACGACAAAGCAGACGACAATTGCCGTGATTAGCATTTTACGGATTAAATATGGTGTAAACTGACTAATCATTCTTGTTCCGAAAGACTTGTGGAGGCAAGATACAGAAGAGCTTGTATATTCTGTATTTTTTGTACATACACTTCTTGGTTTGTTTGTTTGTTTGATTTGAGGTTTAACGTCCCTGTCAACACTGTATAGGTCATTTTGGAGACGTTGCTTCCAATTTTGTGGGACTTTTACCAGACATTAAGATAAAATGACACCTCAAGCCCTGTCGCCCAATGAAACCAATAGGGTTTATTAGCATGGACGGTCCACCTCGCAACGCGGTTCCTGAACAAACTTAGATCCTCTAAGCGGTTTACCAGTACTAGTGTGCGGGCCGGATTCAGCTCTGCGTGGAAGCATCATGCAGCCCATATATTTCTTCTAGCCCCTGTGGGTGGGGGCTGTCATACACTTCTTGGAAGATCTGTATCTCAATCAAAAGATCAAAGTTTCCAAAACATTACGACAACACACCCTTGCAACATAGTGCATTTTTTCAAATCTCCAAAATGGCTACTTTTCTGATGAAAATCTGTGGCATTTTTCTTATTTATACTGCAAACATAGGATGTGTGTGCTCATTAGAACCGCCTCGTTGAGGCAGTTCTAGCGAGTACTCACAACCTATGTCTTGGAACAGAAATTAGAAAAATAATGTCTACCCCGGTAAACCCCAACTTTCTCTATATAAAGTGGGTTTTAAGGGGTGTTCATTTCAGGGACTTGTTCATGTAATGAATTAATAAAACTTTTCCAACGAAGAATTAGATCTTGGACCAAAAGTAGCCCCCAAGCAAGAAGTCTTTAAGAAATCTTTATAAAACACAATTGTCTTTCATGGAAGTTTTAAAAGTAGTTTTCTGCAAGAAATATTTCGTGTTTACATGCGACACTGAATAATTTTTGCCGTGCCACCTTCTCCATTATCATTGTAATATACCAATGCCTTGAGAAAAATTTTCCTGTTTATTAGGTCGTAAGCGATGTTATGTGACCAGTATCAAGAGAAAAAGAATATGTTAGACTACAAGGTAATTAAAAGTTTTTCATTATCAACGTTATTGATCACGCGATTTGTCCTGCTCATAAATTCTAAATTCTAAATGTCAACAAATTCAAACAAGTTGAGCTTTTTTTATCTAGAGAGGGTCAAAAATGTGCAAACAAAAAAGCAAATAATGTAGACCCAGAGCAGTCTGATCAGGATCTACACTGTTTGCTAATTACGGCAACTTTTTTTTGGGTTTTTTTTTTCAGTCTTATTTTTTTTCACTTGATAGAACTCAAAAAAATAGCATGACATGCAGAGCAAATAAACGGGGCTGCACACCGTAAAATAATAGCATGAAAATATACACAGCCATAGCAACAGCAAGGTTGCTAATTTGTGATAAATGAAAGATAGATTTTGTCAATTCTCCATAAAAACCTATGTTGTGGGTATTCATTAGAACCGCCTCGACGAGGCGGTTCTAATGAATACCCACAACATAGGTTTATAGGCAGAAATAAGGAAAACTATCCTTCAGTTATCGCAAAAAATTGCTATGTACACAATAAAGTCTTTATAGCACTATTCTTTATAGTACTGTTAGTTATGACAAGAATTTTGATAGGGCATGGTCCATCAATGGTCATTTCTCTATATAATCTATACGTTTTTGTTTGAATATAACACAGTTGTTTAGCTATCACGGTTTCGGCTATGGACCCTATTAACAGTGTTATAAAGAGGTTGTGGTGTACATTTTTGTTTGGATAAAATATGGTTATTTCACTAACACAGTTTCTGTTTTACATTGTGTGTGTGTTTGAGTTTTACGTCCAACCAACAGCTAAGGTCATATGGGGACGGGGCCTCAATTTAAACACTCATCTGAAAGCCCAGGATCTAACCCAAGTCCCCTGGTTTATGAGGCGAGTAGCTTATCCACTACACCACGGAGGCTTCTTTCTGATTTAGACTCTAACAATAGTGTTATAAAAAGGTTGGGTTGTAGTGTGATAAAAAGCATAGGGATTTTCCTAAGATTGATCACTAGTCATAGTTCTGATAAAAACTTATATGTTGTTTTAATGAGTTGAAGTAATACTTGACAGAATCACTTTACACGTTTTCACGATTCCCAGTAAAAAACTATTTCATGTGATAAAGAGCTGACAAATTGCTGCTTTTAACGATTTGAAGTAATACTTTTATGAATTAATTTACTTAAATCTATATGATTTTTTTAATCGTTTGAAGTCATATTTTGCAGAATCACTTTACAAGTTTTGACGATGCCCAATACAAATATAACTTCATCTAAACTGCATTGTCGTGTTTGTTTTGTTTGGTTTTAGGTTTGACTTCCCCATCAGCACTGTACAGGTTATTTTGGTGATGTTGCTTCCAATTTTGTGGGACTTTTACTCGACATTGATATGAAATGACATCTCAAGCCCTGTTGCTGTTTGAACTTTGCTCTTCCTTATCCTGCTGAATAATTTAATTAGCCACACCCATTCCTGAATATCAGCCAATCAGACTTCATGATATGATTTTTTCATTCAAATTCACAAACTGAATGACAAACAGTGTAGATAATGATCAGATGGCTTCTTCAGAAGCCGTATGATCAGGATCTACACTGTTTGCAAAGAAAGGGGTGGTCGAGAACAACAGGATAAGGGTTCTTCTGTCGTGATTTATTTTTTTATGCTTTGTCTTTGGGTGTGTGTATCGCTTATATTATTTTGTTTTGGATAGCCAATTGGCCAATTTGTGGGAAAATAACTGCCCTTTTGGCTTTTCGCTATAGCAGGGATTTTATTTGGGGCAGGACATCGGCCATAGTCCTTAAAAATTTATGATTGTCCGAAAGAGTTCAGGCCAGTCAGGACAAAACGTCCAGAAATAATTTTGGACTCTTTAGATTAATATTCTTGTCAAGATCAATATTGTTAAATAAGTGGTAACATTGACTATTTTAGTATAAGAAAATTTCATTTTTTTTTCAAACTTGTCCAAATGAAATTCGGTATGTCCAATAAATGATGGAGCTGTCAGAACAATTTGTCTGAACTGCATTTTGAGCAAGCAGAATCCCTGTATAGATGTTTCCATTAGGGTCTAGTTGTTTCATGTTTATGCTTCCTTCCCTTTGGGGTCTCTGATGGGAGCTGTGGGTTAATTGTATTGATTCCTGATCATTGCCTCCACTTTTATTTTTCATGATAAGATGCTTTCATTCAAATTCACAAACTGAATGACAGTGTAGATCCTGATCAGATGGCTTCTTCAGAAGCCATCTGATCAGGATCTACACTGTTTGCAAACACATGGTTTGTGAGTGAGTGTTTGAGTTTTACGTCCCACCAACAGCAAGGTCATACGGAGATGGGACCTCGGTTTAAAGACTCATCCGAAACTCTGGAGAAGCCTGGGATCGATCCTACGACCCCTGATTTTCAAGGCAGGTAGCGTAACCACTACACCACGGAGGCTTCTAAAGATAGGCGTTGTAGTAAATAGCAGGATAAGAGTTAATAAATACATACTTGATTTTTTTTTTTTATTATTATTTACTTTTACCGGTATATACAATATTTTGTTTGTTTGATTTGAGGTTTAACGTCCCCGTCAACACTGTAAAGGTCATTTTGGAGACGTTGCTTCCAATTTTGTGGGACTTTTACCCAACACTGAGATGAAACAAGAGGGCCCAGAGGGCCCTGGTTCGCTCACCTGATCCAAAGCATAACAAGTGGGCCCCGGGCAGGGTCAATTTTGGCCCCAGGGCTAAAATTTGAACAATCTTGGTAGAGGTCCACAAGATGAAGCTTCATATCGAATATGAAAGACCTGGGCTTTCTGGTTTCAGAGAAGAAGATTTTAAAGGTTTACCCTGCATATAGAAGTCTATGTAAAACAAGATTTTCCCTATATAAGTCTATGTTAAACCAAAGGGCCCCAGAGCGGGGGCATTTTTGGCCCCAGGGCTATAATTTGAACAATTTTGGTAGAGGTCCACTAGCTGAAGCTTCATAACAAATATCAAAGACCTAAGCCTTGTGTTTCAGAGAAGATGAATTTTAAAGATTTTCCCTATATAAGTCTATGTAAAACCAAAGGGCCACATGGCGGGGGCATTTTTGGTCTCAGGGCTATAATTTGAACAATCTTTACAGAGGTCCACTAGCTGAAGCGTCATAACAAATATCGAAGACCTAAGCCTTGTGGTTTCAGAGAAGAAGATTTTTCAAGATTTTCCCCAAATAAGTCTATGTAAAACCAAAGGGCCCCTGTGCAGGGGGCATTTTTGGCCCCAGGGCTATAATTTGAACAATCTTGGTAAAGGTCCACAAGATGAAGCTTCATACCAAATATCAAAGACCTGGGCTTTGCAGTTCCAGAGAAGAAGATTTTTCAAGATTTTCCCTATATAAGCCTATGTAAAACAAAAGGGCCCTGGTGCGGGGGCATTTTTGGCCCCAGCACTATAATTTGAACAATCTTGGTAGGGGTCTACTAGATGAAGCTTCATACCAAATATCAAAGACCTGGGCCTTGCGGTTTCAGAGAAGAAGATTTTTCAAGATTTTCCCTATATAAGCCCATGTAAAACCAAAGGGCCCCCGTGCAGGGGGCATTTTTAGCTCCAGCACTATAATTTGAACAATCTTGGTAGGGGTCCACTAGATGAAGCTTCATACCAAATATCAAAGACCTGGGCCTTGCAGTTTCAGAGAAGAAGATTTTTAAAGATTTTCCCTATATAAGCCTATGTATAACCAAAAGGGCCCTGGTGCGGGGGCATTTTTGGCCCCAGCACTATAATTTGAACAATCTTGGTAGGGGTCCACTAGATGAAGCTTCATACCAAATATCAAAGACCTGGGCCTAGCGGTTTCAGAGAAGAAGATTTTTCAAGATTTTCCCTATATAAGCCCATGTAAAACCAAAGGGCCCCCGTGCTGGGCATTTTTAGCTTCAGCACTATAATTTGAACAATCTTGGTAGGGGTCCACTAGATAAAGCTTCATACCTAATATCAAAGACCTGGGCCTTGCGGTTTCAGAGAAGAAGATTTTTAAAGAATTTCTCTATATAAGCCCATGTAAAACCAAAGGGCCCCCGTGCGGGGGCATTTTTGGCCCCAGCACTATAATTTGAACAATCTTGGTAGGGGTCCACTAGATGAAGCTTCATACCAAATATCAAAGACCTGGGCCTTGCGGTTTCAGAGAAGAAGATTTTTCAAGATTTTCCCTATATAAGCCCATGTAAAACCAACGGGCCCCCGTGCGGGGGCATTTTTAGCTCCAGCACTATAATTTGAACAATCTTGGTAGGGGTCCACTAGATGAAGCTTCATACCAAATATCAAAGATCTGGGCCTTGCGGTTTCAGAGAAGAAGATTTTTAAAGATTTTCCCTATATAAGCCCATGTAAAACCAAAGGGCCCCCGTGCGGGGGCATTTTTGGCCCCAGCACTATAATTTGAACAATCTTGTTAGGGGTCCACTAGATGAAGCTTCATACCAAATATCAAAGACCTGGGCCTTGCGGTTTCAGAGAAGAAGATTTTTTAAGTTTTCGGTGAAAAAAAATCTATTTTTGGCTACTGTGACCTATATGTGCAATGGACCGGAACCATTTGAACAACTTTGAAAGGGGACCACCTAAGGATCATTCCTGTGAAGTTTGGTCAAAATCCGATCAGTGGTTTAGGAGGAGATGTCGTTTGAAGAAAAGTTTACGGACGCACGCACGGACGCACGCACGCACGCACGCACGCACGGACGCACGGACGCACGACGGACGACGGACAAAAAGTGATCCCAAAAGCTCACCTTGTCACTACGTGACAGGTGAGCTAAAAACATCTCAAGCCCTGTCGCCCAATGAAACCAATAGGGTTTATAAGCATGGACAGCCCGCCTCGCACCCCGGTTCCTGGACAGGCTTAGATCCTCTAAGCGGTTTACCAGTACTAGTGTGCGGACCGGATTCAGCTCTGCGTGGAAGCATCGTGCAGCCCATATATTTCTTCAAGCCCCTATGGGCGGGGGCAGAGTATATACAATATATCCAGGATGATGTGCAAGAGGGTCAAAAGCATGTCAAGAATACATGTATATAGAGTTTCATAACCCCTTGATATATAGACATATTTTAATTGGCTTAGTGCCTTTATCCTTTCACCTCTTAATTTCAAGAGTGGACTTTCCAGCACTGACTTTGGACAAGTCCATTCTTGTAAACCAAGGTTTAGTTCATTATCATTAGCAGTACGGCAAACAGTGTAGATTCATTCTGAGCCATCTAAACTGAATCCACACTGTTTGCATATATGTTTCTGTATATATGTTTCTATGCTGCCTGCACAGTTGAAAGGGCGAATCATTACTTGAGTGTATTTTTAACTCTTAAGACCCAGAGAAAAACTACATCTGAAAATGTCGTCTGCTTATGTCGTCTGCAGAATTTTTTTGGCGCAACATTTAAAACAAAGTTTCTGTGTATGTTTCTATGCTGTCTGCACAGTTAAAAGGGAGAATCATTAGTTGAGTGTATTTTTAACCCTTCAGACCCCGAGAAAAACTACATCTGAAAATGTCGTCTGTTTATGCCGTCTGCTGAATTTTTTGGCGAACATTTTAAAAATACTTTTGCATACAGGCAAACAGTGTGGGCCAAGATCAGACTGCTCCGACAGGAGCAGTCTGATCTGGGTCCACACTGTTTGCAAAAAATTACTTTTAAGGTAACCGGCAGACGGCAAAGCAGACGACAATTGTCCTGAGTGGCATTTTATGGGTCAAGACTTTAATTGACTACCACTTGGTTTTCTCAAGTGTTTGAGTTGTCTAAGTGGAATCTTGGGAAAAAAGTTGTGTTTTTTGCGTTTTAATAAAACATATTAAGAAATAATTTAAGTATACACTTTTCATACAATTTTTAGATTTCCTTCCTATTTTTAACATTTTTCTTCCTTTCCTATATTTAATTTCATCTGAATTTTTTTTAGTTAATTTCTTCTCCTATCTTTTGTTCATTTTATTCACTTAATTGTGTCCAAAAACAGGTCATTAAAAATCTAGCAAATTAAATAAAATTCAGACATGCTGATGCCCCCCTGACAGCTCATGTGAAATATTATGGCCAATGTTAAGAATGAGTGAGTGTTAGAGTTTTACGTCCCACCAACAGCTAACGTCATACGGAGACTGGACCTCGCTTTAAAGACTCATCCGAAAGTCTGGAGAAGCCCGGGATCGATCCTGCGACCCCTGGTTTACAAGGCAAGTAGCGTAACCACTACACCACGAAGGCTTCTTTGGCCAATGTTAAAACTTTTAAAAAGTAGCCAAGGTATTATGAATCTGTTCAAGGTCACAAGGTCAAAAATTATGGTACCACTGTAAAGGTCTTCTGACAAGGAATGCACATGTGAAATATGAGAGCCTTATCACATACCATTCAAAAGTTATGCCCAATGTTAAGGTTTTTGCGGACAGACAAACAGACAGACAGACCAAAAACTGTATGTCCCCGAATCTTTGATTCCGTGTTCATAAAAATCTGGAGCAGTTGCTGCATTCTGTGGAGACTACACTATTTCTCTATTTTTTTATATTTTTTTTTCCACAGGCATATATTCTAAGGGACATAATCCATCCAGAGTGCCTTATGCTTTAAGATCAAACTTGTCTCCCTTAAGATGTATTTTTCTAGTCGATGATCATTACGAAAACACACCTATACAAATACATTGTAAACTTTAACGCCGAAAAAATGAAAATTTTAACTCTTATCATGCTGTTCACGACAACCCCTATCTTTGGAAACAGTGTAGATCCAGATCAGATGGCTTCTGGAGAAGCCACCTGATCGGGATCTACACTGTTTGACATTCAGTTTATGAATTTGTAGCAATAAATTACATCAAGTAATTTGATTGGCTGACAGACAGAAATGGGTGTGGCTTAAATGAATATTCAGCAAGATAAGGGTTAAGATGAAAAATTGTGATATTTTTCTTATTTGGTATACCCCTGTAAACCCCAGTTTTACTATATAAAAGTGGGGTTCAAGGAGGTCAAAATTATATAGGCGTGTTTTCAAGATGTATTACAATTACGATTACATGTAAAAAAAAAAAAAAAAAAAATTAAAAAAAAAAAATATCATTTTCTCAAATGAAAAAAATGAATAATACTCTGTGCTGGTGATTTAATTCATACAATTACTAAATTACAATAAAAAAAATAATAAGAATAGTAATTATAGGTTTTTGTTTATTTAATATTGAATCGGACTTTGTTCAACATTATGAAACAAACAAACAAAAAAAAACAAACAAGGAAGTCGCACTGAATACTTGTAAACCCTTTTCTCTCATACATGTACAAATGCCAGCCATCCCACGATTTATTATCTCTCTCGCATGAACTCGAATCACCTCTATCTCCTATTCTACGCTGATAAATCACTGATTTATCATTTCTGATAAATCACTTATCAGCGAGATAAAAGCTTACCTGTGGACTGATAAAAAATGCACTGGATTTCATCATCCTTAGGTACAACAGTGAACTATCTAGACGAGACGGGGAAGTTACTCCGGGCCCTCTACGACGTTTTTGACATTATGCCTATCTATCTTAAGGTGTAACAATACATTTTCAAGGGAGAAAACTCTTGTAGGAAATGATTTGCTTCCCTTCTTTTCCAGTGCTACACTTTAAGGGCTGGGGTTTGGGCAACTCTAAAAGGAAAGAATTTGCTCCCTTTCTTTCCTTTTAGAGTAGCCCAACTTTTTAATTCTGTTAACAAGTCCATGTAATGAACACCCTTGTAAACCCCACTTTATGGACAGAAACCCCAGTTTAAAGACACTTTATTATCCTTTGGGATGATAGATTCCATTGTGTAATTTTGAAAATATTTGAGGGTCACTGATGAGGCCTAATATGCCAAAACTAGCTAGTCCAGCCCAGAAAACATGTACACTGCATATTTTTTAAGTTCTGTGGAGGATTTCTTGCTTCCAAAGGATAACCCTTTTATAAAACATATTCATAAGGGAATCTTTAAGGTATGAGAATGCATTACTTTTCTACTTTGATTCCGCTCCATAAACATAGACTGTTGGTATTGGTTCAGTTTTGAATTTAACTGCACTGTCAATAGTTTTAAGGACATATCGAACTGGTCAGTTTACCTTACCACTCAGTTCCTTGGCAGGTTGATACTTAAACCATTAAGCAGTACAGTATACGTTCTTTCGCCAGAAACTAACAACTGCCCTTCTTGAAACAGCGAAAGGGAGAGATTTACAGTAGAAAAGACTTCATGATCTGTCTCCAAGAAAGAATATTGCCGACCCATGGAAGATCAAACCAGTATGGAATGTGCACCAATTGGTTAATTGCTTATGTATAAGCCTGCCCCCGGAAAAGTGTGGTTAGGTACCTGTTCGATATGACTTAAGTAGCATTGAGTTGGCCATTAAACACCAAAAAAAAAAAAAAAAAAATCCCACGAAAGTGTCTCTTTCCATTGTAGCAATGAATTCAGATACCAGGAAACCTATTTCCTATCTCCAAAAGTTGTCTCCCTTTGGAAAATGTATCTATCTACCTTACAGGAAACACAACTTACTATTTTTGGCTTGTACGGGGGCTGGACCTCTCGGTTTTCAATCTTCTCCCAGTTGATTCGCTTAAAGAAGGCGTGGTCTTTCAGGTCTCGCTCGCCGGACGTTCCGCATCCCAGCCGTTTCACGGGATTCTTCGTCAGTAACTGTTAAAAGACAGGCACTCAAGGGATAAATGCTATGTTTTGGACTTTTCTTATAACCATCACGCAAACACGCCTATATAATTTTGAACCCCTTGAATTTCACCTTTACATAGTAAAACTGGGGTTTACAGGGGTAAACCTTATTTTCCTTATTTCTGCTCTAAAATATAGATTGTGGGTACTCGTTAGAACCGCCTCAATGAGGCGGTTCTAATGTGTACCCTCCTTATTTCTGCTCTAAAATATAGATTGTGGGTACACGTTAGAACCGCCTCAACCTTATTTCTGCTCTAAAATATAGATTGTGGGTACTCTTTAGAACCGCCTCAATGAGGCGGTTCTAACGTGTACCCACAATCTATATTTTGAGCAGAAATAAGAAAAATATCTTAATTTTTCGTCTAAAATTTATGTTTTTAGAGGGTTAAATTTACAAGGTATTTGTATAGGATGTATTACGTGAGCCACATCATGGAAAAACCTGTTTTTTGCGATTTGTGAACAACAAAGATGTAGATCAGGGGCCAGTTGTTCAAAACTAACGACGTCGTTAGTTAACGTATCGTTAAAACTTTGATCATTAAATATGGCAAATATGCTGAAATTTTTGCTGAAAAAATGTGAGCAGCTTTTGCAGACGCAAAAGCTGCTCACATTTTTTCAGCAAAAATACCAAAATTTACGATATTGTACTTGCTAGAAGAGTTAACAATATGACCACTAACGAGCTCGTTAAGCTAATGATGCTTTGAATAACTGGCCCCTGACTGCGCATTCTCGCAGTCTGATCCTCACCTTTGTGTTGGCTGCTGTGATATTCAGGGGGATCCTTGTTATAATGACAGAATTTGTTCCCTATCATTTTGCCATTTTATCATATGATGTCGTGTCTGAGAGGGTAATAACGCCATGTAATAAATTCCGTATTCCACTAGTGGATTAAATATGCAAATTAGTTAGATATGTCCCGTAACGATACATGTATGACATAATTAAAGACGTCACATTTACTAATGGCGAAATATTGACATTTTCGATCAAAAATTGTGAACAAAATGTGTTCTAATGTCATATGATAAATAGAATATTGCATTCGTGCTCATGTATTCATTAAACAAGTTGAGGAAAAGGGATAAAATGCGAGGCTTTATTGAATTTATTAAACATGTTGAGGAAAAAACATAAAATGCTTGGCAGAGCCTCGCATTTTATCCCTTTTCTTCAACTTGTTTAATGAATTAAATAATATGTAAGATCCTCTATATAAAGAATCGGCCACTATAAACAACATCCCAACAAGGTGTAACTGACATGCAATAAAGGACCTTTTCCCCTCAAATACTCCAATAAACAGGTGTTGTGGTTATCTGTTAGAATCGCCTCTGCTGTTGCTCCTTGAGGAGCAGTCTGATCAGGGTCCACACTGTTTGCCTGTATGCATAAATATTTCTAAATATCTGCAAGAAGACTCAGTAGAGGACACAAACAGGCGTCATTTTCAGATGCAGTTTTTCTTGACACCTACGACGTTAACCCGTAAGACGCCAATCACGACAATTGTCGTCTGCTTTGCCATCTGCCAGTTACCTTAAAATTCATTTTTTTGCAAACTGTGTGGACCAAGATCAAACTACTCTTGTAAGAGTATTCTGATCTATACCCACAGTTTGCCTGTATGCAAAAATATTCTTAAAAAGTTTGCAAAAAGATTCAGCAGACAACATAAGCAGAAGACATTTTCAGATGTAGTTTTTCTCGGCATCTAAAACGTTAAGCTAATAAAAACATTGCAGACACTTCATGATAACCCCTCACCTGCAGGATAACAAAACTGATTTTTTAGACATTCCTGGAGTAGATAAAAAGAATCTTACATGGATCTTCAATGCAGACAGGAAAAATCCAAACCCAAGTGTTAACTGATTAAGTCTGAAACTAGTTTCCATCTCATCACAAAAACACATCAAACTTAAAATGACTTAACGATTAAGACGCCGAGAAAAACTATATCTGAAAATGTTGTCTGCTTATGTCATCTGCTGATTTTTTTTTTGCAAACTTTAAAAAAAAAAAATATTTTTGCATGCAGGCAAACAGTAAGAGCCCAGATCAGACTGCTCGCAGATCAGACTAATCTTACAGGAGCAGTCTGATCTGGGTCCACACTGTTTGCGAAAAATTACTTTTAAGGTAACCGGCAGACGGCAAAGCAGACGACAATTGTTGTGATTGGCATTTTATGGGTTAAATTGACAATATATTTGTATAGGTGTGTTTTCATCTTTATCCACTGACCTGAGAGTTTGGATTTCTCAGTCTGCTCTGCTTTGGAGATGGACGCTTGATTATTTGATTTAACAAGAGCACCGCAAGCGGCGCCATGCTCGTCTGTTTTTCCATGTCACATGGACAAATCAGTGAAATTGCATCATAGAGTTATTGAACTTATACAAAATATAGCCTTTTTGATAATACAGATGTGTCAAGTTCCATGAGGCTGAGCCATATGGTCAAAGTTAAAGTTTTTTGGTTAATTTTTCGAAAAATAGGTCAAAGTTCAAAGGTCAAGGTCACAGGTCAAAAAGCGTGGTATGACTGAAAAGGTCTTGTCCCAAGGAACATTCATGTGAAGTTGGAAGGCTCTGTTGTGAATAGTATTGAAATAAGAGACAAAAACAATTTAAAAACAAGAAAAATGCCTAATGGCATTATGGACGGGGTTTTTTTTTCAGTATGGTTAGGATGGTGGTGGCATGGGTTGGGTAGGGTGGGGTGTGCTGGTGTGGGGTAGGGTGGGGTGGAATGTGTTAGGAGTCGGGTGGGATGGGGTGGAATTTGTGGTGGGGTGGGGTGTGGGGTGTGATGGGGTGTGGTGGGGTTGTGGGGTGGGGTGGGGTGGGCTTGGGTGGGTGGGATGGGGTGAGGTCGGGTAAGGTGGGGAGTGGTGGGATGGGGTTGGGTTGGGGGTGGATTGGGGTTGTTTTGGGATGGGGGTGGGGTGGGGTTGTGGGGTAGGGTAGGGTATGCTAGGGTAGGGTGGGGTGGGTAGGGTATGTATATAAAACTAAGTATGCATGTATGTACAGAACAAATGCAATATCCTAACCCAGTAACAACTTTTTGTGTGTGTGGGGGGGGGGGGGGGGATTTGTTTATGTGTTTTACGAAGAAAAAAAAATAAAGTTTTTTCCATTTTTAGCTCTATTTTTAGCTCTAGTGGCCACTGATTTTAGCAATTTTGAAAAAGGGTCACCTAATGAACATTTCTGTAAAATAATTTTGAAATCGGGCCATTATCCCAGGAGGAGATGTCGTTTAAAGAAATTGTTGACGGACGACGGACATCAACTCACCTTGAGCACTTCGTGCTCAGGTGAGCTAAAAAAAGAACGAAAAAAAAAAAAAAAAAAAAAGAAAAGAAAATTCCATGCCTGTGCATGCATGTATGTATTATTACTAGCAACTATCAGGGGAGGAAGATAATAATTGTTCATATGTGTTTATGGAGAGTGAGTGAGTGCTTGAGTTTTACGTCCCACCAACAGCTATGGTCATATGGAGACGGGACCTCGGTTTAAAGACTCATCCGAAAGTCTGGAGAAGCCCGGGATCGATCCTGCGATCCCTGGTTTACAAGTCGAGTAGCGTAACCACTACACCACGGAGGCTTCTATGTGTGTTTATGGAGAAGAAAAGAAAAATAAAGAAAAAAAGAATGAAAAAAGAAAGAAAAAAAAAAAAAAAAAAATGTCTCCACCGGGGTTTGAACTCACGCCCCTCAGATTCATAGTCAACAATAGGATCCGTAGTCCAGCACTCTATCCACTACACTGGCATTTGAAAAAAGGTTAACCAAAAGGTAAACCTGAAAAACGCAAGTTTGAAAAATGACAATTTCTGCCAAAATTTTAGTCTTTTGCGCCATTTATGGATAATACATGAAAGCGGTACCTCCACTTATGCATCAGTCCTGATATTAAAACAATCTGCTGCAGAATAGATGAAAAATATCACTTTGAAAAAAGGTTAACCAAAAGGTAAACCTGGGACGACGCCCGCCCGCCCGCCCGTCCGCCCGCCCGCCCGCCCGCCCGGACATCGCTATTTTAAGAGACGGATTTTTTTTAAAAACCCGTCCAAAAATGGAGAGAAAAGGGGAGATAATTCAATCAAATTGCAAGATGGAGTTATAAAACTTGTAGGGAATGTAGCTCTTGTGATGGTGAGTATGTGTATGACGTTTCATGATGGTAGGCCAAATACTTTTGGAAATATGATCAAGGTTAAGGTTTTCGGTTAAATTTTCGAAAAATATGTCAAAGTTCAAAGGTCAAGGTCACAGATCAAAAAGTGTGGTATCACTGAAAAGGTCTTGTCCCAAGGAACATTCATGTGAAGTTTGAAGGCTCTGTTGTGAATAGTATTAAAATGAGAGCAAAAAATGTGTTTCAGAAAAAAATTGGAAAAGGGGAGATAATTCAGCCAAAATCAACAATGTTGTTATGGTCCTTGGTCAAAATGTAGCTCTTGTGATGATGAGTGTGTGTATGAAGTTTCATGAGGCTAGGTCTAATATTTTTTAAGTTATAGCCAAGGTTAAGTTTTTTTGGAACGACGACGCCAGACGCCAGACGACAACGACAACGCAGACGCCGGAGTGATGACAATAGCTCGAAAGTTTTTTTTTTCAAAAAACAGACGAGCAAAAAAGGATGCTTCATTGTTTCAAACGAGATGGATGCTTGATTATTTCATTGAAGATGAATGCTTGATTTTTTCATTGGAAATGGATGCTTGATTATTTCATTGAAGATGGATGCTTGATTATTTCATTGAAGATGGATGCTTGATTCTTTCATTGGAAATGGATGCTTGATTATTTTGTAGGAGATGGATGCTTGATCATTTCACTTGAGATGGATGCTTGATTATCTCATTGGATATATCAATGGAGATGGATGCTTGATTATTTCATCGCATTGGAGAAGGATGCTCGATTATTTCACTGGAGATGGATGCTTGATTATCTCACTGTAGGTTTGCCCATAGGGGCTTGAAGAAATATATGGGCTGCATGATGCTTCCACGCAGAGCTGAATCCGGCCCGCACACTAGTACTGGTAAACTGCTTAGAGGATCTAAGCCTGTCCAGGAACCCCGGTGCGAGGCGGACCGTCCATGCTAATAAACCCTATTGGTTTAATTGGGCGACAGGGCTTAAGATGTCATTTCATCTCAATGTCAGGTAAAAGTCCCACAAAATTGGAAGTAACATCTCCAAAATGACCTTTACAGTGTTGACGCGAATGTTAAACCTCAAATCAAACAAACAAACAAAGTCTCATTGAAGATGGATGCATGATTAGTTCATTGAAGATGAATGCTTGATTATTTCATTGGAGATGGATGCTTTATTATCTCATTGTAGGTGGATGCTTTATTATCTCATTGGAGATGGATGCTTGATTATTTCATTGAAGATGGATGCCTGATTATTTCACTGTAGAAGGATGTTTGATTATTTCATTGAAGATGGATGCTTGATTATTTCATTGGAGATGGCTGCTTGATGGTCTCATTGGAAATGGATGCTTGGTTATTTCATTGAAGATGGATGCTTGATTATTTCATTGAAGATGGATGCTTGATTATTTCATTGAAGATGGCTGCTTGATTATTTCATTGGAGATGGACACTTGATTATTTCATTGAAGATGGATGCTTAATTGAGATGGATGCTTGATTATTTCATTGGCGATGGATGCTTGATTATTTCATTGAAGATGGATGCTTATTTCATGAGAGATGGATTCTTGATTTTTCATAGACAATGGATGCTCAATTATTTTCATATTCACAGCACAAAAATATTCATCTTCCCTTTTAGGTTTACACAAGCAACGATGTTAATGTTGACAAACTGACAAAAGAATGGATGAACAGACTGACAGAAAACAGACTCCTATGTCAACCCATGCTTAAAGCAGGCTCCATATGTGTGGGAATGTGTGGCGGCCGTAAAAAGTATCCCTGCCCTACATCATAGTGTAGTTTATATTTTCTTGTCCTTTTGGATCACTGATTCCAATGTTGAATTTTGAAAACATTTGATGGTCACTGATGATGCCTAATTGGCCAAAACTAGCTAGTCTGGCCCAGAAAACGTGTACACTCCATATTTACCAGTTCTGTGGTGTATTCTTTGCTTCCAAAGGATAACCCTTTCTAGAACATATTTAACATCACTACAGCTGGTGTCTGGAAATGTGTGGCAGCCTAAAAAAACTCCTTGCCCTGCATCATAGTGTTGTTTATATTTTCTTGTCCTTCAGGATCACTGATTCCATTGTTGGATTCTAAAAACATTTAGGGTCACTGATGAGACCTAATTGGCCAAAACTAGCTAGTCTGGCCCAGAAAACATTCATGTACACGCCATATTTTCCAGTTCTGTGGTGTATTCCTTGCTTCCAAATGATAACCCTTTCTAGAACATATCCAAAGAAAGCTACTTACCCCTTTACATATCGAAACAGCTTCCCGTGACATGGATTTTGCGTAGGACACGTTATGATCTGTTATTGACGTAAACAACTCCTCTTCATCTTCGCCATCAAAGGGAGGCTATAAGAAGTAAAACACATTTTAAAAATATGCAATACAAAGTTTTATTACCTTAACCCTTGTCATGCTGAATATTTTAATCTGCCACACCCACTACCGATTATCAACCAATCGGATTACTTGATGCAAACTATTGCAACAAATTCACAATCTGAATGGCAAACAATGTAGATCTTGATCAGATGGCTTCGTCAGAAGCCATCTGATCTGGATCTTCATTGTTTGGAAAATAAGGCATATCAGGGCTCAGCAGGACAAGGGTTAACCCATTGTATGCTAGTGGACTCTTCCATTGCTATATGTTGGGCAAGTCCATTTGTCATATAAGGGGTTGCAGGCCAATTTTTTCGCTTTTATTCTATTTTTGGCAGAAAATTCTGCTAGCAAATAGTGCAGGCCCTGATCAGACACCGCATTCTGCTCAAAAACATAGATTGTGGGTACTCGTTAGAACTGCCTCAGTAAGGCAGTTCTAATGAGTACCCACAATCTATGTTTAGAGAAGAGATAGAGAAAAAATATGGGTAATATTACAATTATCTAAAAATTTAAATATTCTTTTTGGGTGGGGTTATCTGAAAATTTAAATTTTCACTTTTTTTTTAGGGGGGGGGGGGGGGGGATCTCTATATATTTGAATAGGTGTGTTTTCGTGATGTATCAGAATTTTTTTATATGAAAATCTTCATTTTAGGTGGAAAATATTTCAATATATTTGAATAGGCATATTTTCGTAATGAATTCAGCTTTATTCAATGATAAAACAAAACAAAGAACTGAGGTTTAATTGTCAAAGAGACACAACTCTGCCTATAAAACTATTCCAAACTGCAGACAAGTTATCTCTCTTATACAGAGCCCATATCACCTGTGTGCTAAAATTACGTCTTTCTTATCCCTAGTACACCACATCCTTGTTATTACACAGTTCATTTTTTGGGGGGGGGGGGGGTTTGGTTTTACGGCCCTTTCAAGATTATTTCACTCATATCGAGCCGATCGTTAATCAGAGGTGGGCGAAAACCGGAGTACCCGGAGAAAAACCACCTGACCTTCCGTTGCAGAACTTGGCGTCTCACATGTGATCCGAGCGAGGCTCAAACCACAGTGGTGAGGGACCTAATGATCAAGAGTCAGCGCTCTTAACCACTAGGCCACGGAGGCCTGTTAACACAGTTCATTATAACATGGTTTGGATATAACACAGCTTCAAGATGGATCCCATTCATGTGTAGATTATACAGAAAAATGACCATAAATGGTAATTTTTCTATTTTTCTATATAATTTACACATTTTTGTTTGGATATAACATGGTTGTTTAGTAACTCGGTTTCTGCTTTGGACTCCATTAATAGTGTTTTAAAGAGGCTGTGGTGTACTTGCATTTTTTAGATGAAATTTTTCATATTTTTCTTATTTCTGGCCCAAATATAGATTGTAGGTTGTCATTAGAACTGCTTCAATGAGGGGGTTCTAAAGAGTACCCACAATCTATATTTTTGGGCAGAAATGAAGAAAATAATGTCTAGCCCCATAAACCCCATTTTTCTCTGTATAAAGTGGGGTTTAGAGGGGTGTTCATTACATAGACTTGTTAACCTGAGGCCCCTCATCACGAAAATACGCCTATTTAATTTGGACCCTCTTGATCCCCACTTTTATATAGTAAAACTGGGGTTTACAGGAGTAAAGCTTATTTTTCTTATTTCTGCTCTAAAAAATAGATTGTGGGTACTCATTAGAACTGCCTCGATGAGGCGGTTCCAAGGAGTACCAACAATCTATGTTTTGAGCAGAAATAAGAAAAATATCAAAATTTTTCCTCTTAAAATTTGTTTTTTCCACATTAAATTTACACTGTATTTGTATAGACGTGTTTTCGTTATGGTAAACCTCATTTTTCTATATACAATCAAACTTCATAGGCTCAAACACCTATGGAGCCATGGAAGTTTGTTTTGGGGGCCATGAAAATTTGTTAGTGACAGCAGTAGTTTGAGCTACTGAGACTTTAACACAGTGCCAGGACAGGAGACAAAATTATTCGTTTGGAGGTCAAAACCACGTAATTCTGATTTTTCAACTTTTCTGTAGAGACCTTTTTCTTACCTTTTTTTAACCCTTTTTGTACCAAATGGAATCTTCCTCCTTATATATAACAGGAATCCATTTCAAACTTTAGGGGAGTCAGGTTAGGTTTTCATTAAAATTTATTTTGAAAATGACGGAACTTTTAGTGTAACTTTTAGCAAACAGTGGAGGCCCTGATCAGACGCCGCGTTCTGCGGCGTCTGATCTGTGCCTACACTGTTTGCCAGGGTACCCGTTTTAGGGTTTCTGGTACAAAATGGTTTAAAAAGGCATGTTTCTTTCAAATTTCTGGACTCCAATCAAAAATTTCTTCCGGGAATGGAGAATTACAAATACCACTTCAATATTCAATATCTAAAAATGCTTACGTTGTTGTTTCAGCAACCTAGGTTTTGTATGTTTATAAAGTTACGAGCTTTTGACGATTATTTCACCATAAAGTGCATGAGTGATGTCCTTTTTGAACCTTTTGTGGACAATGTTATTTAGATCTGTAGTAACAAATTTGAATTGATCTTTATTTTATTTTTACTACTTACAGATTTGCTTACCGGCCATCAACTTTTATGGCCCCTGCCCATCGGGGCTTAAAGAAATAGATTGGCTGCATGATGCTTCCACACAGAGATGAAACCGACCCACACACAAGTAATGGTAAACCGCTTAGAGGATCTAAGCCTGCCCAGGCAAAGTGGTGCAAGTCGGCCCGTCCATGCTTATAAACACTATAGGTTTCATTGGGCAGCAGGGCTTGAGATGTCATTTCATTTCAATGTCGGGTAAAAGTCCCACAAAATTGGAAGCAATGTCTCCAAAATGACCTTTATAGTGTTGACAGGGATGTTAAACCTCAAATCAAACGAAAAAACATCAAACTTTCAACTTCTGTCAGGATATACTATTCTGCAGACCACACCAAACTAAAGATACATTGTTCCGAGATTTAAGTTTTACGTCAATCAATATTATGCCAAGATACGTTTTATTGTTGTAAAATGGAAACTGATTGGCTTAGAGATATGTCGTTTTTAGACAAGATGTTGTAAAATGGAAACTGATTGCTTAGAGATATGTCGATTTTGAGACAAGATGTGTCTATGGTTCATAAATCTAATGGTATCAAATGTCATTTTACCAAGAATCAGAGATACAAGATTTTGACTTCCAAATGACAAAATTTATTGATATATCTTTTCGATTTTCTTTTAAGATAAAGGTATGTTGTGTATACTCATAAGAACCGTGGTGGCGCCCGCCCATCGGGGCTTGAAGAATTATATGGGTGGCATGATGCGTCCATGCAGAGCTGATACCAACCCACACAGGAGTACTGGTAAACAGCTTAGAGGATCTTAGCCTGCCCAGGCAAAGCGGTGTGAGTCAGCACGTCCATGCTTATAAACCCTATTGGTTTCATTGGGCGACAGGGCTTGAGATGACATTTCATCTCTATGTCAGGCAAAAGTCCCACAAAATGGGAAGCAACGTCTCTAAAATGACCTTTACAGTGTTGACAGGAATTTTAAACCTCAAACAAACAAACAAATCATTAGAATCGCTTCAATGAGGCGATTCTAATGAGTACACACAACATACATTTTCAACATACAATAAGAAACGTTTCTGTAAACAAAAACAGGCCTATATAATTCTGACCCCTTTGAACCCCATTTTCCTTTAGTAAAACTGGGGTTTACAGGAGTAAACCTTATTTTTCTTATTTAAGTTCTAAAATATAGATTGTGGGTACTCGTTAGAACCGCCCTATTAAATATATCACAATTTTTTGTATGAAATTTTCATTTTTTCCCCAGTAAAATTTTCAATATATTTAGTTATGTATATCGAAAATATCAATATATGCAGTTACGTAAAATTTGGTCTAGGGACTTGAGAACTTGTTCTAAATGGCCGTGGTATAAGAGCCATTGATGTTCGAGCCATTGAGTTTCATTGTATAAAACTACCCGAAATCTATGTTTCTGAGTATAAATCACCCTTGTAAACCCGACTTTTTTCTATATAAATTTGGGTCAACAAAGCTTTTCATATACAATGACTTGTTAGTAATTAAGATGTCGAGAAAAAACTACATCTTAAAATGCCGTCTGCTTATGTCTTCTGCTGGATTTTTTGGAAACTTTTTATAATTACATTTTTGCATACATGCAAACAGTGTGGACCCAGATCAGACTGCTCCTGGAGGAGCAGTCTGATCTGGGTCCACACTGTTTGCTGCTCCTGGAGGAGCAGTCTGATCTGGGTCCACACTGTTTGCAACAATGACTTTGAAAGTAACGGGCAGACGACAAAGCAGACGACAATTGTTGTGATTATCATTTTAACGTGTTGAACAGGACCAGACTGATTCAGAAGCAGCATGAGCAGGATCTACAAGGTTTCCTGACTGTGCTAAACTGGTGTCTTTTTTATTTCTAGAATTAGCATTTTCCCTAAGAAAATGTTCTATATTTTTCTTTTCTGAGTCGAAATATAAAATGTTGGCACTTGTTAGGATGAGGTGGTTCTTGGAAGTTCCCACAATCTATATTTTTTTTTTAACAACAAGAGCACCGCATGCGGGTGCCAACGCTCACCTGCAAAAGTTCTAAGTCGAAAAAGGGGCATAAGTGTGCCAAAAATATTTTGAGGGTTACCTCACCTATTGGAATGGGTTCCCCTTTTCATAATGAACAACTAGTCCGAGTTTCAAGTAGATATGTTCAGAGATATTACAAAATGTCCAAGTTTTTACACGACAACGCAGACGAGGACAACGCAGATGATGCCAGAGCTATGACAATACATTGTTGTTTGCTTCAAAAACAGCCGAGCTAAAAATTTGTTTGAATTGTGGTTAAATGCCCCCATCAACACTATTAAGGACATTTTGGACACATTGCTTTCAATTTTGTAGGACTTTTACCTGACACTGAGATGAAATGACATCTCAAGCCCTGCAGCCCAATTAAACCAATAAGGTATATATGCATGGACAATGAGGTGCAGTCAATTTCAGCTCTGCATGAAGCACCATGCAGTCAAATCTATTTCTCCAAGCCCCGATGGGCTGGGGTGCTTTTTTGACCCCACCCCACCCCAAAAATACTAATAATGAATACCCACTTAAACAATTTTAACCTGGTGAGGCCATTCAAGGTAGCTATGGCAACAATGCCACCACAAACTCACCTGTCCTGCTAACATCTCATATAATAAGACACCATAGGCCCACCAGTCCACTGATTTACCATAAGGCTGATATAACACAATCTGAAATACACAGAACTTACAAATAACTCATTTTGTCCCGAGTATAAGCTTCTGCCTCGTACAGTCAAATTTAAACGGCTTTAATGCTTTTGGGGCAATAAAATTTGTTCAATACTGGTAGTTTTCGCTACTGAACGTTATGTTTTTGTTTGTTTGAAATGAGGTTTAACATCACCGCCAACACAACTTAGGCCATTTTGGAGACATTGTTTTTTAATTTCGTGGGACCTTTACCTGACATTGAGATCAAATGATAGCTCAAGCCCTGCTGCCCAATGAAACCAGAAGGGTTTATATGCATGCACAGTCTAACTCACATTACTTTGCCTGGGAAGGCTTAAATCTTCAAGCAGTTTACCAGTACTCATGTGGGGTCGGTTTCCGATCCACGTGGAAGCCCTTTGCAGCCCACTCTCTTTCTCCAATCCCTGATGGGCGGGGGCCCGCCAATGAAGGTTAATGTAAAATTCAACAAACAACCAAAAAGAATCAGACCAGTGGATGTTCACATCATGTTAACAAGTCCATGTAATGAACACCCCTCTAAACCCCACTTTATAGAGAGAAAGATGGGGTTTACATGGGTATACATTATCTTTCTAATTTCTGCTCCAAGACATAGGTTGTGGGTACTCATTAGAACTGCCTCACTGAGGTGGTTCTAATGAGCATCCTTAACCTATGTTTGGAGTAAAAATAAAAAAGTTAGCACAAAGTAACCATTCTGGAGATATGAAAGAATGCACTATGTCACATGGGTGTGTTATAGTAATGGAGGTGAGGTGGACCTTCAGACATACACTCACCTAAAGGATTGGGGGAAATTATTCCAAAATTATCCTCAAAACCCTCCCCCACTCCACCCCCACCTATCTGGAGCTCCCTGTACCTTTTCTTCTTTATTTTTTTTTTGTTTGCTTTTTGGTTTTATGGCCCTTTCAAGATTATTTCACTCATTTCGAGTTGATTGTTAATCAGAGGTGGGCAAAAACTAGAGTACCCCCAGAACAACCAACCTGACCTTCCATGGAAAAACATGGCATCTTCAATTCACCATTTAACCTCACACACTTTAACCCATTGTATACAAGTGGACTCTTCCATTGCTATATGTTGGACACGTCCATTTGTCATACAAGGGGTGTGAGGACTATTTTTTTTATCCCCACGCTTTTCGAAGAAAAAGTGGGGATATTGTAATGGTCTTCGTCGTCCGTCCGTACGTCCGTCTTACCGGATAACTCCTCCTTGACGGTTATTGATAGAAACTTGAAACTTTGGGAACTGACAGATCTTTGGTCTTGGGAGTGCATGACACTTTCGGAATTTTGATCACACCCCTACGGTGGGCCCAGGGGGTGGGGCCCACGGGGGTCAAAAATCAAAATTTCCAGAACATGGTCGTGTAATATATCAAAGCGAACGGCATGATGAGTAGAAAACATTACAACCAAAATTTGACCCCTGGGGTCAATTTTGAGGTCACCAGAGGTCAAAAATTGATTCAACCCCTTTACCGGATAACTCCTCCTAGACGGTTATAGATAGAAACTTGAAATTTTGGGAACTGATAGATCTTTGGTCTGGGGAGTGCATGACACTTTCGGAATTTTGATCACACCCCTATGGGTGGGCCCAGGGGATGGGGCCCGCTGGGGTCAAAAATCAAAATTTCCAGAACATGGTCGTGTAATATATCAAAGCGAACGGCATGATGAGTAGAAAACATTACAACCAAAATTTGACCCCTGGGGTCAATTTTGACGTCACCAGAGGTCAAAAACTGATTTTGACCACTTTACCCCCATAGACCGTTATAGATAGAAACTTGAAACTTTGGAAACTGATAAAACTTTGGTCTGGGGAGTGCATAACACTTTCGGAATTTTGATCCTACCCCTGGGAGTGGGGCCAGGGGTGGGGCACCTTGGGAATAAAAAAATCAAAGTTTTCAGAACATGGTCGTGTAGCATATTAAATGGAACGGCATGATGAGTAGAATACATCACAATCAAAATTTTACCCCTCGGGTCAAACACCCCTAGGGGATGGCCCAGGGGGTGGGGCCCGCAGGGAAGCATGGGGATATGCGATGGCTTGCCATCGACTGCGCGATTCTAGTTCTTTTTATTTTATTTTTGACAGAAAATTCTACTACACCTGTGGACACAAATCCGTTCAAACTCTGATGGGCTGCATTTCATTTTGATTTGATGTTTCATTCAATATTTCCTTACATCCTGTCAGTCAACAGGAATACATTATAAACACAAAGTGTTGTACATTTCATTGCAGACTCCTGCACTGTCCAATCAGAATACATCTCAGATGTCAATCTGAACTAAAAAATGGAAAAAGTGCTTGCCACAATGAGACCAATCAATGTACAGTCGAACTTCAATGGCTCGAACACCTTTGGGACCTCGAAAATCTGTTCGAGACAGGGGTAGTTTGACCACTGAGGTTACTGTCATGAGGCATAACGGGATACTTTTAGACATCTTTTCGGTGTTCTATAATGAAAATGTATGCTGTGTGTACTCATCAGAATCGCCTCATCGAGGCGATTCTAATGAGTACACACAGCATACATTTACAAGAGAATAGGAAAAAAATTTCCTTAATTACCCTCCCTTTTTCTTATGTGGAAAAATTCCCTCGGGACTCAAGAACGGGTTCGACTCAGCCATGGTAAAAGAGCCATCGGTGTTCGAGCCATCGAAGTTTTACTGTATATTTATTGATCCAGTTTTAGAATACTTTGATGAAAAGACATTTGCTTGTCAAACTAACTTGATACAAAGTAATTGATTGAAAGGCACTTAATACGAGTTTGAACAGTTTTGTGTCCACAGTTGTAGCAAACAGCGCATTCTGTGGTGTCTGAGCTGGGCCTGCACTGTTTGCCAAGGAACCCCATTAGGGGTTTCCCACCTATAATGGGTTAAATATTGCAGGATATAGACATGCTTAACCCTTGACAAGCTGAATATTCAAATGTGCCACACCCACCACTGATTATCAACCAATCAGATTACTTGATGCAAATCATTGCAACAAATTCACAATCTGTATGACAAACAATGTAGATCCTGATCAGATGGCTTCTTCATAAGCCATCTGATCTGGATCTACATTGTTTGAAAGATAAGGCATATCTGGGCTCAGCAGGACAAGGGTTAATTGATGGTGGACTAAGTGAATGTATTTTGTTTTTACCTCTGGAGCAATGTAATCTGGTGTACCACAGAATGTTTTTGTTGTTTTTTCACTCAGAATTCCCTCCTTGCACATTCCAAAGTCTGCTATTTTCACATGCCCTTCAGCGTCTAACATTACATTGTCTAACTTTAAATCTCTGTAATAAAAAAAATAACAATACATAATATTGCAAAACTCTGAAGAACAAGATGGTAACATGACATAACTTAACCCATTTTGTACCGAAACCCCAAAACGGGTACCCTGGCAAATAGTGCAGGCCCAGATCTGATGCCATGTTCTGCGGCGTCTGATCAGGACCTCCAATGTTTCCTAAAAGTTCATTCACTTTCAAAATAAATTTTGATGAAAACACAACCTAACACTCCTAAATTTTGAAATGAATTCCTACTATATATAAGGAAGAAGATTCCATTTGGTACAAAAAGGGTTAAAATACCAAAAATGATTGTTTTTTGTTGTTGTTGTTGCTGATTTTTCTCTTTTCTCCCCCCTTTTTAATTTGGTTATACAGCCCTTTAACAATAATTTCACTAATTTTGAGCAGATCGTTATTCAGAGGTCGGTGAAAATCTGGAGAACTGGGGGAAAAACCAGTAGGAAGAGAAATGATTTTAAAACCGCAAAGTATCTTGTATTAATGACTTATTACGTTGTTTGTTCAACTTATAGATCTCATTGAAACAATATATCTCGCCCGAAATGACTTATTTGTTTTGAATTCTTTTCTAACTTTTGCTTTAATTTCCATTCTTCTTATTGTTTTCATGTCTTTTCTGATAAATATTGTATCAACATAAAACATCAACATAAAATATCAACATAAAAATCACGTTTAAACAAAATAATATCTCATTTCCTCGACTTATTTCTTTTGATTACTTTTCTATTTTTGTTTCAATTTCCATTCTGTTTTTATTATTTTGATTTCTTTTCTCATGAGAACAGAAAGAATCTAAAACACATGATATCTCATTTTAACGATTTATTATGTGTTTTTTTGTTTTTGTTTTTTCAATATTATCTTGTTTACAGGTTTAAATGACTTATTTGCTTTGATTTCTTTTCTAATTTTTGTTTAAACTTCTCTCCTGATTTTATTGATTTGATTTAACTGGAATGGAAATGTAACTTCTGGGCATCACCCAAACAAGCCAATATAATTTTGACCACCTTAAATGTCATTTTGTATATGGTGAAACTGGCAATTATCTTATGTTTATCTGCTCATAAATATATAGTGTGGGTACTTGTTAGAATCGCCTCCGTTCCCATAATATATGTTTTGAGCAGAAATAAGAAGAATTTTTCAACTGAAAATTTTCATTTTTGGTGATAAAATTTTCAACATATTTGAATAGGCGTTTTTGTTTTGGGGCTCCTTCCATAAACTTACCTATAAATAATTCCTTGTTTATGTAAATAAAATAGACCAATGGCTATTTCTGCTGCATAGAAACTGAAAAGAAAAAAGAAAAAATCAAAGCATTGACAGCACTGGTAGGTCGATTGTCTCTGAATGTAGGCTAGAGTTTTCTTAATTTCAGCTAAGTTTCAAGGCATTTGCATTTCATACAGACAGAACTTGTTGATCCTGAAGAGACCGCGCTCATCTCATGCATAGGGGTCTGTAAAAGTCTCATGGCTGAAAGGGTAATGTGTGTCTCAACTTACACACTACATCACAGAGATCTGTAGGTTTCATTTTATTTTTGGAATTTATGAATGATAACATACTGTATGGGACAGAAAGGCCTAAGCAAACCATGAAGACCCAAATCAGACTGCTCCTGAAGGAGGAGTCTGATCAGTCTACACTGTTTGCCATTCTGTCTGCACCTTTGGGTCTCCTTGCTGGATCCTGATTTTGTTGGTTTGTATTGGAGTTTAACGGTCCAGTCAACACTATTTAGGTCATTTTCGAGCCGGTCAGTTTTGCTATTCATACTTTTCCTGGGCACGCTTATACATAAGCGGTTGACCAGTACAGTGCACATTCTTTTGCCAGAAACTGACAACTGCCCTTCTTGAATCAGTGGAAGGGAGAGAATGACCACAGAAAAGATTTCATTATCTCCACGAAATAATGTTGCTGATCCCGGCAGGTGTCGAAACCCACGTCCTCCTGATCACCAGTCAAAAGCGCATCTGACTGAGCTACCGAGGCCTCTCTGGATCCTGGAACAAATTTGTCAAAATTTTTAGGAGAAATACAGTAAGTCATTAAGGTGTCTGAATTTTTTAAGATTTTTATGGTACGAGAAGTATAGACTTACACGGCTACAGGTTCTTTGAACTTTCCCTCCTGTTGTATTCTAAACATAAGGTCTCCTCCATTGACGTACTCCATCACAAAATATAAGCGATCCTAAAAACAGATTTCAAGACACCAAGGATTAATACAAGCATGTAAGAGACATTTTTCTCCAAAGACAATGTTTTGGGCATTCATTTGAATCACCCAATCAATGATATCCAAAAATACAGGGTGTTAATACAGATTCAGATAAGGATCATAGCAACAGATAAATTCAGAATTTTGTGCTACTTGAATGATAGTTTTTGTTATTTCTTCATATACACCTATGTTGTGGGTATTCATAAGAACCGCCTCGCCGAGGCAGTTCTAATGAATACCCACAAGATAGGTTTTAATGGAGAGCTAACAAAAACTATCCTTCAATTACCTATCACAAATACCAACAGGTCGGTATTTTGTGATAACTGAATGATAGATTTCCTTGTTTCTCCATATACACCTATGTTGTGGGTATTTATTAGAAATGCCTCGGCAAGGCAGTTCTAATGAATACTCACAACATAGGTTTTTATGGAGAACTGACAAAAACTATCTTTCAATTACCTATCCCAAATATCAACAGGTTGGTATTTTATGATAAGTGAATAATAGTTTTCCTTATTTCTCCATATAAACCTATGTTGTGGATACTCATTAGAACCACCTCGACAAGGCAGTTCCAATGAATACCCACAACATAGGTTTTAATGGAGAGCTGACAAAAACTATCCTTCAATTACCTATCACAAATATCAACAGGTCAGTATTTTGTGATAACTGAATGATAGGTTTTCTTATCTCTCCATGGAGAATTGACAAAAACTATCCTTCAATTACCAATCACAAATACCAACAGGTCAGTATTTTGTGATAACTAAATGATAGATTTCCTTATTTCTCTATATACACCTATGTTGTGCATATTCATTAGAAATGCCTCGTCAAGGTGGTTCTAATGAATACCCACAAGATAGGTTTTAATGAAGAATTGACAACAACTATCCTTCAATTACATATCACAAATACCAACAGGTCAGTATTTTGTGATAAATGAATGACAGTTTTTCTTATCTCTCCATAAAAACCTATGTTGTGGGTATTCATTAGAACCGCCTCACAGAGGCCACAACATATGCTGAACTGACAACAACTATCATTCAACAAGAGCATTGGTGAAACCGAGGGATGCTCCCCGAAGATGCGCAGTAGTAGGAGGGTTATTTTAGTGAAATGATCCTATACACTTTGAAGTTTGATAAGATTTGTTCGAAGACAAAGGTTATGGGTACTCGTTAGAACCGTCTGAATGAGGAGGTTCTAATGAGTACCCTCAGCTGATGTTTGGAGTACAAATAAAGAAACTAGGTAGTGATTTTCAACAAAGAATGCAAAAAAATGAGAAATGTATGGCCCCTTCCCTGCAAGGACCTGTAAATCTTAAACCATAAGGCTAAGAAACTCAATTTTGTGTTCCCTAGTAAGTGATTTTTCAATGGGAAATGTCACAAGGAATACACACGTGAAACATGAAAACCCTTTATCCCATGGTTATGAAATAACAGCAGATATTTTTTTGAAAAAGGGGAGATGATTAGTGAAAACAAGCAATATAGTAATGGCCCTTTGTCAGAATGTAGGTTTTTGTAATGTAAGTACAGGTCAGCTGCGTTAGTACTCGACCCGTTACTACGCGGATACGCTTATAACGCGGTGTTTTCATGCCTCCCAAATTTTTTCCCAAAGGCCCAATTTTTCCCCACCCACTTGGTTGACTGAAGAATGCTATTTTCTTTTTCAGGTTTCAGTTTACAGAAACGTAAAATCAAATTAAAGTCATGAACAAATAAAATTGATGGTGTCTCCCTAATTGTTGTTGTTACCCTTTACAGCCATAAATCGGTCTTTATTACAGGGTCACTGATGAGGCTTTATTAGCCGAAACTACGTAGTATGACCCATCTTCTTTCTTATGAATGTTTTCATTGCTCTTAAAGGAACTCTTTTTTGATTTTTATTTTGTAATATTAATGTGACATCTGTCTTTTGAATGGAACAAACAAACGAATTAAAATTGCTTACCCCCTATTTAATGGGCGAAACAAGTCGGGAAATTATCCTTAACAGATCCATAAGTACTTGAGATATGCCGACTTCCACGGTTTGATCTGCTCGCCATTGTTTTCTGCACGCGACCGGTAAATGATGTCATCGGGTTCAAGAAAACAATATGTTTTATTCGCTTGGGGTGTATTTGTCATAAAAGTTTGTTTGGAATTGGTAAAAAAAAATGTTTTCTCAATAGCTAAACAATTAACAACTATGGGCAGAGGTAGGCACCTTGAGTTCCTCCTGATTTGTTTACACACACTGAGGATTAAATTTTATGATTGAGGGATTATTCGCCAATTGTGTCGGGAACAGCTGAGACATATTTAACGACAGACCTTAATCTTCACACCTTGTCACGGTGTTGATTGCTTATCGATAAGGCCCCCGAGGCGTGGGTTTACAATGTGATATTAGAATAATCCATTTGGACGGTGGTGCATAATAAATTTCGGTAACACACCATGTTTATATTTTTTCGTCACTGATTAATATTTTCACCAGACAAGAGCGTGTATATCTAAAACTAGATTATGAAAATGATCGTTTCTTAGTTGGGTTGTGGGGCGGGGGAACACACACACACAAAATAAAATCAAGGCGTATTCTCTGTTACCGGCAGTGAAAATGGTTCAACCCATCTTAACAGCGGTAGTGTTTGACGTACCGGGTCAAATGAATAATTAAGACCGTTTATCCAATCAGAATCACGATTCGCTGAAGGTCAAATATCAAGAAAGAATTTGCTCCCCGGGAGCAAATCCTTTTCTTTTTAGAAAAAAGCGCTTTCTAGGCAGGGAAATCCAAACCATTATGTTCATGTGTCGAAAAAAAAATCAGCTTTATCCATTCGAGAAATTATGCAAAACGCGACTGACTTTGCCGCCGGACATTTTTGTGTATACCGGTGTTTACTTCATCACCCCATGCACCGGGAAACACCAATATGGCGGCTTGAGACACGGAAAAGAGACTTTTATTTGTCATTTTGTGTATAATTATTACGGGGCAATCGAACCAAACGGATAAAATAGATAAACTGATACTGTTGATGCTTCGTTAATTGATGTAGATAATTCATGAAATTAATACTCGTCTATCAAAAAATCCCCGCATGGCTTGTAATTATGTCGGTTCCCCACCCACTAGACATTGTAGGAAAGGCCTCGGCAAGTCAGATGCTATAACGCGCCTCACTTATAACGCGGTCCCGATATGTGCACCCCAATAGGCGCGTTATAACGAGGCTGCACTGTATGTGTGTGAAGTTTCATGAGAGTAGGACAAATACTTTTAAAATTTTGACCAGAGTTTAAGTTGTTTGGGTATGGCCTGACAAACACACACCCAAATGCAATTTGTCAGGTTGTAGGTCTTGTGATGGTAATTATGTGTGTGATGTTTCATGAGAGTAGACAAAATACTTTTGAAGTTATCACTGAGGTTAAGGTTTTTGGTTTAGGTGTGACAAACACACAAGTTATTCTCCTTTGTCAGAATGTAGGTCTTGTGATGGTAAGTATGTGTGTGACGTTTCATAAGAGTAGGGTCAGGTTAAGGCGTGACAAACACAAGTTTCGTGGCGTCTGATCTGGGCCTGCACTGTTTGCCACTTACCCCTTTTGGGGTTTTGGGTACCAAATGGGTTTAACCTAAAGTCTAAGAATTCCCTACATAATGTGATTTTCAACAAAGACTGCAAAAATAAGGAGAAATGTAAGGCCCCTTCCGTGCAAGGGCATGTAAATCTTAAACCATAAGACAAAGAAACTCAGTTTTGTGTTCCCTAGTAAGTGATTTTCAATGAAGAATGTCACAAGGAATATATATGTGAAATATGAAAGCCCTATTACCCATGGTTATGAAACAGCAGGAGATATTTTTTGAAAAAGGGGAGATAATTCAGTGAAAATAAGCAACAGAAGTATGGCCCTTTGCATACATGTGATATTTTCTTGGACCCAAATAGGGAGATTATGATTTTCAGATAGGGAGATTGGGGTCCCAAATAGGGAGATTTTTCCGGGGTAAAAAGTGATGTTAGTTTTGCTTAAAATTTACCACAGAAGCACTTTTTCACCCATAACATGCCAACACGACAATTGTTTCTGCTTTGTCGTCTGTCATCTGCATTAAAAACAATTTCTGAAAACTGTGTGGGCCCAGATCAGACTGCAGAGCAGTGTGATGAGGGTCCAAAATGTTTGCAAAAATATGTTATAAAAAAATTTTGTCTTTTAAGAGAGAGAAAATTTCTCGGAGGAACGATCAAAGAACAAGCACTGACCAATGGATCGGTGTTAAATACCCACCTAGCACCTGGCAGATAAAACAACGTATAGCAAAAAATCTGACATACATTTATTCGTACTCTTACACCCCTTCTCTTATCAAGTTTTTTTTTGGGGGGGGGGGGGGGGGGGGAGGGGGGGTGCATGCATGATTGCCGTTATAAACTGTCACATACTGTAAGTATTTTTATAAGTTACAGTCCAACCTGTATTAAGCAACCACCTATGGGATATTCAGAAAGTGCTTGCTTAACACAGGTGCTTGCTTAACACAGGTGAATTTTAATGCATTTTCCCTTTTTGGGAACTGAATGCCTGCTTGCTTAAGACAGGTTGCTTAATAGAGGTGGCCACTAAGACAGGTTTTACTGTATATTGTATGTTGTTTATGTTTGTTTATTGTTGAAAATTTGTGCATGTACCATACTTGATTTCTGTTTTATCCAGTGAATTATCTTTTTTTGACCAATCAAGCGCCCCAATTCTAGGGAACTTACTGCAATAGTCTTGCAGTTTGGATAGCTTCATCTGTAGATCAGTATACCAAGCTAAAGATCGTGAAGTAGAGATGTTTTGCAATGCCTAAATTTTTAAACACTCATGCTTTTTCCATGGCTACGTTCCCCCAAAACGTGCCTCTGGACTTATATAGTCGGAACTAATAAGCATGATTTAACTTGGGGGCATATTTCTTTCATAAAAGCTCCAATTAAACATGGCAAAAAATAAGAGGTAGCGCAAGCTAAAAATGAAACCGGTTTGCATAGAAAATGTCACCCTGCAAAACCCCGGTTCCATGATTCATGTTTATTAATAAATGAAAAAAAAAAAGGCTTACAGATGCTTAGAATATACCAGCGTCTGCTCTGCTCTGTTTTGGCGGCAAAAATATTTAGCGCGTTCACCTGTCGGAGTCCCAAAAGCAAGCACGAATTTTCATTTTTGTCACGTGGGGCATATTTCTTTCATCCGTTAAAAATGGCAAAAATATTTTTCTTGGGTTTAAATAGAAAATGTCACTATGTAATACCCCAGTTGTGCTATTAATAAATGAATAACGGTTTACAGACGTGTAGAAAAAAACAGCGTCTGCTTTCCTCTGTTTTGGCGGAATAATATGTAGCGTCTACACGTGTCAATTACAAAGTGATTAAATAAGATATACAGTAACTGGTATATTCTTGATCGACTAGTTTTCACACCTTGTCACATTGTTAATTATCAGCTTATCAATAAGGCCCGCCTCGGGTGTAAACGGTTTAATAGTGTTGGCAATTTGAGCAAATCAGCGATCAGGGGAGTATAATTATTAATAAATGTATGCAAACATTACTTTTTTTTGAGCGGCTTTGATGTTTGCATTTTAATGTAGTTCTTTTCATATCGCGATATCATACCTGTGCAGGTGTGTATTGCACCGGTTTATTGTGACTGCCCAAGCTTAAATACACTAACGGTTAACCACATATGTATTTTACTGCGGTAAACACTAAAATTGTACGTTGGCGGAAAACTACTATAGGAAAATTGTCGTGTCGGGAGATTAGGGCCGTCGGACGGGAGACCGGGAGATGGGGTTCCAAATCGGGATATCCCGACGAAATCGGGAGATATCACATGTATTCCTTTGTCAGAATGTAGGTTTTGTGATGGTAAGTATGTGTGTGAAGTTTCATGAGAGTAGGATAAATACTTTTAAAATTTTGACCGAGTTTAAGTTGTTTGGTTATGGCCTGACAAACACACACCGAAAAGCAATATAGTTATGGCCCTTTGTCAGAATGTAGGTCTTGTGATAGTAAGTAAGTGTGTGCAGTTTCATGAGAGTAGGGCAAATACTTTTTAAGCTATGACCGAGGTTAAGTTTTTTGGTTAAGGCGTGACAAACACATGGACAAAAGCAATATGGTTTGTCAGAATGTAGGTCTTGTGATTATTAGTATGCGTGTCAAGTTTCATGGGATAATACTTTTGAAGTTATAACTGGTTAAATGTTTTGGTTTGGATTAGAAACTGACTGACAAGGAGATATAGGGCACCCAAAATACTGTGTGGGGCCCTAATTAAGAAGGGAAGTAACTCCGTAAATACTGTTGGTAGGGTTATGCTTCTTGCATTCTGCGATTTCTCTCATAGCCCCTATCAGTGTATCAAGTTTCACTAAATTACCTTTAAAACTTTTAGAGATATGCTCCGGACAAGCTTAATATAGCAAAAACTAAAAAGGGAAATAACTCTGTAATTACTTGTGATAGAGTTACAATTCTTGCACTCTACACTTCCTCTGATGGCCATCTATCAATGTATCAAGTTTCACTTAAATCCCTTCTATACTTTCAGAAATATGCTCCGGACAATCTTTTCATTGAAATAGTTAAGAAGGGAAGTAACTCCATAAATACTGGTGACAGGGTTATGGTTCTTGTATTTTACGATTCCCCTCATCGCCATCTATCAGTATATCAAGTTCCACCTAAATACCTTTAATACTTTTAGAGCTATAGAGCGTGACGGACGGACGGACGGACGTTCTCACGAACGGATACTTAAGTGGCTAGGCGTCGGCATATTGACTACTTAAGCGGCAAATTCTCTTAAGCGGCAAGCCACCTAAGAGCCAATTTTTGCCACTTAAGTACCCAAATAACGGAATAAACCCCATTTGGACTCACGAATATATACTTAAGTGTCAAACTGTCCAAATTTTTTGCCCCCTAAATGTCGTTTCGTTGGTGCGGACAGACAGACGGACGGACGGACGGACAAAGCGGCGACTATATGGCTCCCCCTTCGGGGAGCATAATTATCACAAAATTCGGACCTGATCTGTCCTTTTGAAGGATAAGTAACAGGCATAATTATCATTATTTCTTAGCAGAAACATGCTAACTCTTACCTTTGCAAACAGTGTAGGTCCAGATCAGATGGCTTCTGATCAGAAGCCATCTGATCAGAATCCACACTGTTTGTCATTCAGTTTGGGAATTCGAATCAATACATTATATCAGGTAACTTGATTGGTTGACAGGAAACAATCAAAAATCAAAGTTGTAACATAATATAACATTAATGACTTCCGTAACTTTAAACAAGCAATTCCTAGCCTTTTTTAAACTCACACTGAAGACAGAGGAATACAGCCACAAAGATTACCATGAGTAAAAGTACTCATTTCTGTATAGTTACAGAATTGGCCTTACTTAACCCTTTTTGTACCAAATTGAATCTCCCCACTTATATATAGCAGGAGTTCATTTCAAAATTTGGGCGTGTCAGGTTGTGTTTTCATCAAAATTTATTTGAAAAATGACTCAACTTTTAGCAAACAGTGGAGGCCCTGATCAGACGCCGCTTTCTGCTGTGATGTCTGATCTGGGCCAGCACCGTTTGCCAGTGTACCCGTTTTGGGGTTTCTGGTACTAAATGGGTTAAGGTACATCTTCAAACAAGAGCACCGCATGCCGGTGCCAACGCTCGGCTGCAAAAATTCTAAGTCGAAAAAGGGGCATAACTGTGCCAAAAATATTTTGAGGGTTACCTCACCTATTGGTAGGAGTTCCCCTTTTCAGTATGAACAATTAGTCCGAGTTTCAAGTAAATATGTTCAGAAATGACAGAGATATTACAAAATGTCCAAGTTTTTGCACGACGATGAAGCAAAAATTCTAAGTCAAAAAAGGGGCATAACTGTGCCAAAAATATTTTGAAGGTTGCCTCACCTATTGGTATGAGTTCCCCTTTTCATAATGAACAACTAGTCTGAGTTTCAAGTAAATATGTTCAGTAATGACAGAGATATTACAAAATGTCCAAGATTTTGCACGATGACGACACAAAAATTCTAAGTCGAAAAAGTGGCATAACTGTGCCAAAAATATTTTGAGGGTTACCTCACCAATTGGTATGAGTTCTCCTTTTTATAATGAAACACTAGTCCGAGTTTCAAGTAAATATGTTCAGTAATGACAGAAATATTACAAAATGTCCAAGTTTTTGCACTACGATGACGCAGACGATGCCAGAGCTATGACAATACCTCATTGTTTTCTTCGAAAACAGCCGAGCTAAAAACTTGTGCTCCTGGTTTCCAGAAAGGGACATAAGCCCAAAAATGTATTAACCCTAGTCCTGCTGAGCCCGGATATTCGTTATTTTCCAAACAATGAAGATCCATATCAGATGGCTTCTGATGAAGCCATCTGATCAGGATCTACATTGTTTGCCATTCAGATTGTGAATTTGTTGCAATAATTTGCATCAAGTAATCTGATTGGTTAATAATCGGTAGTGGGTGTGGCATATATAAATATTCAGCAGGTCAAGGGTTAAAGTATGAGAATCTTGTATGGGCATAAGCAGTGGCTACAAAAATCTATTCCTAGGCTTGCCAGACTGTGATCCCGAGTGAAAGATTTTCTACCTAGCGTAAAAATTCGGCTATAAGGCGATTTGGCTATAAGACGGGACCCCCTTTTCAGCTTTTCTTAGGTGGGATTTTGCTTATACTCTTTTATAATACGGGTCAAATTTTTGCCATATCTGTCGGGGCCTATCTGCTACCGCCAGATGCCATTTAGATGTGAGAAATCGGCCTTTTTTCGTTAGAAAACCCAACACCTAGCTATTCAGTTTCAGAACCAACGCCCCAGCTAGCACAAAATAGCGGCAAACGTCGGGCCGATACGTCGTATCGCTGTCGGCCCAGTACATGCTTTGCTGGCTTAGGCTACACAGACTTCTATTTAAAAGACGACAGGGGCTGACAAATCCATTTCCCGGCCGTCCGGGACAAGACCGAAATCACGCCGGGCACGTGCACTTTGACCTTATGACGCTCGGTCGGGACAAGTGCAAAAAAAAAATCGTCTACAACCGCCAGTCTTTTTGAATCCTTGAATACGGTAAAGCTAGACCAGTAAGTAAATCGCTGTCAATTCAGAGACAAACCATCTGTGTATTTATTACGGTTCAAGTATGACACTTTTGTTAATCCCTGTTGTATAATTGCCACCCTGCGGTGCGTGTTGATAAGGTGTGAAAATATGGTCAAGTTATGTCTCTAATTTGCGTTTATCCTCCAGTCATAAAATTTAATCCACAATCAATGTGAAAATGATTTAATTGCTCCTCAGACTATTAGCTACATCTAACGGTAAATGTTTGCATTTCTCATGAATGGTTATGTTTTGGCGCCAAATAGCAGATGTTAGCGGGAAAAGTCATACCCTGTTGTTGGTTATTGACATGGAGCTTCTGGGGATAACTCGGGAGCTGTGCAAAGCACTGATTTTCTATCCACCTCCGCTTAGCTATCGGGAAAATATTTTTTTTACCGGTTCCAAACATTTTTTTTTATGAAAGAGGTACATGCAATGCCATTAAACACGTGTGGGGGTAATGGCGTCTGATTACGTCATTTACCAATCACGTGTAGAAAAATCGTAGCGGTGGTTTGTGGGCGGCGATTTACCGGTATATCAATTAAAAAATCACCGATCGGCTTTTTCCGTATGTCTGGTCTTCGCCGGACATTGCCGGAAAAAAGCCTGCAGTCCATGACCTCGGCTATAAGACAGGGTCATTTTTTGGGGCTCATTTTGGAGGGAAAAATCCTCGTCTTATAGCCGAATTTTTACGGTACCCCTCTCTTCATGATAGATTCTTTTTCTTGCCTATCTTTCATTTCTGAGCATGGTTTTTGGTGCGCCTGCTATTAGCATGGCGCGATAGAGGCATCCGTTTTCTGTCTGTCCATCTGTCCATCCATTTGTCAAGCTATCAACACCCTAATGGTCAAGTTAATTTCTCAAGAACTATAAGAGCTTCATTAATGATACTTGGTACAAATTTGTATCTAGGGCGGCCCCCGCCCATAGGGGCTAGAAGAAATATATGGGCTGCATGGTGCTTCACGCAGAGCTGAATCCGGCCTGCACACTAGTACTGGTAAACCGCTTAGAGGATCTAAGCCTGTCCAGGAACCGCGGTGCGAGGCAGACCGTCCATGCAAATAAACCCTATTGGTTTCATTGGGCGACAGGGCTTGAGGTGTCATTTCATCTCAATGTCGGGTAAAAGTCCCACAAAATTGGAAGCAAGGTCTCCAAAATGACCTTTGCAGTGTTGGCGGGGACGTAAAACCTCAAATCAAACAAAAATCAATTGTATCTAGGGATGGCAATTTTAATGCAAGCATCCATATTTGACCTTGACCTACATTTTATGGTTTACCGACTTTGGGAAATATTGTGACCACCCAGCGTTCACCCTAATGGTCAAGTTAATTTTTCAAGAACTATAAGAGCTTCATTAATGATACTTGGTACAAATTTTTATCAAGGGATGGCAATTTTAATGCAAGCATCCATATTTAACCTTGACCTACATTTTATGGTACACTGACTTTCGTGTAATATTGCAACCACCCTGGCGTTCACCCTAATGGTCAAGTTCATTTCAAAAAAACTATAAGAGCTTTATTAATGATACTTAGTATGTACTTGTATCTAGGGATGACAACTATAATGCAAGCATCCAAATTTGACCTTGACCTAAATTTCATGGTTCACTGGCTTAGTGATCTATTGCATCAACCCTAGTATTCAACCTAATGTTTAAGTTCATTTCTCAAGAACTATTAGAGCTTCATTAATGATACTTGGTACAAGCTTGCATATAGGAAAGGCAACTTTTAATGCAAGCATCTTTGTTTGACCTTGGCCTAGATTTCATCGTCAAACAGTGATTTTGTGCCCACACAGGCACGACATAGCCTTCAGTAGAATTCTTGTTAATAAAAGTCACTTTGATGTTATGATGTCTGTGGTATTGCAGTGACATTATGATGTAATTACATTCAGTGACATCAACCTGAAGGATGGCATACATACCGTCATTTGGGCCGTCAATTTCTCCACACAAAGTCAAAATACACCTAATACAGTAGTATTTTTGCCGTAAAAATGTAATTAGCTTTTTGCATATCATAGGGTCAAACTATTAACAATATGTTCAGTAATAATATATTAGTTTTGAACAACTACCCCAAGTAAGCAAGAATATAAGAATCTTACATTGGTGTGAGGGGTGGATAGAAAAATCCATCCTGAGGGTCACGGTCTGGTATCATAAGGCTTGCTGAGTGATGCCGGACAGTGATCCCGAGAGACGTATATTTTCATTTACCCCTCACACCCATATAAGATTCTTTTTCTTGCATACCTTTCATTTCTGAGAGTGGATTTTTTTCTAAAAAGGAAAGTCACTTCGATTGTTGTCGTCCGGCATATTTTGATGACAATAGTGCAGCATTTTTGATGTCACTGTATGTGCAGAGACTTAAAGCTTAACGACAGCGTACATGACATCCTATTCAACCACTGCACATCCAACGTGAAAATTCTACATTTTTGTTTTATCCCAGGTGGGATAACTTGGGTAAAATAAGAATTTCTTGGCCAGGGTTAAGACAAGGATTTCCTTACCTATCGCACTAGAAATAGATGCAAATGTACGTACCATGGTTTGGAAGCAGGAATGCAGTTGAACGAGGAATGGTGGTTTACCAGGTATTGCAAGGACACGTTTTTCTATCATCGTACATTCTACGTCGTCGTCTTGGATTATAACATCCTTCTTCAAAATCTTTATCGCATATAACTCATCTGTACCCTTTCTTTCTGCTAAAACTACCTGCAATGAGACAGGAATGGGTGACATATGAGCTAGCGTATAACAAAACCTACGTTAAGGCTTGTGCGCCATAGAAGACTCAGATCGGACTGCGCAAATCATTTGCGCAGTCTGATCAGAGCCTTCACTGATCGCAAGTACCTTCTATAGCCTGCTTGCTATTCAAAGAGAGATAAAAGGCATCTCTTGTCTTAGTGAGTAAATGAGCTGACTGATCCGGATATTTAAGAAATAATCTCCACGTACCATGTGTTATCGTGATTAACACACGGTGTTGGAGGGCAGATTGCGAAATATTAATTCACGACGGCGAAGCCGGAGTGAATTAATATTCGCATCTGCCCGACAACACCGTGTGTTAATCACGATAACACACCGGGTGCGTGGAAATTATTTCGATTCTAACATGATGCTAAACTGAAATACAGTAGTAACAAAGCGTTATCTTGGGGACTATTTTGCAGCGGATGTCGACAGAAGGAAATGTTTACATGCAACGTCACGATGACGCCAAATTGCACGCACCACGTTGACGACGTGAATTATCGCATATTTGCAAACGCTGACGTTTCCACTGGGTTCAATGGGAAAAACGTTAACGTCATGTTAGAATTGAAGGTTACACCTCTTTATGTAGGTTTTGTCGTGCACAGGCTCACATGACAAGTGATAAATTGATCTCGTGTGTGCTTAGTGAAGACTCTGTGCATGCAGTCTGAGTAGAGTCTTCACAAGGTACTGTTAACCCGTTGTATGCTAGTGGACTCTTCCATTGCTATATGTTGAAAATGTCCATTTGTCAAATAAGGGGTGTCAGACCTATTTTTTCATTGTTATTCTATTTCTGACAGAAAAAGTGCAGGCCCTGATCAGATGCCGCATTCTGCGGCATCTGATCTGGGCCTATACTTTTCCCAAGGTACCCCTTTAGGGGTTTCCTGCATACAATGGGTTACTATACATAAAAATCCTAAAAATTCAGACACCATAAGGACTTATCATAATTCTCCTAAAATTTTAACAAATTTGTTTCACAATCCAGCAAGGAGTCCAAAAGGTGCAGACGGAATGGCAAGCAGTGTAGATCTTGATCAGCCTGCTCTGTAGTCTGATCTGGGTCCTCACTGTTTGCTAAGGCCTACCTGTCCCAAAACTGAGGATCATTACGGAAGCTATCAACTCAATGTTTCCTTCAGGCGGACAGTCATGTTTTAAGTTTCAAGTTTTCACAAAAGCCTGTGAACTTAAAGCAAACGGTGAAGACACTGATCAGATGCTAGATGGGCACACTAGGCAAGGCATAATTGGTTGTTGAATTTTATTTTTTTCTTCATTTTTAACCAGGCTTTCCAACGGAAAACTCTGGTTACTAAAATGATGTATGCCGGTGGGTGGGCAGTTGGTCAGGCGGATGGGCGTGTGTCAACATTCCGTTTCTAGAGCGCAACTCTGCAACCATTTGGCAACTGCCCTTCTTGAATCAGCGGAATGGCAACTCTGCAACCATTTGGCAACTGCCCTTCTTGAATCAGCGAAATGGAGAGAATGACCGTAGATAAGATTTCATGATTAATCTCCACGAAAGAATGTTGCTGACCCCGGCAGGTATCGAACCCACATCCTCTTGATCACCAGTCAGATGCGCATCCGACTGAGCTACCGAGGCCGGCAATTAATTAACAACAGATAACATTGTGATATCTAATGACAAGACAGATAACTCTGGCATCCACTTACTGAAACTACAGCTGAAGTTACCTCCCTTCCCTGGCTGATAAATTTTAAGGCTTATATCCCCTGAGCTTTTGCAAACAGTGTAGATCCAGACCAGATGGCTTCTGAAGAAGCCATCTGATCAGGATCTACACTGTTTGACATTCAGTTTGTGCATTTGTAGGAATAAATTTGTTTGAATTGAGGTTAAATGTCTCAGTCAACACTATTTGGGTCATTTTTGAGATGTTGCTTCCAATTTTGTGGGACTTTTACCTGACATAGCTCAAGCCCTGCTGCCCAAAGAAACCTCTAAAAGCAGTCTGATCAGGGTCCACACAGCTTGCCTATATTATGCCAAAATTTGTTTGAAAATCAAGAAGATCAATTCAGCAGACGACATAAACACATACTGTATTTTTAATTGCAGTTTTTGGGGTTATTTTTTTGTGTGTCTTAACCCATTTTGTACTGGAAACCCGAAAATGGGTACCCTGGCAAACAGTGCAGGCCCAGATCAGACGCCGCGTTCTCTGCAGAATGTGGCGTCTGATCAGGGCCTACACTGTTTGCAAAAAATTCAGCCAATTTCCAAATAGATTTTGAAGAAAACACAGCCTGACACCCCTAAATTTTGAAATGAACTTCTAGTGCCATATATAAGGAGGAAGAATCCATTTGGTACAAAAGGGATTAAGGGTTAATGACCCGTCTCATCACGATCAGGATCAACACAATCTGCCATCCTCTTAATGGTATTCACTAAAACCCCTACTTACAATAATGGATTCATCCAAAGTCAAAAGTAGAAGAGTCCACTTCAGATATTAAGGGGTGAAAGGGTAACCACCACCCTGCATGCAAGACATGGTGCAACTCTGATCGTATCATAACAGCGATAAATCATCCTGACAAAATTCCGATACATCACACAAATTGGCAGTTAACTTCTTTTTTGAAATCACCAATGAAATCACTCGCAGAAAACCTCATTGCTGCACAAAACAGCAATATTAAAGCCACACAGCCTCTCTCTATTACGTTGAATATTGGGCTAACTAAATAAATTTGGACAATACAAACTCCAGAGATTCAGATCTGTTCTTTTTGTAGTTCCAAATAATGAGAAATACCAAGGCTTATTTCAGCTTAATTTCACCTAATTTTTTGTTAGTTTATGTCCCTTCCAATAGTATTTAGGTCATTTTGGAGTTAATTCATTCTGATTTTGTGTGACTTTTCCCAGACAGTGAGATAAGATGGGACAACAAATTGTTGATATATGTTAGAATCCTCCCCTGAGTGAGTGAGTGTTTGAGTTTTACATCCAACCAACAGCTAAGGTCATACCGAGACGGGACCTCGGTTTAAAGACTCGTCCTAAAGTCTGGAGAAGCCCGGGATCAATCCTGCGACCCCTGGTTTGCTAGGCAAGTAGTGTATAACCACTACACCACAAAGGCTTCTGAATCCTCCCCTGACGATTCTAATAAATGTTTTGATATTTGTTAGAATGATTCTAACAAATGTCCACAACATTTGTTTCCTGGAGTGAATGGAGGGGAAAAGGCAATTTAAAACCCGTTTTACTACTCCCATATTGGGATTGTTGATAAACATCACGATGACACACCTATATAATTTTGACCCCCTTTAACCCCACTTCTATATAGTAAAACTGGGGTTTACAGGAGTTTTCTGCTCTAAAATATAGATTGTGGGTACTCGTTAGAACCGCTTCAATGTGGCGGTTCTAACATGAACCCAAAATCTAGGTTTTGGGCAGAAATAAGAAAAATATCACATTTTTCATCTTAAAATTTTCGTTTTTTCAGTGGTAAAATTTACAATGTATTTGTATAGGCGTGTTTTCATAATGAAGGCATATTCAAATTTATAATGGCAAAAAGAAAGGGAACAAAATAATATAAGAATCTTATATGGGTGTGAGGGGTGGATGGAAAAATCCGTCCCGAGGGTCACTGATCCCTCGTGATGGAGTCTCCCTCATCAGGAGGGAGACTCCATCACGAGGCTTGCCTACAGTGATCCCGAGGGACGGATTTTTCTATCCACCCCTCAAATCCATATAGGATTCTTTTTCTTGCATACCTTTCATTTCTATTGCAAATTTTTAATGCTGCTGTCACTTCGGTTAGCGACGTGCGCCATTTTGTGATGACACGACAAGAATGTTTAGTGATGTCATGCATGACGCCGCCGCACATGAGGTTGTAATCAACCTGTGCATTTATAAAACACGCGATTATATTCGATTTTGGGTCGGAACACCAGGGTCAGAACACAATTTTCTATCCCAGGGTAAAATCACGGATTTCCTTGTCTGGTGTGCAAGAATGTCATTGTATCGACGGCCCTCTGCATTTTTTTTTTAAAGTATAGATCTCAGAAGCCAGCTGATTAGGATCTATACTGTTTTCTATTAATCATGCACAACAAAGGAGGAGTGTAGTCTACTGAGATATTCAACAGGATGAGGGTTAACTGGAGTTTAGAATAGTACTCATTATATGAGCCCCGCCAAGCGAATTTGTGTCTTCGAGCTTTCCGTCATGACAAATTTTAACTGCGCATGCCCAGCCATTCAGAGGGGCCAGGGATATGGCTGTCTGTTTGAAGATTCCTCTTGATTCACTGCTTGTATGAGTGAGCAGCAAAGGTTCTGGCGAGACTGCGCGGATGCGCAGGCTCACCTGAACCCTCGCTGCTCGCATAGGCGATAAGTACCAAAATCGCTTGACGGGGCCCATATAGAGGATCTTACATAAGTGTTCATGTATTATTGAATCTATTAAACAAGTTGAGGAAAAGGGATAAAACACGAGGCTTTGCTGAGCATTTTATCTCTTTTCCTCAACAAGTTTAATAAATTTAATAATACATGAACACGAATCCAAGATTCTATTTATCAAATGACATTTAAAACGCATTTTATTTTTGATATTTTACTAAAAATGTCAACATTTCGCCATTATTAAACGCGACGTGGTTAAGGACGTCGAACGTGTACCGTTACCGGGCGTATGTAACTAATTTGCATATTTAATCCACTAGTGGATTATCGAATTTATTACATGGCGTTATTACACTCTCAGACGCGATGTCATATGATAAACAGACTTACTTGATGGTTTTTGTTTCCTTGTTTTTAACCCTTGTCCTGCTGAATATTTTAATATGCCACACCCACTACCAATTATCAACCAATCAGATTACTTGATCCAAATTAGTGCAATAAATTCATAAACTGGACGACAAACAATGAAGATCCTGATCAGATGGCTTCTTCAGAAGCCATCTGATCTGGATCTACATTGTTTGAAAGTTAAGACATATCCAGGCTCAGCAGGACAAGGGTTAAAGTTTAACATTATTGAGGTCATATTGGACCATTCAGTTTACTGAACCACAATTGCTTGCATACCTGTGATACCTCCCTCATCAGGAGGGAGACTCCCTCATTTTGATGCTAATTTTTGCCCAATTTATGCTATTCAGTAAAATTTAGGCGTCTCTCTCATTTGAATTAGGAATTTCCCTGAACAGTAAAACCTGTCTTAGTGGCCACCTCTATTAAGCAAGCACCCTGTCTTAAGCAAGCATGCATATGGTTGCCAAAAAAGGCAAATGCATTAAATTTCACCTGTATTAAGCAAGCACCTGTCTTAAACAAGCACATTTTGGATATTCCTTAGGTGCTTGCTTAATACAGGTTGAACTGTATATTGTTTACATCTCCCTCATCACATAGGTCCCCGCCCATAGGGGGCTTGAAGAAATAAAAGGGCTGCATGATGCTTCTACACAGAGCTGAATCCGGCTGGCACACTAGTACTGGTAGATGGCTTAGAGGATCTAAGCCTGTCCAGGGGAACCGCGGTGCAAGGCTAATAAACCCTACTTGTTTCATTGGGTGACAGGGCTTGAGATGTCATTTCATCTCAATGTCGGGTAAAAGTCCCACAAAATTGGAAGCAACGTCTCCAAAATGACCTTTAGAGTGTTGACGGGGACGTTAAACCTCAAATCATCCATCCATCCATCCCAAGGTATGTTCTTGGGCAGGCTTATACAAAAGCAATTAGCGTTCTTTTGCCAGAAACTGACAGCTGCCCTTCTTTACTCAGGAGAAGGGAAACAATTACAGTAGAAAAGATTTCAAGATGATGCAAACCTGGCAGGTATTGAACCCACAACCTCCAGATCATGTCAGACGTGCACTGAACTGAGCTACCAATGCTAACATCACGAAAACACGCCTGTATAACTGTGACCCACTTCAACCCCACTTTTATCTATTAAAACTGGGGTTTACAGTGGTAAACCTTATTTTTCTTATTTCTGCTCTAAAATATACATTGTGGGTACTCATTAGAACCGCCTCAATGAGGCGGTTCTAACGAGAAGCCACAATCTACATTTTGAACAGAAATAAGAAAAATATCACATTTTATTCGCCTTAAAATTTTCGTTTCGGCAGTAAAGTTCACAATGTATTGGTATAGGCATGTTTTAGAAATGAACAAGACGGAATATAAGAGCCGATAAACTCACCTTTCCGAAGCTGCCTTTACCTAGAACTGTAAGAAAGTTAAAATCTGAGGCACGGACAATGTCCTGTTTACTCATATTCTGACCAAGGTCTACTTGAGGCGGCTGATTGTCTATAACTGCTTTCTGGAAATAAACAACAACAATAATTTCACATTATTGCAAATAATATATTTGTATGTTTGTTTTGTTTGTTTTGGAGTTTAACAGCCCAGTCAACACTAGTTTAGGTCATTTTTGAGCCAGTCAGGTATAGTCTGTATGTTGTGTAACCATAACGAATGATCCTAAGTATTGGGACAGATAGGAATAAGCAAAGTGAAGGAGCAGTCTGATCAGGGTCTACACCGTTTGCCATTCCATCTGCTGCTGCGTCTTTTGGACTCTTTGCTGCTTCATTAATGGTGAAACAAATTTGTTAAAATTAATGTTTGGAGAAATACAACAAGCTCTCAAGGTGTCTGAATTTTTAGGATTTTTACGATATGTCCATTTTTTTCCAGACGCCACAGAATGCAGCGTCTGATCTGGGCCTGCAGTGTTTGCCAGTGTCATCTATGTGGATTTTCATTATATACTGGGTTAACCCATAAAATGCCAATCACGACAATTGTTGTCTGCTTTGCCATCTGTTGGTGACCTTAAAAATAACTTTTTGCAAACAGTGTGGACCTAGATTAGAGCAGTCTGATCTGGGCCCAAGCTGTTTTCCTGCATGCAAAAGCATTTTCAAAAATTTGCCAAAAAAAATCAGCAGAAGACATAAGCAGACAGCATTTTCAGATGTAGTTTTTCTCGGGGTCTTAAGGGTTAAGGGGCTTGGTTTACAACAGATTCATCCTCACTTCATACAGCAGTTATCCATTTTGAAATCTAGGCTCGCTAGGTTGAGCTTTTTTCTGGAAGGAGTTAGAAAATGGCTAAACCTTTTGCAAACAGTGAAGGCCCTGACCAGACGCCACAGAATTGTTTGCCAGTGTCATTTATGTGGATTTTCTTAATATATTGGGTTAGCCCTTATATTATTGCTGTCTGCTTTGCCGTCTGCCGGTTACCTAAAAAATAATTTTTTGCAAACAGTGTGATCCGAGATCAGACTGCTCCTGTAGAAGCAGTCTGATCTGGGGCCACACTGTTTGCCTGTATGCAAAAATATTTTAAAAAAGTTTGCAAAAAAAAAAAATCAGCAGACGACATAAGCAGACGACATTTTCAGATGTAGTTTTTCTCCGCGTCTTAAAGCTTAATCATCAAGGCATGTTACGGTAATGACAAGCTTTTCACATGACCAGACTTGGTTAATCCCATAATGCAGCTCATTTTCCAAACGACTTAAGGCATTTTACTACTAAAAGAGAGAAAAGCTCAAAGATTTCTAAAATCATCTGCGCAGATGAAGAGATAATGCCGGATCTTATTCTCTGCTGCTCTCTAGAGATTCAAAGAAAATGACAGACGACACAGGTTGTACATTGTATTTATGGGGGATTAGAGTGTACACTGTATTTATAAGTAAACTTGACTGTAAAATAGGCCATGATAAATGCAGATTCTTGAAGCCAACCCTCACACCCACCCACATCTAATCCCCTTTTTCAGCAAAAAGAACAGCTACAACTAAAAATGGTGTGATCACTTGAAAAACTTTGAAGCCCACTCCCAAACCCCTGGGCACCCCACCCCCACCCCATGGCAGAGTCCTGGATGCTAAAAAGCCAGTTTCACAGCAATCAGTCTTTAATGTTGAAAATCTTTTAAGGCTTTTACCATATATGGGCATAGTGGCCATCTTTGTCAAGTTATCAAGTTTGGACAAACTTTCAATGGCTCATTTCATAGGCTCCACATAAAATTTGGTATCAATGCCCTGCTATTTTCAGAAGAGAATTAACTCTTATCCTGCTGTTCACGACACCCGCTATCTTTGGAAACAGTGTAGATCCAGATCAGATGGCCATCTGATCAGGATTTACACTGTTTGACATTCAATTAATGAATTTGTAGGAATAAATTACATCAAGTGATCTGATTGGTTCAAAGTCAGAAATGGGTGGGGCTAAAATGAATATTCAGCAAGAGAAGGGCTAGTTTGTGTTGAGGTTGTATGCCCCTATCAACACTATTGAGGTGATTTGGGAGATGTTGCTTCTGATTTTGTGTGACTTTTACCCAACAATTGGAATGAAATAACATCTCAAGCCCTACTGCCCAAGGAAACTGCTAGGGTTTAAGGGACAGACTGACTCATACCGCTTTTCATTACGCAAACACGCCTATACAAATACATTGCCACCTTTATCGCCGAAAAAAATGAAAATTTATGGTGAAAAATTGTGATATTTTTCTTATTTCTGCTGCAAATATAGATTGTGGGCACCCGTTAGAACCGCCTCATCGAGGCGGTTCTAACAAGTACCCACAACCTATATTTTAGAGCAGAAATAAGAAAAATAAGGCATACCCCCGGAAACCCCAGTTTTACAATATAAAAGTGGGGTTCAAGGGGGTCAAAATTATATAAACTCCGTTCAGAAAATCTGAATCATCGATTTTTTCGATTCTCGCGTTTAATACTCATTTTAGCCCATACATCACTATGGGAAAGTTTTAGACCTCACCCTCCGCCGATTTCTCCAGCAAGTCGTATGCCTCTGCGATAGCCAGGAAGGTCTGTGATTATTTTGAGAAAAGTGCAAAATCTAAATTTTCTTCCACAGACTAAGACATTCTGACAGGTTCGACACACCCTTTTAAACCATATATAGAAGTGGTTACTGCTCTTGTAAATTACAAGGGCGTCTATGTTTTATTTGCACGATCACTTCATGGAAAATCATTAGCTGTGACACCACATCCGATATCGGTATATTTCTTTTTGACAACTGTTGACAGCACATCGCACTAGTGGCTCCCCTTTCCTAGTGAGCCTCTATCTAGCCATTCGAATGTAAGGTGTGTCGTAACTGCATATCTATTTATAAAGTGCATCACATGGATTTGAATATTTATTATTTTACCTGACAATCATCGTCAAATGGACTTAGTCTGTCGACTCATTTCTTTGTTTTGCAATTTTCTCCAAATAATCACAGCCTTCCATGACTGTCGCAGAGGCATATGACCTGTTGGAGAAGTCGGCGGAGGGTCAGGTCTAAAACTTTCCCATAGTGATGTATGGGCTAAAATGAGTATTAAAAGGAAGAAACGAAAAAATCGATGATTCAGATTTTCTGAACGGAGTTTAGGTGTGTTTACGTGATGTCTAGGTCAGACTTAGACCTTCCAAAAGCTTTACCAGTAATCAAATTTGTTTGGTCTGTTTCAGCACCATGCAGCCCAATCCAAGAAGAAGAAGTAGATACAGTAGAACTTCGATGGCTCGAACACCGAAGGCTCGTATACCATGGCTGAGTCGTACCTGTTTTTGAGTCCCTAGGAAATTCCTCTACACAAGAAATAATGGGGGATAATTTAAGAGATTTTTGTCTTTTAATTTGCGAATGTATGCTGTGTGTACTCATAAGAATCGCCTCATTGAGGCGATTCTAATGAGTAAACACAGCATACATTTTCATTATAGAACACCGAAAAGATGTCTAAAAGTATCTGGTTATGCCTTCTGACAGTAACTCTCAGTGGCTCGAACTACCCGTGTCTCGAACAGATTTTCATGGTCCCAAAGGTGTTCGAGCCATTGAAGTTCGACTGTAGATGATTATGACACCAAGCTAACTTGTGGCCCTCCACCACCCACCCCCCAAAACCCACCCCACCCGCTCCCACTTAGGTGAGCTGAAAATTGCCAAGAACCTGGTGTTTTCTGAAACAATAGCATAACATATCAAATGATCAATAAAGGGCTGAGAGTAAACCAGCATACTATGATGATGCAGGTCCAGATCAGATGCCGCACTGTATGCAAATAGTTCAGCAGAGGACCCGCATTATAACAACAGTACAGTCGAACGTCAATGGCTCGAATAACTTTGGGACAACGATAATCTGTTCGAGACAGGGGTAGTGCGACCTACTGAGGGTTACTGCCAGGAGGCATAATGAGATACTTTCGGACATCTTTTCGGTGCTCCATAATGAAAATATATGCTGTCTGTACTCTTTAAAATTGCCACATAGAGGCGATTCTAATGAGTACGCACAGAATATATTTGCAAGATAAACTAGAACTGTCAGAGGATCTGACTATAGCCCCGCTATAGCCCTGTCAGAGGATCTGACTATAGCCCCGCTATAGCCCTGTCAGAGGAGAAAGACTCATGAATTAAAGGTAAAGACTTGTGAGAGGGTTAAATCCCTAACAAGGTACCTACTGTAAGAGGAGTTGCGGTAACAAGGTAGCTACTCCCTATACATTTTAACATTAGTAGATCTCAAAAATAGTCTAAGTTAAAAAAGGTGAAATAAGTGAAAAAAATTATTCAAGGATAATGAAAAAAGAATATGCACATCTTCAGACCTATATGAAAACACCTGTAAAGTTTCAAAAGGATTGACCTAGAACTGTAAGAGGAGTTGCGGTAACAAGGTACCCACTATCAAATATTACAGACAGACAGACAGATGGAATTCCGGACAAATTACAGACAGACGGAATTCCGGACAAGCCAAATCCAATATAGCCCCCACTTTTTCAAAGCGGGGCTATAAAGACGAAAATCACCTAAATTATCTCCCACTATTTCTTATGTAAAGAAATCTCCTAGGGACTCAAAAACGGATTCGACTGAGCCATGGTATACGAGCCATCTGTGTTCGAGCCATCAAAGTTTTACTGTATTTGTTCCCCATTATTGTGCCTTTAGTTAGGAGTATGATAGGTTATACATCATTACTCATTTGTTTCTTGGAATATTAAATTGCAAGAATCTTTCATGACTTTGGATTCGCTTTGGCCATCTCCAACCCGAGGGAAACCCACATTGCTCTGAATCGAGGCTAAGCCTTGAGCTAAGAATTCATTCCTTTGAAATTGTCGTTATAACGAGTTTTGCCGTTATAACGAATGTCGGTATAAAGAGGGTTGACTGTAAATTTCTAGAAATATCTCAACATGACACCCCTTAATTTTGAAATGAACTTCAATATAAATGGAATATCCTATTCAGGACAAAATGGGGCAATAAAGCGGCAGCCCTGTGCATGACAGCCATCTCTGGTATGTCTCAAACTGTTTTATAATGCATATAAATGTCCCCTAATGAATTTATTTTCATGTCAAGTAACCCATTAGGGAATGAATGGAATATTCCACCTTATATAGGGAGAGTAGGAAACCGTTTAGAGTTTGAGAGCATCCGATTAAGTAATTTCTAAATGTTAGTTTAGAAAATAGCTGACGTTTTTACAACAGCGAAAGTCCTAATCAAACGCAATATTCTGATCTGGGTCTGCGCATTGGCCAATCTCCCATTCTTGGGTTACCCGTCTAAAATGGGTTGATTACCAGGACTGATTTCAACCATGTGTCATGCAATACAACAAAGCAGTTAACCCTTAGTGCATCAAGCAAAATTCTTAGCAGATGACATTCTAAATGTTTTCTAAGTTTTCCAAGAACGTAAGACTTCATATTTCATGTGAATTGTCTATTGGCTATTGTATGTACAGGGAAAATAGATGGTATAATCGAATGGAGCCTTAAAAGCTTTTATGACCTACGGGGGTGGGGGAGGTGGGGGGGGGACTGTAATGTCATTTTTATTTTGTTAACTCATAAAGCACAGCACAAATTTTTAAAGTAGACAACAATTTATAAATTATTTTTCAGAGACATATGGCCTGACATTATATGTAATGTAAAGCCTTATGTTTTCTGAAAAATAAGAAAAATATGTTTAAAAATGATGTCTGCTAACTGTATATGTAAGGATAAGACTAATTCTGTTTAATAGAAGATTGTGTGTGTGTGTGTGTGTGTGTGAATTCGGATTTAACGTCGCTTTCAATAATTTTTCAGTCATATCACAACGGTGTCTGGTTGCGACAGGGAGCCCAATGCTCACTTTTATAGTGCTGCCTCACAGAAGTATCATGTCCCAGACACATTACATGATACCACACCCAGTCACATTATCCTGACACTGGGTCGACCAGTCCTAGCTCTACCCCATAAATCTGAGTGCCAAGCGAGGAGCAGCTAGTACCATTATTAACGACTTTGGTATGTCGCGGCCCGGGATCGAACCCCTGACCTCCCGTTTCCTGGAGCGGACACTCTACCAACTGAGCTATCGGAGCTGGTAATAGTAGGTTGTAGTAGTAATTCTTTCTTTGTGTTTCTCAGCCTCAGCATATAGTGTCCTCTTGTCACAGTCAGAGACCATCTTTGGGACTGTTCAAAAGTGGTCTTTAAGACCACTTTTGAACAGTCCCAAAGGTGGTCTTAATATAGAAATTTTACTGTATAATAGGACTGCCTGATTGAATAGGAATTTTCATGACAAATTTAATCACAAGAATAACAACCACCTTGGGGAAAGCGCATGCAATATGCATGATCTAAGTCGCTCTTCAAAGACCAATTAATCTCATCAATTTTAAATTGAAATACACAGGAACAAGTGTTTTATCTGCATAAACTGCAGCTTCTGCATCACAAAACAGTTTAAGAATTCAATTTTTGGTTAATTGTTTATCAATAAACCCAAAGTTACTAGGAACAGAAGCTTTACCTTGCTTATGTCCATGTGACTATCACTGATTTGTGTGTGTGTGTGTGAATTCGGGTTTAACGTCGCTTTCAACAATTTTTCAGTCATATCACGATGGTGTCTGGTTGCGACAGGGAGCTCAATGCTCACTTTTATAGTGCTGCCTCACTGAAGCATAATGTCCCAGACACATTACATGATACCACACCCAGTCACATTATCCTGACACTGGGTCGACCAGTCCTAGCTCTACCCCATAAATCTGAGTGCCAAGCGAAGAGCAGCTAGTACCATTTTTAACGACTTTGGTATGTCGCGGCCCGGGATCGAACCCGTGACCTCCTGTTCCCCGGAGCAGACACTCTACCAACTGAGCTATCAGGGCTGGTATCACCGATTTGTATGAAAGCCAGGTACACCACAACCTCTTTATAACACTATTAATTGGGTCTAAAGCAAAAGCGTGTTATATATATCCAACAAAAACCCCGCCCATCAGGACTTGAAGAAATAGATGGGCTGCATGATGCTTCCACGCAGAGCTGAAACCAACCCGCACACGAGTACTGGTAAACCGCTTAGAGGATCTAAGCCCGCCCAGGCAATGCGGTGCGAGTTGGACCGACCATGCTTATAAACCCTATTGGTTTCATTGGGGGGGCAGGGCTTGAGATGTCATTTCATCTCAATGTCGGGTAAAAGTCCCATAAAGTTGGAAGCAACGTCTCCAAAATGACCTTTAACGTGTTGACGGGGACGTTAAACCCCAAATCAAACAAACAAACAAATATCCAACAAAAATGTATAGATTATATAGAAAAATGACCATTTATGGTCATTTTTCTATATAATCTATACATTTTTGGGATCCATCTTGAAACCGTGTTATATCCAATACTGTGTTATAATGAACAGTGTTATAATGAGGTTGTCGTGTAGTGGTTATAAACAGCCATCGTATGGGTTCAGTGTTGTCTTAAGAGGGTTATATAACCATAGAATCTGGACTGGATTCACGTGTTGGGTCTGGCAAACAGTGTAGACTGATCAGGGTCTACACTGCTTAAAGTACAGGAATATGTAAGGGTATTTTTTCCCATTCTTGGGACATAAAAATCAGACTGTCTGTCATCTACTCCAGGATTTTATGAACAGTTAACCAATTGTATACTTGTGGACTCTTTCATTGCTATATGGTAGACAAGTCCATTTGCCATATAAGGGGTGTCAGGCCTATTTTTTCGTTTTTAGCAAATAGTGCATTCACTGTTCAGATGCCATGTTCTGTGGTGTCTGATCTGGGCCTGCACTATTTTCCAAGGTACCCCTTGGCAAAACTGTGGCCTCTAGAAGGTGCACACAAGGTTTTAGGTTTTGACCCTTGTCCTGCTGAGCCCGGATATGCCTTATTTTTCATACAATGTAGAGCCAGATCAGTTGGCTTCTGAAGAAGCCATCTGAAGAAGCCATCTGATCAGGGTCTACATTGTTTGTCATTCAGATTGTGAATTTGCTGCAATAACTTGCATCAAGTAATCTGATTGGTGGATAATCAGGAATGGGTGTGGCAGATTAAAATATTCAGCAGGACAAGGGTTAACAAAGTTTTACCTAGTGACATAGTTTTTGATTTGATATAAACCATATTCAAACTTGACCAAGATATCAAGTCATGCATTCTTACAAAGTTTCATGAAGATTGAAGCAAAACTGTAGGGTACACATTAACAAAATTTGACCTAGTTTTTAATCAGATATTCAAACTTGACCAAGATTTACTTTAAACCTTTATCTCATTTGTATAGTTTAAACAATACAATTTATAAAAACGCATACAGCAACATACATATAAATGGGATTCAGAAGAAAGTCATTAGACTTTTATTGAATCTGTATCCCATACAAAAGTACATCAGTGAAACTTACTTGTGATCCGTGTCATAATCAGAATATTATAAAAAATATATTGTGATATGTAATACTATTTGTAACAACTTAACCCACTGCATACTAGGGGACTCTTCAATTGCTATATGTTGGACAAGTCCATTTGTTATATAAGGGATGTCAGAACTATTTTTTCATTGCTATTCTATTTTTGACAGAAAATTCTGTCAGCAAATAGTGCAGGCCCTGATCAGACACCGCATTCTGCAGCGTCTGATCAGGGCATGCACTGTTTGCCAAGGTACCCCTTAAGGGGTTTCCAGCCATAGCTTAGAACAGCATGACAAAACATATCAATATACATACACATGTATATGTGTATCAGGCTCCACAGGGGAAGGGGTGGAAATAAATTACACCTGTGGACACAAAAGTGTTCAAACTTTGATGAGCTTCATTTCATTCTGACTTGAAACATCATTCAATATATCCTAACATCCTATCGACAGAAATAAATTCAAAACACAAGGTGGTGTACATTTCCTTGCTAACTCCTGCACTGTCCAATCAAAATACATCTCAGATGTCACTCACAAAGTGTTTTCCAAAATGAGACCAATCAATGGCTTGATCTAGTTTTAGGATTCTTTGATGAATGACATTTGCTTGTCAAACTAACTTGATGCAAAGAGATTCATTGAAATTTATTTCATAGGAGTTTGAACGGTTTTGTGTCCACAGGTGTACTACAATCTTGGTCAAGGTTTTAACAAAGTTTTACCTAATGACCTAGTTTTTGACTGGACATGACCCATATTCAAACTTGACCAAGATATCAAGTCACACATTCTTTCAAAGTTTCACGAAGCTTGAAGCAAAACTGTGGCCTCTAGGGTGCACTCAATGTTTTAACTAAATTTGACCTAGTGACCTAATTTTTTATATGACATGACCCACACTTTAAGTTGACCAAGATATTATCTAAACATTCTGGTAAAGTTACATAAAGATTGGATCAAAACTGTGCCCTCTAAAAATGTGTACAAAGTTTCATAAAAATTGAATCAAAACTGTGCCCTCTAAAAATGTGTACAAAGTTTCATTACAATTGGATCAAAACTGTGCCCTCTAAGAGTGTACACAAGCAAAGTTGAAGGAAGGGATTGATGGATGGATGCCCGTCCTGATGTACGACGAACATCACAGTATCCCAAAAGCTCACCTTGAGCACCAAAACAAAACATATTTGTATGGCAAAATGACCCAATTTGCCTGAATTCTGCAGAATAGAAATTTTATCAGTATCTGATGCTGAAATTTTAACCCTTTTTGTACCAAATGGAATCTTCCTCATATATAGCAGGAGTCCATTTCAAAATTTAGGGGTGTCAGGTTGTGTTTTCTTCAAAATCTATTTGGACAAGAAAGCAGTCTGGAGGACAGCCAAATCCGCCGCCGCATTTTGTATCAAGGCTCCACCTTGTGACCTTCGCCTGTGACCTTGACCTTGAGTTTCCATGGTTAGCTCACTGAGGGGGATAACTGACCCAAAGTTTAATGAAAATCCTTTTAGGGGTAAAGGAGATATGGAAGGGACAAAAAATTCAAAGTTTTAAACTCGTTACCTTCAAATGTGACCTTGACCTTGAGTCGGCATGGTTCATTTATAGGTTCTGCACATCAGCTCAATGAGGGGGATAATTGACCAAAGTTTAATGAAAATCTAATTAAGGGTTCAGGAGATATGGAACGGACAAGAAAAAGTTACGGACAGACGGATGGACTGACAGACAGATGGATGGACAGACATGGGTTCTGCACATCAGCTCACTGTGAAGACTATTTACCCAAAGTTTAATGAAAATCCTTCCAAGGGTAAAGGAGATGTGGAACAGACAAAAAATTCCAAGTTTCAAACTCGTGACCTTCAACCATGACCTTGACCTTGAGTCGGCATGGTTCATTTATAGGTTCTGCACACCAGTTCACTGCGAGGTATAATTGACCAAAGTTTAATGAAAATCTATTAAAGGGTTCAAGAGATACGGAGCAGACAAGAAAAAGTTACGGACAGACGGACAAATGGATGGACAAACTGACAGATGGACAAACAGACATGGGTTCTGCACATCAGCTCACTGTGAAGAATATTTGACCAAAGTTTAATGAAAATCCTTCCAAGGATAAAGGAGATATGGAATGGACAAAAAATTCCCAAGTTTCAAACTCGTGACCTTCAACCATGACCTTGACCTTGAGTCGGCATGGTTCATTTATGGGTTCTGCACACCAGCTCACGGAGACGAATAATTGACCAAAGTTTAATGAAAATCTATCAAAGGGTTCAGGAGATATGGAGCGGACAAGAAAGTGTTACGGACAGACAGACGGACGGACATTCCAACATGTCAGGTTTAAGGGCTATTTCTTTTGTTCTGTTCTTTTGTTTGGTTTAGGGGCTAACCTCCTAAACCTTTTATTTACGGGATAAATCTATTGTTTACCAATCATTTTCTATTGTTATCAATCTGGACACTAGCCCCTAAACTTGACATGTTCGCCCAGATAGACAGACAGACAGACAGACAGACAGACAGACAGATGGACGGACAGATGGACAGACAGACAGACGGACGGACAGACGAAGGCCATTCCTATAATCCCCGCTCCGCTTCGCGGCGGGAGATTAAAAATGGCTGATCTTTTGCAAACAGTGTAGGTCCTGATTCTGCGGCGTCTTATCTGGGCCTGCACTGTTTGCCAACTACCCGTTTAGGGGTTTCTGGTACTAAATGGGTTAATACAAGCCAAGTCACAGTATACCGCCATGACTGACTGATCAGACTGGCGTTTTCATGACAAACTACCACTCATCCATAACAATTGCCGTGAGGAAATCACATGCAATATGCATGATCTAAGCTGCACCTCAAAGACCAATTAATCAAAGATTTGTCAGCTTCAAACTGCAATACTGCTGGAACAAGTGTTTAAATTTGTTTGAACAGCACCCTGATTAGAGCCCTTTCAACCATGTAGACCAGTTATATCTGGATCCCCTGTTTTGTATGTTTCGGAGGACCAGAAACCCCAAAACGGCTACCCTGGCAAACAGCGCAGGCCCAGATCAGACGCCGCAGAATGCGTCTATTCTGCGGCGTCTGATCAGGGCCTGCACTGTTTGCTAACAGGATTTTCTGAAACAATGGAATAAAAATGAAAAAATAGGCCTGAAACCCCTTAAATGACAAATGGACTCGTCCAACATATATCAATGGAAGAGTCCACTAGCATACAATGGGATGAAGTCTAAAAATTGCAAAGCAGCTGTATCAATTCTAGGAAATGCATATTTATAGCCATGCTATTCTTGTAACATTAACCCTTAAGACGCTGAGAAAAACTACATCTGAAAATGTCGTCTGCTTATGTCATCTGCTGAACCTTCTTGCAAACTTTTTAAAAATATTTTTGCAATCAGACAGTGTGGTCCCAGATCAGACTGCTCCTACAGGAGCAGTCTGATCTGGGTCCACACTATTTGCACCAAGTTACTTTTAAGGTAACCGGCAGACGGCAAAGCAGACGACAATTGTCGTGATTGGCATTTTATGGATTAAGCTCTGACATCAAAGTGCTGTGTATGAAGATGGTTTGCTGCTTGTTTGTGCTGAGGTTTGACATACCTGTAAACACTATTTAGGTCATTTTGCAAATGTTTCTTCCGAGTTTGTGGGACTTTTACCAAACACTGAGATGAACTGACATCTCAAGCCCTATAGCCAAAACAAACTGCTAGGGTTTATGAGTCTATCAGACTCACACCACTTTTATAAAGCAGGCTTAGACCTTCTAAGTGGTCTTAGAGCTTCTCAGCGGTCTAGGAGATTCGACAGTTATCAAAAGTTCAGTTGGTTTCAGCTCTGCCCAGAAGCACCATGCAGCCCAGTCTATTTCTCCAAGCCCCTTTTGGGGGAGGCAGTGAATTCTAGGTAATGGTCATTTACCCCTAGCTATTCTTGTCACTGTGACATCAGGGGGCTGTGTATAAAGAGGTTTTTCTGTAAAACTTGGACCGGACTCTTACGCTGGGCTACCCAAACAGTGTATACATAGACCTAGATCAAATGCTGCTCGCCACCGCCCATAGGGGCTTGAAGAAATATATGGGCTGCATGATGCTTCCACGCAGAGCTGAATCTGGCCCGCACACTAGTACTGGTAAACCGCTTAGAGGATCTCAGCCTGTCCAGGAACTGCGGTGCGAGGCGGACCATCCATGCTAATAAATCATATTGGTTTTATTGGGCGACAGGGCTTGAGATGTAATTTCATCTCAATGTCGAGTAAAAGTCCCACAAAATTGGAAACAACGTCTCCAAAATGACCTTTACAGTGTTGACGGGGACGTTAAATCTCAATTCAAACAAACAAACAAAGATCAAATGCTGCAGAAAACAGAGTTTATTTAAGGAGAGCAAAACTCTTTCTTTAAAGTGTAAACCTTACCAGATTAAAAGAAAAATACTTTTGAAAGAGTTGTCTCCCTGAAGGTGTATCCATTTTCACGATTTAACCCATTTTATTCGGGAAACGCTGCAATGAGTACAATGGCAAAAAGTGCAGGCCCAGATCAGATGCCACAGAACACGGCGTCTGATCAGGGCCTTCACAGTTTGTAAAAGTTCAGTATTTTCTGCATGTTTGTCTAAAAATAAATAAAGCGGACACCCCTAAATTTCAAAATTGGCTCTTGCTATATATATATATAAGGTGGAAGATTCCATTCAGCTAACTCGGAAGACTCTGAGAAAAACTACATCTGAAAATGTCGTCTGTTTATGTCGTCTGCTGAATTTTTTTGCAAACGTTTTAAAAATATTTTTGCATACGAGCAAACAGCGTTGGCCCAGATCAGACTGCTCCTACAGGAGCAGTCTGATCTGGGTCCACACTGTTTGCAAAGAATTACTTTTAAGGTAACCAGCAGACGGCAAAGCAGACGACAATTGTCGTGATTGGCATTTTATGGGTTAAGCAAAAGCAGGGAAAGAATAATGTGATATGCAGTGCATGATAAAGTAAGCCAATCTTCAAAGATCAATCGATCTCATCTTTGAGTGAACTTCAAATAGGAATATGCAGGAACAAGTCGTCCCCTCAGCGCAAGACTGCAGTAACTCCGTGTTTTGGTGAAAACAAGTTTTTTACAGAAATGGAAATAATTGTTAATCATACACATCCTGTAAAAATCTTGTGGTCCTTTGATAAACCATTTTCAAAATATTTGAAATTGAAAAAAAGTTGTATCTCAACGACCAGTATTTCGGAATGCAATACTGCAGTATCTGTAGATACAACACTATTGCATTTATTTTTTTTTATTTTTCTATTTTTTATTTTTTGCAACACTGCAGTAACTCTAGATACAACAGTATTGCATTAACATATATTTCTTTTCAGATAATGCAACACTGCAGTAACTCTACATACAACTGTATTGCATTTTTATGTTTGTCTTTCCGGCAAGAAACTTCAATGCAAGACTGCGGTAACTCAACATACAACAGTATTGCATTCATTTTTAATACTGCTGTAATGTTGAAGTTAAATACAATACAGTGGTAACTTGTTTGTTTGTATTGGAGTTTTACTGCCCAGTCAACACTATTTAGGTAATTTTTGAGCCAGTCAGTTTACCTATCCACACTTTTCCTGGGCAGGCTTATACGTAAGCGGTTAACCAGTACAGTGCACATTCTTTCACCAGAAACTAACAATTGCCCTTCTTGAATCATCCGAAGGGGGAGAATGACCTTAGAAAAGATTTCCATGAAAGAAAGTTGCCGACACCGGCAGGTTATCAAACCCGCGTCCTCCTGATCACCAGTCAGACGCGCATCCCACTGAGCTAACAAGGCCGGTTTCAGTGGTAACTTAATTCACAGTACGGCATTGCATGAATATTTGTTTCAAAATCACACCAAATCCTGTTTGAAAGGCCCAGGATATGTTTATTTTACACAACTGTAATCTTATTCAGCATTTTTGTACAAGAAAATGCAGAACTTTCCTCTTTTATTTTTTCAAACTAAATAATGATTGCTCCCTCTCTATGACCTTCACCTTAACCGGTTGTTTTGAAGCGGAAAATTTGAACCATGCCAGCAGGTAAGATGATGAAAATGAAACCTTTTAAAAGAGTTCACACAAAACTCAACATTTCTTGCAATTGTAAAATTTGGGATGCTGACTGTGAAGAAATGTTGCCTCTCACACTTTTTTTTTCAATTTTCTCAGGGAGGCACCATTATTCAAAAAAAGTATTTCAAACAATCCTCAAACAAAACTGTGGTTAAAATAGCACTGCTTGGTTGTACTAGAAAGCAACAGGTGATTATGCCCCTACAAGGAATACCATAAGGGCATTTTTCTGGTGTCCAAAATCTTAGGAGTTGTACGGTATTGCTGATGACCTTTGTCCGCGGCCTGCAGGCCATATCTCCTAAACCCTACGGAATATTTTCACGAAACATCACAGCAGCATGAACCATCTCATGAAGATGTGTTGCAAGCAAGGAAAAAAAACTCTTGCTCACTTGGGTTTTGAATTATCTTTCCTTGACTTAATTAATTCAGTTAGTGTAATTAATGATCCTCTATTCACAATCTCATTAATGATCTTTGTCTTTTTCATTGATTGATTTGAGGTTTAATGTCCCCGTCAACACTGTATAGGTCATTTTGGAGACATTGCTTCCAATTTTGTGGGACTTCTATCTGACATTGAGATGAAATGACATCTCAAGCCCTGTCGCCCAATGAAACCAATAGGGTTTAGAAGCATGGAGGGTCCGACTCATACTGCTTTGCCTAGGCAGTCTTAGATCCTCTAAGTGGTTTACCAGTTCTCATGTGCTGTCAGTTTCAGCTCTGCATGGAAGCATCATGCTGCCCATCTATTTCTTTAAGCCCCGATGGGCGTGGGCTATAATGATCTTTGTCTAATTTGAGAATTTAACCCGTTGTGTACAGACTCTTCCATTACTATATGTTGGACAAAGCCCTTTTGTCATTTAAGGAGTGTCAGGCATATTTTCTTTTTCTTTCTCATTTTTATTTAATTTTTGAAGCAAAATCCTGTTAACAAGTAGAGCAGACCCTGAGCAGACACCATGTTTGAGTCTGGCTTGGGTCACATGTGAAACGTCAAGTTCTGCAATGAAGGTCAGGTGATTTTTCTCTGGATACTCCGGTTCTCTCCCACCTTTGATTAACGATCAGCTCAATATGAGTGAAATAATCTTGAAAGGGCCATACCACCCCCCCCCCCCCCCCAAAAAAAAAACTATATTAGGTCATTTTGGAGATGTTGCTTCCAAATTTGTGAGCCTTTTACCCAACAATCTGGTTAATGATCTTTGTCTTTTTGATTCATTGATTTGAGGTTTAATGTCCCCGTTAACACTGTATAGGTCATTTTGGAGACGCTGCTTCCAATTTTGTGGGACTTTTACCCGACATTAAGATGAAATGACATCTCAAGCCCTGTCAACCAATGAAACCAATAGGGCTTATAAGCAAGGATGGTCCAACTTGCACTGTTTCGCCTGGGCAGGCTTAGTGTAGTTTATATTTTCTTGTCCTTTGGGATCATTGATTCCATTCTGGAATTTTGAAAATATTTGAGGGTCACTGATGAGGCCTGATTGGCCGAAACTAGCTAGTCTGGCCCAGAAAAAATGTAAACTTCATATTTTCTAGTTCTGTAGTGTATTCCTTGCTTCCAAAGGATAACCCTTTTACAGAGCATATTTAGATCCTCAAAACAGTTTAGCAGTACTTGTGTGCGGTCGGTTTCAGGTCTGCGTGGAAGCATCATGCAGTCCATATATTTCTTCAAGCTCTGGTGCTTCCTTGTACGGTTTACAAATTATCTGCGCATGGTAAATTCAATTCAGTGCAACGCTGAAAGTTAGCGCTATAGCTCCTAAGCAGTATTCAAAGAATATATTCATGAAAATGAAGTGTCACAGGTGCATGCATAAATCAAAGCACTGACAGTACTCAGTCTGGTTGGTTGATTGTCTCTGAATTCTAAAGGTTGGGGAAATAGTCCTGGACTGAGATTTAAACTGTTTCATTCAACTAAAAATTCCAGTTTTTAAGCAAATAGGGCAGATCTTGATCAGATGCCACAGCCTGCAGCATCTGATCTGTCTCTACAATGTTTGCCAAGCCCACCCTATGATTCCAAGATAAGCCGCTTTAGTCTTACCCAACACTTTTACCTCATGGCGGCTTTTTTCTATAAAAAGTTATTCTGACAAGTCAGTGACAGTCACATGGACTTAAGCACTGAACAGCTTTTCTTCTTAGTAACTTAGGGTCTATTGACAATCAATCAACCAAAATTTAGCAGCGTTATTGTACTTTATGAGGTCAGAGCCCGGGTCAGCGTAAGTGTACATGTTACCTGTAAAATTTTTACTGGAATCAACTGTTGGGTTTGGCAAACAGCGTAGACCCAGATCATATGCCATAGATCAGGATCTACAGTGCAGGAAAAATGGAAGGAGGGACTATTCAGGATGGGACTGGGGTCATCAGAGGACAGGACAGGAGTCATTGGTGGAGGGATGGGAGAAGGGACTGTTCAGGACAGTGCAGGAATAATGGGAGGAGGGACTATTCAGGATGGGGCAGGAGTTATGGGAGAAGGGGTGGTTCAGGACAGGACATGAGTCTTCAGTGGAGGGATGGGAGAAGGGATTGTTCAGGACAACACGGGAATAATGGGAGGAGGGCATTTTCAGGATGGGACAGGAGTCATGGGAGAAGGGGTGGTTCAGGACAGGCATCCAGGATGGAGGGATTGGAGGAGGGACTGTTCAGGACAGCCCATGAATAATGGGAGGAGGGACTACAATGTCATGTTTTCAGGATGGGACAGGAGCCATGGAAGGATGGATGGTTCAGGGCATGGCAGCATTGATTGAAAGAGGAAAAGTTCAGGACAGTGATGGAATCATGGGAGGAGGGATGGTTCTGGGCAGGGCAGCATTGATTGAAAGAGGGACAGTTCAGGACAGTGCAGGAGTAATTGCAGGAGCGACTATTCAGGATGGGACAGGAGTCATGGAAGGAGAGATGGTTCAGGACAGGGCAGAAGTCGGACTATTCAGGATGGTACAGGGTCATGGGAGCAGGGTTGGTTCAGGGCAGGACAAGAGTCATGGGTGGAGGATGGGAGAAGGGACTGTTCAGGGCAGTGCAGCAATAATTAGAGACTGGACTATTCAGGATGGGGCAGGAGTGATGGAAAAAGGGGTGGTTCAGGACAGGACTTAGGAGGGACTACATGTATTCAGAATGGGGCACTGGAGTCATAGAACGATGGATGGCTCAGGGCAGGGCAGCAGTGATTGAAAGGGGAACAGTTCAGGACCGTGATGGAGTCACGGGCGGAGGGATGGTTCAGGACAGGGTAGGATTCATGGAAGAAGGGACAATTCATGACAGTGCAGGAATAACGGGAGGATGGACTGTTCAGGATGGGACAGGGGTTATGGGATAAGAGGTGGTTTAGGACAGGACAGGGGTCATGGATGGAGGGATGGGAGAAGGGACTGTTCAGGATAGCCCAGGAATAATGGGAGGATGGACTGCATGTATTCTGGATGGGGCAGGAGTCATTTAAGGATGGATGGTTCAGGGCAGGGCAGCAGTGATTGAAAGAGGGACAGTTCAGGACAGTGCAGGGGTAATGGGAGGAGGGACCATTCAGGATGGGGCAGGAGTCATTGGAAGAGAGATGGTTCAAGACAGGGCAGGGGCCATTGGATGAGGGATGGTTCAGGACAGGGTAAGAGTTATGGAAGAAGGAACAATTTATAACAGTGCAGGAATAATGGGAGGAGGGACTATTCAGGATTGGACAGGGGTCATGGGAGAAAGCATGCTTCTGGACATGGCAGGAGTCATGGGTGTATGTATGAGAGAAGGGACTGTTCAGGATAGCAAAGGATTAATGGGAGGTGGGACAATTCAGGATGGGAAGGATCGTGGAAGGAGGGATGGTTCAGGACAGGACAGCAGTCATTGAAAGAGGGACAGTTCAGGATAGTGCAGAAGTAATAGGAGAAGGGACTATTCAGGACGAGGCAGGAGTCATGTGAGGAGGGATGGTTCAGGACAGAGTAGGAGCTATGGGAGAAGGGATAATTCACAGCAGTACTGGAATAATGGGAGGAGGGAATATTCAGGATGGAACAGATGTCATATGAGAAGGGATGGTTCAGATCAGGGCAGAAGTTAAGGGAGGAGGGATGGTTCAAGATAGGGAAGGAATTATATGAGGAGGGATGATTTAGCACAGGGTAGGAGTTATGGTATAAGGGACAGTTCAGGACAGGGCAAGATTTATGGGAGGAGGGATACTACAGGATGGTACAGGAGTTATGGGTGGAGGAATTATTCAGGACAGGGCAGGTGGACAGGCCAGATGCTATGGGAGGAGGAGCAGTACAGGGTAGGAGTTATGGGGGGATAGTACAGGATATGGCAGGAGGTGTTGCTCAGGACAGGACAGGAGTTATGGGAGGAAGATAAGTACAGGAAGGGATATGAGTCATGGGAGAAGGAATGATCTAGGACAAGATAGGAGTTATGGGAAGGTTAGTACAGGAAGGGACAGGAGTCATGGGAGAAAGTATGATCTAGGACAGGACAGGAGTTATGGGAGGAAGGTTAGTACATGAAGGGGCAGGAGTCATGGGAGAAGGTATTATCTAGGGCAGGACAGGAGTTATGGGAGGAAGGTTAGTACAGGAAGGGACAGGAGTCATGGGAGAAGGTATGATCTAGGACAGGACAGGAGTTATGGGAGGAAGGTTAGTACATGAAGGGGCAGGAGTCATGGGAGAAGGTATGATTCAGGACAGGATAGGAGTTATAGTAGGAGAGATAGTACAGGATTGGGCAGAAGGCATGGGGGAGGGATAGGGAGTTACTGGAGAAGGTTATAGGAGGTATGGTTGAAGACAGGACAAGAGTTATTGTAGGGACATTACAGTATAGGGCAGGTGTTAAGGGAGCAGGTAAGGTTCAGCACAGGACAGGAGTTATGGGAGGAGGGACAGTACAGTTCTTAGTCAAATTTAACCCTTCAAATATTTACTATTTTTTTTAGTACCGGTAAGTTGGTTGACAAAAAGTTCTTAGCCTTCTGTATTGTGTTAAGTCACAGTCTCATTGTTACACGGTGAGTGAAGGCAATTGGAAGTGAGAAGGCTATATAGCAGCACTGGAACTAAAAATAGACAAAATTACTGTAGAATTTCAGGCACCCAAATCTGTTATTGTAATCATTCAAAATTTGAACATTGTGGTTTTACCATAGAAGTGTTTAAATGGCAGACAGTGGTGATATTGATCAGACTGCTCCTCATGAGAAATCGGATCTGGGTCTGCTCTGTTTGTCCAGGCTTCTTCTGCCTGAAAAGTTATAACACATGCTTTGCTGAACTTTGTTACAAAGAGATACAGTGTATAACCAAAGGTTTATAATTTAATGGCTAAAAAAAAGAAAAAAACTGCATTCAGAAAATCTGAATTATCGATTTTTTTGGTTTCTTGCTTTTAATACTCATTTGAGCCCATACATCACAATGGGAAAGTTTTAGACCTGACCCTCCGCTGACTTCTCCAGTAAGTCGCATGCCTCTGCGACAGTCAGGAAAAGCTGTGATTATATGGAGAAAATTGCAAAATCTAAATTTTCTTTCATGGACTAAGATATTCTGACAGGTTTGGCACACCCTTTTAAACCATATATAGAAGTGGTCACTGCTCTTGTAAATTACTAGGGCATCTATGTTTTATTTTCACGGTCACTTCATGGAAAATCATAAGCTGTGACTGCACGTCTGATATCAGTATAATTCTTATTGACCACTGTTGAGTGTTGACAAAACATCGCAGTTTATACTTAATACTTGACGGACCTCCGTGGCCTAGTGGATAAGAGCACTGATTCTTAATCATTAGGTCTCTGACGGCTGTGGGTTTGAGCCTACATGTAGCTTGGGTCACATGTGAGATGCCAAGTTCTGCAGGCGTTGTTTCTCCTTGTACTCCGGTTTTCTTTGTCCACCCCTTTTAACGATCGACTCGATATGAGTGAAATAATCTTGAAAGGGTTGTTAAAACAAAACAAAAAAAAATACTTATAGGATTGCCACAGACTGGAGTTTGCAGGGGTATACTTTATTTTTCTTATGTCTGCTCAAAAATATAAAGTGTAGGTACTCGTTAGAACCACCTCATCGAGTACCCACAATCTATGTTTTGTGCAGAAATAAGAATATCACAATTTTTCATCTTAAAACCTTCATTTTTGGTGGTAAAATTTATATTGTATTTGTATAGACATGTTTTCGTAATGTGATTAACACTCGAAAGCACCCAGAGCTCATACTCAGTGTGTCTCAAAGTACTTGTAAGGACTCCGAGTGCACTTGATCTTAATGGTCACTGAGTAATGAGGAAATAGGGTTTTCCAAAAGAACTGTAGTGTATCTAATATCCATTTTGTTCATTTTTATGTCTTTTTTGCATCAGATACAACACTTTTGCATGTGAGATCAAGTAGATAATGAGTCAAAGATTAAGTGCAACACTGTTGTAAGTGCAGTTACAACAGTCTTGCGTTGAGGCTTTGACACAATTTTTTAATGCAATACTGTCGTAAGTGCAGTTACAACAGTGTTGCATTCAAAAAGTGATCATATCAACAGTTTTATTTATGCAATACTGTTGTATCTTATATTTTGATTAATTACTGTTCTCAGATTAAATGTTAACATAAAAATCACACTGTATTTTATTTCTAACCCTTTTATTGTGCAGTTAAGCATATATTACTGCAGACTGTCCACAAACAAGAAAATATCACAGTTTTTTGTCTCTCCTGAAAATTTTTCAAAAACTGAGTTACTGCAGTCTTGCACTAAGGGGACGAAGTGTTTATATCTGCTTGAATGTACTTAATCCATAAAATGCCAATCACGACAATTGTCGTCTGCTTTGCCGTCTGCCGGTTACCTTAAAAGTAAATTTTTTGCAAAAAGTGTGGGCCCAGATCAGACTGCTCCTTCAGGAGCAGTCTGATCTGGGCCCACACTGTTTGCCTGTGTAAAAAAATATTTTTAAAAAGTTTGAGAAAAACAAATCAACAGACGACATATTAAGCAGACGACATTTACAGATGTAGTTTTTCTCGGCATCTTAACGGTTAATGATCAAAGAATGCATTTTTTTTTCTGAAATCAAAAAATTGTATTTACTTGCATGAACTTGTATTTTGTGGAGTCAGCTAGTAAATTTGTCTGAATTCTACAGTGTACAACCAGGCAAACACCAGTTTAGCAATACGGTGTCTCCCCATCACATGTTTGATGCTAATTGCAACTGAAATCTAAGACTCGTCAAAAGGTTTGTTGCACCATGTTGAACTTTCGATGTCTCACATGTGACCCATTTTTAAAAAATTTTTGCATACAGGCAAACAGTGTGGGCCCAGGTCAAACTGCTCCAACAGTGGGTCCAAACTGTTTGCGAAAAAATTACTTTTAAGGTAATCGGCAGACGGCAAAGCAGAAGACAATAGTTGTGATTGGCATTTTATAGGTTAAAAGCCAGTTTTATGTGAATTAATATACTTGCAGGGGAGACAAATCGTGTCAAAACATTTTGTGTTCTATATCAATAAAGATCCATAGGGCAAATGCTTTTCTTTACAAGCAGACCCTTCTGCAGAGGAGGTTAAGCCATAAAATGCCAATCACGACAATTGTCGTCTGCTTTGTCTAAGCAAAGACTCCGATCAGGCTGCCAACCTACTCTGGCTCTGACCAGCCTTTCCTATCTGCATTTGCACCAAAAAAGGGTTAAGGTCGAAAAAGCATCCTTTTAGTGCATGGCAAAGACTCTGATCAGACTGCGTGGATGTGCAGGCTGATCTGAGCTGTTGCTGTGCACACTTCCAAAGAAATATGCTCGTTTGTTGCATCTCAATTAATCTTATCATATGCTAGAACAATAGTTTATCGGCATAAACTGCATCTTGAATTAAACAATGTTTTCAAGAATTAATACTTTTTGCTGTGCCAAAGATATGTAAATTCTCCAAACCAGATCTTATCCGAATGTTATCTGATACTTCAGCTATAACTTAACCCTTAAACTGACAATCACAACATCTGCAGATGTAATTTTTCAATAGGCTTGACATTAAACGCGAATTGTCTTCTAGGCAGGCAGATGATTCAATTTTATCATATGATGTTGCGCCTGAGAGTGTAATAACGCCATGTAATAAATTCTAAAATCCACTAGTGGATTAAATATGCAAATTTGTTAGATACGCCCCTTAACGTTGCATGTATGATGCCTTAACGACGTCGCGTTTATTAATGGCGGAATATTGAAATTTTTGTATAAAATGCATTTTAAATGTCATATGATAAATAGAATCTTGCATTCGTGCTCATGTATTATTGAATTTATTAAACTCGTTGAGGAAAAGGGATAAAATGCTTGGCAAAGCCTTGCATTTTATCCCTTTTCCTCAACTCATTTAATAAATTCAATAATACATGAACACTCATGGAAGATCCTCTATGTAATGTCAAGCAGAAATAGGCAAAATGATGTTTACCTCCATAAAACTCCAGTTTTCTCTATAAATATAAAATGGGGTTCAGGGGGTGTTCATTATACAGACTTGTTACATGATGAGAGAGTAGCCACCCCTGAAAGTGACCCTTTTCCCTCTAAAATAGGTCTCCTGAGTTTCCAAGATCCATTTGTGAAGATTTACAGATAATCAGACTTGTGGAACAATAAAATCTTCAAATGCCAAGTATGAATGGCAGAGACCCTCATCAGAATAATTGTCACAGCCAAACTGTTCTTCTTTAAAAAAAAACAATTGCTCATCTCAAAGCATCAGCAGAAATGAACAGCAAGCCCAAGAACCTACAAGAGGGTTAAAGGCTGTCACTTTGGGGTTTTCAATTCCACATTTGGTTCTTATGTATGTTTGGCTGTGTCCCAGCTCTGTTGGTGGTAATCATGAAACATATCCTAGAACGGTCTCAAGGGAACCAGAAAATGCTGGAGGTGTAAAATGCTTTTTGGATTTAGGTGAGCTTTATGAAGCAAAAAATGAACCTCTGCAGATATTCTCACACATATTGCAGATAAAAATTAGTCTGCAGGAGTGTAGCATCCTTTCAAAATTTACATTACAAACGTAAACAAGAGGGCCATGATGGCCCTGGATCGCTCACCTGATCCATAGAGTAACAAGTGGACCCCAGAGAGGGCCATTATTGACCCCAGGGTTATAATGTGCATAATGTTGAGGGAGGTCTAAAAAGGTGAAGCTTCATACCAAATATCAACAAAGGCTATAACTGTCCACTAGATGAAGCTCCATACCAAATATCAAAGACATGGGCCTTGCAGTTTCAGAGAAGAAGATTTTTAAAGATTTCCCTATATAAGTCTATGCAAAACCAAAGGGTCTCGGGGCGGGGGCATGGGCATTTTTGGCCCAAGGGCTATAATTTGAACAATCTTGATAGAGGTCCACTAGATGAAATTTCACACCAAATATCAAATACCTAGGCCTTGTTGTTTCCCAGAATAAATGTTTTAAAGATTTTCCCTATATAAGTCTATGTAAAACCAAAGGGCCCCGAGGCAGGGGCATTTTTGACCTCAGGGCTATAATTTGAACAATCTTGGTAGAGGTCCACTAGCTGAAGACCTGGGCCCTGCAGTTTCAGAGAAGAAGATTTTTAAAGATTTTCCCTACATAAGCCTATGTAAAACCAAAGGGCCACGTGGTGGGGGCAGCTATAATTTGAACAATCTTGGTAGAGGTCCACTAGCTGAAGCTTCATAACAAATATCAAAGACCTAAGCCTTGTGGTTTCAGAGAAGATTTTTAAAGATTTTCGCTATATTAGTCTGTGTAAAACTAAAGGGGCCTGGAGGGGCATTTTTGGCCCCAGGGCTATAATCTGAACAATGTTGGTAGAGGTCCACTAGCTGAAGCTTCATAACAAATATCAAAGACCTAAGCCTTGTGGTTTCAGAGAAGAAGATTTTTAAAGATTTTCCCTATATAAGTCTATGTAAAACCAAAGGGCCCAATGGCGGGGGCATTTTTTGTCTCAGGGCTATAATTTGAACAATCTTGGTAGAGGTCCACTAGCTGAAGCTTCATAACAAATGTCAGGGACCTAAGCCTTGTGGTTTCCGAGAAGAAGATTTTTAAAGATTTTTCATATATAAGACCATGTGAAACAAAAGGGCCCTGGGGCGGGACAATTTTTGGCCCCAGCACTATTATTTGAATAATTTTGGTAGGGGTCCATTAGATGAAGCTTCATACCAAATATCAAAGACCTGGTCCTTGCCGTTTAAGAGAAGATTTTCAAAGAATTTCCCTATATAAACCTATATAAGCCTATGTAAAACCAAAGGGCCCCTGAGCGGGGGCATTTTTGGCCCCAGGGCTATAATTTGAACAATCTTGATACAGGTCCGCTAGATGAAGCTTCACACCAAATATCAAAGATCTGAGCCTTGCGGTTTCAGAGAAGAAGATTTTTAAAGATTTTCCCTGTATAAGCCTATGTAAAACCAAAGGCCCTTGCCTTTTCGGTCCCAGGGCTATAATTTGAACAATCTTGGTAGAGGTCCACTAGATGAAGCTTCACACCAAATATCAAAGACCTCAGCCTTGCGGTTTCAGAGTAGAAGATTTTAAAGATTTTCCCTATATAAGCCTATGTAAAACGAAAGGCCCCCCGGGCGGGGGCATTTTTGGCCCTAGGGCTATAATTTGAACAATCTTGGTAGAGATCCACTAGGTGAAGCTTCACACCAAATATCAAAGACCTGGTCCTTGTGGTTTCAGAGGAGAAGATTTTTAAAGCTTTTACCTATAAAAGCCCATGTAAAACCAAAAGGCCCCCGGGGCGGGGGCATTTCCGGCCCAAGGATCATAATTTGAACAATCTTGGTAGAGGTCCACTAGATGAAGCTTTATACCAAATATGGAAGACCTGGGCCTTTCAGTTTCAGAGAAGAAGATTTTTAAAGATTTTCCCTGTAAAAGCCTATGTAAAACCAAAGGCCCCCGGGGCGGGGGCATTTTCGGCCCTGGGGCTATAATTTGAACAATCTTGGTAAAGGTCTACTAGGTGAAGCTTCACATCAAATATCAAAGACCTAAGCCTTGCGGTTTCAGAGAAGAAGATTTTTAAATACTTTCCCTATATAAGCTTATGTAAACCCAAAGGCCCCCGGGGCGGGGGCATTTCTGGCCCATAGGCCATAATTTGAACAATCTTGGTAGAGGTCCACTAGATGAAGCTTCATACCAAATATCAAAGACCCGGGCCTTTCAGTTTCAGAGAAGAAGATTTTTACTGATTTTCCCAGTGTAAGCCTATGTAAAACCAAAGGCCCCCGGGGCGGGGGCATTTTTGGCCCTAGGGCTATAATTTGAACAATCTTGGTAGAGGTCCACTAGGTGGAGCTTCACACCAAATATCAAAGAACTGGGCCTTGTGGTTTCAGAGAAGAAGATTTTTAAAGATTTTCCCTATATAAGCCTATGTAAACACAAAGGCCCCCGGGGCGGGGGCATTTCTGGCCCAAGAGCCATAATTTGAACAATCTTGGTAGAGGTCCACTAGATGAAGCTTCATACCCAATATCGAAGACCTGGGCCTTTTGGTTTCAGAGAAGAAGATTTTTAAAGTTTTCATTTCAAAAATCTATTTTTAGCTCCTGTGACCCAGATGTGCAATGGACCGGAACCATTTGAACAACTTTGAAAGGGGACCACCTAAGGATCATTCCTGTGAAGTTTGGTCAAAATCCGATCAGTGGTTTAGGAGGAGATGTCGTTTGAAGAAAAAGTTTACGCACACACGCACGCACACACGCACACACGCACACACGCACGACGGACAAAAAGTGATCCCAAAAGCTCACCTCGTCACTACGTGACAGGTGAGCTAAAAATTAGACGACGAAGAAGATGAAGAAAAAAAATGAAGAAGAAGAAGAAGAATTTGTCATATAAGGGATGTCAGTTTTTTTTTGTTGTTTTTTTTTTTGTTCTATTTTTGATGGAAAATTCTGTTACCAAATAGTATGTGTCATATAAGGGGTGTCAGATCTATTTTTTTGTTTTTTATTCTATTTTTGATGGAAAATTCTGTTAGCAAATAGTATGTGTCATATAAGGGTAGTCAGATCTATTTTTTCGTTTTCATTCTATTTTTGATGGAAAATTCTATTAGCAAATAGTATTTGTCACATAAGGGGTTTCAGGTCTTTTTTTTTCTCGTTTTTATTCTATTTTTGATGGAAAATTCTGTTAGCAAATAGTATGTGTCATATAAGGGGTGTCAGATCTATTTTTTTGTTTTTTATTCTATTTTTGATGGAAAATTCGGTCAGCAAATAGTATTTGTCATATAATGGGTTTCAGGTCTATTTTTTCGTTTTTATTCTGTCTTTTATGGAAAAATTCTGTTAGCAAATAGTATTTGTCATATAAGGGGTGTCAGGTCTATTTTTTCGTTTTTATTCTATTTTTGACAGAAAATTCTGTTAGTAAGTGCATTCTGCAGTGTCTGGTCTGGGCCTGCAATGTTTGCCAAGGTACCCCCTTTAGGGGTTTCCCCCGCATACAATGGGTAAATAGCATATTTAGTCAAAAAAATATTTGAGAGGCATGACATGAGTGGTGCACCACAACCTCGTTATAACACGGTTCATTGTAACACGATTTGGATATAATGAGGTTTCAAGATGGATCCCAAAACTGTGTAGATTATATAGAAAAATGACCATAAATGGTCATTTTTCTATATAATCTACACAGTTTTGTTTGGATATAACACGGTTGTTTAACTAACACGGATTCTGCTTTGCCATTAATAGTGTTATAAAGAGGTTGTGGTGTATATCCAAACCCTTTTTAAAACGTCTAGTGTTATTATGAGCATCATTGTAGAATGCAGCTATGCTGTGACTACTGCCACTTGTTGATAATGATAACGATGACTACTGGTATGCCTGAATGGTGTTCATTCATCACGAAAACACGTCTTGAATCCCACTTTTACTGGGGTTTACAGGGGTAAACATTATTTCTGCTCAAAAATATAGATTGTGGGTACGTGTTAGAACCGCCACAATGAGGCGGTTCTAACGTATATAGATTGTGGGTACCTCAATGAGGCGGTTCTAACGTGTATCCACCATCTATATTTTGGGTGGAAATAAGTAAAATATCACAATTTTTCATCTTTAAATTTTCATTTTTTTTTTTCGGCGGTTAAGTTTACAATGTATTTGTATAGGCGTGTTTTCGTAAAGTTTCCTTTTTTCCGTTTTGGGGTTTAATGGCCTGGTCAAACACTTTTAACCCATTCTACACTAGCGTACTCTTCCATTGCTATGTGTTGCACAAGTCCATTTGTCACATAAGGGGTGGTAGGCCTATTTTTTTTGTTTTCGTTCTATTTTTTTTCCCAAAAATTCTGTCAGCAAATAGTACAGGCGTTGATCAGACACCCCATTCTGTCTGATCTGGCCCTGCACTGTTTGCCAAGGTACCCCTTTAGGGGTTTCCCGCCCTCAATGGTTTCATTAGTTACCCAGACCACATTTTTCCTGGGCAAGCTTAGACTGTTCAAGCATCTAACCAGTACAGCATACATTTTTGCTTTTGCCTTAATTTTACCCTTATCCTGCTGAATATTTCAATAGGCCACACCCATTTCTGACAACCAGCCAATCAGATTACATGATATATCATTTGCATTCATATTCCAAAACTGAATGACAAACAGAGTAGATCCTGATCAGATGGCTTCTTCAGAAGCCATCTGATCTGGATCTACACTGTTTGCAAAGAGAGGGGTTGTCATGAACAGCAGGATAAGGGTTTAACTGACAACAACCCTTCTTGAATCAGCTACACTGTAGAAAAAATTTCATGACCAATGCGACAAAAGAACGCAGCTGAACTAAGGCAAAACAGAAGTTTAAAGATAGACTTGCTGTGTAGACCCAGATCAGACAGCTCCTTTAAGAGGATGTCTGATTAGGGTATACGTTGTATGTCCATGTCTATGTCATTATACTGTATAATGTCTACGCATTTTCATGTCAGTTTGAAGCCCCCGCCCATAGGGGCTTGAAGAAATATATGGGCTGCATGATGCTTCCACGCAGAGCTGAATCTGGCCCACACACTAGTACTGGTAAACCGCTTAGAGGATCTAAGCCTGTCCAGGAACCCCGGTGCGAGGCGGACCGTCCATGCTTATAAACCCTATTGGTTTCATTGGGCGACAGGGCTTGAGATGTCATTTCATCTCAATGTCAGGTAAAAGTCCCACAAAATTGGAAGCAACGTCTCCAAACTGACCTTTACGGTGTTGACGGGACGTTAAACCTCAAATCAAACAAACAAATCATGTCAGTTTGCCTATGTTTCCTGACTATTTTATGTAAGTACGGTAGGCTGGCTATTTCCTTATGTCTGGCCATGCATAAAATCACACAGCTTAGGATATAAAGAATAGAGAAAATGACCAGAAAATGAATTTATCTCCACAGTAGATTCATAATGTGTCTATTTCATTCCGTCATTTCTCAAAGAAACTGTCAATAAACAGAAAACGAAATGCCATTACAATATAGGAAGTGACAAGTGAACATGTGTCTTACTTGGAAATAAGTGTACACATGTCAAATCCTAACACAACATACTCATACCAGCAATGGAAAGACACTGTGATTTACAGAACTGTGATTTACAGAGCTGTGATTTACAGAACTGCAATTTATTCTGCAATAAATCACACAGGGAAGAAGAGCTTGACGCAAACAGATGCCATTTCTAAATGTCCTTCTAAGATTCTTTGACACCAGACGGTGTAACGTCATTTTCTCGCATAAAAAAACGTTTCAAAAAGGACACAATAGTTTTTGGTGGGATTGGTTATTACAACCCTTTCAAGATTATTTCACCTATTTCGAGTCGATCATTTATCCAAAGTGGGCGCAAAATGTAGTGCCCAGAGAAAAAACACCTGGGCCCAGTTGTTCAAAGCATTGTTAGCTTAACGAGCTCATTAGTGGTCATATTGTTAACTGTTCTAGCAAGTACAATATCTAAAATTATGGTATTTCTGCTGAAAAAAATGAGAGCAGCTTTTGCATTTGCAAAAGCTGCTCTCATTTTTCAGCAAAAATATAAGCATATATGCCATATTTAATGATCAAAGTTTTAATGATTCGTTAACTAACGACGTCGTTAGTTTTAAACAACTGGCCCTTGACCTTCTGTTGCAGAATTTGGCATCTCACATATGGCAGAGCGAGGCCCATGATGATGAAGATGACGGTGATGATGATGACGATTACGATGATGTTTAACCCCAAATGGGTCATAATCACATTGATAAACAGTGCAGGCACAGAATACGGCATCTGATCAGGGCTTTCACTGTTTGCAGGAAGTTCAACGATTTTCAAATCAAATTTCTGAAAATGACAACCTGACACCCCTAAATTTTGCAATTGACTCCTGCTATTTTATCAGATGGAAGATTCCATTCATAACAAAAAGGGTTCATGGCATCAAAATCTGATAAACTTACCTCCATTTTTGACCTATAAGCATTTGTATATTTTGGGGGACATCGTATGTTACAGGTATACTATAGAACTCTCCCCCTTCCTGGCTGATTTTTTAAGGTTTTTCCCATAAGGGTCAATGTGAACATGACCCATAGGGCGTAGGCCAACTTTGACCCAAGGGCTATAAATTAAACAGAATCGTTTTTGCTATTTTGGTAGAGGGTCACTAAAGCAACATTCCTATGAAGTTTGGATGAAATTTGCCCAAGAGTAAAGGAGTTGTTATATTAAAGGTTTTTTCTATTTTTAGCTCTGGAGGCCATCTTGTTCATTATTTAGCTATTTTGGTAGGGAGTTACCTAGGCAACATTCCTGTGAAATTTGAATCAAATTGGCCTAAGGGTTTAGGAGGAGTTCACATTTGAAGCAAATTTACATGTTTTTTCTATGTTTAGCTCTGGCAGCCATTTTGCTCATTGGAGCAGAACCATTTTAGCTATTTTGGTAGAGGGTCACCTAAGCAACAAGCCCATGAAGTTTAAATGAAATTGGCCCAAGTGCACAGGAGGAGTTGTCATTTAAAGATTTTTCTTGTTCCTCAGAGCAAAATGATTTAAACTAGTTTCGTAGGGAGCCACCCAGACAACACTCTTGTGAAGTTTGAATCAAATTAGCCCAAGGGTTTAGGAGGAGTTCACATTTAAAGCAAATTGTTCGTGATGGACAACAGATGAGTGACATTGACCGATCACATTACCTCACCATGAGCACTTCAGGTGAGCTAAAAAGGGTAAACAACATGTCAACCCTTTGTGTGGGTCATATGCATCAAAATCTGATAAACTTACCTCCATTTTTGACCTAAGCATTTGTATATTTTGGGAGACATCGTCTGTTACAGGTATACCATAGAACTCTCCCTCCTCCTGACTGAGCAATTTGTACCATCCTTCCGCAGGCTCTTTTACGATTTCTGATATTCCGAAAGATAAGGAACCCATAAAGTCGTTCCGAGATGTTCTGTCCCAATCCCATACTTCTAAGGACAATCGTTTGGAAAAATCTGCTTCTGATAAATCGCTGCAGAAAAATGGAATATTTTATAAAATATGACAGTTGAGAACATCAATGGCACAAACACCTTTGTGACCATTAACCCAAAAGATGCCAATCACCACAATTGTCATCTGCTTTGTCGTCTGCCAGTTACTTTAAAAGTCATTTTTGCAAACAGTGTGGACCATGATCAGACTGCTCCTCTAGGAGCAGTCTGATCAGGGTTCACACTGTTTGCCTGTATGCAAAAATATTTTTAAAAAGTTTGCAAAAAGATTCAGCAGACAACATAAGCAGAAGACATTTTCAGATGTAGTTTTTCTTTGTGTCTTAAGGGTTAACCCTTATCCTGCTGAACATGATAACACCTACCTTTGCAAATAGTGCAGATTCAGATCAGATGGCTTCTGATCAGGATCTACACTGTTTGTCATTCAATGTGCAAAAGCCCAATACATTACATCAAGTAATTTGAATGGTCAATTGTAAGAATTGAGAGTGGCTATTAAATTTATTCAGCAAGACAAGGGAAGCCCTGTCAACGGGGCTTGCAGAAAAAGATTGGGCTGCATGATGCTTCCATGCAGAGCTGAAACTGACCACACAAGAGGCGTTATTCTGCCATGTACTGCAGGGATACAGACTAAGCATTTTGCTTTAGGCGCCCAGACTGCCATAAATCCAAATTTTAAATTAAGTTAATAGGAATCTATATTCAAAACTTAGGTGCCTAGGCAAACATTTAGGCCCCTTGGGTGACTGGGCTTCTGTTAGTCTGTATCCCTGTACTGCCTGGGGCAGAGTTTGTTGGAAGCCAAAACCGATAATGCATGTAAACTTTTTACCCTGGCTAAAACATTCTGTATTCGCAAACATTCTGTATTTGCACTCGAAATCCAGGGTTGTGCTCGGACACATTTCGCAGCCAGACTTGACAACATGTTTAAGAGCCCGTCTTTGGTCTGTTCTTGCATTCTAAATTGTAAAATAGCTAGAGAACTGCTGATTTTTTGGACAAACACTTTTCCTTGGGTGTGTTTTGTGCCTTCCTCTATGCTAGAGTTAATTTTTCCCATGGGTTGGCTGACATCAGTCGAATTGGCAAGTGTTAGCACATTGGAGACCTTGGGAAAAGAGCAGTTTATAACTAATAAGGGGTAGTCCCTATGTGTTTTTTGCACCCAGTTACCATACAAACTGTATCCAATAGTCAGTCAGTCCTATATAGTGTTGACGGGGATGTTAAATCTCAAACAAGCAAACAGAGAGTCAAACCGCACATGAGTAATGGTAAACTGCTTAGAGGGACTAAGCCTGCTGAGGCAAAGCGGAGTGAGTTGGACCGTCCCTACATATAAACCCTTTTGGTTTGTTTGGGCGGTAGGGCTTGAGATGTTATTCCAATGTCAATGTCAGGTAAAATTCCCACAAAATTGGAAGCAATGTCTCCAAAATGACCTAAATACATGTAGTGTTGACGGTATCCCTACATACAAAGATAAGGGTAACAACTAATTTGAGATATAGGCAGTTTGAGTCACTGAGGGCTAGCCATAGTATCAGTTCTTTCAGGGGAGGCAACTCCTGCAAAAGTATTTTTGTCTCCCATGTCAATGGGGTCAACTCTTAAAGGAAAGAATTTGCTCCTGAGGAGCATTTTTTTTTTTCCTTTAAGAGAAGACCCCTTTTTTAGTAGGACAGGGTTTATAGAAAAGCAAACAGGAAGTCCCCAAAGTTGCCTCCCTTTGAAAAATGAATTTTTATCTGAAATTTGTTTTTTGTTGGTAAAATTGTCAATACAGTAGAACTTCGATGGCTCGAACACCAATGACTCGTTTACCATGGCTGAGTCGAACCCATTCTTGAGCCCCTAGAGAAGTCCTCTACATAAGAAATGGTGCGAGATAATTTAGGAGACTTTCGTCTTTTATCGTGCAAATGTATGCTGTGTGTACTCATTAGAATCGCCTCGATGAGGCGATTCTAATGAGTACACACAGCATACATTTTCATTACAGGACACCGAAAATATGTCAAAAAGTACCTCGTTATGCCTCCTGGCAGAAAGCCTCTGTGGCTCGAACTACCTCTGTCCCGAACAGATTTTCGAGGTCCCAAAGGTGTTTGAGCCATTGAAGTTCGACTGTACATGTAGTTGAATAGGCTTGTTTTCTTAATAAATTCATTTCACTACACCCTTGTTATAACACTGCTGTTGGGATCCAAAGCAGAAATTGTAAATCTTTTGGTGCCAAATTGATTTCTAAACATTCACCTTATTTGCATTATCTGCTGGTTCCTACTCTGAAGGTTATCAGTGTTAGAAAAACAGGTAACCAGACCCCCCCTGACCTTTTAAGGTCAGGGGGCCTGGTTACCTGTTTTTCCAATATTGACAATGTGCAAGCTGGGATCCAGCAAATAATGCAAATATGGTGAATAACTAGCAGGGCCAAATTGATTTCTAAACATAAATTCCAGGGCCAAATTGATTTCTAAACATAACACCCAGTGCCAAATAGATTTCTAAACATAACTCCCAGGGCCAAATTTATTTCTAAACATAACTCCCACGGCCAAATTTATTTCTAAACATAACTCCCAGGGCCATATTTATTTCTAAACATAACTCCCAGGGCCATATTTATTTCTAAACATAACTCCCAGGGCCAAATTTATTTCTAAACATAACTCCCAGGGCCATATTTATTTCTAAACATAACTCCCAGGGCCATATTTATTTCTAAACATAACTCCCAGGGCCATATTTATTTCTAAACATAACTCCCAGGGCCAAATTTATTTCTAAACATAACTCCCAGGGCCAAATTTATTTCTAAACATAACTCCCAGGGCCAAATTTATTTCTAAACATAACTCCCAGGGCCAAATTTATTTCTAAACATAACTCCCAGGGCCATATTTATTTCTAAACATAACTCCCAGGGCCATATTTATTTCTAAACATAACTCCCAGGGCCAAATTTATTTCTAAACATAACTCCCAGGGCCAAATTTATTTCTAAACATAACTCCCAGGGCCAAATTTATTTCTAAACATAACTCCCAGGGCCATATTTATTTTCAGTTCCTGGTATTTTTTACAACTTGAACCATGTAAAGATGTGATCAAACATTTTTTTTAAGTAAAAGCTTGTTTTTGCCAAGAACAGGTCTTACGTAATGATTTGCAAACATACTTGAGCTAGTTATTTCCCTTAATTGGTTAATCTAAAAAGGGAAACCACATCAGTACACCAGATCACAAAAATGCAACTAGGGTGCTCTGCTCAAGGAGGTCCCAATTATATGACTAGGGCACTGAAAGAGTTAAACAACCATGCTAAATCCAAACAAAAATTATAGTTTATATCAAAACAAATTGCCATTTGTTGTCATTTTTCTATTTTACCTATGCATTTTTGGGATCTATCTTTAAATGGATTGCTGTTTGTTGTCATGTTTCTATTTAATCCATTACAAAAACACGCCTATACAAATGCATTGTAAACTTTACTGATGAAAAAGCGAAAATCTCAAGATGAAAAATTGTGATATTATTCTTATTTCTGCTCAAAATATAGATTCTTGGTACTCGTTAGAACAACCTCATTGAGGCAGTTCTAATGAGAACCCACAATCTATATTTTAGAGCAGAAATAAGAAAAGGTTTACCCATGTAAACCCCAGTTTTACTACATAAAATTGGGGTTCAAGGGAGTCAAAATTACATAGGTGTGTTTTCGTGATGTATGCGTTTTTAGGATCCATCTTTAAACCATGTTATAGCTAAAACTGTGTCATGTATAATGAACAGTGTCAGCCCTTGCCAATCGGGGCTTGAAGAAATAGATGGGCTGCATGATGATTCCACGCAGAGCTGAAACAGACCCGCACACGTGTGCTGGTAAACCGCTTAGAGGATCTAAGCCTGCCCAGGCAATGCGGTGCGAGTCGGCCCATCCATGCTTATAAACCTCATTGGTTTTATTTGGCGGCAGGGCTTGAGATGTCATGTCATCTCAATGTTGGCTAAAAGTCCCACAAAATTGGAAGCAATGTCTCCAAAATGACCTTTACAGTGTTGATGGGGATGTTAAAATTCAAATCAAACAAAAAATAATGAACAGTGTCATAAAAGGGCGTATATGTATACACTAGCATTTCAGAAAGAAAAATAATGTTTACTCACAAGGAAAATTTTTCTCCCCAGGCCGGATTAAGTGTGGATTTTATAGTTTTAGTCTTCCTCTTCGAGCTTTTATCTTCATCTGGTATTAACTTTACTTTAACGTAGGGATCCGCAAGCCCATTCGGGTCCATTGGATTGAGGTTCTTGGCTTCTCGAACTGAAAATACAACATCACAATTTTTGTATGCTATATTTAACCTAAATATTCAGACAACACAACTCATTACCGTACTTGTTCCCAAATTTCAGCAAGCAAACTTAATTACCTTAGCCTTTTTAGCATGCTGAGATTTATTTAATACTTGTCCTTTAGAGGGGTACCCTTATTTTGATAGCCATAATTTCCTTATACCTGAGCCAATTCTGCTCGTACTTTATGTCACTGTCACATATTGTAGGCAAGACATCTTCCGCCATTACTACCAAAAGTATTATGGGTCAAGTGACTTCCAAATATGGTGATCATGTGATCTGACAGGGAGCCGTTTAAGAAAGTTAAAAAAAAAAAAAAAAAAACTAGGAATGTGTCCAGACGACACAGATGCCCCAGCCAAGGGCCCCCCCCCCCCCCCCCCCCCCACCCTGAAAATCCATGTTGCAACAAAATTTTCTAAGAGTGTGCCCTTGACCTTGAGCTCATGGGCAGGGTCGTTGGTATGGGTGAATGAGACTTGGGACCTGTATCTATTATCATTCCAAATATGAAGCCAATCTATAAATATGAGCCCTAAAACTTTAAAAGCATAATAAAACTAAGTCTGTGACCTTGACCTTGAGGTCAGGGGTGGGGGTATATACAACTTTGGACCTGTAACTATCATCATACCAAATATGAAGCAATCTATATGGTTTGGTGAGTATGAGCTCTTAATAAACTTTAAATAAAAAATTTTCTTTGTCTGTGACCTTGACCTTTAGGGCACATGCATGGGTGGGGGTATTGGACCAGAATCAATCATCATACCAAATATAAACTTAATTCATCATAAGATTTGTAAAATATAAACTCTTAAAATATCTAATTAAAAATTTCTAAGTCTGTGACCTTGACCTTGAGCTCATGGGCATGGGTGGGGGTATCGCTTAATAAAATGGACAGGTATCTAACATCATACCAAATATAAACTCAATCCATTACACAATTTGGAAAATATCAACTCATAAAATATCTAATTAAAAATTTCTAAGTCTGTGACCTTGACCTTGAAGCCATAGGCATGAGGTGGGGTATTGCCAAATAAACATTTGGACCTGTATCTATCATCATAGCATATATAAGCCAAATCCATTATATGGTTTGGAAAATTTGAGCTCTTTAAAATCTTTAACATTAAAAGTGTCTAAGTCTGTGACCTTGACCTTGAGGTCATAGGCATGGGTGGGGGTATTGCTGAATAAAACATTGTACCTATATCTATCATCATATGAACCAAAGCCATCATAATAGTTCAGGTTCTACCAGGTACAAATACCTTAACTGGAGTCTTTAACATGGAAGATTTCTAAGTCTGTGACCTTGACCTTGAGGTCACAGGCATGGGTGGGGGTATTGCTTAATAAAACTTTGGACCTGTATCTATCATCATACCAAAGATGAACCAGTTCCATCAAATGGTTAGGAAAATATAATATCTAAAAGTTCAGGCTCTACCTGTTACAAAAACCTTAATATGTACGCACGTACGGAAAACCGAAAAACTATATGCCCCCGGCATCATATGATGCGGGGGCATAAAAAGAATTATAAGACAATAGTGCTAAGTGTGTGCTTTGTAGGATAAAATGATGGCTTGTGTAGCTACCTTTTTTATGGCCAGTAGTTGTTTAGATAAGTTGGGTCTTGTATGCACAAACTTGTGACAAAACAGGTATGTGGGACCTGTTGAAAACTGGCATCTGAAAAATTGTCAATTTTTAGTGTCATTTCCAGGTGTAACATCCAACAGCCTATTATGTGGGTAAAACCTTTACTCTTGTAAGACAGACACATCCCTCCTATGTGGAACAACCTGATCTGACATACCTGTGATATCTCCCGGATCATGCGGGAGGCTCCCGCATTTGAAGCATACCTCCCGCTCTCCCGTCCGGGAGACAGAATCTCCCGCATTTGCAATTTTCCTGTCCCCGATTTTTTCCAGAGCTACCATTTGCGGTAAGCGGTAATAGTCTTAAAATTTTCACACCTGAAGGCAATTAACAAATAAGCAGGAGAATATATCGGACACTTAACGGTAAACATCAACCTCGAAAAGCCGATAATCCTTTGTTCTGTCTCAGCTGACTGCACAGAATAAACATGATCTGGCTGCCAATAAAGCTTACATAAGCTGATGTAATTTATTTACCGTTATCTTTTACGAGAGAGGTGCATCTGCACTCCAAAGTACAGACATCAGTAGTTTTGTATGGTGACAGATGAGTTCTATTTTACTTATATTTAGCTTATATTTAAATTGAAATTGTGTTTATTTTCCCATTTTTTTATCAGTTATTGTTCCTTTTATATCAATCACCAATATGTCTTTTATTTTCACATTTCATGTAAAGTTAGAAAATTTGATTTTGAAAGTGGAAAATAGTTTTTATTTACCAATCAATAACGAGTAATTATTAAAAGTCATGAAATCAACAGCAGGGAAATTGCTCCCCTTGAGTAAGCTTTTTACAAGTACTGTATTTAAAAAGATTTGTGACAGGAACTTCATGTTAGTGAAATCTAAAATTTGTGTGCATTTATTAGTTGACCTAACCGAAGGCCATGGTGAGCTTTTGTGACTGTGAGATGTCCGGCGTTGTCGTCCGTAGTGCGTCGTCCGTGCATAAACTTTTCTTGTGAACACACCAGAGGTCACAGTTTTGGGCCAATCATCATAAAACTTGGTCAGAATGATCACCATGACAATATCTCGGTCAAGTTCGAATGTGGGTCATGTGGGGTAAAAAAGTAGGTCAGTAGGTCAAATCATAGAAAAACCTTGTGAACATACTAGAGGCCACAGTTTTGGTCTGATCACCATTAAACTTGCTCAGAATTATCATCTTGACAATATCTCGGTCATGTTCAAATTTGGGTCTTGTCAGGTAAGAAAGTAGGTTAGTAGGTCAAATCAGAGAAAAACCTTGTGAACACACTAGAGGCCACAGTTTTGGACCAATCATCATCAATTTATCTCAGAATGATAATCTTGACAATAACTCTGTCTTGTTTGAATATGGGTCATGTTGGGTCAAAAAGTAGGTCAGTAGGTCAAATAATAGAAAAACCTTGTGAACACTCTAGAGGTCACAGTTCTAGTCTATCACCATCAAACTTGCTAAGAATGACCATCTTGACAATATCTAGAAGTCAGTTTCGAAAAAAGTTGGGTCAAAAAGTAGGTCAGTAGGTCAAATCATTGAACAACCTTGTGAACACACTAGAGCCCGCAGTTTTGGTCCAATCATCAATCATCTTGACAATATCTCAAGTCAAGTTTGAATATGGATCATGTTGGGTCAAAAAGTAGGTCAGTAGGTCAAATCGTAGAAAAACCTTGTCAACACACTAGAGGCCACATATTTAATCTGATTTTCACCAAACTTGCTCAGAAAGATCATCTTGACAATATCTAAGTCAAGTTCGGCAAGAAGTAGATCAGTAGATGAAAATCATTAAAAAACCTTGTGAACACACTAGAGGCTACAGTTTTGGTCCAATCATCATCAAACTTGCTCAGAATGATCTTCTTGACAATATCTCGGTTAAGTTCGAATATGGGTCATGTTCGGTCAAAATGTAGGCCAGTAGGTCAAATCATAGAAAAACGTTCTGAACACACTAGAGGCCGCCACAATTTTAGTCAGATTATCATCAAACTTGCTCAGAATGATCATCTTGACAATATCTTTATCAAGTTTAAAAATCAAAAAGTAGATCATTAGGTTATTTTGTCATAACCGTTGGTCGGTTTAAGAAAGAGCCTTCATATTTGGCATGTAGGTGCCTTGTGACAAGGGCTTCCACTCAAACAAAAATGACCTGTAACCTTGACATGTGACCTTTATCATCACTTTTGAACCATTTGAGATAGAGCCTTCATATTTGGCATGTAGGCTCCTTGTGACAAGGGCTTCCCACACATACAAAATTTTTGGCCTGTGACCTTAACCTTTGACGACTTTTGTCATAACTTTTGAACCATTTAACATAGAGCCTTCATAATTGGCAGATGTAGGTTCCTTGTGACAAGGTCTTCCCACTCATGGAAAAAAATTTGACCTTGACATGTGACCTACTTAATCATAACTTTTGAACCATTTGGGATAGAGTCTTCATATTTGGCATGTATATTCCTTGTGAGAGGGGCTTCACACTCATACAAAAAGTTTGACCTTGACCTACTTTATCATAACTTTTGAACCATTTGAGATAGATCCTTCATACATGTATTTGGCATGTACGCCCCTTCTGACAAAACACCGTACTATATTTAACCTACCATTTCATTTCTTCAGTGTGGATCAGGTGAACGATCCAGGGCATCATTATATCAAGGTTTATATGTAACAAAATTTACATTTTAACCAAATAAAGACTCAGCATTTTTTCCCCTGGGATTCTCACTATTTTTGGGGGGCCAACCTGAAGGATTGTTATAAAATGGTATTAATTTCAGCATGGACTGCTTTACCTATACATGTATTAATGAACAGGGTGTTCTGAGAAAGGCCAAAAAATTTGCCTGCACAGGCTATATGAAGGAGTGTAAATAGAGCTAGAAGTAATGCTTATCATTGAAGAGAACTTTGTGCTTTGGGTGTGTTCAGTAGCAGTAAAACCCAGCACTGGATAAAGAGGAGGACTGGAATTATTTTAGCATATCTTTTCTAATCAAGTATTTCTACACTAAAGCATGTTGCAGGTACTTTCAACAATCAGGTGATTCCGATAAATACCCACAACTTGAAATCACATCAATGGACTTGTGGTCACAGAATTATTTGTAAATAACCTACAACTTGCTATTCTGAAATTAAACTTGACAAAATATGTTCCTATCATTTAAATTAAGTAGTTCCAGTTCCTTTGTACATCTAAACCACAAAAAATGACAAGAAAAAAAAACACTAAAACATGCCATCAGAAAATCTCCCTCATTGGGACCCCAATCTCCCTCATCTGAGAAGCAAATCTCCCTCATGGTCAACATAAAATTATCACAGGTATGATCTGATGGAGTGTACTTGCTTTCTCATGAGTGTGATGAGTTGCTCAAGTTGGACTATCCCCTTGACCGAATAAATGCGCCTACCGCATGCTGTAGGTTAAAATAACTGGATGAGTGGCAAAAAGTAAAGAGCCTTATGAAACGCCACAGAACTACCACATTCTTCGGCTTCTCATCCGTTTCACACTGTTTGCTCAGGCCTATCTGTTCAAATACGTAAGGTTAATGGTTTTGTTTGTTTGAGTTGAGGTTTAAGTCCCTGTCAAAACTATTTTGGTCATTTTGGAGATGCTGCTTCCAATTTTGTGGGACTTTTACCTGACAATGAGATGAAATGACATCTCAAGCCCTGTCGCCCATTGAAAGCAAAAGGCTTATATGCATTGCACGGTCTGACTCACTCTACTTTGTCTGGGCAGGCATAGTCAGTCTAAGCCATTAACCAGTACTGATGTGTAAATCAGTTTCAGCTATGCGTGGAAGCATCATGCAGCCCAATCTATTTGTTCAAGTCCCGATCGCCAGGGGCGAAAATACGGTAAATGGACCTCAGTTTTTCAAAGCATCGATAGCATAACCAACTCTGGAAACACAAAAGTGTTCTTAGCAAGCACAGTACATACTAAAGTGGTATTTTTGCTGAAACAAAAAAATTTCTGAAATGCCATATTTGGTGAAATTAGCACACCTGCTCTAATATCATACCTGCCAACTTTCACGCATTAGGAGTGAGTTTCACGATTTTTCCATGCATTTTGACCTCACGATCGTGTTGCCAAAATAAGGCAAAAATCACGATTTTTCCACCTCCTCCCGCTTTGTATTTTTGTCAGCCATATTGTTTGTGGATAGTCATTTGGAATATCTTGGATTTCTTCACTATCTATTTTTGAGATGGAAAAACCAGAGTATATTTTTAGCTGTTTTGACTATTTTTAACCAGAGGATAGACAAACAAATGCAAGTTGCCAACAGTTTTCTATCTGTATGAGCATGAGCAGGGATGCCCTTTGCTGATCTTTTCAAATAAGTATGTTTGAACAATTATTTAATCTCTCCCAGATGTAATGAAAGTAAATATTTACCTATGAATGAGCAATGTCACATATTTTCGTGACTACGAAAATCGTAGTTTTTATCTCTACAACTGACAATTGTTATGTTATTTGGTAGTGAGTGTTCTAACACTTCAGAAACAATTGTTTTGCAAAATAAAGGCTGTTATAGTCAGACATTAAGCACTCATTGCAATTGCATGAAAACTGTTTCTGAGTAAAAGAACCTAATTTCAGACAGATCATATATTCAGACAATCTTTAGTTATTGCAAATACTGTTAATTACTGAAGCTTAAGTATTATACCAGTGATTTATTGCATAATACATAAAATGTAAACATGCAATTTTTCTGATTGTACTAGTGGACTGAAGTGTGTCTACTAGTTTGAAAAAAAAATCTCCCCCATGGAAATTTTGGGGAAAATATTCACCGCGCTTTATTCCATCGAAAAATGCCGTTACACGCAGAATCTCCTCCATGAAAAATTTGAAAAGTTGGCAGGTATGTAATATGCACACACCGATACTTTTTCACAAGAAATTTTCCAGCAATTAACCCTTATCCTGCTGTTCACGACAACCTCTATTTTAGCAAACAGTGTAGATCTAGATCAGATGGCTTCAGAAGCCATCTGATCAGGATCTACACTGTCTGACGTTCAGTTTATGGATTTGTATGAATAAGCCCAGAGCAAGAAGGAATTTCTAGTCTCGAGCTTGTTTTCATAAGAATGGAAAGTCTAAGAGCGCCGTGCCCTTATTACCATGAATACAGTACTTATTTTTTTCAGTCAAAATTGCAGAAAACACTTTGGCTTGTGTTTTGATACACATGCTCCTTATGTCACATGTTCATGTTTAAATATACATATTTTTGCTCCTTATGCCAACTTTGAACATGTTTGGTTTTGTTAAATTTTTGCTCCTTATGCCAACTTTGGATATGTTTGTGCTTTATTATAAATGCTTCTTATGTCAACTTCGGACATGTTTGTCTTTTAATACATACATGCTCCATATACCAACTTTGTACACGTTCATGTTTTAATATACATATCTTTGCTCCTTATGCCAACTTTGGTTACGTTTGTGCTTTATTATACATTCTTCTTATGTTAACTTCGGACATGTTTGTCTTTTAATACTTGCATGTTCCTTATACCAACTTTGTACACATTCAAGTTTTAATATACCGTATTCGACCTATTTACCGCACCGTGCGCTTAGTTTTTTCAAAATTGTATGAAATATTGTGGTGAAAAATCTACCTAATAAGCGCACACTCAATAAGAAAAAAATACGAAAAAAAAGCTTCCGATATGATTATTTTATAGAGTTGAATTTCAGCATAGGGGTTCACCACATATAAATATGATTTCCCCGGGTCAAAGATGCAGCAAAACTCAATATGAATTTGTTGGGAGGTTACTGTAAAGTGAGCCCTTGTGTATTTTTTTCCAGAAAAAGGTTGGGTGTGCGCTTATAGGAGCATGTGCGGTAAATAGGTCGAATACGGTACATATTTTTGCTTCTTATGCCAATATGGACATGTTTGTATTTTAATACATACAAGCTCCTTATGCCAAATTGGACATGTTTGTATTTTAATTTACGTACATGCTCTTTATGCCAACTCTAGACATGTTTGTGTTTCAATATATACATGCTCCTTATGCCAACTTTGAACATGTTTGTGTTTTAATATATACATGCCCATTATGCCAACTTTGTACATGTTGTGTTTTAATATTTGCATGCCCCTTATGCCAACTTTGTACATGTTTGTGTTTTAATATATACATGTACAAGTCCTTTATGCCAACTTTTGTGTTTTAATACATACATTGTACATGCACCTTATGCCAACTTGGGACATGTTTGTGTTTTAATATATACATGCTCCTTATGCCAACTTGGGACATGTTTGTGTTTTAATTTATACATGCTCTTTATGCCAACTTTGGACATGTTCATGTTTTAATATACATGTACATATTTTTGCTCCTTATTCTAACTTTGCTTATCCATGTTTTAATATACATATTTTTTACTCATTATGCCAACTTTGGACATGTTCATGTTTTTATATACATATTTTTGCTCCTTATGCCAACTTTGGACAAGTTTGTGTTTTAACACACACAAACTCCTTATGCCAACTTTGGACATGTTCATGTTTTAATACACACAAGCTCCTTCTGCCAACTTTGGACATGTTCATGTTTTAATATACATATTTTGCTCCTTTTGCCAACACTGGACATGTTTGTGTTTTAATACATACAAGTTCCTTATGCCAACTCAGGACATGTTTGTGTTTGAATTTACATGCTCTTTTACCAACTTCAGACATGTTTGTGTTTTAATTACAATTATTATTATAACATGCTCCTTGACAACTTTGGACATGTTTGTGTTTGAATTTACATGCTCTTTATGCCAACTTTAGACATGTTTGTGTTTTAATATATACATGCTCCTTATGCCAACTTAGACACGTTTGTGTTTTAATTATGTCTCCCCCCCCCCCCCCCCCCCCCCCCCCCCCGAAAAAATTTTTTTCGGAGATACATATTGTTTTTCCCCCGGGCGTCTGTCTGTCCGTCTGTCACACTTTTGTGTCCGCTCTATAACTTGAAAACCGTTAGAGCTATCTTTAAGAAACTTGGTATAAATATTAATCAGCATTAGATGACGTGCAGTGCACAAGAACTATAACTCTCGCATTTATACTTTTTGAATTATCTCCCTTGGAAGTTTGTCGGTATGTATATATGTATGGAAAAATCCTGTCCGGTCAATAACTTTCTTATTTTCTGATGGATTTTAAAATTACTTGGCAGAAATATTAACAACCATAGGTGATGTGTGGTGCGCATGAGGCAGGTCGATACCTCAAAGGTCAAGGTCATACTTAGAGGTCAAAGGTCAAAAAAGGGGCCTTTTTTACGTATTTGGTCAATAACTTTCTTATTTTGAGATGGATTTTTAAATTACTTGGCATAATTATTAACAACCATGAGACGATGTGTGGTGCGCATGAGGCAGGGCTGTACCTCAAAGGTCAAGGTCATACTTAGAGGCCAAAGGTCAAAAAAGGGGCATTTTTAGCTCACCTGAGCACGAAGTGCTCAAGGTGAGCTTTTGGGATCAGTCTTTGTCCGTCGTCCGTGCGTGCGTCAACTTTTGCTTTAAACAACTTCTCAAAAACTGCTGGACAGATTTTGATCTAATTTCACAGGAATGCTCCTTGGGTGAACCTCTACCAAAATTGCTCAAATTGTTCCGCTCGGGTGAACAAGATGGCCACCAGAGCTAAAAATAGACAACCCTTTAAACGACTTCTGCTTAACCAGTGGATGGATTTTGAAATTATTTTACAGGAATGTTCCTTGGATGACCCTCTACCAAAATTGCTCAAACCGTTCCGCTCGGGTGTACAAAATGGCCACCAGAGCTAAAAATAGAAAAACCTTTAAACAACTTCTTCTTCTTAACCAGTGGATGGATTTTGAAATTATTGCACTGGAAGGTTTTTTGGGTGCCCCTCTACTAAAATTGCTCAAAACGTTTCGCTCGGGTAAACAAAATGGCCACCAGAGCTAAAAATAGAAAAACCTTTAAAGGATTTCTTCTCAATAACCAGTGGATGGATTTCGAAATTACTTGACAGGAATGTTCCTTGGGTGACCTTCTACCACAATTGCTCAAACCGTTCTGCTCAGTTGAACAAAATGGCCGCCAGAGTTAAAAATAGAAAAACTTTTTCTCCTTAACTAGTGGCTGGATTTTGAAATTACTTCACAGGAATGTTCCATTGGTGACCCTCTACCAAAATTGCTCAAACCCTTCCACTCCGGTGAACAAAATGGCCGCCAGAGCTAAAAATAGAAAAACCTTTAAACAACTTCTTCTCCTTAACCAGTGGATGGATTTCGAAATTATTTCACAGGAATGTTTGTTTGGTGACCCTCTACCAAAATTGCTCATACTGTTCCACAATGGTGAACAAAATGGCTGCCAGAGCTTAAAATAGAAAAACCTTTAAACGACTTCTTCTCCTTAACAAGCGGATGGATTTTGAAATTACTTCACAGGAATGTTCCTTTGGTGGCCCTCTACCAAAATTGCTCAAACCGTTTGGCTACAGTCAACAAAATGGCCCCCAGAGCTAAAAATAGAAAAACCTTTAACGACTTCTTCTCCTTAACAAGTGGATGGATTTTTAAATTATTTCACAGGAATGTTCCTTCAGTGACCCTCTACCAAAATTGCTCAAACCCGTTCCACTCGGTTGAACAAAATGGCCACCAGTGCTAAAAATAGAAGAAACTTTAAACGACTTCTTCTCCTTAACCCGTGGATGGATTTTGAAATAACTTCACAGGAATGTTTTTGAGTGACCCATACCTGTGATATCTCCCTCATCAGGAGGGAGACTTTCTCATTTTGATGCTAATTTATGCCCAATTTATGCTAAATTTTAGTAAAATTTTGGAGTCTCCCTCATTTGAACTGAGAATTTCCCTATATATTCTTTACATCTCCCTCATCTCAATGGCAAATCTCCCTCATGCAGTTAAGAAACTTATCACAGGTATGGTGACCCTCTACAAAAAGTGCTCAAACCATTCTGCTCTGGTGAACAAGATGGCTGCCAGAGTTAAAAATAGAAAAACCTTTAAACAACTTCTTCTCCTTAACCAGTGGATGGATTTCGAAATTACTTGACAGGAATATTCCTTGGGTGACTCACCACCAGAATTGCTCAAACTATGCCACTCTGGTGAACAAGATGGCTGCCAGAGCTAAAAATAGAAAAACATTTAAACAATATCTTCTCCTTAACCAGTGGATGGATTATGAAATTATTTGGCAGGAATGAGGTTTGAGGTTTTTAGCTCTGGTGGCCATCATGCTCAGTTAAGCAAAATATTTTTAGCAATTTTGTTAGAGCGTCACTCATGGAACATTCCTATAAAATTGCTTCCTTTTAGAGACAGATGTCTTTTGAAAGTTTTGGCCCCCACCCACCTTGGCTGCAAGGTGCTTCTACAGGAGTATTGGTAAACCACTTTGAAGGTTTTATCCTGTCTAGGCAAAGTGGTGCGAGTGGAACCATCAATACATTTAAACCCCACTGGTTTCATTGGGCGGCAAAATGACTTCTACTCCTAAACAGACAGACTGATTTTGAATTAATTTCACAGAAACGGTCTTTGGGTCCAACCAAAATTGCTCAAACCCTCCACTCCACCATATATTACCCACAATTCCTTTTGTACAATAGGATCAGGTGAGCGATCCAGGGCCATCATGGCCCTCTTGTTTTTGGTATTTGGTCAATAACTTTCTTATTTTGAGATGGATTTTAAAATTACTTGGCATAATTATTAACAACCATGAGACGATGTGTGTAGCGCATGAGGCAGGTCGGTACCTCAAAGGTCAAGGTCATACTTAGAGGTCAAAGGTCAAAAAAGGGGCCTTTTTTCGTATTTAGTGAATTACTTTCTTATTTTGAGATGGATTTTAAAATTACTTGGCATAATTATTAACAACCATGAGACGATGTGTGGTGCGCATGAGGAAGGTCGGTACCACAAAGGTCAAGGTCATTCTTAAAGGTCAAAGATAAAAAAGGGGCCTTTTTTTCGTGTTTGGTCGATAACTTTCATATTTTGAGATGGATTTTGAAATCACTTGGCAGAAATGTTAACCAATATAAGACGATGTGTTGCGTGCATGACCCAGGTTGGTACCTCAAAGGTCAAGGTCATACTTAGAGGTCAAAGGTAAAAAAAGGGGCCTTTTTTTGGGTTTTGTCAATAACTTGCTTATTTTTAGATAGAATTTGAAGTTACTTGGCAAACATGTTAACTATCATGAGAAGATGTGTTGCTTGCATGATTCAGTTTGGTACCTAAAATGCCAAGGTCATACATAGAGGTCAAAGGTAAAAATGGGGCCTTTTTTCGTGTTTGGTCAATAACTTTCTTATTTTTAGATGGATTTTGAAATTGCTAGGCAGAAGTGTTAACCACCATGAGATGATGTGTTGCACGCATGACCCAGGTTTGGTACCTGAAAGGTCAAGGTCATACATAGAGGTTAAAGGTAAACAAGAGGGCCATGATGGCCCTGGATCGCTCACCTGATCCATAGTGTAACAAGTGGGCCCCAGAGAGGGCCATTATTGGCCCCAGGGCTTTAATGTACATAATGTTGAGGGAGGTCTTAAAGGTGAAGCTTCATACCAAACATCAACAAAGGCTAAAATTTGAACAATCTTGTCAAAGGTCCACTAGATGAAGCTACACATCAAATATCAAAGACCTGGGCCTAGCGGTTTCAGAGAAGAAGATTTTTAAAGATTTTGCCTATATAAGCCTATGTAAAATCAAAGGGCCCCGGGACAGGGGCATTTTTTGCCCCAGCACTATAGTTTGAACAATCTTGGTAGGGGTCCACTAGATGAAGCTTCATACCAAATATCAAAGTTCTGGGCCTTGTGGTTTCAGAGAAGAAGATTTTTAAAGATTTTCCCTATATAAGCCTATGTAAAACCAAAGGGCCCCGTGGCAGGGGGGGATTTTTTGTCCCAGCACTATAATTTGAACAATCTTGGTAGGGGTCCACTAGACGAAGCTTCATACCAAATATCAAAGTCCTGGGCCTTGTGGTTTCAGAGAAGAAGATTTTTAAAGATTTTCCCTATATAAGCCTATGTAAAACCAAAGGGCCCCGGGGCAGGGGCATTTTTGGCCCCAGCACTAAAATTGGAACAATCTTGGTAGGGGTCCACTAGATGAAGCTTCATACCAAATATCAAAGTCCTGGGCCTTGTGGTTTTAGAGAAGAAAATTTTTAAAGATTTTCCCTATATAAGCCTATGTAAAACCAAAGGGCCCCGTGGCGGGGGCATTTTTGGCCCCAGCACTATAATTTGAACAATCTTGGTAGGGGTCCACTAGATGAAGCTTCATACCAAATATATAAGACCTGGGCCTTGTGGTTTCAGAGAAGAAGATTTTTAAAAATTTTCCCTATATAAGCCAATGTAAAAGCAAAGGGCCCCGTGGCGGGGGCATTTTTGTCCCAGCACTAAAATTTGAACAATCTTGGTAGGGGTCCACTAGATGAAGCTTCATACCAAATATCAAAGTCCTGGGCCTTGTGGTTTCAGAAAAGAAAATTTTTAAAGATTTTCCCTATATAAGCCCATGTAAAACCAAAGGGCCCCGTGGCGGGGGCATTTTTTGTCCCAGCACTAAAATTTGAACAATCTTGGTAGGGGTCCACTAGATGAAGCTTCATACCAAATATCAAAGACCTGGGCCTTGTGGTTTCAGAGAAGAAGATTTTTTAAGATTTTCCCTATATAAGCCTATGTAAAACCAAAGGGCCCCGGGGCGGGGGCATTTTTGGCCCCAGCACTGTAATTTGAACAATCTTGGTAGGGGTCAACTAGATGAAGCTTCATACCAAATATCAAAGACCTGGGCCTTGTGGTTTCAGAGAAGAAGATTTTTAAAGATTTTCCCTATATAAGCCAATGTAAAACCAAAGGGCCCCGTGGCGGGGGCATTTTTTGTCCCAGCACTATAATTTGAACAATCTTGGTAGGGGTCCACTAGATGAAGCTTCATACCAAATATCAAAGTCCTGGGCCTTGTGGTTTCAGAGTAGAAGATTTTTGAAGATTTTCCCTATGTAAGCCTATGTAAAACCAAAGGGCCCTGGGGCGGGGGCATTTTTGGCCCCAGCACTATAATTTGAACAATCTTGGTAGGGGTCCACTAGATGAAGCTTCATACCAAATATCAAAGACCTGGGCCTTGTGGTTTCAGAGAAGAAGATTTTTAAAGATTTTCCCTATATAAGCCAATGTAAAACCAAAGGGCCCCGTGGCGGGGGCATTTTTCGTCCCAGCACTCAAATTTGAACAATCTTGGTAGGGGTCCACTAGATGAAGCTTCATACCAAATATCAAAGTCCTGGGCCTTGTGGTTTCAGAGAAGAAGATTTTTAAAGATTTTCCCTATATAAGCCTATGTAAAACCAAAGGGCCCCCGTGCGGGGGCATTTTTGGCCCCAGCACTATAATTTGAACAATCTTGGTAGGGGTCCACTAGATGAAGCTTCATACCAAATAACAAAGACCTGGGCCTTGTGGTTTCAGAGAAGAAGATTTTTTAAGTTTTTGGTGAAAAAAATCTGTTTTTGGCTCCTGTGACCTAGATGTGCAACGGACCGGAACCATTTGACCCATATTCAAACTTGACCGAGATATTGTCATGATGATCATTCTGAGCAAGTTTGATTAAGATTGGACCAAAATTGTGGCCCCTAGGGTGTTCACAAGGTTTTTATATGATTTGACCCGCTGACCTACTTTTTAACCCGATATGACCCATATTCGAACTGGACTGAAATATTGTCACAATGGTCATTCTGAGCAAGTTTCATGATAATTGGACCAAAACAGTGGCCTTCAGAGTGTTCACAAGGTTTTTCTATGATTTGACCTACTGACCTACTTTTTGACCGGACATGACCCATATTCGAACTTGACCAAGATATTGTCATGATGATCATTCTGAGCAAGTTTGATTATGATTGGACCAAAATTGTGGCCTCTAGGGTGTTCACAAGGTTTTTCTATGATTTGACCCGCTGACCTACTTTTTAAGCCGACATGATCCATATTCAAACTTCACTAAAATATTGTCACAATGATCATTCTGAGCAAGTTTGATGATGATTGGACCAAAACTGTGCCCTCTAGAGTGTTCACAAGGTTTTTCTATGATTTGACCTACTGACCTACTTTTTCACCCGACATGACCCATATTCGAACTTGACCGAGATATTGTCATGATGATCATTCTGAGCAAGTTTGATGATGATTGGACCAAAACTGTGGCCTCTAGTTTGTTCACAAGAAAAAGTTTACGCACGACGGACGACGGACGACGGACGACGCACGACGACGCCGGACATCTTACGGTCACAAAAGCTCACCATGACCTTCGGTCAGGTGAGCTAAAAAAGGGGCCTTTTTGTGTTCTGTCCATAACTTTCTTATTTTTAAATGGATTTTGAAATTACTTGGCAGAAATGTTAACCACCATGAGACGATGTGTTGTGTGCATGACTCAAGTTGGAACCTCAAATGTCAAGGACAAAAGGTCAAAGGACAAGAAGGGGCCTTTTTATGCCCCCAACTTTGAAATAGTTGGAGGGGCATATTGGTTCTGGTTTGTTTGTCCGTTCGTCCGTCCGTTACGCTTTTGATGCATAGCATAACTAAAGAACCGTGTATGCTAGGGTTTTGAAATTTCATATATGGATTCCTCATGGAAAATTAGCTGACGCATATTTTTTTTCTCGTCCGGATTATGCCCCCTTCAAGAGTTGATGCCCTTTGAATTTTTTTTAATAAAATCTTGTCAGCAAGATATCTCAAAAAAGTATTGGAGCTAGAGCCTTGAAAGTTAGTGAATATATTGGTGGTGATGAGTAGATGAACTGATTAACTTTTGACAAAATTCCGAAAAATACTTTGTGAGTTATGGCCCTTTGTCATTTTGGTAATTTGTGCCCATTGTAATGTATGCTAAAAGTGATGCATAGCATAACTTTAGAACCTGGTATGCTGGGGTTTTGAAATTTCATATATGGATTCCTCATGGAAAATTAGCTGACACATATTTTTATTCTCGTCCGGATTATGCCCCTTTCAAGAGTTATTGCCCTTTGAATTTTTTTTATTAAAATCTTGTCAGCAAGATATCTCAAAAACTATTGGAGCTAAAGCCTTGAAAGTTGGTGAATATATTGGTGGTGATGACTAGATGAACTGGGTAACTTTTGACAAAATTCCGAAAAATACTTTGTGAGTTATGGCCCTTTGTCATTTTGGTAATTTGCGCCCATTGTAATGAATGCTAAAAGTGATGCATAGCATAACTTTAGAACCGTGTATGCTAGGGTTTTGAAATTTCATATATGGATTCCTCATGGAAAATTAGCTGACGCGTATTTTTTTCCTTGTCCGGATTATGCCCCTTTTAAGAGTTATTGCTCTTTGAAATTTATTTTAATAAAATCTTGTTAGCAAGATATCTCAAAAACTATTGGAGCTAGAGCCTTGAAAATTGGTGAATAGATTGGTGGGGATGAGTAGATGAACTGATTAACTTATGACAAAATTCCGAAAAAAAACTTTGTGAGTTATGGTCCTTTGTCATTTTGGTAATTTGTGCCCATTGTAATGTATGCTAAAAGTGATGCATAGCATAACTTTAGAACCGTGTATGCTAGGGTTTTGAAATTTCATATATGGATTCCTCATGGAAAATTAGCTGACGGGTATTTTTTTTCTCGTCGAGATTATGCCCCTTTCAAGAGTTATTTCCCATTGAAATTTTTTTAATAAAGTCTTGTCAGCAAAATATCTCAAACACTATTGGAGCTAGAGCCTTGAAAGTTGTTGAGTATATTGGTGGTGATGAGTATATGAACTGATTAACTTTTAACAAAATTCCAAAAAATACTTTGTGAGTTATGGCCCTTTGTCATTTTGGTAATTTGTGCCCATTGTAATGAATGCTAAAAGTGATGCATAGCATAACTTAGGAACTGTGTATGCTATGGTTATGAAATTTCATATATGCATTCCTAATGGAAAATAAGCTGACGCGTATTTTTTTTTCTCATCCGGATTATGCCCCTTTCAAGAGTTATTGCACTTTGAAATTTTTTTAATTATCCCCTCGCACAACATAGTTGTGAGGGGGGATATAGCATTTGTCCTGTACGATGTCCCGTCTCGAAAACTATTAAAGCTTTTTAAATTATAATTGGTACAAACTTGCATCTAGGAATTGCAACTGCAATGCAAGCATCCATATTTGACTTTGACCCATATTTCATGGTTCACCGACTTTGTGAATTATTGCGACCACACTGACTTTCACCCTAATGTAAGAGTCCATTTCTCAAGATCTATTAGAGCTTCATTAATTGTATTTGGTACAAGCTTGCATTTAGGAAATGAAACTTCAATGCAAGTATCCATTTCTGACCTTGACCTACATTTTATGGTTCACTGACTTTGTAAAATAGTGTGACAACCCTAACTTTCACCCTGATGTAAGAGTCTGTTTTTAAGAGTTTCATTGATGATACTTGGTACATGCTTGCAACTAGGAGTGAAATTTTTATGCAGGCATCCATGTTTGACCTTGATCTAGATTTCATGGTTTGGTGACTTTGCGCCCCCACAGGCGCGACATAGCCTTCGGGTTAATTCTTGTTGTATGTTTTTGAGTCTTTAACAATATTTGTTGAATATTTTGCCATCTAGGGACAAGCAAAGGTTGGGGGCATTGTGTTTTACAAACACCATTTCTAGTTTCAGTGTTCAGTCAATAACTTTCTTCTTCCTGGATAGATTGTAAAATTACTTGGCAGAAATGTTAACCATCATGAGACGATGTGGTGCACGCTAGACCCAGGTCGGTACCTCCGAGATCAAGGTCATACTAAGAGGTCAGAGGTAAAAAAAGTTTTGTTTTTTTTTCTGTGTCCAGTCATTACCTTTTTTATTTCTGGATGGACTTTATAAAGTAACCATGCAGACTTGTTCACCGTCATTAGACCATGAGTCATGTGCAAGACCAAGGTCCATACCTCCAATGTCAAGGTCATACCTAGAGGTCAAAGGTAAAAAAAAAGGACAGTCAATAACTTCCTTATTCTTTGATGGATTATGAAATTACTTGGCAGAAATGTTAACCATCATGAGACGATGTGTTGTACCTCAAAGGTAGAGGTCAAAGGTAAAAAAGTGTTTTTTTTTGTTTACGGCCAATAACTTTTTTATTTTTCTATGAACATTTTTAAAGTTACTATGCAGAAATGTTCATCTTCATTAGATGATGTGTTGCACACAAGACCCAGCTCAATACCTCCAATGTCAAGGTTATACTTAACAGTCAAAAACGGGGGAGACATCTGTGTTTTTGTAGAAAAACAAATTCTGGTATATACATGCTCTTTATGCCAACTTTAGACATGTTTGTGTTTTAATATATACATGCTCCTTATGCCAACTTGGGACATGTTTGTGTTTTAATATAATATTTTTGCTCCTTATGCCAATATGGACATGTTTATGTTTTAATATATACATGCTCCTTCTGCCAACTTTGTACATGTTTATGTTTTAATATATACATGCTCCTTCTGCCAACTTTGTACATGTTTATGTTTTAATATTTACATGCTCCTTCTGTCAACTTTGGACACATTTGTGTTTTAATATTTTGTTTGAGTTGAGGTTTAACGTCCCCGTCAACACTGTAAAGGTCATTTTGGAGACGTTGCTACCAATTTTGTGGGACTTTTACCCGACATTGAGATGAAATGACATCTCAAGCCCTGTCGCTCAATGAAACCAATAGGGTTTATAAGCATGGACGGTCCGACTCGCACCGCATTACCTGGGCAGGCCTAGCTCCTCTAAGTGGTTTACCAGTACTCGTGTGCGGGCCGGATTAAGCTCTGCGTGGGAGTATCATGCAGCCCATTTTTTTCTTCAAGCCCAAATGGGCGGGACTGTTGTGTTTTAATATATACATGCTCCTTATGCCAACTTTGTACATGCTTATGTTATAATATATACATGCTCCTTCTTCTTACTTTGGACATGTTTGTGTTTTAATATATACACGCTCCTTGTGCCAACTTTGGACAGTTTTGTATTTAAATACATACAAGCTCCTTCTGTCAACTTTGTAAATGTTTGGTTTTGTTATACATATTTTTGTTCCTTATGCCAACTTTGGACATGTTTGTGTTTTAATATACAAATTTTACTCCTTATGCCAACTTCATACATGCTTGTGTTTTAATACATACATGTTCCTTATGCCAAATTAGGACCTGTTTTTGTTTTAATATACAAATTTTTGCTCCTATGCCAACTTCCTACATGTTTGGTTTTGTTTGATGTTGTTTTGCCCCTTATGCCAACTGTGGGCATATTCTTGTTTTAATATACATATTTTTGCCCCTTATGCCAACTTTGGACAAGTTTGTGTTCTAATATATACATGCTCCTTGTGCCAACTTAGTTTATACTAATTTATTTTAGTTCGATTGCGATGAAAGCTTCAAGCTTATTGAATCGCTCTCGAACACTCATTCCGGGTGTTTTCATGCGCGCGCGAGAGAGAGGCAGTGGCTTTTACACCGCTGCTACCCATTTACACCTGGGTGGAGTGGGGCAGTGTCATTATGTGTCTTGCCCAAGGACACACCTCGATACCGGTGGCCGGATTTGAACGCACAACCTCTCGATCATAAGTCGAACGCACTAACCACAGCGCTATGAGGCTGACATCGAGTGCCAACTTGGGACATGTTTGTGTATAAATATATATATGCTCTTTATGCCAACCTTAGACATGTTTGTGTTTTAATATATACATGCCCATTATGCCAACGTTGTACATGTTTGTGTTTTAATATATACAAGGTCTTTATTCCAACTCGAGACATGTTTGTGTTTTAATATGTACATTCTCCTTATGTCAACTTGGGACATGTTTGTGTTTTGATATACATAATTTTGCTCCTTAAGCCAACTTTGAAAATGTTTGTGTTTTAATAGGCATGCTCCTTTTGCCAAGTTTGGACATGTTCATGTTTTAATATACATGTACATATTTTTTCTCCTTATGCCAACTTTGGATATGTTTGTGTATTAAAACATACCGTATTCGCTCTAATTACCGCACCGTGCGCTTAGTTTTTAACAAATCGTGTCAAAAAATCGTGGTAAAAAATCTACCTAATTAGCGCACACTTGATACGAAAACAATAGCTTCCGAGATGATGCATACTGATATATAATGGGACAGAAAATGATACTTAAGCATTGCCTTCACTTTTGAAGAAAAAACAGCAAGTTTTTATAGATTTACTGTGAGAACTTCGAGGAGGCTACTGTGAAGTGTGCGCTTATGCATTTCCTTTTCAAAAATAGCTTTGGTGTGCACTTATAGGAGCATGTGTGGTAATTAGGGCGAATACAGTACATGCTCCTTAAGCCAACTTTGTATATGTTTGTGTTTGAATATACATGTTCCTTATGCCAACTTTGGACATGTTTGGTTTAACCAGACATGTCCCAAACTGGCATAAGGACCATAGGCTTAGTAGAGGGTCATTGTAGGGCTTGCTTTTACACCTATGGACACAAAACCTTCAAACTTTGGTGAGCTTCATTTCATTTTGACTTGAAACATCATTCAATTTTTCCTAGCATCCTATCAGTCAACTGCCAGACAGAAATAAATTCAAAACACAAGGTGGTGTACATTTCATTGCTGACTCCTGCACTGTCCAATCAAAATACATCTCAAATGTCAATCAGAAAGAGTTTGTCAAACTGAGAGCAACCAATTGCTTGATCTAGTTTTAGAATTCCTTGATGAACGACATTAACTTGTCAAAAGAGATTCATTGAAAGCTATTTCATGGGAGTTTGAACGGTTTTGTGTCCACATGTGTATGTTTAGATTGCACAGTGCCATCTGCTGAATATTTAAATTAGCCACTCCCATTTCTGACCATCAGCCAATCAGATTACTTGATGTAATTTATTCATACAAATCCATAAACTGAATGTCAAACAGAGTAGATCCTTATCAGATGGCTGAAGAAGCCAATCTGACCTGGATCTACACTGTTTCCAAAGATAGGAGTTGTTGTGAATAGCACCCTGGATAAGAGTTTAAAATAAATCTAATACGGAATATAAAATATCATGTGCAAATTTTCAGCATGTCTAGAGCGATAAAACAACAATTTCAATGAAAGAAAAGTGATTTTACAAAACATTAAGTCATTAATTTATCATGCTGACATTTTCTTGAAAAGGTCTATTCCGTCTCCGAGGACAAGATTTTCATTTAATCTCATCCAAACTGACATTTTAAAAGGGCATAAACATGGACGCTGTTGAAAGCATTTTTTTTTTCCATATCTCTCAAAACCAAATAATTTCAACATAGTACTCGTAACAGATAAGGTAAGTATTTTGTGATAACTGAAGGATATTGGTTTGATTTGAGGTGTGAGACTTCTACCCGACCTTGAGATGAAATGACATCTCAAGCCCTGCTGCCCAATGAAACCAATACAGTTTATAAGCATGGACAGTTCGACTTGCAACGCTTTGCCTGGGCAGGCTTACCGGTAGATCCTCTAAGCGGTTTGCCAGTACTCGTATGCGGGTCAGTTTCAGCTCTGCGTTGAAGCGCCATGCAGCCCATCTATTTCTTTAAGCCCTAATGGGAACATTTTTGGCCCCAAGGCTATTATTTGAACAATCTTGGTAGAGGTCCATTAGATGAAGCTTCATACCAAATATCAAAGACCTGGGCCTTCTGGTTTCAGACGAGAAGATTTTTAAAGGTTATCCCTGTATACGTCTATGTGAAACCAGTGGGGCCCGGTTCGGGGGCATTTTTGGCCCCAGGTCTACAACTTGAACAATCTTGATAGAGGTCCACTAGTTGAAGCTTCATGCCAAATATCAAAGACCTGGGCCTTCTGGTTTTAGATTATGTAAAACTGGTGGTCGGGGGTGGGGGGGGGGGGGGGGGGTTCATACCAAATATCAAAGACCTGGACCATGTGGTTTCAGAGAAGATTCAGTAAAAAATTATTTTTTTAGCTCATGTGACCTAGATGTGCAACGGACTGGAACCATTTGAACAACTTTAAAAGGGGACCACCTAAGGATCATTCCTGTGAAGTTTGGTCAAAATCCGATCAGTGGTTTACGCAAGCACACATGCACGGACAGACGCACGACGGATGGCGGACATAAAGTGATCCCAAAAGCTCACCTGGTCATTACGTGACAGGTGAGCCAAAAACCAGTGGGCCCCGGGGTAGTGCCATTTTTTGGCCCCAGTGCTATAATTTAAACAATCTTGGTGTAGAGGTCCACTAAACGAAGCCAATAACAATACCAAATATCAGGTTTCAGACGAAGATTTTTAAAGGTTTGCCCTATATAAGCCTATGTAAAACCAGTGGGCCCCAGAGCGGGGGCATTTTTGGCTCTAGGGCTATAATTTGAACAACCTTGGTAGAGGTCCACTAGATGAAGCTTCATACCAAATATCAAAGACCTGGGCCTTCTGGTTTCAGACAAGAATATTTTAAAGGTTTTTTTCTTATTTTCCCCTTTTCATTACCATGGCAACCAGAGTTCTGCATGGAATGGAATTCTTTGGACAACTTTGAGAGATGACCACCTAAAGATCATTTCTGCCAAGTTGGGACAGAATCTGTTCAGTGGTTTAGGAGGAGATGTAATTTAAAGAAATTGTGAACGGACGGATGGACATACGGATGGATGACGACAACAACGACGGACGGTGACAGATCACAATAGCTCCCCGGAGCCTTCGGCTCAGGCGAGCTAAAAAGTACAGTCACACTAATCTGCAGATCAGGGTTAATTTGATACCAACATAAAGCTTAAAGCTCTTTAAAAGCAGCATCCTCTTATGGAAGATGCCAGTGTATTATCAGATTTCATAAGTGCAAAAATACCCTTAAATTTCATACTCTTTTAAACAAGGTAAAAAGCCTTTAAAAGGAAATCTGATACCGTAAGAAGATTATGTATGACGTTTTAGACATTATTGTATTTCACAGTCATACTCCTTATATATATAAACAGTATACATTTTCAAAGGTCAATGTATCTGTCCTGCTCATAAATGTTAAAATGCCAACATTAGTTGGCATTTTAACATTTATGAACAGGACCAATTTAGTTTATACTAATTTATTTTAGTTTGATTGCGATGAAAGCTTCATGCTTATTGAATCGCTCTCGAACACTCATTCCGGGTGTTTTCACGCGCGCGCAAGAGAGAGGCAGTTGCAAAGGTCAAAGGTCAATGTATTACTTGTCATTACTAAACCTATTTTTAACCCATAAAATGCCAATCACGACAACTGTCTCCTGTTTTGTCATAAATCTCCAATGGGCAGGGGCGTTTTAGGGGTAGGTAAGGGGAGATATCTGTATTCTATCGAATACACACTTGTAGTTTTTATATATGCAACGCACCAGTATTCTGCCTTTTGGTGCTGTTCAAAAACCTGGTCCTGATGTTATGAAACATTTTCTATTCTCAACTAAGTTGAGTATAAAATTGTCCTGCTCATAAATAAATTCAATGGCAGTCATTGGCATGTTAATATTTATGAGCCGGACAAATCTCCTACTCAATTCAGATTTTTCATGCTGACATAATGAGCACAAATCAATAAATGTCCTGCTCATAAATGCTGAAATGCCAACAGAAAATGTTAAAATGGCCTTCATTGGCATTTTAATATTTATGAGCAGGACAAACTTCATACTGACATTGGCAAAAAATCAATATCTGTCCTGCTCATAAATGTTAAAATGCCAACCTTAGTTGGCATTTTAACATTTATGAACAGGACCAATTTAATACTCGACTGAGTTGAACATGAATACAGTTACATCATTTTGTCAGATTTTGGACAATTTCTATGGCTATTTGATCTGAAAACAGCCCCCCCCCATCGGGGCTTGAAGAAATATATGGGCTGCATGATGCTGCCATGCAGAGCTGAAACCGACCCGCAAACGATTGCTGGTAAACCGCTTAGAGGATCTAAGCCTGCCCAGGCAAAGCCGTACGAGTCTGCCTGTCCATGCTTATAAACCCTACTGGTTTCATTGGGTGGCAGGGATTGGGATGTCATTTCAATGTCGGGTAAAAATCCCACAAAACTGGAAGCAACGTCTCCAAAATGACCTATACTGTGTTGATTTTGTTTGTTTGTATTGGAGTTTTACGGCCCAGTCAACACTATTTAGGTCATTTTTGAGCCGGTCAGTTTACCTATCAACACTTTCCTGGGCAGGCTTATACGTAAGCGGTTAACCAATACAGTGCACATTCTTTCGCCAGAAACTGACAACTGCCCTTCTTGAATCAGCGGAAGAGACCTATACTGTGTTGATGGGGACGTCAAACCTCAAATCAAACAAACAAACAAAAGATTTTTCATACTGACATTGGCAAAAATCAATATCTGTCCTGCTCATAAATGTTAAAATGCCAACATTAATTGGCATTTTAACTTTTATGAACAGGACCAATTTAATACTCTACTGAGTTGAACATGAATACAGTTTCATCATTTTGTCAGATTTTGGATAATTTCTATGGTTATTTGATGTGAAATAGGGTTTCTATGAATTAAAGCAAAAGAACAACGACTCCTTCACAACTCTGCTCCTATTCTAGCTGGAAATTGACACATCTCCAGACACAACATGTCTCATTTTTCCAAGGACTTGAAATTTATTACAAGTTCTCGTTTTTCCAAGGGTTTAGTTTTTATTAGGAGTTCCCAGGTATTATTAGCTGGCATTTTCTAGAAAAACTAGAGCTGTCAGTGAAACTGACTAGGGCCCCGGCAGAGGAGTAAAAATTTGTGGATGGACAGACGGACAGACAGACAGACAGATGGACGGACAGAGTGATTACTATAGGGCACCCACACTTTCAGTGCGGGGCCCTAATAAGCAGTGTAATACCTGGTGAAATAAGGTACGGTAATACTATCAATATCCTCAAAAATAGCAGCTACCGTGATGATCCAAAGTATTTGGACAGAACGGCCAAAGCAAACAGTGCTGACCCAGATCAGACTGCTCCTGCAGGAGCAGTCTGATCAGGGTCTACACTGTTTGCCATCCCATCTGCACATTCTGGACAGTGGATCTGACTGGTTTGCTTTTTTTCTAGTTTGAACTAAAAGTATCACGATACGTATTGTGTAGTGAGGTAAGTATAGTGAGGTAAGTATCGTGATATGTATCGTATCATCAGGTAGGTGTATTGTTAATGCAGCCTAGAAATAACACTTTTATTATATAGTGATAATAATATTTTGCATCATATCCGAAGGTTTTTGCATCAAAATACGCACCTTTATCAGAATGCTTATGTGATAAGTTTTTTGCATAAGGCATTGTCAAATGACGTCACGAGATGGAAAGAAAAATTCAAAGGCATCCAAATAAATATTTTGCGGCTTTGCCAGTTGTTTTTGCCTCAAAATATACAGTTGATCAGAATATGCCCAGTGCATAGAACAGCTATATAATAAGGAAACTGTATTATCTAATCATATTGTTGTGTCTCTCTTTACTAATTTTGCATCACAACGCCAGCAAACTCCATCTGCAAAAACCTGTGATTACCTCATCAAATCCAGAACCGCATGGCATTTCCCCTGGGTGCGGTACTACAAATCTGCATGGCGTTTCCTCTAATTCCAGTTCAGTCTTTCAAATATTTAAATGGTTACGCCAATTACTGAAGAATTCTTACAGAATATAACTCTAAAATTGCTTTAAATTTCGTACAAAAGTTAAAGGCTGCAAGCGATTTCCTAAGGGGAATGAGTTTGACAGACAAAATTTTCCACCGTATAAATATGTCCCCTGTTTTTTTGTTTTTTTTTTTTTGTAGGGGAGACAACTTCCATGACATTTTGTTCGCATTTCTGAATCAAAGCGCTGAAAGTACTGCATTATGATCCATTAGGCACAGTGAATTCTTTCATACACCTTATTTGCATTATCTGCTGGTTCCTAGTCTGAAGGTTATCAGTGTTGGAAAAACAGGTAACCAGACCCCCCTGACCTTAAAAGGTCAGGGGGGTCTGGTTACCTGTTTTTCCAATATTGACAGTGTGCAAGCTGGGAGCCAGCAAATAATGCAAATATCTCCAAAACATTGACTTTTCTGATGAAAATGTGTGATTTTTTTTCTTATTTTTTCTGTGCTTAGTAACTTTGGGTTGTTTAACAACAATTGATGCAAAAAAATGAGACCTTCTGAAAATGGGATTAGAAGCCTCTGTGGTGCAGTGGTTATGCTACTCCCCTGATAAACTAGGGAATGCAGGATCGATCCGGGGCTTCTCCAGACTTTCGGATGAGTCTTTAAACCGAGGTCCCGTCTCCGTATGACCTTAGCTGTTGGTGGGACGTAAAACTGAAACACACTCACACTGAAAATGGGATATACCGGTTCTCATAAAGGTTAACCTTTACCCTGCTGAGCCAGGATATATCACGAAAACATGCCAATATAATTTTGACACTATTGAACCCCACTTTTATAAAGTGAAACTGGGGTTTACAGGGGTAAAGTTTATTTTTCTTATTTCTGCACTAAAATATAGATTGTGGGTATTTGTAAGAACCACCTTGATGAGGCGGTTCTAACTAGTACCCATAAACTATATTTTGAGCAGAAATAAGAAAAATATCACAATTTTTCATCTAAAAATTTTCTCTTTTTTTCGGCGCTAAAAGTTTACAATGTATTTGTATGGGTGTGTTTTCGTAATGATGTGTTACTTTTGCAACTGCAGAAGCCATCTGACCAAGATCTTCACTGTTTGTCATTCAACAGGTGAAAAATTACATCAAGTAATTTGATTGGTTAATAGTCAAAAATGGGTGTGACTAAATTAATTTATTCAGCAGAACACAGGCTCAGAGTCATTCACAAGGAAGACAGAAAATACGCTAAAATCCTGCTGTTCAGACCACACAACCAATAAGACCACCCAATATGAATTGGAACAATATGAAATCACTTGTTCAATGATATCATTATTAATTAACCCATAAAATGCTAATCACGACAACTGTTGCCTACTTTGCCGTCTGTCAGTTATCTTAAAAAGTATTTTTTTTTTTTGCAATAAAAATCCTGCAGGTGCAGTCTGATCTGGGTCCACACTTATTTTAAATATTTTAAAAAGTTTGCAAAAAAAATCAGCAGACAACATAAGCAGACAACATTTTCAGATGTAGTTTTTTTCTGTGTCTTAACCCATAAAATATCAATCACAACAATTGTCATCTGCTTTGCCATCTGCCGATTACCACTTTTTTTTGCAAACAGTGTGGACCAAGATCAGACTGCTCCTGTAGGAGCAGTCTGATCTGGGTCCACACTGTTTGCCTGTATGTAAATTTTTTCTTAAAAAGTTTGCAAAAAAAAATCAGCAGACGATATAAGCAGACGACATTTTCAGATGTAGTTTTTCTCGGTGTCTTAAGGGTTAAGGGTTAACTCTCAGATGACCAGCCATACAACTTGGCACTACGAACACACGCCTATTCATGTATATTGAAAATTTTAGCACCAAAATATGAAAAATTTTCGGATAAAAATTCTGATATTTTTTTTATTTCTGCTAAAAATATAGACTGTGGAAATTCATTAGAACTGCCTTGGCAAGGCAGTTCTAACAAGTACACAATATATTTAGGAGCAGAAATAAGAAAAATAATCTATACCCCTGCAAACCCCAGTTTTACTATATAAAAGAGGGCTTAAGGGGGTCAAAATTATATAGGAATGTTTTTGTGATGGGCCAGAATCTTTTCCATTTTGAGCATTTTGGTCTGACTAAAGTTGCCATTCCTAGATGCAACCTTGAACCAAGTACACAGTGAGTGAACCCTGAAATGTAGGTCAAGGTCAAATATGGATGCTTCCATTGAAGTTGCCATTCCTAGGTGCAAGTATCATTAATAAAGCTCTTGCAGTTTTTGTGAACAGAACTTCAAACATATTGCATGGGCCGAGTTTCCTGTATTTTTGTTTGATGTTTTACGTCCCTACCAATGCTATTTAGGTCAATTTGAAGATGTTTCTTCCAATTTTGTGAGATTTTTACTCGACACCGAGATGAAATGACATCTAAAACCCTACCGCCCAAGCAAACCAAAGGTTTATATGCAGGGACAGTCCGACGTGTACCACTTTGCCTGGGCTGGCTTAGGCTTAGACTGTCTAATAAGTTAACCAGTACACATGATTGAGCTGTCGGTTTCAGCTCTGCGTGGAAGCACCATGCAGCCCAATCTATTTCTCTAAACCACAATAGGTGGGATGCCCGACTTTCTTGTATAAGATCTATCAATATAGCAATTAATTAACAATCGATTTTACATGATAGATACTGCACACATTACAGAAAAACATGTCCACCTCTAGAGCTGCGAAGATTTTGTGCAATACATGTTACATGACATTGTAGGACCACCCCACTAATGTAAAATGAGACCATTTTGGACAGTCCTATCAGTGGTCTTAACGGCAAGATTTCACTGTATTTCTGTAGTACAAGTTTCCGCACTTGACTGTTTATTCATATTCCTTAAATCTTTCGAAGATGCTAGACTTCATTCTTACTATATCATGACATATCAATAATGTATTAGACTCTTCCCAAAATTTTCTAATAATTTCTATCTCCGAAAAAAAAAAACAAAAAAAAACAACAGAAGTCAGACTGTCTATCCATCTTTCTGTCTCCCAAAATTGAGTTCTGCGCCATCCCGAAACTGATAATGTTTATGCAACACGTAACAAACTGTACGAGCCCCGCCACGGGAAATTCTGTCTTCACGGTCTATGACCAGGTGAGACACAAACCAACCTGCTCAGCGACACAGAATAGCAAGAGTCCTGAAATTTTAGATTTAAAACGTCGCGGTACTGAACTTTCTAAGCAGCGAACACAAAGGCGGAGATCAGACTGCGCGAAAGCGCAGTCTGATCTGCTTCTTTGTTGTTCGCAAATGGCAAAAACGCGTTTTCTCGTGAATTGACTGTTATTAAAGATGCAACGTGTGTAGTATGCTTCAATATTTGAACACTAAATGAATGGATGGCCGAGACAAAGACCAAACTGTCTGACATTTTTCAAACAAAATGTATGACACATTCCTTATATTTACACACTAAACCAAATATTCCTAGACAGCCTCGATAGCTCAGTGGTTAGTGCTTTCGACTTATGATTGAGAGGTTGTGGGTTTGACTCTGACCACCAGAGGCGAGGTGTGTCCTTGGGCAAGACTCGTAATGCCACTGCCCCACTCCACCCAGGTGTAAATGGTGTAGAAGTCATCTAGAATGAGTGTTCGAGAGCATTTCAAATAAGCTTGAAGCTTTCATCACAATCGAACTAAAATAAATTGGTATAAACTAAATATTCCTGGGTGCTCCTAAGGACTGCCCCGTTTGCGTACTTTGTCCAAACTACCATGGTCCAAAGAATGTTATATCTGAACAAAGATGTATAAATTATATGTAAAAAATGACCTTCCACCTTTAACCTTTATCCTGCTGAACACATCGCCCCCGCCCATTGGGGCTTGGAGAAATAATTGGGCTGCATAATGCTTCCACGCAGAGCAGAAACTGACCACGCGAGTACTGGTAAACTGCTTAGAAGGACTAAGCCTGCCCAGGCAAAGTGATGGGAGTCAGACCGTCCAATGCATTTAAGCCTTTAGGTTTTATTGGGCAGCATGGACTGAGATGTCCTTTCATCTCAATGTCTGGTAAAAGTCCCACAAAATTGGAAGCAATGTCTCCAAAATGACCTAAATAGTGTTGACAGGGATGTTAAACCTCAATTCAATAAAAAAAAAATGCTTAACACAAACCTTACATTTGCAGATAGTGTAGATCCAGATCAGATGGCTTTTGAAGAAGCTATGTGGCTAGAAGCTACACAGTTTGTCGTGCAATTTGTGAACTGAACCAATATATTTTATCAAAGGATTTTTTGTGGTCTACAGTCAGCAATGGGTGTGGCTAAAATAATTTATTTGGCAGGATTATTTTTGAGGTAAAAACTAAAATTTATTTATAGTTATATAATACAAGAATGCTAGTGAAAGCTTTGTTGCACCTGTGAGGGCACATAGACAGTGAACCATGAAATGTAGGTCAATGTCAAATATGGATGCTTGCATTAAAGTTGTGATCCCTACCAAGTATCATCAATGCAGCTCTTATAGTTCTTGAGAAATTGATTTGAACATTAGGGGAAAAGCTAAAGTTGTTGCAATAGTTCAACAAGTCAGTGAAAAAGGAAATGTAGGTCAAGGTCAAATATGGATGGTTGAATTGAATATGCCAGCCCTAGATGCATGCTCGTACAAAGTATCATTAATATAGATTTTATAGTTCTTAAGAAATGGACTTAAACATGAGAGTAAAAGCCAGAGTTGTCACAGTAGTTCACAAATGTAGGTCAATGTCAAATATGAATGGTTGCATTTAAGTTACCACCCCTAGATGCATGCTCGTACAAAGTATCATTAATAAAGCTCTTATAGTTCTTAAGAAATGGACTTAAACATTAGAGTAAAAGCTCGAGCTGTCACAGTAGTTCACAAAGTCAGTGACCCATGTAGGTCAAGGTCAAATATGAATGGTTGCATCTAGATGCATGCTCGTACAGAGTATCATTAATAAAGCTCTTATAGTTCTTAAGAAACGGACTTAAACATTAGAGTAAAAGCCAGAGTTGTCACAGTAGTTCACATAGTCAGTGAACCATGTAGGTCAAGGTCAAATATGAATGGTTGCATCTAGATGCATGCTCGTACAAAGTATCATTAATAAAGCTCTTATAGTTCTTAAGAAATGGACTTTAAACATTAGAGTAAAAGCCAGAGTTGTCACAGTAGTTCACAATGTCAGTGAACCATGTAGGTCAAGGTCAAATATGAATGCCTGCATGCAAGCTGCCATCCCTAGATGCCAGTTTGTACCAAGTATCATTAATAAAGCTCTTATAGTTCTTAAGAAATGGACTTAAACATAAGTTGTCACAGCAGTTCACAAATGTAGGTCAAGGTCAAATATGAATAGTTGCATTCAAGTTACCACCCCTAGATGCATGCTCGTACAAAGTATCATTAACTAGACAAAAGTGCCCAGTGGGGCACGTATACCCCCGGCCAGTGCCATCACCTCAGCTGAGACAAGTAGTCATACTGGTTGTTGCTACCAAATTTTAAGTCTCTATGTACAGTAGTTATTGAGAAATCTTTGACACAAAATAATAAAAATATACACTATTAAACAGCAAGAACTACAAAGGGAAATAACTCTAAAAGGCCTGACCCCTTGGCCCTTATTTTCTTTCCCACAATACAACTAGTCATACTGATCATGTTTGCAAAATTTCAAGTTTCTATGTACAGTAGTTAGTGAGAAATCTTTGACACAAAATAAAAATATACACTATTAAACAGCAAGAACTACAAAGGGAAATAACTCTAAAAGGCCTGACCCCTTGGCCCTTATTTTCTTTCCCACAATACAAGTAGTCATACTGATCATGTGTGCAAAATTTCAAGTTTCTATGTGAAGCAGTTCCTGAAATATCTTTGACACAAAATAATTGTTTACGGACAGACAGACAGACGGAAAAGACAAAAACTATATACCCCCATTGCATACTTCGTATGCCGGGGGTATAATAAAGCTCTTATAGTTCTTAAGAAATGGACTTTAAACATTAGAGTAAAAGCTAGAGCTGTCACAGTAGTTCACAATGTCAGTGAACCATGTAGGTCAAGGTCAAATATGAATGCCTGCATGCAAGCTGCCATCCCTAGATGCCAGTTTGTACCAAGTATCATTAATAAAGCTCTTATAGTTCTTAAGAAATGGACTTAAACATTAGAGAGTCAGTGAACCATGCAGGTCAAGGTCAACTAGACCGCGCAGTCAATGGCACGCCATCGCAAATCCCCACATTTTCCTAGGGCTTTGATTTTGCTTGTATATTATTGTACCCTTTATCCCCTTCGCTTTGATATACTACATGACTATGTTCTGAAAACTTTCTTTTTTCAGCACTTTTGACCCCCCCACCACACCCCCCACCCCCAGGGCATGATGTAGGAGACAACGAAAAACCCGTTTGATATGTTAAAGAGACTTGCCTACTGAGTAAACATACAAAGATTGGGATAAAAATCTTTAAAACTGACTTTGTTATTGAATCTTGAAGAAACAGGGCCAAAATTTGACCTTTTGACCCCTCCCCAGGGCCTCTGGGTTCGGGACCAAAAATAAACGTGCTCTTGCGCAAGCCATTCATATAAGCAACTCACATACCAAATTTGGTTGGATTCCACCCAAGGTTTAAGGAGATTACCGGACTGACAGACGGACGGAGGCAAATTTGACCTTTTGACCCTCCCCAGGGCCCTGGGGTCGGGACCGAAAATAAACGTGCTCTTGCGCAAGCCATTCATGTAAGCAACTCACATTCCAAATTTGGTTGGATTCCACCCAAGGGTTAAGGAGGAGATAGCCGGACGGACAGATGGACTGAGGCAAATTTGACCTTTTGACCCCTCCCCAGGGCCCCTGGGGTCGGGACCAAAAATAAACGTGCTCTTGCGCAAGCCATTCATATAAGCAACTCACATACCAAATTTGGTTGGATTCCACCCAAGGGTTAAGGCGGAGATAGCCGGACGGACAGACGGACGGAGGCAAATTTGACCTTTTGACCCCTCCCCAGGGCCCCTGGGGTCGGGACCAAAAATAAACGTGCTCTTGCGCAAGCCATGCATATAAGCAACTCACATACCAAATTTGGTTGGATTCCACCCAAGGGTTAAGGAGAAGATAGCCGGACGAACAGACGGACGGAGGCAAATTTGACCTTTTGACCCCTCCCCAGGGCCCCTTGGGTCGGGACCAAAAATAAACGTGATCTTGCGCAAGCCATTCATATAAGCAACTCACATACCAAATTTGGTTGGATTCCACCCAAGGGTTAAGGATCAGATAGCCGGACGGAAGTTCTCACGGATGTATAGTTATGTGGCTATTTTTGGCAGGATTGATACTTAAGTGGCTACTTTTAGCCACCGAAAAGAAGTATTTTCGGTGTCTAACGAAATAAATCCCATAGACTTACACTGATTCTGTCCATTTACATAGCCACCTAACTATACATTTGTTGGTGCGGACAGACGGACGGACGGACGGAGGCGATAACAATATCCCCACTTCTTCTTCAAAAAACGTGGGGATAAATATGAATGACTGCATTAAAGCTGCCATCCCTAGATGCCAGTTTGTACCAAGTATCATTAGTAAAGCTCTTTAAGTTCTGAGAATATGACCTTAACATTATGAAGAGAGTGAAATGTGGACAGATTGAAAACTGACAAACGGAAGGACAACATGACTCCTATATAGCACCATGCTTAACCCTTGTCCTGCTGAGCCCGGATATGTTTGACCTTCCAAACAATGCAGATCCAGATCAGATGGCTTCTGAAGAAGCCATCTGATCAGGATCTTCATTGTTTGTCATTCAGCTCATGAATTTGTGGCAAGAATTTGCATGAAGTAATCTGATTGGTTGAAAATCAGTAGTGGGTGTGGCATATATAAATATTCAGCAGGTCAAGGGTTAAAGCAGGTGTGACATAAAGGGTTATTGCACTTGTGCTGGTGTGTGCTGTCCTGGGTTGGGATATGGAAGGAATTTCACTTGCAAGCTTGTGTCGTTTGATTATCCCAACTTGGAACAATATTCACCAATTTCAGTGCAATAAACATATGTAATACCTTATATGAAGTGTTCAAATGTGTTTTTGGCTAAAGTATGTGTTTTATCCAGTTTTAACCTTCGTTGACTATATCAACGTCCAATATTTTTTACAGATGGATGATTGGATTGGTTTTGCAGTTATCACCATTTTGACAAACAATTAATGCAGTAGAAGCAGGGAGCCAAAGCTAGGCAACGGCACTGTGACTGCTCGCAAAGAAATTTAAACCTGATCCAGATCACACTAGAAAGGGTCCGTAAAATAATATGCCTGTATGTTTGATCGAGTAATAAAACAATTAGCTGATGGCTGTTTAGACAATGGTCAAAATTATTGCCCTTCTGTGTTATGGCAACTATTATGGACAACCTGATGCACTATTGCCCTTAGCCAATGGCAATAGTGCATCAGGTTGTTACAAAGGGCAATAGTGCATCAGGTTGTTACAAAGGGCAACAATGCATCAGGTTGTTACAAAGGGCAACAATGCATCAGGTTGTTACAAAGGGCAACAATGCATCAGGTTGTTACAAAGGGCAATAGTGCATCAGGTTGTTACAAAGGGCAACAATGCATCAGGTTGTTACAAAGGGCAATAGTGCATCAGGTTGTTACAAAGGGCAACAATGCATCAGGTTGTTACAAAGGGCAATAGTGCATCAGGTTGTTACAAAGGGCAACAATGCATCAGGTTGTTACAAAGGGCAACAATGCATCAGGTTGTTACAAAGGGCAATAGTGCATCAGGTTGTTACAAAGGGCAACAATGCATCAGGTTGTTACAAAGGGCAACAATGCATCAGGTTGTTACAAAGGGCAACAGTGCATCAGGTTGTTCACAACACCAAAGAGCAACAGTTTTGACTATTGTTCAAACAGCCATCAAATAACTGTTTGATATAACCATTGAACTTGACATACTTTCCACATAAAGAGTCTTGCCTTCCTGTAAAACCTTGAGAAGAATTCTACCCCGTCTCTCTGTATGGTCTATCCCGCATAACTTTGGAACGTTCTTTTCACATCGTTTATGTACATTCATATCACATGCTGAAAAGAAATAGACATAATGTTAGTATGTCTGTGCAAAAATGTTCTGCTTAGCAGCAAAACCAATTCTATGAAGCCTGTGTTATTTGTATGTAAAATGAACCTATTTTGTCCAGGAGGATGCTTTCTAGCTCAGTCTGCTATTTTCGTTTGTTTGGTGTATTCTTTGCTTCCGGGGGATCTAACAACACCACAACCTCTATATAACACTATTGTTGGGGTCCAAAGCAGAAACCATGTTAGTTAAACAATTGTGTTATATCCAAACAAAAAATGTATAGAGTATATAGAAAAATGACCATTCATGGTCATTTTTCTATATAATCTATACATTTTTGGGATCCATCTTGAAACTGTGTTATAGCCAAAACCGTGTTATAATTAACAGTGTTATAATGAAGTTGTGGTATATTCAGAACTTATTTATGTATGAGCACTGTCATGAGAAAGTCTATTTTTAGGGTTAACAACCAGGCAGGACACAAACTGTCCTGCGTTTAGTTACACGGATTAGTGAGGATCTTCAAATGTAGAAACTAGAAGTATTGTGCTATCCAATCCACAAACCATCATGTTAATTACCCCTTGTCCTGCTGAATATTCATAGATGCCACACCTTCTGCCGATTATTAACCAATCAGATTAGTTGATGCAAATTATTGCAACAAATTCATAAACTGAATGACAAACAATGTAGATCCTGATCAGATGGCTTCTGCAGAAGCCATCTGATCTGGATCTACATTGTTTGAAAGGTAAGGCATATCTGGGATCAGCAGGACAAGGGTTAACAAGTCCATGTAATGCACTACTCTTTAAACCCCTATTTACATAGGGAAAACTGGGATTTACAGGGGTATAAGATAGTTTTCTTTCTTCTGCTCTTACACACAGGTTGTGGGTATTTGTTACAACCGCCTCAATGAGCACCCATAACCTATGTTTGGAGTATAAATAAGAAATAAGAGGGTCATGAAGGCCCTGGATCGCTCACCTGAGAAATATTTTACATAATAAAATTGTTGGTAAGAATATAAAGTGGAGTAGTGGGCTGGAGCAATTCTGGTTGACCCAAGGAGGTTTTTCTATTGTTAGCTCTGGTGGCCATGTAGTTCATCCAAGTAGAACGGTTTGAGGAATTTTGGTAGAGGGTCACCCAAGGAACATTCCTGGGAAATTATTTCAAAACCCATCCACCGGTTAAGGAGAAGAAGTAGTTGAAAGGTTTTTTCTATTTTTAGCTTTGGTGGCCATCTTGTTCATCCTAGCGGAATGATTGGAATAAGTCCGGAAGGGGGTCATCCAAGGAACATTCGTGGTGGCCATCTTGTTCATCCTGAAGAAGCAGTCTGATCAGGGGCTACACTGTTTGCCTTTTTGGACTCCTTGATAAACTGTGAAACAAATTCATCAAATTTTTAGAAGAATTATGTCAAGTCATGAAGGTGTCCTAATTTTTAGGATTTTTACGATATCAAAATAGCCTCAAGAGGCCAAATTATTGCAAAAACGGTAGTCTTGAATGGGCTGTAAAACTAAAATAATAAAAGAAAAGTCTGCAGCCCATTTAATGACTGAACCAGTCAAGGAAATGGTAGTCTTGAATGGGCTGTAAAACTAAAATAGTAAAAGAAAAGTCTGCAGCCCATTTAATGACAGAATCAGTCAAGGAACACTTCAATGAATGGAATATAAAGCATACCAAATTAAGATATATTGGTTTCAGTACATTGGCCCAGACATCAGAATTAGATTTAAAACTGAAACGTTATAAATTATCTACTTCTTGATAATTTCACAAACAAGAATATGAGACAGACTGTAGCATGAATCAGTCTTCTCAGATTCCTTTGCGGTTTGCAAAGATAACCCATTGTATACTAGTGGACTCTTCCATTGCAATATGTTGGACAAGTCCATTTGTCATATAAGGGGTGTCAGGCCTATTTCTTTCCTTTTTCTGTTTTTCATTTTGACAGAAAATTCTGTTAGCAAATAGTGCAGGCGCTGATCAGACACCGCGTCCTATATCGTAGATCAACACTCCCATGGACTGCTTTGTACTAGAATCTTTGTATCTCATTTAACCGTTGTCCTGCTGAGCCCGGATATGCCTTATCTTTGAAACAATGTAGATCCTGATCAGATGGCTTCTGAAGAAGCCATCTGATCAGGATCTTCATTGTTTGCCATCCAGTTTATGGATTTGTTGCAATAATTTGCATCAAGTTATCTGATTGGCTGATAATCAGTAGTAGGTGTGGCATATTTAAATATTCAGCAGAACAAGGGTTAATACGGCCACTTTATGTGTCACTTTTCATATCCTGATACCTTACATATCTTTGGCAAGTTTACCTATTACCTCTGCACTCCCATAGGCTGTTTTGTTCTAAATTCTTTAGATCCCATTACATTTGACAAATTTAGCTATAATCTTTGACTAGTTTACCTGTTTCATTTATACTCCCATGTGCTGTACTGTACCAGAATATTTAGATCCCATTTAATTCTATAGTTTACCTGACACCTTTTATATTTTTGACTATTTTACCTGTTACCTTTCTTATCTTGGACTAGTTTACCTTTGATAATTTTACCTGTTTCCCCCACACTCCCATGTGCTGTTTTACATGAGAATGTTTAGATCTCTATCTGACCAGATAACTATGTCTCCCTTCATATCTTTGACTAATTCACCTGCTATCTCTATACTCCTATTGGTATATTAACCGGGTGCCCATTTAATTTGATCAGTATACTTGGCACCCCTTTCACCTTGGCTAGTTTTCATGTTACCTTTCCCAGCTAATGACTAGTCAAAATCCTTGACTAGCTTACCTTTTACTTCCACACAACCTGCTAAGCTGTTTTGTATCCAACTGAATTTGACTAGTTTACCTGTCAGTCCTTCCAGATCTTTGACTAGATTGCCGGTATCACCTCTACATTTTACTATCCCATGATATTGTACTAATGTCAGGGTGTTTTTATACCCGCTTTTCGAAGAAAAATCGGGTACATTGTGTTCGTACCAGAGTTGAGTGGTCGTCAGGCCGTCTGTCTGTCTTCTGTCCGTCAGTCACGTTTCTTGTAAATGGATCTCCTCTGCAACCACTGAAGTTACACTTTTGAAACTTTGCATGTGGATAGAACATGGTATTTAGATGGCAGTGGGCTACTTTTTTGTGACCTTGACCCGAACATGGCCACAAGGTCAAAGGTAGAAAAGCATGATTTTGCCATATCTTTAGTGTCATTCATAGAAAAAGCAGGTATTTGCGATGGTATACCATTGACAGCGCGATCTTTTTTTTTTTTTTTTTTTTTTTTTGGCATTGTAAAAACTACAGTGAAATCCAACTATTAAGACTGCAAAAAATGAAGACAAATTATGCTTTTTTAAAGCATAATTTACAAGGTATCAGTTCGGCCACCACCCACTGGGGCTTGAAGAAATAGATGGACTGCATGATGCTTACACAGAGAGCTGAATCTGACAGCACACGAGTACTGGTAAACCGCTTAGATGATCTAAGCCTGCCCAGGCAAAGCGTTGCGATTCGGACTGTCCATGCTTATAAACCCCATTGGTTTCACTGGGCGACAGGGCTTGAGATGTCATTTTATCTCAATGTTGGGTAAAAGTCCCACAGAATTGGAAGCAACATCTCCAAAATGACCTATACAGTGTTGACAGGGACCTTAAACTTCAAATCAAACAAACAAAAACAAGGTATCAGTTACATTTTCTTTGTTTTCTACATCCATTATACTCTTGTGGGAGACCATCTTTGGGACTGTTCAAAGATGGTCTTAACCTTACCTTGCTGTTCATGACAACCCCTATCTTTGCAAACAGTGAAGATCCATCAGGATCTACACTGTTTGGCATTCAATTCATGTATTTGTAGCAATAAATTACATCAAGTAATCTGATTGGTTCAAAGTCAGAAATGGGTGTAGCTAAACTGACTATTCAGCAAGATAAGGGTTAATATTTATAGGTTATTGACTTTATATTGTGAAATATTCGACACGAGTTCATATGGCGAAGGACGCACGAGCTTGTATTCAATTTCTTTCAGCTAAAAGTAAAAGTGTATCTGCTGTATAAAACAGTGAAAATTTTGATGTTACTTTAAAACTTTACTTTAGATTTGAATAACCTGGCCCATTTCTAGAATCTGAAAGAGAATCTCTTCAAATGGCCTGATATTTATCTGTTAAAATGTCTGCAATGGTTTGGACATATCGATTCCTGAAATCTATCTCTTGCATAGGTTTCACATTAAGTTCGCTAAAATTGCATGCTGCACTGCAAGGGAATCTGATATATGTTGCAACAGAAGTTTCTAATTTGATTGATAAAACATTTGGTTTCATTATATACTCCATCATACCTAGCTTGAATTGGTATTTAAATATCAGCTTCTTGAATTTAAATATTAAATAATAACAAAATTTAAATATATTTTATGACAAATGTTGGCTGCTTTCCATATTAAATCTGGAAAACATGGTTATAAAAACATTTCTTTTTCCCATAATCAGCTGCAAGGACAGCATGCAGAATGCAGCATCTGATCAGGGCTAATACACTGTTTGTAAGTTATGCCATTTTCCAATAGCCCCCGCCCATAGGGGCTTGAAGAAATATATGGGCTGCAGGATGCTTCCACGCAGAGCTGAATCCGGCCCGCACACTAGTACTGGTAAACCACTTAGAGGATCTAAGCCTGTCAAGGAACCGCGGTGGGAGGCGGACCGGCCATGCTAATAAACCCTATTAGTTTCATTGGGCGACAGGGCTTGAGATGTCATTTCATCTCAATGTCGGGTAAAAGTCCCACAAAATTGGAAGCAACGTCTCCAAAATGACCTTTACAGTGTTGACGGGGACGTTAAACATCAAATCAAACAAACAAACAATGCCATTTTCCAAATACATTTTAACCCTTCTCTTGCTGAATATTCAGTAAAGGCACACCCATTTCTGACTTTGAACCAATCAGATTACCGGTACTTGATCTAATTTATTCTTACAAATTCATAAATTGAATGTCAAACAGTGTAGATTCGGAAGAAGCCATCTGATCTGGATCTACACTGTTTGCAAAGATAGGGGTTGTCGTGAACAGCATGATAAGAGTTAAAGAAAACACAACCTGACACCCCTAACTTTTGAAAGAGATTCCTGGTTTATATAAGGAGGTGGATTCTATTTGGTGAGTGAGTGTTGAAGTTTTACATCTTAACCGTTATCTTGCTGAATATTCATTTAAGCCACACCCATTTCTGACTTTGAACCAATCAGATTACTTGATGCAATTTATTCTTACAAATTCATAAATTGAATGTCAAACAGTGCAGATCCTGATCAGATGGCTTCTTCAGAAGCCATCTGATCTGGATCTACACTGTTTGCAAAGATAGGGGTTGTCTTGAACAGCATGATAAGGGTTAACTAGAATCGCGCAGTCGATGGCACGCCATCGCATATCCCCACGCTTTTTTAAAGATACGCCACTATATAAGTTCTCAATTGCAACTCCCACCCAATCTTAAGATCAAAATTCCGAAAGTGTCATGTACTCAGCAGACCAAAGACCTATCAGTTCCCAAAGTTTCATGTTTCTATCTGAAATGGCGTAGGAGGAGTTATCCGGTAATCGTTAAAAAGGGGGTTATGGGGGTGAAAATCCAAGTTTTTGACCTCTGGTGACCTCAAACCTGACCCTAGGGGTCAAATTTTGATTGTTCTGTATTCTACTCATTATGCCGTTCGATTTGATATGTCACACGACCAGGTTCTGAAAACTTTGATTTTTACCCCCGGTGCACCCCACCCCCTGGCCTGGCCCCTAGGGGTAGGATCAAAATTCCGAAAGTTTCATGCACTCCTCAGACCAAAGACCTATCAGTTCCCAAAGTTTCATGTTTCTATCTGAAACGGCGTGGAGGAGCTATCCGGTAATCATTAAAAAGGGGGTTATGGGGGTGAAAATCCAAGTTTTTGACCTCTAGTGACCTCAAACCTGACGCTAGGGGTCAAATTTTGATTGTTATGTATTCTACTCATTATGCCGTTCGATTTGATATGTCACACGACCAGGTTCTGAAAACTTTGATTTTTTACCCCCGTGCACCCCACCCCCTGGCCTGGCCCCTAGGGATAGGATCAAAATTCCGAAAGTGTCATGCACTCCTCAGACCAAAGACCTATCAGTTCCCAAAGTTTTAAGTTTCTAGCTGTAAAAGTGTGGGAGGAGTTGTCCGGTAAGACTGACGGGTGTACGTACGGACGGACGTACGGAAGACGGAAACAATTACAATATCATTTTTTTTCATTTTTATTCAATTTTTGATAGAACATTCTGTGAGCAAATAGTGCAGGCCGTGATCAGACACCACGTTCTGTGGCGTCTGATCTGGGCCTGCACTGTTTGCCAAGGTACCCCTTTAGGGCTTTCCCGCATACAATGGGATAAGGAGCCGTCCAATCCGCATCTCTTTTCCTGGAAAGGCAGATGTACAGGTAATTTAAGGCCTGTTTTTCATAGAAACAAAAACAAAAGAGACTTTGAAAATGTCATCTGCCAACATGATTAGCACTTCAAGGGTTAACTGTGTTTTTTTTTTTTCTTCTTTTTTTTTGTTTCTGTTGAGGTTTTACATCTCTGTCAACACTATTTAGGTTATTTTGGAGAGGTCGCTTCTGATTTCGAGGGACCTTTCAACATGGAGATGATATGTCGTCTCAGGCACTACCACCCAAAGATTAACCCCAGGGGTCAAAGGAGCCGTCAGGCTTGCAGACAGGCTTTAGACCTTTTAGGTGGTTTGCCAGTAGTCAGAAATATGGTCTGTTTCAGCTCTGTGCAGAAGCCCAATCTATTTCTCCGAGCCCCAATGGCAAATAAACTTCCTGACATCACGAAAACATGCCTATATAATTTTTACCCCCTCTAACCACACTTTTACATCGTAAAAATTGGGCTTACAGGAAACCTTATTTTTCTTATTTCTGCTCTAAGCAGAAATAAGAAAAAATATCACAAGTCTTCATCTTAAAATTTTCATTTTTTCGGCGGTAATGTTTACAATGCATTTATGTAGGCGTGTTGTCGTAATGACTAATTTAACTGTGACAACTCTGGCTTTTTCTCTAATGTTCAAGACCATTTTTCATCTTAAAATTTTCATTTTTTTTTTATTTTTTTTGGCCATTAAGGTTTTTTTGTTGTTTTTTTTGTGAGGAATCTGACATTTATTTTTTTATATTCTTTGTTTTTCCCGTTAACAAACATCTTTTGAGACCCGGGAAGTCCCAAAAGTTTTCCAGACCTCACATTCTGCAGTTTGTTTCATTTTTCCACCTTTCTTAATGTGCACTACCCATATAATCTTTCACTCATTCTGACAGTCTGGATTCTGTCACATGAAACACATATGGTATATTCAAAATGTTCAATAATATTGTTGGTAGTGCACCTTTCATTCTATCAACCATACTGTTTTACCTGTAATACATATATACAAATAGTAATCAGGTCTGAATTTTAACTGGAAGTTATAAGCTATTCAGGATTCCCAACTTTTTAGTCTGGCAACCATTCCCAGTGGGACAAATTGTGGGGAAGTGTGGGGAGGGGGGGGGGGGAGGGGGGAGGGGAGAGGGTATCGGTGGTTTGCACAGGAAATATGCTTTTGTTATATTTATATGTATATACTCGATATTCATGGTCTCTACTTTATGGGCTTTGTGCAGTTATGTTGATTATACAATGTTGTTAACAAGTACTTGGTATTGCCTCCATTCCTTTTCAAACTTTTGAACATCATTTTTGAATGCAATATTTAGATGCACTTTATACATGAATTTTAGCTTCGTTTTAAAAATATTGAGAATCAAGGGTTGTTGTTTACAGCGTGATACATAAATGAAATATTTTGCATAAAATAAAATGAAATTAATTGCCTCTGGAAATACTTGCTCCTCCTGTTTACTAAATATGAAAAACTTCTCTGAAATGTCACATAATTTTTTTTTATAATGCCATAAGAATTCAGCAATATTATTAGTTCTCTAACAAACTTTTGGGTAAATGTACATTTCCACAGGAGATGCACTGTAGTTTCATTATTTAGTTTACAGAAGGTGCACATAGAATCATTTTGTATTTTCATTTGATAAAGAAGTTTATTTGTAACAAGAATGTTATGATTTATACTGACTTGGAACCAAATGAGAGCTGGGTATTTTGTAACATAAAACGGATAGCTGTAAATCTGAGTCCAGACTTCTTTACTTAGATCATATAATTTGTTGGTACATCTTTATTTTGATTAAGCAAGTCGTACATTGTTTTTGTTCCTTTAAGTTGTATTAAAAATGGTTGAACATGAGATGGGATAAATGGCATTGTTGATTTATGTTTCATATTAATATTAATTTCTCTTAGGTATATTTTTACTGCACGTATAGTTCCATGAAACTGAATTGTATTTGAATGTATCCCTGACATTTCTGTGAATTCTTCATGGGTACAGAAATCTCCATTTTCTTTTATCAAATCACTCAAAAAACTGATCCCCTTTTTGTACCAAGAACTGTAAAAAATATGGGAACCCCCTATATTTATATTTTCGTTATAAAATATTGGGGTTTGTAAAATGTCATTTTCGTTTATGGGCTTCTTTTTATTGACATTAATAAAGGACTGAAAAACATCTTTTCAAAAATCATTTTTGAAAGTTGATTTTTAAAATCAAGTTTCTATGTCATTACATTTCTACTTCTGGTACTGGACCGCGTTACTTCCGCTGTTCGTTCGCTGCATAAAATAGTCCAAAGGAACTCTTGAAAATTAATTTTGCAGGCATGGAACGTCTTTCAAAATAGTTCAGTTTTCGAGACTTTATACGGATTGAATATAAATTGGCACAGAAAGACGAATTCTGAAAAGAAAACAGTACTTTTGGACTATTTTCCTACACGCTATTTTCCCACGCGCTTTCCGATGATATTTATGTTTTACTCTTTCACTCCTGAGTTTCTAAACAGGACTCTTCTCGCTTCAAATATATTCTTATAGAAAGGGATTTCTGATTAGTTCACTGACATGAAAACAAACAGTGTGCATGTAGATTCTGGCGAGACATTCTAGCTACGTGCCATCTTATCAGGATCTGCAAGGTTTGCATAGATACAGTGTATTTCTACCTCGGCGTCTGCACGGTCTACAGGGTTAAAAGGGTAAGCTTATCAGTGACCAACTAAAGAACACTTTACTGACCTACAATTCGCCTGCTTTCGAGAGCTCTAATTACAAAACACATGTTGCAAGCTGTGTTCCGTACTTTAGCAAATAGTGAAGACACCGATCAACATTCTGTGGCCTCTAATCTATAAAGTCCCAGTATTGAATCAATTGGCATTTGTGGGGTTAATGTTTTTAGGACCCCTTACAGGTAGGAATAAACATATTTTAATTTGCCTTGGGTAAACGCGGCGTCTGATCAGGGTGGAATGTCAAAATCAAATGGTTTAAAAATGATCTTTTTTTTTTGTCAAGTTATTCTCCTTTTTATGTCACGACGCCCGAAGGAACATAGCTCCAAGCGGCTGCACAAGTTACATGTATATGTGCATCGTCGTATCAATGCGACGTTGATGCCACTTTGCTAAGACATCATTTGCCCGCTGTAAGATTATTAGTGGGTACTGAGCTAATTTAGAAATGTATGGTTTGACCATGAAGAAATTAGCAGACACGTTTATCTTTCTTTCTTCCGTTTTTTTCTTCTTTGGGGTGGTTGAGTGAGGCAATCTTGGGTCACTGGGGAGTCAAGCTAATATTGACTTACAGTTGGACAACACCTGCTGTCCTTGCAGCAGGTGACGGTAGAGTGGGGAGGGGGGGTTATTTCTTCTGTTTCTACACTTCCATTCATTTTCCTCTTTCTCCTCTGTCCCTCACTTTCATCTCCTCTACCTTGAAGAAATATATGGGCTGCATGATGCTTCCACGCAGAGCTGGAACCGACCCGCACAAGAGTACTGGTAAACTGCTTAGAGGATCTAAGCCTGCCCTGGCAAAGCGGTGCGAGTCGGCCCGTCCATGCTTATAAACCCTATTGGCTTCATTGGGCAGCAGGGCTTGAGATGTCATTTCATCTCAAAGTCGGGTAAAAGTGCCACAAAATTGGAAGCAACGTCTCCAAAATGACCTTTACAGTGTCGACGGGGACATTAAACCTCAAATCAAACAAAAAAACAAATCATCTCCTCTACTGTCTCTTCTATCTCTTTCCCCCCTTTCTCTTGGAGACGACAAAAATGATCCACTAGGGTTGACCTGTCATTTAACTCAAAACAATCGATGAATCATTTTTTTCTTTGTCGAATTTTGTAACCCTCTGGGACCTTGTCAAATCAGAATCAGAATTGTTACTGGTGACACGTTAAATGACATTCATGCACCAGGACCTGTGATATGGGAAGTAAGTCTCTAGATTTTGTGAACAAAATATCTAGATAACTGCTTGATCTACGACTATCTACTGTCTCTTCTATCTCTTTCCCCCCTTTCTCTTGGAGACGACAAAAATGATCCACTAGGGTTGACCTGTCGTTTAACTCAAAACAATCGATGAATCATTTTTTTCTTTGTCGAATTTTGTAACCCTCTGGGACCTTGTCAAATCAGAATCAGAATTGTTACTGGTGACACGTCAAATGACATTCATGCACCAGGACCTGTGATATGGGAAGTAAGTCTCTAGATTTTGTGAACAAAATATCTAGATAACTGCTTGATCTATGACTAACATTGTTATATAATAATTATTCCTCATAAATCAACTTTCCTCAGTACTTTCAGTACTTTGATTTATATTGGCTATACATTTTCTACATATTTTGTATTGCATCCAGATAATTTATCGATTTCGACATCAAGATAAAGGTTTCAATGTATTTGTATAGGCATGTTTTCGAAATGAAAAAGTATTGGTGGCGCTTGTTAAAACAAGTGCACTAATTACGCCAAATACGGTATTTACGATTCCATATAATCAGGCCACAGTATCAAGATGGCTTTACTACCATTCAAGGAAAATTGTCTGAAATTGTCAAGTAATAGGTATTAAGGGAGCAATAAACAAACAGAGGTGACAAAGAATCAACCTGATTTGGTCTCCATTTACAGTAATTATACAGCAAATAAATAAACAGACATATAAATTTTCTGCTGGTGAGGGGAGCTGACACATCTTCAGGGGACATAATTCTTTCTGAAAAAAATAATTTTTTTTCCCTTTCTCAATATTGAGTGGAGACTTTCAGATGAGTCTTTAAACCCAGGCCCCATGTATATTTTGAGCAGAAATAAGAAAAATATCCCAATGTTTCACCTTAAAATTTTCATTTTTTTTTTTTTTTTTGGCGATAAAGGTTACAATGTATTTGTAGAATGAAAAAAGTATTGGTGGCACTTATTAAAACAAGTGCACTCATTACGCCAAATACGTTATTTACAATTCCATATAATCAGGCCACAGTATCATGATGGCTTTACTACTATCCAAGGAAAATTGTCTGAAATTGCCAAGTAATAGGTATTAAGGGAGCAATAAACAAACAGAGGTGACAGAGAATCAACCTGATTTGGTCTCCATTTACAGTAATTATACAGCAAAAAAAAATAAACAGACATATAAATTTTCTGCCCCTAAGGGGAGATGACACACCTTCAGGGGACATAATTCCTTCTAAAAAAATATAAAAAAATTTGTATCCCTTCTCAATATTGAGTGGAGACTTTCAGATGAGTCTTTAAACCGAGGCCTTGTCTATATTTTGAGAAGCCTCCGTGGTGCAGTGGTTACGCTACTCGCCTTGTAAACCAGGGATCGCAGGATCGATCCCGGGCTTCTCCAGACTTTCGGATGAGTCTTTAAACCGAGGTCCCGTCTCCGTATGACCTTAGCTGTTGGTGGGACGTAAAACTAAAACTCACTCACTCACTTGTCTATATTTTGAGCAGAAATAAGAAAAATATCCCAATTTTTCACCTTAAAATTATCACTTTTTTTTGCCGATAAAGGTTACAATGTATTTGTATAGGCATGTTTTCGAAATGAGAAAGTATTTGTGGTGCTTATTAACGCAAGTGCACTCATTAGACCAAATACTGTGTTTAGGATTCCATATAATCAGGCCACAGTATCATGATGGCTTTACTACTATCCAAGGAAAATTGTTTGAAATTGCCAAGTGGGCCCCGTCAAGCGATTTTGGTACTTATCGCCTATGCGAGCAGTGAAGGTTCAGGCAAGCCTGCTCATCCGCGCAGTCTCGCCAGAACCTTTGCTGCTCACTCATACAAGCAGTGAATCAAGAGGAACCTTCAGACAGAAAGCCATATCCCTGGCCCCTCTGAATGGCTGGGCATGCGCAGTTAAAATTTGTCATGACGGAATGCTCAAAGACACAAATTCGCTCAAGTAATAGGTATTACGGGAGCAATAAACAAACAGAGGTGACACAGAATCAACCTGATTTGGTCTCCATTTACAGTAATTATACAGCAAATAAATAAACAGACATATAAATTTTCTGCTGGTAGGGGGAGCTGACACATCTTCAGGGGACATAATTCTTTCTAAAATAAAAAAAAAAATTGTATCCCTTCTCAATATTGAGTGGAGACTTTCAGATGAGTCTTTAAACCGAGGCCCCGTATATATTTTGAGCAGAAATAAGAAAAATATCCCAAATTTTCACCTTAAAATTTTCATTTTTTTTTTTGGCGATAAAGGTTACAATGTATTTGTATAGGCATGTTTTCGGAATGAAAAAAGTATTGGTGGCACTTATTAAAACAAGTGCACTCATTAAGCCAAATACAGTATTTACAATTCCATATAATCAGGCCACAGTATCATGATGGCTTTACTACTATCCATGGAAAATTGTCTGAAATTGCCAAGTAATAGGTATTAAGGGAGCAATAAACAAACAGAGGTGACATAGAATCAACCTGATTTGGTCTCCATTTACAGTAATTATACAGCAAAAAAATAAACAGACATATAAATTTTCTGCCCCTAAGGGGAGCTGACACACCTTCAGGGGACAGAACTCATTCTAAAAAAAATAATTTTGTATCCCTTCTCAATATTGAGTGGATTTTATTTGGGCAGAATTTGATCTCTTGTCCAGCTGAATAAATTAAAAGTCTCGATCTAACTTGAACCAATCAGATTATACTTGATGTACATACCTGTGATCATTATTTTTAACTGTATGAGGGAGATTTGCCATTGTGATGAGGGAGATGTAAAGAATATAGAGGGAAATTCTCAGTTCAAATGAGGGAGACAGGCAAAATTTACTAAAATTTAGCATAAATTGGGCAAAAATTAGCATCAAAATGAGTGAGTCTCCCTCCTGATTAGGGAGGTATCACAGATATGGCTGTAATTTATGCCAGCCAAATCACAAACTGAATATCAAACAGTGTAGATACTGATCAGATGGTTTCTTCAGAAACCATCTGATCTGTATCTAATTGTTTGCAAATCGTAGAGCATATTCTGCTTCAGTGACCCAAATTCTTTCCTTATAGAGTCAATTTTCGGAATGGCCATAATTTACAGGAAAGCAAGGAGAAAATCATAGAAGTTGTCTCCTTTTCAAAAATGATGGAAAATACACCAGGTGTATTCTCCAACATTTTTGGGTTGATTGTTTATCAATCAACACAAGTTACTAACTACAGGAGCTTCCCATTTGCTACTGTTCACATGACCATGTACAAAATCCAGGTAATGCTTATACAGTCCAACCTGTATTAAGCAAGCACCTATGGGATAACCAAAACATGCTTGCTTAAGACAGGTGCTTGCTTAACACAGGTGAATTTTAATATATTTTCCTTTTTGGGGAACTGAATGCCTGCTTGCTTAAGACAGGTTGCTTGCTTAATAGAGGTGGCCACTCAGACAGGTTATAAGTGTACATGGTCAGCATGGCTATCTTTCTCCCTGTGATGTCAGAGCGCTTATTACAGTGTAAAAGCATTGTCTAGACTGGTCTGGTGTACTTTGTCATAGGCAAACAGTGTACTAAACCTGGATCAGCTGTCATAAAATGTGGTAGCTGATCGGGGCCTACACTGTTTACTGAAAAGGATAAACAAAACGCTTTTAACCCTTAACCCTTATCTTGCTGTTCATGACAACCCCTATCTTTGCAAACAGTGTAGATCCAGATCAGATGGCTTCTTCAGAAGCCATCTGATCAGGATCTACACTGTTTAGCATTTAGTTTATGAATTTGTAGCAATAAATTACATCAGGTCATTTGATTGGTTGATAGACAGAAATGGGTGTGGCTTAAATGGATATTCAGCAAGACAAGGGTTAAGACGCCGAGAAAAACTACATCTAAAAATGTCCTCTGCTTATGTTGTCTGCTGAATTTTTTGGCAAACTTTTTAAAATAATTTTTGCTGGTTACTTTAAAAGTCATTTTTGCAAACAGTGTGGCACCAAATCAGACTGCTCCTCTAGGAACAGTCTGATTTGGGTCTACACTGTTTGCCTGTATGCAAAAATATTTTTTTAAACATTTGCAAAAAAAATCAGCAGATCACATAAGCAAAGGACATTTTCAGATGTAGTTTTTCTCAGGGTTTTATAGGTTAACTCTTATCATGCTGTTCACGACAACCCATATCTGTGGAAACAGTGTAGATCCAGATCAGATGGCTTCTGAAGAAGCCATCTGATCAGGATCTACACTGTTTGACATTCAGTTTATGAATTTGTAGGAATAAATTACATCAAGTAATCTGATTGGTTCAAAGTCAGAAATGGGTGTGGCTTAACTGAATATTCAGCAAGAGAAGGGTTAACATGGTAATAGTTTATAAAGAGGCAGTCACTGTATCAGCAAAAAGATCCCTTTTTCATGAAATTATTCTGTACTTGAAGGAAATAAGACAATAACAAGGTCATACTCAATAAGTCTTCTTATAAAGTACAAAGTTAATATTTACTGTATGATACGAGGGTAGGCGGAAAAGTTCTGAGCCTGACCAAGATCCAATGGTTTGTCCATGCTGAAAATGCCTTACTTTTCAACATAGTCTCCCTTCCTGTCCACACACTTCCTCCAGCGATGCTGGAGCCCTTGGATCCCAGTAGTATAGAAGGTCTCATCTTGGTCCCTGAAAAACTCCTCCACAGCAGCCATCACCTCCTCGTCTGACCGATAATGCTGCCCAGCCAAGTGCTTTTTCATGTTTGGAAACAGGAAATGATCTGATGGAGCTAGATCAGGTGAATACGGAGGGTGATCGACAAGTGTGAAGCCACAGTTATGCACAGCAGCCATTGCGACAACTGATTTATGAGCAGGTGCATTGTCCTGATGGAACAAGACCTCTTTTGTCAATTTTCCGGGTTGTTTAGCCTTAATTGCTTTTCACATTGTTTTAGCAGATCTGCATAATACTCCCCATTAATTGTTCTGCCCTTTTGAATGTAATCTATGAATATTATACCCTTGGCATCCCAGAACACTGATGCCATCACCTTCCCTGCAGAGGAGACGACCTTTGCCTTCTTTGGAGGGGGTGAGCCAGGGTGCTTCCATTGCATGGATTGTCTTCTGGTCTCTGGCTCAAAGTGATGAACCCAATACTCATCCTGAGTGACAAAACGGTCAAGAAAACCATCTTGGTCTGCTTCAAAAATAGCCAAGTTGGCTTGTGACAGGTTCAGTCTGGTCAACTTTTGGTCAGGCGTCAAAAGCCGTGGCACCCATCTGGCGGAAACCTTCGACATTCCTAATTCACTGTGTATACTATATAGAGTGTTCTCTACTCGTTCACGGGAGATGCCAACAGTGTTAACTAACTGAGTCACAGTTAAACGCCTGTCATCCATCACGGCCCTGTGTACTTGGCTGATGGTTTCCTCAGTTGCTGTCGTTGTGGGTCATCCACACCGATCATCATCTTCAAGGCTGTCCTTGCCCATCTTAAAATTTGCTGCTCACCTTTTCACGGTTGCATACGAAGGAGCATCATCCCCTAATGTAGCAACCATATCGGCATGAATGTCCTTAGGAGCTAACCCCTTTTTATGGAGGTACTTGATGACACCACGATGCCAGATTTTGTCCATTTTCTCAACAAGAGGGCCAAGATGACCCTGAATCGCTCACCTGATCCATAGAGTAACAAGTTGGCCCCGGGGAGGGCCATTATTGATCCAAAGGCTATAATGTGCACAATGTTGAGGGAGGTCTAAAAAGGTGAAGCTTCATACCAAATATCAACAAAGGCTATAATTTGAACAATCTTGGCAAAGGTCCACTAGATGAAGCTACACACCAAATATCAAAGAGCTGGGCCTTGGGGTTTCAGAGAAGAAATTTTTTTTAAGATATTCCCTACATAAGCCTATGTAAAACCAAATGGACCCGGGGCAGGGGCATTTTTGGCCTCAGGGCTATAATTTAAACAATCTTGATGGAGGTCCACTATATGAAGCTTCACATCAAATATCAAAGATTTGGGCCTTGCTGTTTCAGAGAAGAAGATTTTCAAAGATTATCTCTATATAAGTCCATGTAAAACCAAAGGTCCCCTGGGCAGGGGCATCTGTAGCCCGAGGTCTATAATTTAAACAATCTTGGTAGAGGTCCACTAGATGAAGCTCCATAGCAAATATCAAAGACATGGGCCTTGCAGTTTCAGAGAAGAATTATTTTTAAAGATTTCCCTGTATAAGTCAATGTAAAACCAAAGAATCTCGGGGTGGGGGCATTTTTGGCCCCAGGGCTATTATTTGAAAAATCTTGATAGAGGTCCACTAGATGAAATTTCACACAAAATATTAAAAGACCTAGGACTTGGGGTTTCACAGAAGAAGATTTTTAAAGATTTTCCCAATATAAGTCTATGTAAAATCAAAGGGCCCCAAAGGCGGGGGCATTTTTGGCCTCAGGGCTATAATTTGAACAACATTGGTAGAGGTCCACTAGATGAAGTATCAAAGACCAAGGCCTTGTGGTTTCAGAGAAGGTTTTCCCTATATAAGTCTATGTAAAACAAAAGGGCCCGAGCGGGGGCATTTTTGGCCCCAGGGTTATAATTTGAACAATGTTGGTAGAGGCCTACAAGATGAAGCTTCATACCAAATATCAAAGACCTGGGCCTTGCGGTTTCAGAGAAGAAGATTTTTAAAGATTTTTCCTATATAAGCCTATGTAAAACCAAAGGGCCCCGAAGTGGGGGCATTTTTGGCCCTAGCACTCAAATTTGAACAATCTTGGTAGGGGTCCACTAGATGAAGCTTCATACCAAATATCAAAGACCTGGGCCTTGCGGTTTCAGAGAAGAAGATCTTTAAAGATTTTCCCTATATAAGTCAATGTCCACTAGATGAAGCTTCATACCAAATACCAAAGACCTGGGCCTTGGGGTTTCAGAGAAGAAGATTTTTAAAGATTTTTCCTATATAAGCCTATTTAAACAAAAGGGCCCTGAAATAGGGGCATTTTTGGCCCTAGCACTATAATTTGAACAATCTTGGTAGGGGTCCACTAGATGAAGCTTCATATCAAATATCAAAGACCTGGGCCTTGCAGTTTCAGAGAAGAAGATTTTTAAAGATTTTCCCTATATAAGCCTATCTAAAACCAAAGGGCACCGGGGCGGGGGCATTTTTGGCCCCAGCACTATAATTTGAACAATCTTGGTAGGGGTCCACTCGATGAAGCTTCATACCAAATATCAAAGACCTGGGCCTTGCAGTTTAGGAGAAGATTTTTTAAAGATTTTCCCAATATAAGCCCATGTAAAACCAAAGGGCCCTGGGGCGGGGGCATTTTGCCCCCAGCACTATAATTTGAACAATCTTGGTAGGGGTCCACTAGATGAAGCTTCATATCAAATATCAAAGACCTGGGCCTTGTGGTTTCAGAGAAGAAGATTTTTAAAGATTTTCCCTATATAAGCCTATCTAAAACCAAAGGGCCCCGGGGCGGGGGCATTTTTGGCCCCAGCACTATAATTTGAACAATCTTGGTAGGGGTCCACTAGATGAAGCTTCATACCAAATATCAAAGACCTGGGCCTTGCGGTTTAGGAGAAGATTTTTTAAAGATTTTCCCAATATAAGCCCATGTAAAACCAAAGGGCCCTGGGGCGGGGGCATTTTGCCCCCAGCACTATAATTTGAACAATCTTGGTAGGGGTCCACTAGATGAAGCTTCATACCAAATATCAAAGATCTGGGCCTTGCGGTTTCAGAGAAGAAGATCTTTAAAGATTTTCCGAATTTTTCCATGTAAAACCAAAGGGCCCTTGGGCGGGGGTATTTTTGGCCCCAGCACTATAATTTGAACAATCTTGGTAGGGGTCCACTAGATGAAGCTTCATATCAAATATCAAAGACCTTTGCCTTGCGGTTTCAGAGAAGAAGATTTTTAAAGATTTTCCCTATATAAGCCTATCTAAAACCAAAGGGCCCCAGGGCGGGGGCATTTTTGGCCCCAGCACTATAATTTGAACAGTCTTGGTAGGGGTCTACTAGATGAAGCTTCATACCAAATATCAAAGACCTGGGCCTTGCGGTTTCAGAGAAGAAGATTTTTAAAGATTTTCCCTATATAAGCCCATGTAAAACCAAAGGGCCCTGGGGCGGGGGCATTTTTGGCCCCAGCACTATAATTTGAACAATCTTGGTAGGGGTCCACTAGATGAAGCTTCATACCAAATATCAAAGACCTGGGCCTTGCGGTTTCAGAGAAATAGATTTTTTAAGTTTTCGGTGAAAAAAATCTATTTTTGGCTGCTGTGACCTATATGTGCAACGGACCGGAACCGTTTGAACAAATTTGAAAGGGGACCACCTAAGGATCATTCCTGTGAAGTTTGGTCAAAATCTGATCAGTGGTTTAGGAGGAAATTGTTTACGCACGGATGCACGGACGCACGACGGACAAAAAGTGATCCCAAAAGCTCACCTCGTCACTACGTGACGGTGAGCTAAAAATGTGCTAGTATCAATTTTCAAAGTCTAGAATTTCTACGTTATTGCAGGTAGACTTGAACTCATTTGAGTCAAATCAAGTAATAAAGGTTTGGATTTAAAGAATACAAAATTTCATGGCTGCTTGGTCAGGCTCAGAACTTTTCAGCCTACCCTCATATGGTATAACCTTAAAGGCACTAATTAGGACAAGCAAACTACAGCATTTTCAAACTTCTTTTCTTACTTGTTAATTTCAGAGAAAAATAAGGCTTGAAGGTCTTTTATAACAGAGAACTAAAAGCTGATTGCTTCAGGTAAGTGAAATCTGAAACCGGATCAAATTATCATTATTAGTTTCTGGAAGACTGAAATATTTCAAATGGAGTGAACAACTTCAAATTGCCTCATTATTATTCATGAAGCATTCTATGATAGTTGAATTTGAACTTTTTAAAAATCAATATATCTGGTGTTTTATAATTGTCAGAAATTACTAAGCCACCTGACAATATTAATTTGAAACCTAAGGTCTTTTAATTAATAAGATTCAAATAATATATTTAAATAATTTAAATTTCAGATTACATGTTTGTATGTAGATCACAATGGTAGGTTAATTACGTGTTGAGCAGACATTTCAAAAAGCATTTTCATTATCTAAACTATGAACTATATAGGGGATCTTACATGAGTGTTCATGTATTATTGAATTTATTAAACGAGTTAAGGAAAAGGGATAAAATGTGAGGCTTTGCCAGGTTGGTGTCACTGAATGCATCTTATCATAAGGAACAAGAATACATATCGTTTTGGGGTGGGGATCTGGATGGTATCCGAGTTATATGGCCTTTTATGAAGTGGAGGGGGTGGGGCATGGCCCCGGCTTAACCTGGGGGACCCCCATGTTGGCATTAAAGGATATGGCTGAGAGACATATACTCAACGAACATTTTGTCAAAATATCTGCAAGAACTTGGCAGCAAATGCCATTTTTCAATTTTCCCCATTATAAGTCTATGGAAAATCTAAGTTGCCATAGCAACCAAACTAAAGAGCCAAATTTTATAAAAAAAAACACAAAACCTGTAAAGGCAAATATGGTGAATATTTCCAAAAACTTTCAGCCTAATAGAGCATTCGGTTTCTGAGGAGATGATTTTTGAAGTTTTTTTTTTTTTCTATTTTCTTTATTTTGGTTTCCATGGCAACCAATAGAAATGAGCAGTAGCCCTAAAATCATATGGCAGATAGTAGATTGCCTAAGGAACATTTCCATGAAAGTTTTGTCAAAACATCTGCAATGACTTGGCAGAAAATGCCATTTTTCAATTTTCCCCATTATAAGTCTATGGAAAGTCTAAGTTGCCATAGCAACCAAACTAAAGAGTAGGTTTCATAAAAACACAAACTTTCAATCCCCCAGCCCAAGGATACTACAGATGAAATTTAGGCCCAAACACCCAGTGGTTTCAGAGGAGATGCCGTTTGAAAGTGTCGACGCCAGACGACACAGATGACGATGACGGACAACTGCCTATCCTATAAGCTCCCCCGGAGCCTTTGGCTTTGGTCAGCTAAAAAAAACCTGTTGGTTTAGGGGGTGTGGATCTGTAAGGTTTCCGAGATATTGGACCTTTAATATGAAGTGGAGGGTTCGGGCACGGCCCAGGGCACCCCCATGTTGATGTCACTGAATGTCCCTAATCAAAAGAACCATGAATATACATGTATATGGTTTAGGGGTGGGGCTCTGAACAGTTTCTCAGATATATGGCCTTTTGTGAAGTGGAGGGGTGGGACATGGCCCTGCCACACCCTGTGGTTGGTGCCACGGAATGTGTCTTACTGTAAGGAACAAGGGCATATATGGTTTAGTAGTGGGGATCTGTAAGGTTTCCGAGATATTGAGCCTTTTTATGAAGTGGAATATATATGGTTTAGGGGTGGGGATCTGAATTGGTTCTGAGATATATGGCCTTTTATGAAGTGGAGGAGGTGGGGCAGAGCCCCAGCCCATTCCAGGGGCCCACAGGTTGGTGTCATTGAATGTGTCTTATCATTAGGAACAATAATATATATGGTTTATAGGTGGGGATCTGTAAGGTTTCCGAGATATTGGGCCTTTTATGAAGTGGAAGGGGTGGGACAAGGCCCCAGCGCATCCCAGGGGCCCCCAGATTGGTGTAACTGAAATATGGTTAAGGGGCGGGGGTCTTAATGGTTTCTGAGATATATGGCCTTTTATGTAGTGGAGGGGGGTGGGGAATGGCCCCGCCCAACCCAGGGTCCCCCAGGTGGGTGTCACAGAATGTGTCTTATCATAAGAAACAAGAATATAATATGATTACCGTAAGGGGTGGGGATCTGTAAGGTTTCCAAGATGCTGGGCCCTTAATGAAGAGAAGGGGGTGAGGCAAGGCCCCGGCGCATCCCGGGGGCCCCAAGGTTGGTGTAACTGAATGTGTCTTATCATAAGGAACAAGTATATATATGGTTTAGGGTGGGGATCTGTAAGGTTTCCAAGATACTGGGCCTTTTATGAAGTGGAGGGGTTGGGGCAAGGCCCCAGCGCATCCCGGGGGACCCCAGGTTGGTGGCAATGAATGTGTCTTATCATAAGGAACAAGAAAATATATGGTTTAGGAGTGGGGATCTGAATGGTTTCTGAGTTATATGGCCTTTTTGAAGTGGAGGGGGTGGGGCAGGGCCCAAAAATAACCCCGGGACCCTCAGGTTGGCATAAAAGCATATGGCTGAGAGAAGTTTTCTAAAGAAACATTTCTATAAAAGTTTTGTCAAAATATCTGCAATGACTTGGCAGTAAATGCCATTTATCAATTTTCCCCATTATAAGTCTATGGAAACTCTAAGTTGCCATAGCAACCAAACTAATGAGCAGATTTTCATAAAAAACAAAAATTTTCAATCTCCCAGCCCAAGGATGCTACAGATAAAATTTGGGCCAAATCGACCAAGTGGCTTCAGAGGAGAAGATGTTTAAAAGTGTTGACGCCAGACGATGATGACGACATACGATGACTGACGACGACGACGGACAACTGCCTATCCTATAAGCTCCCCGGAACCTTCAGCTCTGATGAGCTAAAAAACACAAACTTTCAATCTCCCAGCCCAAGTATGCTACAGATGAAATTTGGGCCCAATCCGCCCACTGGCTCCAGGGGAGAAGTCATTTAAAAGTGTTGACACCAGACATACGACGACATACAACAACGACAGACAACTGCCTATCCTATAAGCTCCTCCGGAGCCTTCGGCTTTGGTGAGCTTAAAATGTCACAATTTTTATCAGAAATTTTCATTGTTTGGGCAGTAAAATTTACAATGTATTTGTACAGGCATTTTTTCGTAATGTCTCTCCCACTCTCTCCTCTCCCTCTTGATCTGTCTATCTCCCTTTCTCTATTGCTCTTGCTATCTCCTCTCCCTCTCCTGGCCCTCCCTATTGACTGACCCCTGCCCATCGGGGCTCAGACAAATAGATTGGGCTGTGTGATGCTTCCATGCAGAGCTGAAACCGACCACACAGCCAGAGTCAGAAGAACAATTCTGGGGCCAGTTGTTCAAAACTGACCATGTCGTTAGTTAATGTATCGTTAAAACTTTCATCATTAAATATGGCAAATATGCTAAAAAATTTTGCTGAAAAAATGTGAGCAGCTTTTGCAAATGCAAAAACTGCTCACATTTTTCAGCAAAGATACCAAAATTTTAAATATTAATCCTGCTAGATCAGTTAACAATATGACCACTACAGGCTTGTTAAGCTAACGATGCTTTGAACAACTGGACCCTGATATTCTTCATATTGCACGACCCGCAGAAAAAGCAACCGACTGAAGTCGGTTTTTTCTAAGAGTGCCCTAAAATCACCGTGTCATTCTGTCATTCTGTCATTCTGTCAGTCTGTCAGTCTGTCATTCTGTCTGTCCGTCCGTAACCCGTTTGTGAAAATTGGTGATAGTGACTTAACCGCTTGGAATATTTAAACAATTTTTGGCATACTGATAGATATCAATGAGATCTAACCAATGAACTTACGGAATATTACATTCCATTTAGTATAGCCTCGCCGAGGCGAAAAATGTGAAAATTTTCGAACATTTTTGAACTGCTTCTCCTCGGAAACCGTTGGGCCGATTGAAGTCAAATTTCATATGGAGCCTCTATGGGATGGGGGAAACCAAAATTTGCTCATGGGGTCAAGGTCACATGACCAAAATGGCCGCCAAGCCATATATAGTTTGCCTGTCTGTCCGTCCGTAACCCGTAAGTGAAAATTGGTGATAGTGACTTAACCGCTTGGAATATTTAAACAATTTTTGGCATACTGAAAGATATCAATGAGATCTAACCAATGAACATTCCATTTAGTATAGCCTCGCCGAGGCGAAAATGTGAAAATTTTCGAACTGCTTCTCCTCGGAAACCGTTGGGCCGATTGAAGTCAAATTTCATATGGAGCCTCTATGGGATAGGGAAACCAAAATTTGCTCATGGGGTCCAGGTCACATGACCAAAATGGCCGCCAAGCCATATATGGTAAAAACCCTTCAAAAATAGTCTTCTCCAGAACCACTGGGCAGATTTCCACGAAACTTGATAAATAGCATCTGGAACGTAGGCCTATCATAAATTGCTAAAATGGTGACCCTGGGTTGACCTTGACCTTCTTTGGGTCCGTCCGTAACCCGTTTGTGAAAATTGGTGATAGTGACTTAACCGCTTGGAATATTTAAACAATTTTTGGCATACTGATAGATATCAAGTAGATCTAACCAATGAACTTACGAAATATTACATTCCATTTCGTATAGCCTCGCCGAGGCGAAAAATGTGAAAATTTTCGAACATTTTTGAACTGCTTCTCCTCGGAAACCGTTGGGCCGATTGAAGTTAAATTTCATATGGAGCCTCTATGGGATGGGGGAAACCAAAATTTGCTCATGGGGTCAAGGTCACATGACCAAAATGGCCGCCAAGCCATATATGGTTTGCCTGTCTGTCCGTCCGTAACCGTTTGTGAAAATTGGTGATAGTGACTTAACCGCTTGGAATATTTAAACAATTTTTGGCATACTGATAGATATCAATGAGATCTAACCAATGAACTTGCGAAATATTACATTCCATTTAGTATAGCTTCGCCGAGGCGAAAAATGTGAAAATTTTCGAACTGCTTCTCCTCGGAAACCGTTGGGCCGATTGAAATCAAATTTCATATGTAGCCTCTATGGGATGGGGGAAACCAAAAATTGCTCATGGGGTCCAGGACACATGACCAAAATGACCGCCAAGCCATATATGGTCTGTCTATCTGTCCGTCCGTAACCCGTTTGTGAAAATTGGTGATAGTGACTTAACCGCTTGGAATATTTAAACAATTTTTGGCATACTGATAAATATCAATGAGATCTTATCAATGAACTTGTGAAATATTACATTCCATTTAGTACAGCCTCGCCGAGGCGAAAAATGTGAAAATTTTCGAACTGCTTCTCCTCGGAAATCGTTGGGCCGATTGAAGTCAAATTTCATATGGAGCCTCTACGGGATGGGGGAAACCAAAATTTCCTCATGGGGTCCAGGTCACATGACCAAAATGGCCGCCAAGCAATATTTGGTAAAAACCCTTCAAAAATAGTCTTCTCCAGAACCACTGTGCAGATTGCCACGAAACTTGATAAATAGCATCTGGAACGTAGGCCCATCATAAATTGCTAAAATGGTGACCCTGGGTTGACCTTGACCTTCTTTGTGCCTAGGTCAAACTTTGACACATATGCTTTTGTGTTGGATTTTATCCTGCAAACGATTCAGAATACAGTACTAAAGTATAAGATATATTTTTGCTCCTTACGATAAGGCGCATTTATTGGGGGAACCGTTTTATGTCCAGGTCACATGACCAAAATGGCCTCCATACCCATATATGGTAACACTCATAAAGCTAAAAGCATCCGGCGGGTCGTGCACTTCAGCTGAAGCACTGGTTTCTGCTCAAAAACATAGATTGTGGGAACTCGTTATCTAAGGCTGCTCTAACTAGTACCGTACCCACAATCTATGTTTTTTAGCAGAAATAAGCAAAATAATGTATTAAGTACCTCGGGTTGACGTCACTTCCCGTAGCAACCAAACGGCCGCCATATTTTGAGGTGAAACTGGGGGGGGGGGGGGGGGGGGGGGGGGGGGGGGGGGGGGGGCAAATGTCCCTTTCTGAAATCAGCAGTGGGGGGCAAATGTCCACCTGTAAAATAAGCACTGGGGGGCAGATGTCCATACCCAAAATAAGCACTGGGGGGCAAATGTCCAGGTCACATTTTCAACTGGGGGGCAAATGTCCATTTTTAGATTAATTTATTGGGGGGCAAATGTCCTGGGGGGCAAATGTCCTGGAATCCATGTTCATAAAGGTTATAGATCTATTCTTCATTAATACTTATTGATAGGTGAATGTGAAAATTCAAAATTAATTAAACAAGAGGGCCCAGAGGGCCCTGGTTCGCTCACCTGATCCAAAGCATAACAAGTGGGCCCCGGGCAGGGTCAATTTTGGCCCCAGGGCTAAAATTTGAACAATCTTGGTAGAGGTCCACAAGATGAAGCTTCATATCTAATATGAAAGACCTGGGCTTTCTGGTTTCAGAAAAGAAGATTTTAAAGGTTTACCCAGCATATAGAAGTCTATGTAAAACAAGATTTTCCCTATATAAGTCTATGTAAAACCAAAGGGCCCCGGAACGGGGGCATTTTTGGCCCCAGGGCTATAATTTGAACAATCTTGGTAGAGGTCCACTAGCTGAAGCTTCATAACAAATATCAAAGACCTAAGCCTTGTGTTTCAGAGAAGATGATTTTTAAAGATTTTCCCTATATAAGTCTATGTAAAACCAAAAGGCCACATGGCGGGGGCATTTTTGGTCTCAGGCCTATAATTTGAACAATCTTTATAGAGGTCCACGAGCTGAAGCGTCATAACAAATATCAAAGACCTAAGCCTTGTGGTTTCAGAGAAGAAGATTTTTCAAGATTTTCCCTATATAAGTCTATGTAAAACCAAAGGGCCCCGGAGCGGGGGCATTTTTGGCCCCAGGGCTATAATTTGAACAATCTTGGTAGAGGTCCACAAGATGAAGCTTCATACCAAATATCAAAGACCTGGGCCTTGCAGTTTCAGAGAAGAAGATTTTTCAAGATTTTCCCTATATAAGCCTATGTAAAACAAAAGGGCCCTGGTGCGGGGGCATTTTTGGCCCCAGCACTATAATTTGAACAATCTTGGTAGGGGTCCACTAGATGAAGCTTCATACCAAATATCAAAGACCTGGGCCTTGCGGTTTCAGAGAAGAAGATTTTTAAAGATTTTCCCTATATAAGCCCAAGTAAAACCAAAGGGCCCCCGTGCGGGGGCATTTTTACCTCCAGCACTATAATTTGAACAATCTTGGTAGGGGTCCACTAGATGAAGCTTCATACCAAATATCAAAGATCTGGGCCTTGCGGTTTCAGAGAAGAAGATTTTTAAAGATTTTCCCTATATAAGCCCATGCAAAACCAAAGGGCCCCCGTGCGGGGGCATTTTTGGCCCCAGCACTATAATTTGAACAATCATGGTAGGGGTCCACTAGATGAAGATTCATACCAAATATCAAAGACCTGGGCCTTGCGGTTTCAGAGAAGAAGATTTTTAAAGATTTTCCCTATATAAGCCCATGTAAAACCAAAGGGCCCCCGTGCGGGGGCATTTTTAGCTTCAGCACTATAATTTGAACAATCTTGGTAGGGGTTCACTAGATAAAGCTTCATACCTAATATCAAAGACCTGGGCCTTGCGGTTTCAGAGAAGAAGATTTTTAAAGATTTTCCCTATATAAGCCCTTGTAAAACCAAAGGGCCCCGTGCGGGGGCATTTTTGGCCCCAGCACTATAATTTGAACAATCATGGTAGGGGTCCACTAGATGAAGCTTCATACCAAATATCAAAGACCTGGGCCTTGCCGTTTCAGAGAAGAAGATTTTTCAAGATTTTCCCTATATAAGCCCATGTAAAACCAAAGGGCCCCCGTGCGGGGGCATTTTAAGCTCCAGCACTATAATTTGAACAATCTTGGTAGGGGTCCACTAGATGAAGCTTCATACCAAATATCAAAGATCTGGGCCTTGCGGTTTCAGAGAAGAAGATTTTTAAAGATTTTCCCTATATAAGCCCATGTAAAACCAAAGGGCCCCCGTGCGGGGGCATTTTTGGCCCCAGCACTATAATTTGAACAATCTTGGTAGGGGTCCACTAGATGAAGCTTCATACCAAATATCAAAGACCTGGGCCTTGCGGTTTCAGAGAAGAAGATTTTTCAAGATTTTCCCTATATAAGCCTATGTAAAACCAAAGGGCCCCCGTGCGGGGGCATTTTTAGCTCCAGCACTATAATTTGAACAATCTTGGTAGGGGTCCACTAGATGAAGCTTCATACCAAATATCAAAGATCTGGGCCTTGCGGTTTTAGAGAAGAAGATTTTTAAAGATTTTCCCTATATAAGCCCATGCAAAACCAAAGGGCCCCCGTGCGGGGGCATTTTTGGCCCCAGCACTATAATTTGAACAATCTTGGTAGGGGTCCACTAGATGAAGCTTCATACCAAATATCAAAGACCTGGGCCTTGCGGTTTCAGAGAAGATTTTTTAAGTTTTCGGTGAAAAAAATCTATTTTTGGCTCCTGTGACCTATATGTGCAATGGACCGGAACCATTTGAACAACTTTGAAAGGGGACCACCTAAGGATCATTCCTGTGAAGTTTGGTCAAAATCCGATCAGTGGTTTAGGAGGAGATGTCGTTTGAAGAAAAGTTTACGGACGCACGCACGCACGCATGCACGCACGCACGCACGGACGCACGACGGACGACGGACAAAAAGTGATCCCAAAAGCTCACCTTGTCACTACATGACAGGTGAGCTAAAAAAGGCCGTAAAACGTCTCCCCGTACATCAACCATAGTGTAGTTTATATTTTACTTTTGGTCCTTTGAGATCAGCGTGAATATTCTGAGAAATCAGAAATAAATTTCGTCTCTCACATAGCTCCTTAAGGTGCCTCACAGAGAGATGCGCAGCTTCTCGACTTCCAGGAACTCATCAGAGCGAGGCTGAACAGCGGAAAGGGCTCATCACGTTTTTAGAGAATTGATATTTTAGAATTAAATTTTCAGTTTATTTCGCGTAGGAAGTGACAAATCAGCTAGAAATTAGTTTTTAATTAAGTTACAAGAAGGAATAATTGGTTGGTAAGTTCTTATATCACTTATTTTTCTTACCTTTTTTCTTTAGGAAAATTCAAAATATTCCAGAGCGTGGCATGCATAGGCAGCATTTGATGCCGACTGCCATTTCTTTCGTTAGGATTTCTCTATCGGTCTTCCTTCATGACTCGATCGTAAGATCGTTTTTTCTCGATTTGCCATGTCGAGTTTATCTTCCCGACAACGGGATTTTAAGGAAGCACTGTTTTTATCTGATTTAACACAGCGTGTGTAATTCACAGCCGCCATGTTTGTTGTTTATTTTGGCGAAGCCGAACATTCGCGACAACGCGTTTCGGCTAAATTGTATGTTAGATCGGTTATCATATAAACACTAATAATTTGATTCAATGACACCGATTTGGTGTTAAGGTCAAAGCCGCCATGTTGGTTGTTTATTTTGGTGAAGCCGAACATTCGCGACAACGCGATTCGGCCAAAGTGTATGCTAGATCGGTTATCATATAACCACTAATTGTTTGATTCAGGGACGCCGATTTGGTGTTAAAATGCTCAAAGCTGTACAGAAATAGAAATTGACTGATTTTAATTGCTGCTCGGCGTGTTATTAAAGCGGGAATCGCTGTCGAGCGGGGCGATTTTAGCAGGTTTACCGCACAAAGGAAACCTCATGTATTACTACGCGTAATACGTCGGAACTCAAAACAAAATAGTTCGGAACGAACTTCGTTGCAAAATCGCTTTAAAGAAATGAGCTAATACTCGTGTTTCAAAATAAATATATAAAATGAATTAACTAAAGCAATATTGACTTATCCTCCATCGATTCATGAGCTTCAGTGCTGAACAAAGTACACCTTTGTTTCAGGCACCCCGATGGATTTGGCAAGTAGCCAGGGCGACCACGTGGCGCAAACTGCGCAGGTGCAAGATGATTCTGACAACACTGGGGGCGCCGAGGGGGAAAAAGATAACCAACCCGGAAGTAAACAGAAAGTCGATGTGGTGGTGTCTAAATTAGCCACACAAATGGTGAACAAGTTGACCTCTCAGGCGGACAATTTTGTACAAGCTTCAAAGGACATAAAGACCCTAGCAGAAGCAGTAAAATGCCTCAGAGAAGATATGAAATCATTAAAACGTAAACAAGAAGACCAGGGAGAAAACCCTCCTGCAAAAAGACATGCAGACACACAGGGGCCGACAGCCTCAACCTCACAGGAAGGAAATGGCTCACCGTCTTTGCAGATAACTTCAGATGGAGAGAACACAGATTCAGAAGACTCAGAAGATGAATTGGATAAGTTCTTAGAACAGGCTGAGGAGTCGAGAGAAGACAACCCTTATGTAGAGCTAGAGGATTTCTTCCAGGTAGAGGATGGAACAGGAGAAGCAGTTGGTGACCACATCGCTGGAATAAGCAACAGGGCCTTAAGGGGTACCAAGAACAAAAAAGAGGAGGAAAAATTTCAGAAAATAATGCAAAAACATCTGCGACCCAAAAACATTGAGAACCTTCAGGTTCCCAAGGTAGACGATCTCCTATGGCGCCAACTCAAGAGGGATGTGAAACAGGTGGATTATGTCCAACAGCAGGCCGTAACAGCCTATGGCCAGGCCATGGTTCCATTAATCAAAATAATGGAAGCCACGGAGAAACACGACAAGACGGTTAACATACCATCTCTGGTATGTGACACATTCAAAATGCTCTCCTGGAACATAAAACAGACTAACCTAAAACGCCTTGAAAGAATTCAAAAAGAACTCCAGCCAAAGTACAGATCCCTATGTCAAGAGGGCCCATCAGCTACTAAGTTACTCGGGGATAATTTTCAAGAAGCGGCGAAAAAACTGGAAACCACAAAAGGAAATCTGACAGTTAGTGCAGGTCATTTTTTAGGGAGAAAAGGGGGCGACCGGAACCAGTCGTCCCACAAGTTCAGCAAACAAAGCCAGGGGCACAACTACAGACAACATCAAAAAGGGTCCAGATACAACAATTACCACTACAACAACAACAAGGGCCAACAACAGCAGAACAACTTCAAGAAAAAGAATCAGCAATCTTCGAGAAAATAGATTTAGTAGGTAGCTCTAACACATTTGTTCCATTGAATTTTCCAGAATATCATGGAAAGTCTGACAAAAATGCAGAAATTTATGAATCCTTTAATCTGGAGAACACTCCTGATAATTTCGTAGCAGGAAAAACAAGGTTTTTCAAAAGAAACTGGTTCAAAATTACCCACAACAATTTTATCCGAAATACCATATGTGGTTATGTACTGGAGATGGATGAATTGCCTTCACAAAACAGGGTCCCAAAACCTATTACTTTCTCTTCAGACGAGAGAGATAGAATTGATAAAGAAATTAGCAGATTTTTACATTGTCAAATCATTGAAAAAGTAAATGGCACAACTAAGGGAGAATACCTCTCTAACATCTTTTTTCGACCTAAGAAAGATGGGAATATTAGGATCATTCTTAATCTGAAAAACCTTAACAAGAACTACTTAGAAAAAATTCATTTTAAAATGGAGACTCTTCAATCAGCCATTGATGCGATGAGGAAGAACTGTTTCTTTGGGTCGGTTGACTTATCGGAAGCATTCTATTCCATTCCAATCAAAGAAACAGATAGGAAATATTTCAGATTCTTACATAACAATCAAAAGTACCAATTTACGGCATTAATCATGGGACTGACTCACTCGCCCCGCGTGTTCACAAAAATACTGAAACCAGTGTTCTCCAATTTAAGATCCAGAGGTCACATTAGTTCGGCATATATAGACGATTCATGCTTACAAGGATCAACTTATTCAAAATGCAAACAAAACATAAAAGATACTGTGACACTCATGGACTCATTGGGATTGACAGTACAACCAGAAAAATCGGTTTTAGAACCCACTCAACAGATCATATTTCTGGGGTTCTTACTATGCTCAGTAACTATGACAGTCAGACTACCGCCAGAAAGGTGTCAAGAAATTATTAACTTATGTAGCAATGTTATCAAAGGAAAGCGTGTGACAATCAGAAAATTCTCAAAGTTAATTGGAAAGTTAGTCGCCACACAGCAAGGCGTAGAATTTGCTCCACTTTACTATAAACCGTTAGAAAAAGTTAAAGAACTAGAACTTAAGAAACATCAGGGAAATTACAATAGTTACATGACTATTCCCAAAGACGTAATACCCACAATTCAGTGGTGGATAGACAATGTTTCTGCCAGTTACAAATGTATATCTCATGGGACCCCAGAGTTAATTCTGTTTTCAGATGCTTCGAAGAAAGGCTGGGGTGCGTATAATGAAACAGAAAACATAAAAACTGGAGGAAAATGGTCAGTAACAGAACAAGAATCCCACATTAACATTCTGGAGCTCAAAGCTTGCCAGTTGTGCTTACACACATTTTGTAAGAACAGTGACAACTGTCATGTCAGAATATACATGGACAATACTACAAGTTGTGCCTACATCAATAAATTTGGTGGTCGCACTTCAGAATTAGACACTATGGCTAGGGAAATATGGAGTTGGTGTATAGAAAGACATATTTATCTAAGTGCGGCACATGTTCCGGGAAAAGACAATTGTGAGGCAGACGCCGAGTCCAGAATGGAAAACGAGGATACAGAATGGTCACTAGATACAAACATTTTTGATTCCATTCATGAAACCTTCCCAGAGTTAACGGTGGACCTCTTCGCATCAAGGCTGAATAACAAGCTCCCAAAATATGTTTCACGAAAACCCGATCCAAATGCGTTTGCCATTGATGCTTTTTCGTTAACTTGGGATAATGACTTCTATTTCATGTTTCCACCTTTCAGCTTGCTTCCTCGGATCTTGCAGAAAATAGAAGAGGACAAAGCATCAGCAGTCCTAATAGCACCTCTGTGGCCTACACAAAGCTGGTGGCCCAGTCTTCTTCATCTGGTAGCAGGACAATGTTACAAGCTACCAAACACAAGACAAATTCTATATCTTCCACACAAACCAGGACAACAACACCCAATGAAAAAGCTGATCCTGGGATGTTTTCCATTATCCGGGAAACCCTCAAAAATAGGGGAGTGCCAAAACAAGCCAGAGAACTTATACTCAAATCATGGAGATCCTCAACAAAGAAACAGTACAATGGGTACATTTCAAAATGGTTTGACTTTTGCGGACAACAAATTAATCCCATTCAACCCTCAATCAATGAAGTCTTAAAATTCTTATCTAACCTTTATGTAAAGGGTTTACAATACAGGTCTCTGGGCACAGCTAGGTCTGCAATAAGCACCTTTCTAAAAACATGCAGTAATATAGATATTAATGAATATGAAGAAATTACAAGATTCATGAAAGGTGTATTTGTTGAAAGACCAGCTTTGCCCAGATATACCACAACATGGTCAGTAGAGGATGTACTAAAATACATGAGCAAGACGCCAGCTAAAACCTTACTTCAGTTGTCATGCAAACTCAGTGTTTTATTTCTGTTACTGTCGGCACAAAGATGTCAAACGTTACATTTAATTGAAATACCAGACATAAAATTCACCAATGAGAAAGTTTTCATCGCGCCAAATCACTTATTGAAACAATCAAGACCAGGGAAACATCTAGACATAATTGAATTCAAAGCTTACACCAAAGACAAACAATTGTGTATTGTCAACACTCTATCTTTGTATATAGATAGAACCAGAAACCTTAGGAACAGTGATAAACTGCTAATCAGTACGATAAAGCCACACGGACCTGTATCAAAACAGACAGTTTCACGCTGGGTGAAAATATTATTACAGGAAGCGGGCATAGATTTTTCATTTAAGCCGCACAGCATTAGAGCGGCAGCCACCTCTAAAGCCAAACTTTCGGGGATTCCACTGGAAACCATTATGAAGACCGCAGGGTGGTCCAGTAGGTCTGTGTTTGCAGAGTTTTATAATAAACCTATTTCAAAGGAATCAAAAACGCTGCAGGATGGGGTATTAGATTCAATTGTATCTTGAGATGACCCAGTGTGATGTCCGAAAGTTGGCATTCACATGTTTAAATATTAAAAACAGGATGTACATACATATATGATACAAATTGAGTTTCTGTTTTATTTATAAAGTATCATGCATCTCTGAAATCTCTGTGAGGCACCTTAAGGAGCTATGTGAGAGACGAAATTGGAAAATTAAACGAGACTTACCAAAGGGAAGTTGAAGTTTAGTTGAAATTTCGTCGATCACAAGCTCCTTAGGGTGTCTCACACCCACCCACCCAAACCCGATAAGTATGTGGGCATGATCCTTCATAAATCGGATCAGGATCTTGCTTCTTGGATTGCAAGAAGCAACATCTTGATCCGGTCTCTGAAGACTGATGAGTTCCTGGAAGTCGAGAAGCTGCGCATCTCTCTGTGAGACACCCTAAGGAGCTTGTGATCGACGAAATTTCAACTAAACTTCAACTTCCCTTTGGTAAGTCTCGTTTAATTTTCCAATTATTGGTTTAGACTGATATTCTAAACAGGTTTTTAATTTTTTGGACCCCAATTTGATTTATACCAGTCTTTGTATCGACTGCCTATTCGAAATTTGCAAAATTGCAGTATGTTTCGTCTGGCTTTCTTTGCCATATCATTACAGGGTCACTGATGAGGCTTTATTTATTAGCCGAAACTACGTAGTATGACCCATCTTCTTTCTTATGAATGTTTTCATTGCTCTTAAAGGAACTGATTTTTGATTTTTATTTTGGCTACATAAAAATAATAAATAGATAGACTCGGCGAATTTGATGGTAACCATGTAATTTAAATGTTTAATCAATTACCCTGGCAAACAGTGCAGACCCAGATCAGACTCCGCAGAATGCGTTGTCTGATCAGGGCCTCTACTGTTTGCATAAAGTTCAGCCATTTTCCAAATAAATTTTGAAGAAAACACAGCCAGACACCTTAAATTTTGAAATGGACTAGTCCGGCTTTATATAAGGAGGTGATTGCAGGCCCTGATCCGCTTCGATCGTCTGCCAGAGTATTTCTCCAGATTCGGAAAATTTATGAGGACAACTGTTTATCCTGTTGCAGCTGGTGATTTGTACAACCACCTGCATTGCATAGTTTAGGAATTTTCTTTTCGGTTTAGTCTCTCAGAATTTTACGTGTGAATATCATTCCTATACAATTTAAAGGTAACTCAAAATGGCGTATCTTTTCACCTCCGGTTTTGGTTGCTATGCAGAAAGTCACGTGACTATCGAGAATACCCGGATGACCGACTTCATTAATACCCTTGTAAAACCCAGTTTTACTATATAAAAGTGGGTTTTAAGGGGGTCAAAATTATATAGGTTGACAGTGTGTTTTCAAGATGTCTAAATTTAGTAATATTCAGCCTTCACCTTGATTTCCTCTTCAGTTCTAACCCTTATCTTGCTGAATATTCATTTAAGCCACACCCATTTCTGTCTATCAACCAATCAAATTACTTGATGTAATTTATTGCTACAAATTCATAAACTGAATGCCAAACAGTCTAGATCCAGATCAGATGGCTTCTTCAGAAGCCATCTGATCTGGATCTACACTGTTTACAAAGATAGGGGTTGTCGTGAACAGCAAGATAAGGGCTAATATACTCATTGTTGTTTCCAGAAGTCTATTTTATGTCAACCAGACCTGTCATTATTGCAAGCTTTCTAGTTGTCCTTAAGAATCTGTTTCTTCACCAAACCTTCTGATTTTATTAAATACAGTCCACACGCTATGAAAAAGGTGACATCATCAATTTCCCCATAAGACGCCGAGAAAACTACATCTGACAATGTCGTCTGCTTAGGACGTCTGCTGAATTTTTGGCAAACTTTTTTAAAAATATTTTTGCATAAGGCAAAGAGTGTGGGCCCAGATCAGACTGCTCCTACAGCAACAGTCTGATCTGAGCCCACACTATTTGCAAAAAAAAAAAATAGTTTTAAGGTACTCAGCAGACGGCAAACCAGACGACAATTGTCGTGACTGCCATTGTATGGGTTAATATACTCACTGTTATTGCCAGAACTCTATTTTTATGTCTCTTCTATTTGAGACAAACAGACCTGTCATTATGACAGCCTTTCTAGCTCTCCTTAAGGATCTGTTTCTTCACCAAACCTTCCGATTTTATTAAGTACAGTCAAGATGCGGAGAAATGAAAATGTTGTCTGCTTATGTCGTCTGTTGAATTTTTGGCAAACTTTTTAAAAAATATTTTTGCATAAGGCAAAGAGTGTGGGCCCAGATCAGACTGCTCCTACAGCAACAGTCTGATTTGGGTCCACACTGTTTGCAAAAATGACTTCTAACCCTTATCTTGCTGTTCACAACAACCCCTATCTTTGTAAACAGTGTAGATCCAGATCAGATGGCTTCTGAAGAAGCCATCTGATCAGGATCTACACTGTTTGGCATTCACTTTATGAATTTGTAGCAATAAGTTACATCATGTAATTTGATTGGTTGATAGACAGAAATGGGTGAAGCTTAAATGAATATTCAGCAAGATAAGGGTAAAAGTAACGAGCAGGTGACAAAGCAGACGACAATTGTCGTGAATGGCATTTTATGGGTTACTGTAGCTTTACAAAAATTTGAACCGGATGACAGTTCAACCAACTGACATTTCAAAGTCAAGAAAACAGAATGACAGACAGTGCAGGCTCTGATCTGTCAGCCAGACTGCTCCTTTGGTGCTCCCAGAGGAGCACTCTGATCAGAGTATTCACTGATTCACCGATTTACTCTGCAGCTTTTGCTGAAGTGTTTAGCATCATTACTGTACTCTCAAGATTATTCGAGAATTTGTAGTCCTCTAGTGATCAAACATTGCATATTACGAGATTTTTCAAGTTGTCGTAATTTAGATAATATTGCGTGATGGCGTTACCAAGTGGTCTAACTGGATCAGCAATGGAGTTATGATTGGCACAAACGCAATAATCTTTCTGTCAGAAAGGATGATTTAGATAACGAAATTGCGCCTAACATCCGTTTGTCCTGTGACACTAAAGAACTGTAGCTGTTTTGCCTGTCGAACAAAAATCAAAGCACTCAAAGTATTCAATCCTTTTTCATTCCATGTACCGTTAAAATCCTAAAATATTTGGGCACCTTGAGCACTTGCTATTATAAAATTCTCCTAAAATTTTAACAATTTTTTTTTCAGAATCCAGCAAGGAGCCCAAAAGGTGCAGGCAGGATGGCAAATAAAGTAGACCCTGATCAGACTGCTCCGTCAGGCACCTTGAGGACTTGCTATTAGAATTCTCCTAAAATTTTAACCAATTTGTTTCACAATCCAGGAGCCCAAAAGGTGCAGACAGGATGGCATACAGTGTAGACCCTGATCAGACTACTCCTTCAGGAGCAGTCTGATCTGGGTCTGCACTGTTTGCTAAGGCCTATCTGTCCGAATACTCTGGATCAATATGGTGCCTTCAGTCACTTAAACATTGATGGCAATAATTTTTTCCGTGGCTTATTCAAAAATTTTCCACGACTTATTCCATGGCTTATTCAAACACTTTCTTGAGTCACAAAGGAATATTTCCTACCTCCAGACACACATTTAACCCTTATTCTGCTGTTCACGACAAACCCCTACCTTTGCAAACAATGTAGACCCAGATCAGATGGCTTCTTCAACTGATCAGGATCTACACAGTTTGCCCTGCAGTTTTGTGAATTGAATGAATAAAATATACCAAGTAATCTGATTGGCTGATATCTAGTAATGAGTGTGGTTTAATTAATATATTCAGCAGGACAAGGGTTGGGGATATAATTTAGAGAGGTTTTTCAAATTTGATCTTAAACTAGAAATGCGTCCATAGGACACGAATGCCCCCGCCTGAAAATATGTCTATGTTCGTATCCATCCATAGAAAGTTACTGACCGCGTTTAAGTTTTGGACCCTTTTTTTCACATTTGACCTCTAAGTATGACCTTGACCTTGGAGGTAAGGACTTTGGTTTTGTGTGAGGCAGATTGTCCCATGATGGCCAACATTTCTGCCAAGTAATTTCAAAATCCATCCAGAGATAAGAAAGTTATTGACTGCATTTAAGTTTCGGACCATTTTTTTTACCTTTGATCTTTAAGTATGACCTTGACCTTGGAGGTACAGATCTGGGTTTGCACAAGACACATCGTCTCATGATGGTTAGTATTTTTTCACAGTAATTTCAAAATCCATCCTGAAATAAGTAAGTTATTGACTGCGTTTAAGTTTCGGACCCTTTTTTGACCTTTGACCTCTAAGTATGACCTTGACCTTGGAGGTACGGACCTGGGTTTTGCACATGACACGTCGTCTTATGATGGTTAACATTTCTGCAGAGTCATTTTAAAATGCATCAAGAAATAAGGAAGTTATTGACCTCGTTTAAGTTTTGGACGAACGGACGGATGGATAGGGGCATCGCTATATGCCCTTTCCACCATTCTTCGAATGGCAGGGGCATAAAAACTATGTTGTGTGCACAAATTCACCCTCAACATGCTGAACCCTTGAAAAACAGTATAGATCCAGATCAGCTGGCTGCAGATTTTGTTTGATTTGAGGTTTAAAGTCCCCATCAACAGTGTAAAGGTAATTTTGGAGACGTTACTTCCAATTTTGTGGGACTTTTACCCGACATTGAGATGAAATGACATCTCAAGCCCTGTCGCCCAATGAAACCAATAGGGTTTATAAGCATGGAAGGTCCAACTCGTGCGCCACTTTGCCTGGGCAGGCTTAGATCCTCTAAGCGGTTTACCAGTACTTGTGTGCGGGTCGGATTCAGCTCTGCATGGAAGCATCATGAAGCAGATGACAATTGCCGTGATTGGCATCTTATGTGTTAATCAAGTTTTCCCAAAGCATCCTGACAGAAAATCCAGGCTTTCACAGGGAAATACTTAAGTGGAAAGATTGATTTTTTCCGGGACAATCACTTCTAAATTGATATGTAATTGATATTATATACAAGAGGGCCATCATGGCCCTGGATCGCTCACCTGATCCATATGATAGTGTAACAAGTGGGCCTCGGGGAGGGCCATTATTGACCCCACGGCTAAAATGTAAATAATGTTGAGGGAGGTCTAAAGAGGTGAAGCTTCATACCAAATATCAACAAAGGCTATAATTTGAACAATCTTGGCAAAGGTCCACTAGATGAAGCTACACACCAAATATCAAAGACCTGGGCCTTGCGGTTTCAGAGAAGAAGATTTTTAAAGATTTTCCCTATAAAAGCCCATGTAAAACCAAAAGGCCCTGCTGGGGCTGGGGTGGGGGGGGGGGGGGGTCGGGGGGGTGGGGACCTGGGCCTTGTGGGGTGAAGCTTCATACCAAATATCAAAGACAAGGGCATTACGGTTTCAGAGAAGAAAATTTTTAGAGATTTTCCCTATATAAACCCTTGTAAAACCAAAGGGCCCCAGAGCGGGGGCATTTTTGGCCCCAGCACTATAATTTGAACAATCTTGGTAGGGTTCCACTAGATGAAGCCTCATACCAAATATCAAAGACCTGGGCCTTGCGGTTTCAGAGAAGAAAACTTTAAAAGATTTTCCCTATGTAAGCCCATGTAAAACCAAAGGGCCCTGGAGCGGGGGCATTTTTGGCCCCAGCACTTTAATTTGAACAATCTTGGTAGGGGTCCACTAGATGAAGCTTCATACCAAATATCAAAGACCTGGGCCTTGCGGTTTCAGAGAAGAAGATTTTTTAAGATTTTCCTATATAAGCTCATGTAAAACCAAAGGGCCACCGGGCGGGGGCATTTTTGGCCCCAGCACTATAATTTGAACTATCTTGGTAGGGGTCCACTAGATGAAGCTTCATACCAAATAACAAAGACCTGGGCCTTACGACTTCAGAGAAGAAGGCTTTTAAAGATCTTCCCTACATAAGCCCATGTAAAACCAAAAGGCCCCGGGATGGGGGCATTTTTGGCCCCCAGGGCCTGGGCCTTGTGGGATGAAGCTTCATACCAAATATCAAAGACATGGGCCTTACGGTTCCAGAGAAGAAAATTTTTGGCCCCAGCACTATAATTTGAACAATCTTGGTAGGGGTCCACTAGATTAAGCTTCATACCAAATATCAAAGACCTGGGCCTTTTGGTTTCAGAGAAGAAGATTTTTCAAGATTTTCCATTTATAAGTCTATGTAAAACCAAAGGGCCCCGGAGCGGGGGCATTTTTGGCCCTAGGGCTATAATTTGAACAACCATGGTTGGGGTCCAGTAGGTGAAGCTTCATACCAAATATCCAAGACCTGGGACTTGCAGTTTCAGAGAAGAAGTTTTTTTAAGATTTTCCCTGTACAAGCCCATGTAAAACCAAAAAGCCCCAGGGGGGGGGGGGGGGGACCTGGGCCTTGTGGGGTGAAGTCATACCAAATATCAAAGACATGGGCGTTAGGGTTTCAGAGAAGAAAATTCTTAAAGATTTTCCCTATATAAGCCCATGTAAAACCAAAGGGCCCCAGAGTGGGGGCATTTTTTGCCCCAGCACTATAATTTGAACAATCTTGGTAGGGGTCCACTAGGTGAAGCTTCATACCAAATATCAAAGACCTGGGCCTAGCGGTTTTAGAGAAGAAGATTTTTAAAGATTTTCCCTATATAAGCCCATGTAAAATCAAAGGGCCCCGGGGCAGGGGGCATTTTTGGCCCCAGGGCTATAATTTGAACAATCTTGGTAGGGGTCCATTAGGTGAAGCTTCATACCAAATATCAAAGACCTGGGCCTTGCGGTTTCAGAGAAGAAAATTTTAAAAGATTTTCCCTATGTAAGCCCATGTAAAACCAAAGGGCCCCGGAGCGGGGGCTTTTTGGACCCAGCACTATAATTTGAACAATCTTGGTAGGGGTCCACTAGATGAAGCTTCATACCAAATATCATGCGGTTTCAGAGAAGAAGATTTTTTAAGATTTTCCTATATCGATGGCTCAGCGCAAAACTAGGCTAACTCCATTTTTCCCCAAATCAGTTTTTTCATGAATTTTAAAAGCTTGAGAAATTCTCTTATATCTGTCAAAACATTGTAAATATATTCCCAGTATTTGCAAAGATATTTAATTTTAAATAAAATATGCTAAGTCAAAATGTTTTTATTGTCAGTGCAAAACTATATCTAAGTGGAGTTAGGTATGGTTTTGCACTAACAGTTGCATAAAATTCGAAAGAATTGTTAGTGCAAAACCCTTACTAACTTGACTTAGATAGGGTTTCGCACTGAGCAATAATAACAAGGATTGAGCAATAATAACAAGGATTATAATAAATTATGTTTTAATTCTTTTTTTCTGCCTTAATATATGATATAAAAATGTGTCGTTTTGAAAACAAAGGCCACTGAAGAATATCATAGAAAAAAAAAGAGAGAGAAAAAGCAAATCAAGAAATATTTAAACTCAGAACGCATCCTTGACTTCAGAATGAAATTCCAAAGTTTACTTCCCGCCAATATTTGAATTTTACAGGAGAAAATAACAGATTCAACAAGGTGATTAGCAGCTATGTATTTACATTTTCGTGAAGTAAACTAATGAGGGTCAACAGCATGTTATTTCGATGAAAAATGAGTGGGTGGGGTAAATCACAAAAAAAACAATGCAGCAGCATAATAATTAATATACAAGTATCACTTGATAAAGCTGTCAATTCACTTACTTTAGACAGGCCTTGTGGCCTAATGGAAAGGGATCATTGGCAAAGGGTGCACGCACTGATCATTACCACAGAATGTAGTGTCTGATCATCGCATTAAAAAGGTTCTGACAAGGGTTCCTTGTCTAGCTAGTCTGGCCCAGAAAGCATGTTCACTCCATACTTTTCAGTTCTGTGCTTCCAAAGGATGACCCTTTTATGAAACATATTTAACGTCACTACAGCTGTTGTTCAGGAAATGTGTGGTGGCCATGAAAAGTCTCCCTGCCCTTCATCAAAGTGTAGTTTTCTTGCCCTTTGGGATCATTGATGATCTGCTCAAAATAAGTGAAATATTGAAGGGATTGCAAACCTAAAGCCCAACAGTTCATGATTTAATTTATTATGTGAACAATCAGCAAAGATTATGTTGCTGTGAAATTGTTAATAATTTTCATGTGAAATTAATGAAGTTGTTTGCATAGTAACATTACATTTTGAATTTTGTAAGCTCTCCCACATAGGTAACAGGGCTATTTTTCCTGTGGTGTCGACTCAGCATTTTGATCTATGAGACATTAACATACAAACAAACAAAAAAAGGCTGCTGATTGTCAGTAAGTCGACAGCAGCATCAGAATTTTCAAAAGTGCCAGATCTGTTGTCGACTAAAAAATATAACTTTTGTCTGGCATTGTTGACAATAACTTTTTATGCACGACTTGTATGCTTAGGATGCATAAGTCAAAAAAATGATACGACTCAGTTGGCAACACAGGTTAAGAACATGATATTAAACTCATCTCTCAGTCTTTCACATTAAAATAGCTGCCGATATATTGCAAATAAAAACTAAAAGGTCATTTTGAATAAGGCCAAACATAATTTTATAAATCCTTAACAGCAGATGTCAAGCACAGTATTGGGGCAATAAGAAATCATTCCATACTTCAGCAGACATGAACTAATAATAATACTAATAATAATAATAATTAACAACTTCATTTATAGAGGGTAACACATTAGTAAACTAGGACCAATCTTCCATGTGGCACTCTTTCCTTCCTGGGTAGAAACCAGTACTAAGTAATGTGGATAAAAAAGTAGAAGTAAAACAAAGATCAGGAATCGATACAATTAACTTACTCCACCCATCAAAGACACCAAAGGGAAAGAAACACAAACATTAAGCGACCAGACCATAATGGAAACCTAAACAAAGTAAGGCCATAAGGACAGTTACTTTCCCACAAAATGGCCATATGGCAATCCAAAGTCTCTTGCTCAAGGAAACAATACTAAGCGCTTGCGGAGATTGAACCATCCCCAGCACTCTCTAATCTTTTCTTTAGCATTGATCTTAACACATTCTGTCATTGTAACAGACCTAATAGAATCCCACAAGGTAGAGTTAAATTCTTATGTAGAAAGCCACTACTACAAAAATGTAGTTCTAAGCCCCCATGGTGCAGTGGTTATGCTTCTCGCCTTATAAACTAGGGATCATGGGTTCAATGAGGGGCTTCTCCAGCTTTTCGGCTAAGTTTGGACAAAATCAGACAGAAATAGAAAAAAAATGGAATATGTTATATGAAAGCAAGGAATTCACTATGTACAGAACTGTAAAATATGAAGTGTAAATTTTTTCTGGGCCAGACTAGCTAGTTTCGGCCACCCAGGACTTGTCAGTGACACCGAAGTATTTTCAAAATTCCACAATGGAACCAATGATCCTAAATCACAAGAAATATTGATTCCCCTATGAGGAGTCATATTAAGAACATAGTTTTAGCCAAATGACAAACAAAAAAAAGGAAGAAAGTAAAGATGGTTCTTTTGTGGCCGCATGTTTTAACCTTGAGGACAGCAGATGACTCTCAAGGTCTTTGAATCCAGCTTTTATTACAAATGCTGTTCAAATACCTCTTTCTAACTTATCAGTTTCAAAACTTCTTAAAATTTTGATCTTGGTTTGAACAGAAACCAAATTTGCTGGTCAGATGTAAGGTCATTTAAAATAAAATCTAGTAGTCCAAATATAGTAGCCATTAAGTATGACTACTGGGACAATGGCCCAGTGCAGCTCCTTGATCTAGCTCAGGAGTTAAGAAGGGTACACACTGTTTTGAGTGTGGAAGATATTGTGCTTGATAGACTCGATAACATGTATCCAATGATATCATTTGAGAAGTACAGATATCTAATTTCCTTAAGCAAGTCCAGTTTGATCCCACATGCCCATCACATGTTTTATGTTGTTCTTTCCCATGAGATCCTATTTAATTCATAGCTGTTTAGACCTTATCCTGCTGAATGAATGAATGAATGAAGCCACACCCATTGCTGACTATCAGCCAATCACTATACTCATTCAATTCACAAACTTCATGACAATGTAGATCCTGATTGGATGGCCAGAAGCCATATGATCTGGATCTACACTGTTTGCAAAGGTAGATGTCATTTTCTGAAGGATAAGGGTTAGACAAACTGTCTGACCCTCATTTTTACTTTAACCCTGTGCTATTGTCACCAATTTCAGATCCAAGCTTTATGACAGAAATAGGTTTGTAAACTATCTAGCATGTACACAATCATAGCCTCTTTATAACACTATTCATTACATCAAGATAGCTGCCAAAATGTATATATTATAAAGAAAGATGACCATTTATGGATCTTATTTCTAATATTATCATGATTATCTATACAATTTTTCTGGAAATTTCAGCATGCGGACATGTATCTTCAATGTGGTATTTACCCTAAATATTCGGACACTAAAGAGTCATGAGAATAGACGAGACAGCTTTCAAATGAGCAGTCTGATTAGAGTCTACACTGTTTGCCACTGCAAAAGTTTTTGGTTGAAAATATCAAGCCTGTACTGAAGCCTGCATTTGATCTCATTTGAAGCAATTACTTTGTCTATGTCCAGAGGGTCCTTTGGAAAACTTTTCTATAAAGATAGATCATGTTCTCTGGTTAAAATTAAATTTTAGGTAGATGCAAATATTTATTCCCCCGGCTTCATCAGCATGAATTAATTTAATATTTGCAATCCACTCGATAACAACAAACAACAATCAGGATAAAAACAGTATGGGAAAAATTTAAATGCTTACTAGTTAATAAATTGTTTGTTTGTTTGTTGCTTTGTATTGGAGTTTAACAGCCCAGTCAACACTATCTTAGGTCATTTTTGAGCCGGTCGGTTTACCTAACCACACTTTTTCTGGATAGGCTTATACGTAAGCGGTTAACCAGTAAAGTGCACTTTCTTTGGCCAGAAACTGACAACTACCCTTCTTGAATCAGTGGAAGGGAGAGAATGACCTTAGAAAAGATTTCATGATCAATCTCCATAAAAAGAATTTTGCCGACCTTGGCAGGTATCGAACCCGCGTCTTCCTGATCCATCACATGAACAAGTCTGTAAGATGAACACCCCCTAAACCCCACTTTATATACAGGAAACTGGGGTGTACGGGAGTATACATTATTTTTCTTATTTCTGCTCCAAGACATAAGTTGTGGGTACTCGTTAGAACCGCCTCAATGAGGCGGTTCTAATGAGTACCCACAACCTATGTTTGCAGTTAAAATAAGAAAAATATCATGGATTTTCATCAGAAAAGTAGCCATTTTGGAGATGCGAAGAAATGCACTTTATCGCATGGGTGTGTTATTGTAATGCACCAGTCAGATGCGCATCCGACTGAGCTACCATGGCCGGCCTGGTTAATGATTGTTCATATGTGGACAACCCATTGTGTATTGAATGAAATTATCACCCTTTATATATGAGGAGCCAGTTTTGCAATTTAGGGGTACCAGAGAAAGTGATTAAAAAATAGTTTAACTTTCTGCTAACACTGAAGGCCCTGATCTGGGCTTGTACTGTTTGCCAAAGTTCCATTTAAAATGAGTTAAATCAGTCATTTTATGATAAATTGAAATTTAAAATCTTTCTTAGTGCTGAGAATCTAGTTTGAATAAGAATATCTAAATGATAGTTATTGAATTTTGCTGTTGTTTCGGAGTTTGAACTGTTGAATCATCTAAACGATTGATAAAACTGGGCTTTATGTATTGAAAAGCTTATTTAGGCATTTTTTTATTATTTCAGTCACAAAATAGTTTAAAATTTATTTTATGAAATTTATTCAGCTTGACTTAGAGCAGTTTTTTATCCCATTCCTTCAAAATTTCATTATTTTTGAGTGCAATACTATACCTAACTTGACTTAGTCACAGTTTTGCGCCAAGATTCTTTTCACTGGCCAGTTGATTTTCAGCGCAAAACTATGACTAACTCAAATTTACAATTTTAAGCTATTTAGACATAGTTTAACTTGAAAATGATTATGATCATGAAAAATAACATATATAACAGCATACATGGCTAAAGTCTATGTTACAAAACTAAAAAAAGGAAAAAAGATAAACAGTTTTTTCGCTCTCCTGTAAAATTTCACAAAACTGACTTAGCCTAGTTTTGCGCTAAGCCATCGATATAAGCTCATGTAAAACCAAAGGGCCACCGGGCGGGGGCATTTTTGGCCCCAGCACTATAATTTGAACTATCTTGGTAGGGGTCCACTAGATGAAGCTTCATACCAAATAACAAAGACCTGGGCCTTACGACTTCAGAGAAGAAGACTTTTAAAGATCTTCCCTACATAAGCCCATGTAAAACCAAAAGGCCCTGGGATGGGGGCATTTTTGGCCCCCAGGGCCTGGGCCTTGTGGGATGAAGCTTCATACCAAATATCAAAGACATGGGCCTTACGGTTTCAGAGAAGAAAATTTTTGGCCCCAGCACTATAATTTGAACAATCTTGGTAGGGGTCCACTAGATTAAGCCTCATACCAAATATCAAAGACCTGGGCCTTTTGGTTTCAGAGAAGAAGATTTTTCAAGATTTTCCATTTATAAGTCTATGTAAAACCAAAGGGCCCCGGAGCGGGGGCATTTTTGGCCCTAGGGCTATAATTTGAACAACCATGGTTGGGGTCCAGTAGGTGAAGCTTCATACCAAATATCCAAGACCTGGGACTTGCGGTTTCAGAGAAGAAGTTTTTTTAAGATTTTCCCTGTATAAGCCCATGTAAAACCAAAAAGCCCCGGGGGGGGGGGGGGGGGGGGTCGGGGACCTGGGCCTTGTGGGGTGAAGTCATACCAAATATCAAAGACATGGGCGTTAGGGTTTCAGAGAAGAAAATTCTTAAAGATTTTCCCTATATAAGCCCATGTAAAACCAAAGGGCCCCATTCTTAAAGATTTTCCCTATATAAGCCCATGTAAAACCAAAGGGCCCCAGAGTGGGGGCATTTTTTGCCCCAGCACTATAATTTGAACAATCTTGGTAGGGGTCCACTAGGTGAAGCTTCATACCAAATATCAAAGACCTGGGCCTAGCGGTTTTAGAGAAGAAGATTTTTAAAGATTTTCCCTATATAAGCCCATGGAAAATCAAAGGGCCCCGGGGCAGGGGGCATTTTTGGCCCCAGGGCTATAATTTGAACAATCTTGGTAGGGGTCCATTAGGTGAAGCTTCATACCAAATATCAAAGACCTGGGCCTTGCGGTTTCAGAGAAGAAAATTTTAAAAGATTTTCCCTATGTAAGCCCATGTAAAACCAAAGGGCCCCGGAGCGGGGGCTTTTTGGCCCCAGCACTATAATTTGAACAATCTTGGTAGGGGTCCACTAGATGAAGCTTCATACCAAATATCATGCGGTTTCAGAGAAGAAGATTTTTTAAGATTTTCCTATATAAGCCCATGTAAAACCAAAGGGCCCCAGGGCGGGGGCATTTTTGGCCCCAGCACTATAATTTGAACAATCTTGGTAGGGGTCCACTAGATGAAGCTTCATACCAAATATCAAAGACCTGGGCTTTACGGTTTCAGAGAAGAAGATTTTTAAAGATCTTCCATATATAAGCCCATGTAAAACCCAAGGGCCCTGGAGCGGGGGCATTTTTGGCCCCAGCACTATAATTTGAACAATCTTGGTGGGGGTCCACTAGATAAAGCTTCATACCAAATATCAAAGACCTGGGCCTTGCGGTTTCAGAGAAGAAAATTTTAGAAGATTTTCCCTATGTAAGCCCATGTTAAACCAAAGGGCCCCGGTGCGGGGGCATTTTTGGCCCCAGCACTATAATTTGAACAATCTTGGTAGGGGTCCACTAGATGAAGCTTCATACCAAATATCAAAGACCTGGGCCTTGCGTTTTCAGAGAAGAAGATTTTTTAAGATTTTCCCTATATAAGCCCATGTAAAACCAAACGGCCCTTGGGCGGGGGCATTTTTGGCCCCAGCACTATAATTTGAACAATCTTGGTAGGAGTCCACTAGATGTCGCTTCAGACCAAATATCAAAGATCTGGGCCTTACGGTTTCAGAGAAGAAGATTTTTAAAGATTTTCCCTATATAAGACCATGTAAAACCAAAGGGCCCCGGAGCGGGAGCATTTTTGGCCCCAGCACTATAATTTGAACAATCTTGGTAGGGGTCCACCAGTTGAAGCTTCATACCAAATATCAAAGACCTGGGCCTTGCAGTTTCAGAGAAAAAGATTTTTAAAGATTTTACCCTATATTAGCCCATGTAAAATCAAAGGGGCCTGGGGCGGGGGCATTTTTGGCCCCAGCACTATAATTTGAACAATCTTGGTAGGGGTCCACTAGATGTAGCTTCAGACCAAATATCAAAGACCTGGGCCTTACGGTTTCAGAGAAGAAGATTTTTAAAGATTTTCCCTATATAAGCCCATGTAAAACCAAAGGGCCCCGGAGCGGGGGCATTTTTGGCCCCAGCACTATAATTTGAACAATCTTGGTAGGGGTCCACTAGATGAAGCTTCAGACCAAATATCAAAGACCTGGGTCTTACGGTTTCAGAGAAGAAGATTTTTAAAGATTTTTCCTATATAAGCCCATGTAAAACCAAAGGGCCCCGGAGCGGGGGCATTTTTGGCCCCAGCACTATAATTTGAACAATCTTGGTAGGGGTCCACTAGATGAAGCTTCATACCAAATATCAAAGACCTGGGCCTTGCGGTTTCAGAGAAGAAAATTTTAAAAAATTTTCCCTATGTAAGCCCATGTTAAACCAAAGGGCCCCGGAGCAGGGGCATTTTTAGCCCCAGCACTTTAATTTGAACAATCTTGGTAGGGGTCCACTAGATGAAGCTTCACACCAAATATCAAAGACCTGGGTCTTGCGGTTTCAGAGAAGAAGATTTTTAAAGATTTTCCCTATATAAGCCCATGTAAAACCAAAGGGCCCCGGAGCGGGGGCATTTTTGGCCCCAGCACTATAATATGAACAATCTTGGTAGGGGTCCACTAGATGAAGCTTCAGACCAAATATCAAAGACCTGGGCCTTACGGTTTCAGAGAAGAAGATTTTTAAAGATTTTTCCCTATATAAGCCCATGTAAAACCAAAGGGCCCCGGAGCGGGGGCATTTTTGGCCCCAGCACTATAATTTGAACAATCTTGGTAGGGGTCCACTAGATGAAGCTTCATACCAAATATCAAAGACCTGGGCCTTGGGGTTTCAGAGAAGAAAATTTTTAAAGATTTTCCCTTTGTAAGCCCATGTTAAACCAAAGGGCCCCGGAGCGGGGGCATTTTTGGCCCCAGCACTTTAATTTGAACAATCTTGGTAGGGGTCCACTAGATGAAGCTTCATACCAAATATCAAAGACCTGGGCCTTGCGGTTTCAGAGAAGAAAATTTTTAGAGATTTTCCCTATATTAGCCCATGTAAAACCAAAGGGCCCCGGAGCGGGGGCATTTTTGGCCCCAGCACTATAATTTGAACAATCTTGGTAGGGGTCCACTAGATGTAGCTTCAGACCAAATATCAAAGACCTGGGCCTTACGGTTTCAGAGAAGAAGATTTTTAAAGATTTTCCCTATATAAGCCCATGTAAAACCAAAGGGCCCAGGAGCGGGGGCATTTTTGGCCCCAGCACTATAATTTGAACAATCTTGGTAGGGGTCCACTAGATGAAGCTTCAGACCAAATATCAAAGACCTGGGCCTTACGGTTTCAGAGAAGAAGATTTTTAAAGATTTTCCCTATATAAGCCCATGTAAAACCAAAGAGCCCCGGAGCGGGGGCATTTTTGGCCCCAGCACTATAATTTGAACAATCTTGGTAGGGGTCCACTAGATGAGGCTTCAGACCAAATATCAAAGACCTGGGCCTTGTGGTTTCAGAGAAGAAGATTTTTTAAGTTTTTGGTGAAAAAAATCTATTTTTGGCCCCAAAAACCTATATGTGCAACGGACCGGAACCATTTGAACAACTTTGAAAGGAGACCACCTAAGGATCATTCCTGTGAAGTTTGGTCAAAATCCGATCAGTGGTTTAGGAGGAGATGTCGTTTAAAGAAATTGTTTACGGACGCACGGACGCACGGACGCACTGACGCACGGACGCACGGACGCACGGACGCACGCACGCACTGACGCACGACGGACGACGGACGAAAAGTGATCCCATAAGCTCACCTCGTCACTACGTGACGGTGAGCTAAAAATGGATAGGTACCGAATTTATAGAGACATTTATAAAGTAGATGGAGTTTGCATAACCAAAGAGACACTGCTTCTGTTAGCCCTTTTTGTACCAGAATTATTGTCTATGCTCACGGGCGTAGACTATCTAATGATGAATTTTGCTCTGGAAGCATTTCAGAAAAGGTCATGACTGGTTGACTGACTTCCTGTTGACTGGTCATCATAGTAATTTGTCACAATTATTGAAACCTGGTAATTACCTGAACACTGTCTAAGTTTATCACATGTGCATACATGAGTGCTATCATGCTTGCAAAATAAATACAATAATATATTCTTGGCATGCTGTTGACTTTGCCCTCATAATACAGAACATCTATTTTTTTTCATGTTTTTGTTGGATGGCAAGCTGGAAGGATTTTTTTTCACAATAAGGTTGACCTAGAAAGCGAAATGAAAGGTTAACCAAGAATGCAAAATGAAAAGGTTAACCTAGAATGTGAAATGAAAGGTTAACCTAGAATGCAAAATGAAAAGTTAACCTAGAATGCGAAATGAAAGATTAACCTAGAATGCGAAATGAAAAGGTTCACCTAGAATGCTAAATAATGTAGGCATGTGGTACAAGTAGTTGTAATTGATAGTGGAAGATCAGTAATTTTGTTTATATGTCATATTGAAGAGAATATTTGGAAATCCTTATTTGTAATCTGACTGTTATACACTTACATATCAACTGGCAAATTATTACAACATACATGTGATATGTTTGTCATTTTACTTTCCAATCCAGGTACTACGCTGAGCGTAGACTCAAGCTTTTTGTAAAAGTTAATACTTGTAATTACACTTCAACACTTTTTACTGGTTTCTTATTTCAGACATCCATGCTGCTACAACTGCAACTTCCTTTTTCACTCTATCGATGAGCAATGTTTCACAGATGTTTCAAGCAACATGCAAAGACTCTGATAACACTGCACATGTGCACAGGCTGATCTGAGTCTTTGCTGGTCACAAACGCCAATATGCACCTATTCACGTATGCAGGCCAATTTATTCCCCTTCAGCTAAGTATACTGAAGATGAAGACGCCGAGAAAAACTACATCTGAAAATATCGTTTGCTTATGTTGTCTGCTGAATATTTTTTGCAAACATTTTAAAAATATTTTTTGCATACAGGTAAACAGTGTGGGCCCAGATCAGACTGCTCCTACTGGAGCAGTCTGATCTTGGTCCACACAGTTTGCCAAAAAAATACTTTTAAGGTAACCGGCAGACGGCAAAGCAGACGACAATTGTCGTGATTGGCATTTTACGGGTTAAATACAGGACATAATGATGTGATGCAATTATATCTCAATTTTAGTCTGACTCCCTTCGGCCGTGAGAAGAATTCTAACACTTTCTTGACATGTCCGTCCTTCTTGGTACTTGATGCAAGTTTCTTCAACCTTATTTGACTACTATCGTATCTTAAATAAGCCAAGGCAAGGGGAAAATGTTCATCACGGCCCAGTAGTTCAAAGCATTGTTAGCTTAACAAGTTCGTTAGTGGTCAAACTGCTATCTGTTCTAGCAAGATATCCTGTTATTTTTGCTGGAAAAAATGTCAGAGGCTTCAGCAAAAATATATGCATATTTGCCATGATAAATTTTGTTTTGTTTGTTTGTATTGGAGTTTACTGACCCATTCAACACTATTTAGGTCATTTTTTAGCCAGTTTATTTACCTATCCACAATTTTCATGGGCAGGATTATATGTAAGCGGTTAACCAGTACAGTGCACATTCTTTTGCCAGAAACTGACAACTGCCCTTCTTGAATCAGCGGAAGGAAGGGGATGACCTTAGAAAAGATTTCATGATCAATCTCCACAAAAGAATGTTGCCAATCGACCAGTATCGAACCCACGTCCCCCTGAGCACCAGTCAGACACGCATCCAACTGAGCTACCGAGGCCGGCTTGCCATGGTAACTGATCAAAGTTTTAACAATACAGTAACTAACAACGATACAGTAACTAACAACATGGCTACCGAGGCCGGCTTGCCATGGTAACTGATCAAAGTTTTAACGATACAGTAACTAACAACTATACAGTAACTAACAACATGGCTACCTAGGCCGGCTTGCCATGGTAACTGATCAAAGTTTTAACGATACAGTAACTAACAACTATACAGTAACTAACAACATGGCTACCGAGGCCGGCTTGCCATGGTAACTGATCAAAGTTTTAAGGATACAGTAACTAACAACTATACAGTAACTAACAACATGGCTACCGAGGCCGGCTTGCCATGGTAACTGATCAAAGTTTTAACGATACAGTAACTAACAACGATACAGTAACTAACAACGATACAGGTACTAACAACATGGCTAGTTTTGAACAACTGGAACCAGATATGAGATATTGCTGTTCACGACAACCCCTATCTTTGGAAACAGTGTAGATCCAGATCAGATGGCTTCTGAAGAAGCCATCTGATCAGGATCTACACTGTTTGACATTTAGTTTATGGCTTTGTAAGAATAAATTACATCAAGTAATTTGATTGGTTCAAAGTCAGAAATGGGTGTGGCTTAAATGAATATTCAGCAAGAGAAGGGTTAATGGAGACTCTGAAAGAACACACTTTTCAAATAGTCTTCCCTAAATGCACAAAAAAGCTAAAATATTGATCAGGTTAGTTTAACAGGGCAGGCCTATACAGTACAGAATGCCCCCCGTCTATCGGGGCTTGAAGAAATAGATGGGCTGCATGATGCTTCCACGCACAACTGAAACTGACGCGCACACCAGTACTGGTATACCGCTTACAGTATCTAAGCCTGCCCAGGCAAATCGATGTGAGTCAGACCGTCCATGCTTATAAACCCTATTGGTTTCATTGGGCGGCAGAGCTTGAGATGTCAATTCATCTCAATGTCGGGTAAAAGTCCCACAAAATTGGGAGCAACGTCTCCAAAATGACCTTTACAGTGTTGACGGGGATGTTGAACCTCAAATCAATCAATCAATCAATCAAAACAGTTCCCTGAACTTTCAGTAATATCTCTCCCTTCAAAAATCCAGCCAATTACAGTAAATCAGAGGTGGACAAAAACTGGAATACTCAGGGTAAAACTCAATTGCAGAAAGTGGCTCAAACTCATTACGATAACACATCCGTGTGATATAGTGTATTTTTCAGACCTCAAAAACGGTATTTTTTATGATGAAAATTTGTGATATTTTTCTTATTTATACTCCAAATATAGGTTTTGGGTGCTCATTAGAACCACCTCATTGAGGGGGTTCTAACGAGTGCCCACAACCTATGTCTTGGAGCAGAAATAAGGAAGATGATGTTTACCCCCGTAAACCCCAGTTTTCTCTATATAAAGTGGGGTTTAGAGGGGTCTTTATTTCATGGACTTGTTCACGTAATGTCAAGCAGTGAAATCTGTTTGGTCAAGTCAATACCATTTAGGTTATATCACCCAATCACACTTTTCTTTCAAGCCTTATACATAAGCGGCTTTCCACAGTACAGTGCACATTCTTTAGCTGACAACTGCCCTTCTTGAATCAGCAAAAGTGGTTAATCACGGTACAGTGCACATTCTTTAACCCTTTTTGTACCGAATGGAATCTTCCTCTTTATATATAGCAGGAGTACATTTCAAAATTTAAGGGTGTCAGGTTGTGGTTTCTTCAAATTTTATTCAGAAAATGGCTGATGTTTTTGCAAACAGTGTAATCCCTGATCAGACGCCGCTTCTGCGCCGTCTGATATGGGCATGCACTGTTTGCCAATTACCCGTTTTGGGGTTTCCAGTACCAAATGGGTTAACTGACAATTGCCCTTCTTGAATCAGCAGAAGGGAGTGAATGAATGTAGAAAAGATTTTATGATCTACTCCATGAAATAAGGTCAAGGTCAGAAGTTGCTATTTTTCATGTTAACAAGTCTGTGTATTGAACACCCCTCTAAACCCCACTTTATTTTAGAGAAAGCTGAAATTTTCTGAGGTGAACTTTATTTTTTTATTTCTGCTCCAAGACATACCCGGTATTTTGTGGGTACACATTGGAACTGCCTCAATTAGGGGGTTCTAAGGAGCACCCAAAACCTATGGTAGGAGGAGTATAAATAAGAAAAAATATCACAAATTTTCTTCAGATCAAGATGTGTTGGTGAAACACAGACATGTCCCAGCGTCAAGTCAATTTTCTCTTTAAAGTAGGTCATAGGTCACAGGTCAAATGGTTAAAAAGTTATGATCAAGTAGGTAATAGGTACAGGTCAAGGTCACAGGTCAAAATTTTTTATATATGAGTCGGAAGCCCTTGTCACAAGGAACCTACATGCCAAATAATCGTGACAGAAGAGCGATCGAGGACTGCGGCAAACTTTTCACAGACCGTTCAAAGGCGGTTTTCTGTTGGGGTTTATTTTTGTTACAGTTTGTCTTTGAATGGGCAAATACAATATGTCCCCGCTATTGCTACTATTGGCTTATTATGGACCCCACCCATCAGGGCTTCAAGAAATAGACTGGAGCCTGCATGATGCTTCCACGCAGAGCTGAAACCGACCCCGTATACAAGTACTTGTACACCGCTTAGAGGTTCTAAGCCTGTCCAGGAAAAGTGCTTAAAAGTCAGACCGTCCATGCATATAAACCCTATCGGTTTCATTGGGCGGCAGGACTCAAGATGTCATTTCATCTCAATGGCAGGTAAAAGTCCCACAAAATTGGAAGCAACGTCTCCAAAATGACCTATACAGTGTTAACAGGGACGTTAAATCTCAAATCAAACAAACAAAACAAATTTTGGCTTATTATCATGATGGCAGAAGCAAGATTAAGAAAAAATATTTTCTCAAAGTCATACCTATTTTAGCAACTTTGAGACATAGAGGATCTTACATGAGTGCTCATGTATTATTGAATTTATTAAACGAGTTGAGGAAAAGGGATAAAATGCGAGGCTTTGCCGAGCCTTTTATCCTTTTTCCTCAACGAGTTTAATAAATTCAATAATACACGAGCACGAATGCAAGATTCTATTTATCATATTATGACATTTACAACATGACATTTATGGCATTTTATTCACGTTTCTTTACAAAAATGTCAATATTCCTCCATTAGTAAACACGACGTCAATAAGGATGTTGTACATGTAACGTTACGGGACATATCTAGCTAATTTGCATATGTAATCCACCAGTGGATTATCGAAAATATAACATGACATTATTACACTCTCAGATGCAAAGAATTTATTACATTTTGACAACGTTCTATTGTGAAACTTGTAATTGAAAGTAACGCTACAGCTAGCCCAGACAGAATATCTTTCCTGCGTACACTTCCTTTTCTTTCAGACAGGGGCAATAAAGATAAAAGTTGTCTCTAAGTTACAATAAAATTCTCCACAGACATCCCTTAAAGTGGGCTGCACATTGTATTGCACAGAATATGGTCAGTTCCCATTTGCATAGATCCAATTTTAGGATTAAGCCGACTGTATTTTATTCCTTGAGACACAAAATGCCAATCACAACAATTGTCATCTGTTTTGCCGTCTGCTCTAACCCTTATCATGCTGTTCACAACAACCCCTATCTTTGCAAACAGGTAGATCCAGATCAGATGGCTTCTGAAGAAGCCATCTGATCAGGATCTACACTGTTTGACATTCAGTTTATAAATTTGTAGGAATAATTTACATCAAGTAATCTGATTGGTTCAAAGTCAGAAGTGGGTGTGGCTAAACTGAATATTCAGCAAGAGAATTAAGCATCACTGCTGCAAACAGTGTGAGCTATGCTGTCCTACACCTGTGAACACAAAACCGTTCAAACTTTGATGAGCTTCATTTCATTTTGACTTGAAACATCATTCAATATTTCCTAACATCCTATCAGTCAACTGCCAGACAGAAATAAGTTCAAAACACAAGGTGGTGTACATTTCATTGCTGACTTCTACACTGTCCAATCAAAATACATCACAAATGTCAATCAGAAATTATTTTGCCATAATGAGACCAATCAATTGCTTGATCTAGTTTTAGAATTCTTTGATGAATGACATTTGCTTGTTAAACTAACTTGATGCAAAGAGATTCATTGAAAGTTATTTCACAGGAGTTTGAACGCTTTTGTGTCCACATGTGTATTGTTTTATCTTTTTTTCTTTCCGCTTTGTTTTGTTTCCATGGCATCCTCTATAAATAGAACTCTAATCAAGAGTTTACTGACACATATAATGGTCAGCTGATGTAATTGTCATTGCTAAAAGCGGAATAGCAGCTACCACATAATTGTTTCTGTCGGATATCTCTGAAATAATGTGTCATTATGACTTTAACGAATCAACTAAATCATTTCAGGGCCCAGTTATTAAAAGCGCTGTTGGCTTATTAACAATCTTATTACATAATGGTGAAAATGTTAACCTTTATCCTGCTGAACAAATCCCCTACTTTTAAAAACAGTGTAGATCCTGATCAGATGGCTCTGAAAGATTATATATCATATTTAGCAAATTTGATTGGCTGATAGTCAGAAATGGACGTAGCTTAATCAGTTTATTCAGCAGGATAAGGGTTTAACCTTTATCCCGCAGAACAGCACAACCCCTGCCTTTGCAAACAAAGTAGATCCAGATCTAAAGAAGCCGTCTGATCAGGATCTACACTGTTTGACACTCAATTTGTGAATTTGCAGGAATGAATTACATAAACAATAAAAACCTTGAATCGCATGGACCCATCCAAGGCACACACTATCAACCACACAAACTTAACCCTTATCTTGCTGTTCACGACAACCCCTATATTTGCAAACAGTGTAGATCCAGATCAGATGGCTTCTGAAGAAGCCATATGATCAGGATCTACACTGTTTGACATTAAGTTTGTGAATTTGTAGGAATAAATTACATCAAGTAATCTGATTGGTTCAAAGTCAGAAATGGGTGTGGCTAAATTAATTGTTCGTTGAGGAGTCAACACATAAGAAAAGGGTTCTTACTAACTGTAATTACCCCTCCACTCCTTACCATACTTTTACTTCGATTTGAACAAGTACAATTTATTACCCATTGCTGTGACTAAAACACTGTAAAACCTGTCACAGCAGCCACTTCTATTAAGCAAGCAACCTGTCCTAAACAAACATGTTGTCAGTTCCCTAAAAAGGAACATGCATTACTATTCACCTGCAGTATTAATGAAGCACATTTTGATTATCCCTTCTGTGCTTGATTAACCCATAAAATGCCAATCACCACATAAATTATGTTAATGTCGTCTGCTTTGCTGTCTGCCGGTTACCTAAAAAGGATTTTTTTTTTAAACAGTGTGGACTCACAGTCTGATCTGGGTTCGAACTGTTTGTCTGTATGCAAAAATATTTTTAAAAAGTTTGCAAAACAAAATCAGCAGACGGCATAAGCAGACGACAAATTTTCAGATGTAGGTTTTCTTGGCGTCTTAAGGTTTTTTTGTTGTTTTTTTGTCAGACTTCAGCTGGATGAGTAGTGGCAAACACTGCATGTCCACCCTGATGAGACCCCCCATTCTGCTGTCTGCTCAGACCTCTCCGTTGCAATATATACAGTATTGCAGAGACCACCAGCAAAGGCCTCCGGCCGCCATTAGTTAAGGAACATTAAAACTATGGCAAAAATGGTTTTCCATATATAAGCTAAAGACAAGTGCATGATAAAAGTCTACTAATCCTATCAATATTTCACTTCAAAGGGCAATAATTTGATCATTCTTGGTACAGGATGACATTGTGTGCTGAATATCAAAGGCCTGCATGGGCCTTCAAGTTTCAGACAAGAAGACTTTTATTTGCCTTCACTGCAGCTGGTGCTGTGCCGTGTGGCGGTGGTAAAACGTCTCCCCGTACATCAACCATAGTGCAGTTTATATTTTACTTTTGGTCCTTTGAGATCATCGTGAATATTCTGAGAAATCAGAAATAAATCATTGGTTTAGACTCGTTCTAGACAGGTTTTTAATTATTTGGACCCCTTTTGGATTTATATCAGTCTTTGAATCGACTGCCTATTCGAAATTCGCAAAATTGCAGTACGTTTCCTCTGGCTTTCTTTGCCGGATCATTACAGGGTCACTGATGAGGCTTTATTAGCCGAAACTACGTAGTATGGCCTATCTTCTTTCTTATGAATGTTTCCATTGCTCTTAAAGGAACTCATTTTTGATTTTTATTTTAAGGTTTTCCCTTTATAGATCTATGTCAAAACATGTGGGTCCCAAGGCAGGAATATTTTTGACCCCATGGCTACAATTTGAACAATCTTGATAGCAGTCCACTAGATGAAGCGATGTACCAAATATCAAAGGCCTAGCCATTCTGGCTTCAGTCAAGAAGTTTTTGTAAGTTTTGCCCTTCATGAGTCCGGAGAAGGAGACATTTTTGAACCCAGGGCAATAATTTGAATAATATTAGTAGAGATCTACTAGATGAAGATGCATGCCAAATATCAAAGACCTGCACCTGGGTCTGCAGGTTTCAAACAAGAAAAATTTTAAGGCATTTTCCTATAATAAGTCTCATTCAAAATAAGTGGGACCCAGGGTGGGACCATTTTAGTCCCAGAACTATCTGAACCATCTTGATAGAGGACCACTTGATAAAGCTTTGAACCAAATATCAAAGACCTCAGTCTTCTGGTTTCAGACAAGAAATCTTTTTTATTTTTCCCTTAGTAAAAGGTGACCCTTTTGACCCCAGGGATAGAATTTGAACAACTTTTGGTAGAGGCCCGTGAGACGAAGCAACATACCAGATATATAAGATCTGGGCCTTCTGGTCTCAGACAAGAAAAACTTTTAAAGCTTCTAACAATTTGCTGCTTTTTGTTGCCATGACAACCAAAGTTCTGCATGGAATGAAATTCTCTCCAAGGATGATTCTGGAAAGTTTGGGGAAAATCAATTGAATGGTTAAGGAGGAGATGTCAGACAGATTATCAGACAAGATGGATGGAAAGTGGTCACAACAGCTCACTTGAGCACTTTGTAATCAGGTGAGCTTAAATACACATCATTCATTCTATAAGTCTACACATCACCATAACCAGTCTGTGAAATGAAGACCCCTATAAACCCCACTTCATAAAAAGGAAAAGTGGGGTATACAGGGCTATACATTGTCTGCCTTATTTATGCCTCATAGATGCGCTTCAAACGAGCACCCACAATTTATGTTGCATAAGATTAACATGTCTGTGTAATGATAACCCCTCTAGTAAACACAACTTCATACAGAAAAAACTGGGGTTAATAGGGGTATACATTAATTTACAAATATTTGCTCCAAGACATAGGTTGCAGGTACTCATTATACATACCTCATTGAGGCAGTTCTAATGAGTGCCCACAACCTATGTTTGGAGTATTTATAAGACAAATATCAGAAGTTTTCGTCAGAAAAGTTACCACTGTGGATCGAAACATGAAAGAATGCAGTATGTTGTAAGGGTGTGTTATCATAATGATATCAATTGAGACAGACAGCCCTAAGCAAACAGTGCTGACCCAGATCAAACTGGTCTGATCAGGGTCTACATTGTCTGCAATTCTGTCTGCATATTTTGGACTCCTTGCATGATCGTGAAACAAATGTTAACCCTTCTCTTGCTGAATATTCAGATTAACCACACCCATTTATGACTTTGAACCAATCAGATTACCTGATGTAATTTATTCCTATTAATTCACAAATTGAATGTCAAACAGTGTAGAACCTGATCAGATGGCTTCTTCAGAAGCCATCTGATCTGGATCTACACTGTTTCCAAAGATAGGGGTTGTCGTGAAGAGCAAGATAAGAGTTAAATTTTTTTGGAGAATTACAGCAAGCCCTTAAGCTGTCCAAACTTTTAGGATATTTATGGAATATATTATCATCCTAAAAATGTGTCCACAGTAAATCTTCTGATTATACAAAAAATGACCATATTATGGTAATTTTTCTTACTGATCTATAGACATTTTGGTCTGGATACCATGTAACTATTCTTCTTGCACACCAGGCAAGAAAATCTGTGATTTTACCCTGGGATAGAAATTTATGTTCTGACCCTGGTGTTCCGACCCAAAATCGAATATAATCGCGTGTTTGATAAATGCACTGTTTGATTACGACCTCATATGCGCCGTCGTTAAGGTTGATGTCACAGCACGTGACGTGACGTCACTAAACATTCCTGCTGTGTCATGACAATATGGCGGACGTTGGTAACCGAAGTGACTGCAGCATTAAAAATCCACACTAAGAAATGGAAGGTATGCAAGAAAAAGAATCCTATACGGGTGTGAGGGGTGGATAGTTTCCCTCGGGACAGATTTTTCCATCCCCCCTCCCCCCTCACACCCATATAAGATTCTTATAATCTACCAATGATATGGGCTTTGCCTCGGATCCATTTAAACTATACTTAGTTGTTCAACATCCCAATAAACAATTATGGTCATGTTGGGACAGGTTAACCCTTATCTTGCTGTTCACGACAACCCCTATCTTTGCAAACAGTGTAGATTCAGATCAGATGGCTTCTTCAGAAGCCATCTGATTAGGGTCTACACTGTTTGGCATTCATTTTATGAATTTGTAGCAAAAAATTACATCAAGTAATTTGATTGGTTGATAGACAGAAATGGATGTGGCTTAAATGAATATTCAACAAGATAAGGGTTAATTAACCTAACTGGTACATTAGTTTCTTCCATTGCTATATGTTGGACAAGTCCATTTGTCATGTAAGGGGTGGTAGGCCTATTTTTTAGTTTTTACTCTATTTTTGACGGAAAATTCTGTTAGCAAATAGTGTAGGCCCTGATCTGACGCCGCATTCTGCTGCATCTGATCAGGGCCTGCACTGTTTGCCAAGGTACCCCTTCAGGGTTTTTCATCATGCAATGGGTTAAGACCACTTTTGAACAGTCCACACTTTATCTTATGAAGCTATTAAAAGCTATTATGCATTAACCCATTTTGTACCAAATGGATTCTTCCTCCTTATAATTATATAGGAGTCCATTTCAAAATTTAGGAGTGGCAGGTTGTGTTTTCTTGAAAATTTATTAGGAAAATGGCTGAACTTAAGGCCCTGACTGGACGCCATACTCTTGGGTGTCTGATCTGGGCCTGCACTGTTTGCCAGTATCCCGTTTACTGGTTTTCGGTACAAAATGGGATAAGTACGGAACACCTTTTAGGGCTTTGGGGTTCCATTTCTTTGACCTATTAGTCTAATAAGCCTTGTAAACCAGGCTAAAAGGCAATAAAGAGCAAAACAGTCATATTCCATTACTTCTTCATTTCTCAAAGACGAAGTTGCTCCATCAGTTTGGCTAATCAATGAGATATTAAAGACGAACTCGAAGCTTCTGTCATCTTTCTGACATATTTAATTCCCCGAGGCTGACTACAAGTGCGATAGGAGGCGCAATGTCGGACAAATTTGTTTCTACTGTTTACTAATTAAAGATCTTTCAACAAGCGTTTCGCCTTTATTTAAGATGCGTGTCTTTAACCATCAAAGCATCTGTCTGCCTCGAACATTTCCGTAATTGATTCTATTTATCCCTAGTTAATTTGCAGACAGAAGGAAAACACTTGAGACAATACCGTTTCCCTAATGAACACCTTTACCAACTTCAACAACAATCCTTACTTCTGATACATTTGCAAGTGTAACACAATGTCTAAGTGGATTTTGTTTGCTATCCCCGCACTTTTATAAAAGAGCGAAGGGGATATTAACCCTTTTTGTACCGGACGGAATCTTCCTCCTTATATACAGCAGGAGTCCATTTCAAAATTTAAACCATATCTTGCTGAATATTCAATTTAGCCACACCCATTTCTGTCTTTGAACCTATCAGATTACTTGATGTAATTTACTCCTACAAATTCATAAACTGAATGTCAAACAGTGTAGACCCTGATCAGAAGCCATCTGATCTGGATCTACACTGTTTGCAAAGATATGGGTTGTCATGAACAGCAGGATAAGAGTTAAGAGTGTCAGGTTGTGTTTTCATCAAAATTTACTTGGAGTGAGTGAGTGAGTTTTAGTTTTACGTCCCACCAACAGCTAAGGTCATACGGAGACGGGACCTCGGTTTAAAGACTCATCCGAAAGTCTGGAGAAGCCCGGGATCGATCCTGCGATCCCTGGTTTACAAGGCGAGTAGCGTAACGACTGCACCACGGAGGCTTCTAAATTTATTTGGAAGATGACTGAACTTTTAGCAAACCGTGGAGGCCCTGATCAGATGCCGCATTCTGCGGCGTCTGATCTGGGCCTCCACTGTTTGCCAAGGTACCCCTTTAGCATTTCCCCGCATACAATGGATCCGTTCATCTGTCCATCTGTTAAAATTGTCAGAATGTCCATCCATTATGCTATCTTCTCCTAAACTATTACTAGTAAGCGAAATCCAACCAAATTTGGTGTGTGGGTTGCTTATATTAGTGGGATATGCAAAAGTACAGATATTTTTGGCCTCGCCCCAAGGGGCTCTTGGTAGGGGTCAAGAGGTCAAATATCAATAAAATTCAACTACAAAGTCAATTTTATAGCATCAACAACCTTTCCACCTCAATGAGGCATTTCTTATGAGCACCCACAACCTTATGAATGTTGTTTGATTTGTTTGATTTGAGGTTTAACGTCCCCGTAAACACTGTAAAGGTCATTTTGGAGATGTTGCTTCCAATTTTCTGGGACTTTTACCCGACAATGAGATGACATGACATTTCAAGCCCTGCCGCCCAATGAAACCAATATGGTTTATAAGCATGGACGGGCCGACTCGCACCGCATTGCCTGGGCAGGATTAGATCCTCTAAGCTATTTACCAGTATTCGTGTGCAGGTCGGTTTCAGCTCTGCGTGGAAGCATCATGCAGCCCATTTATTTCTTCGTGAACAGCAGGGTAAGAGTTAAGGGTGTCCGGTTGTGTTTTCATCAAAATTTATTTGGAAGATGACTGAACTTTTAGCAAACACTGGAGGCCCTGATCAGATGCCATTTTCTGTGGTGTCTGATCTGGGCCTGCACTGTTTGCTTTAGCAGTTTCCCGCATACATTGGGTCCATCCATCTGTTAGTCAGAACGTCCATCCATTATGCTTTCTCCTCTTAATCTATTACTAGTATGCGAAATCCAACCAAATTTGGTGTGTGGGTCGCTTATATGAGTGGGGTAAGCAAGAGTACAGTTATTTTTTACCCTGCCCCAAGGGGCTCTTGGGAGGGGTGAAAAGGTCAAATATCAAAAAAATTCAATTACAAAGTCAATTTTACAGCATCAACAACCTTTTTTAAAATCACCTCAATGAGGCACATCTTACGAGCACCGACAACCTATGTTATCAATTTAAATAAGAAAAATATCACAAATTTTCATCAGAAAAGTAGCCATTTCGGGGATATGGAAGAATATACATTATTATATACTTTAATATATCTTAATGTATACACCACTTGTCTATATATAAAGTTAGGTTCACAAGGGTGGGCTTCACAAGGTTGGGGTTCACAAGGTTGGGGTTCACAAGGGTGTTCACTAAGTGGACTAAGATAACGTTATGCATTCTTGGTTAGAGATCGGGAGCAGCTGATCGATCGGCAGTCACATGAACTTGTCAGCTGTCTAAACCCAGTCACGCCAATTTTCGTCTGCTTTGACGTCTGCTGGATACTTTAAAAGCCATTTTTGCAAACATTGTGGAACCAAATCAGACTGTTCCTTTAGGAGCAGTCTGTTTTGAGTCCACACTGTTAGCCTGTACGCAAAAATATTCTTAAAAAGTTCGAAAAAAAAAATTTGCAGACGACATAAGCAGACATTTTAGGATGTAGTTTTTCTCGGAAGATGGTAATTGTCTGCTAATTAATCAATTCAGTCATCATGCATGATAAGCAGTGGAAAGTTCATATGCGATCAATGGTCAGATGAACTTGCATATGCAATCACTATCAGAGGCAAACCTCTAATTCCTGCAGTGCAAAATTGAGCTCTGGTTTTGCCAAGGGTTGGTATTGCTAAGAAGGAAGAGGTCATGAAATTACATCTGCATTACGAAAACACAGCTATGCAAATACATTGTAAATTTTACAACCAAAACTAGAAATGGGTCCATTGGACACGGATACCCCCGCCTGAAAAATCCATCCATGAACAACAAAGATATTGAGCAGACACAAGAAATAAAACACTTTTCTTTACCTTTGGCCTGTTAGTATGACCTTGACCTTGGATGTACCAACCTGGTCTTGCCTATGACACACTGACTCATGATGGTTAACATTTCTACCAAGTAATTTCCGAATCCATTCAGAATAACCGGACACAAGAAAAAGACATTTTCTTTACGTTTTACGTCTGAGTATGACATTGACCTTGGAGGTACCAACCTGGGTCTTGGGCACGACATATCATCTCATGAAGGTTAACATTTTTGCCAAGTAATTTCAAAATCCATCCAGAAATAACTAAGATATTGACTGTGTTTAAGATTTGGACCCTCTTTTTTAATCTTTGACCTCTAAGTATGACCTTGACCTTGGCAGTAAGGACCTTGGTATTGTATGAGACAGATTGTCTCATGATGGCTAACATTTCTGCTTAGTAATTTCAAAATCCATTCAGAAATAAGAAAGTTATTGACCATGTTTAAGTTTTGAACACTTATTTTTACCTTTGACCTAATGTATGACCTTGACCTTGGAGGTATGGATATGGGTTTTGTGCATGACTCATTGTCTTATGATGGTTAACATTTCTGCAGAGTAATTTCAAAATCCATCCAGAAATAGAAAGTTATTGACCATGTTTAAGTTTCGGACCCTTTTTTACCTTTGACTCTAAGTATGACCTTGACCTTTGAGGTACGGACCTGGGTTTTGCATGTGACACCTCGTCTCATGATGGTTAACATTTCTGCAAAGTAATTTCAAAATCCATCCAGAAATAAGAAATTTATTGACTGTGTTTAAGTTTCGGACGGACAAACGGATGGATGAACAAATGGACAGATGCACAGGGGCAACGCTATATGCCCTTCCACCATTCTTCGAATTGCGGAAGGCATAAAAAAGCAAATTCTATTTAGGGTCAGGTCCTAGTGCACTGGAGGGAGATGAACAGGCTCAGTCTAACTATCAATGATTCATTGTGACAAGGGTGGGAGGTGGGGGTGGATCCCTTTGAAAAAAAGGTAAAATACCCCACCTGACCAAGATATTGCCAAATGAACAATTCTGAGCAAGTCTGATGATGACTGGACCAAACTTATGGCCTCTAGAGTGATAACAAGGTTTTTCTATGATTTGACATACTGACCTACTTTTTGACACATGACCCTGATTCAAATTTGACCTAGATAATGTCTAGATGATCATTCTGAACAAGTTTGATGATGTTTGGGCGAAAACTGTGTCCTCTAGAGTGTTAACAAGGTTTTTCTATGATTTGACCTACTGACCTATTTTCTGATCCCAAATGACTCATAATTATTCGAACTTGACCTAGATATTGCCAAGATAATCATTCTGAGCAAGTTTCCTGATGATTGAAATAAAATTGTGGCCTCTAGAATATTAAAAAGGTTTTTTCTCTGATTTGACCTACTGACCTACTTTCTGACCCGACATGACCCATATTCGAACTTGACCGAGATATTGTCATGATGATCAATCTGAGCAAGTTTGATGATGATTGGACCAAAACTGTGGCCTCTAGAGTGTTAACACGAAAAGTTTATGACGCATGAGCGGCACAACAAACGACAACCCCGGACATCTCATGGTCACAAAAGCTCACCATGACATTCGGTCTTGTGAGCTAAAAATTATATCTGTTACATTCACACTTTTTTTTCCCTCAAAATGGCTCCCACTGGGGCATTGCTCACTTATGGTGACTGCTCTTGTTAATAATTTTGAAAAAAAACAACTAAGCGCACAGTATGGTCATTAGGATGAATACTGTATTTTGCAAACCATGCCCTAAACTGTATGTCGGCTTTCCAGTAAAACAGCTTCCCGGCTGGCTGATATAGAGACCAATTAAACTATTAGGTACTAATACCCACGAGAAATAACAGTCCCATCAGCAATTTAACACCCCATTTGTCAGATTAATACGCCAGGCAAGAAAAAGGCCGAGAATCATTACCGTGCTCAAAATGATATATAATGAAAATCGTCAGAAGAACTTTATCTGAGTTGTGTAAAAAAGATGTTCCATGTTTTTAACACTATTTTGTACCAAAATCCCCAAAACAGGTAATCGGCAAACAGTGCAGGCCCAGATCAGATGCCGCAGAATGCGGCGTCTGATCAGGGCCTACACTGTTTGCAAAAAGTTCATCCATTTTCCAAGTAAACTTTGAAGAAAACTCAACCTGACAGTCCTAAATTTTGAAATGGACTGGTACATTTGGTAGAAAAAAGGGTTAACAATTATGTACGGACACCACCAAATTGTGCAACTTCAACTTTTTCACCGGAAAAGAAATCAAATATTCGTCCGACTGACCTGAATCTTTCCTGAGTAACAGCTCAAGACTGTTAAAAAGGCAAATTTCTCGGTGGCCGTTCTATTCCTGTCATAAATATTTGATGCGATGTATGGCCTCTGTCTGCCTTAATAACCCATTCAACTCCTATTCTCAACTATACTCTACCTAGAAGCCTAATAAATCACTCACATTAATAGACAAAAAGGAAAATCTAGAACAAAACAGTAAGAATTCCACCAAAATTGCCTGTTAGGGCCAAATCTGACTTGAACATTAGGGTCAATGGCTGCTAGAGTCAATGTATTTGTTTGTTTTAGGTCTAACATCCCCATCAACACTATTTAGGTCATTTTGGAGATGTTGCTTCTGACTTTCTGGGACTTTTACTTGACACTGAGATGAAACAAGAGCTGTCACATGACAGCATAGCTCGCCTGTTTCCCGCCTTCAAGGTATAAGGTGAAACTATTGAACCATGAAATATAGATCACACTGACCTACATATATTTTAAAGTCAATCATCAGGTCACATGGAACAAATATTCCCGATCCCCCCACTCCCCATTGCAATACTTTTTACCGACTGTTCCAAGGCGGTTCTTCTGTCACAGCATGTCTTTGCATTTATGTATTACTTATACCTCTTTAATTTTGGATAGCAGTTTGGCCATTTTGTGTGAGAGTTTGTTTGTGTGTTTGATTTGAGGTTTAACGTCCCAGTCAACACGGTATAGGTCATTTTGGAGACATTGCTTCCAATTTTGTGGGACTTTTACCAGACTTTGAGACAATATATCTCAAGCCATGTAGCCCAATGAAACCAATATGGTTTATAAGCATGGTCGGTCCAACTCGCACTGCTATACCTAGGCAGGCTTAGATCCGCTGAGCAGTTTACCAGTACTCATGTGCGGTCGGTTTCAGCTCTGCTTGGAAGCATCATGCAGCCAATACAGTGGAACTTCAATGGCTCAAACACCTTTGGGACCTCGAAAATCTGTTCGAGACAGGGGTAGTTCGAGCCACTGAGGTTACTGTCAGGAGGCACAACGAGATACTTTTAGACATCTTTCCGGTGTTCTATAATGAAAATGTATGCTGTGTGTACTCATTAGAATCACCTCATCGAGGGGATTCTAATGAGTACACACAGCATACATTTGCAAGCTAAAAGACTAAAATCTCCTAAATTATCCCCCACTATTTCTTATGTAGAGGATTTCCCTAGGGGCTCAAGAATGGGTTCTACACATCCATGGTAAACGAGCCATTGGTGTTCGAGCCATCAAAGTTCTACTGTATATATTTCTTCAAGCCCCAATGGGAGGGGGCCGTTGTGGAAGAGTAATTGTCCTTTTGATATTTTCATTAGGGTTTAGTTATTTCATGTTCATATTTCTTTCCCTTTGGTGTCTCTGATGGGAGGTGATGAGTTGGCCATTTTGTCTGAGAGTAACTGTCCTTTTGATATTTTCATCAGGGTTTAGTTATTTCATGTTCATGTTTCTTTCCCTTTGGTGTCTCTGATGGGAGGTGATGAGTTGGCCATTTTGTCTGAGAGTAACTGTCCTTTTGATGTTTTCATCAGGGTTTAGTTATTTCATGTTTGTGTTTCTTTCCCTTTGGTGTCTCTGATGGGAGGTGATGAGTTGGCCATTTTGTTGGAGAGTAACTGTCCTTTTGATATTTTCATTAGGGTTTAGTTATTTCATGTTCATGTTTCTTTCCCTTTGGTGTCTCTGATGGGAGGTGATGAGTTGGCCATTTTGTCTGAGAGTAACTGTCCTTTTGATGTTTTCATCAGGGTTTAGTTATTTCATGTTTGTGTTTCTTTCCCTTTGGTGTCTCTGATGGGAGGTGATGAGTTGGCCATTTTGTCTGAGAGTAACTGTCCTTTTGATGTTTTCATCAGGGTTTAGTTATTTCATGTTTGTGTTTCTTTCCCTTTGGTGTCTCTGATGGGAGGTGATGAGTTGGCCATTTTGTTGGAGAGTAACTGTCCTTTTGATATTTTCATTAGGGTTTAGTTATTTCATGTTCATGTTTCTTTCCCTTTGGTGTCTCTGATGGTAGGTGATGAGTTGGCCATTTTGTTGGAGAGTAACTGTCCTTTTGATATTTTCATTAGGGTTTAGTTATTTCATGTTCATGGTTCTTTCCCTTTGGTGTCTCTGATGGGAGGTGATGAGTTGGCCATTTTGTTGGAGAGTAACTGTCCTTTTGATATTTTCATTAGGGTTTAGTTATTTCATGTTCATGTTTCTTTCCCTTTGGTGTCTCTGATGGGAGGTGATGAGTTGGCCATTTTGTCTGAGAGTAACTGTCCTTTTGATGATTTCATTAGAGTTTAGTTATTTCATGTTCATGTTTCTTTCCCTTTGGTGTCTCTGATGGGAGGTGATGAGTTGGCCATTTTGTCTGAGAGTAACTGTCCTTTTGATGTTTTCATTAGGGTTTAGTTATTTTATGTTTGTGTTTCTTTCCCTTTGGTGTCTCTGATGGGAGGTGATGAGTTGGCCATTTTGTGGGAGAGTAATTGTCCTTTTGATGTTTTCATTAGGGTTTAGTTATTTTATGTTCGTGTTTCTTTCCATTTTTTTCCCTTTGACGGCCCCCGCCCATTGGGGCTTGAAGAAATAAATGGGCTGCATGATGCTTCCACGCAGAGCTGAATATTGCCTGCACACTAGTACTGGTAAACCACTTAGAGGATCTAAGCCTGTCCAGGAACCGCGGTGCGAGGCGGACTGTCCATGCTAATAAACCCTATTGGTTTCATTGGGCGACAGGGCTTGAGATGTCATTTCATCTCAATGTCGGGTAAAAGTCCCACAAAATTGGAAGCAACATCTCCAAAATGACTTATACAGTGTTGACTGGGACGTTAAACCTCAGATCAATCAAAACTTTCCCTTTGGTGCCTCTGATGGGAGGTGTTGGGTAGTTGTATCGATTCCTGATCATTGCCTTCACTTCTATTTTACTGTACTCAGATAAAACCTGCAAAGTCACCCTTCTTGAAACGGTGACCTTTGAAAAGTAAGAAGAGCAGTGGATCAAAAAATCTGACATGCAATATTTTCCACGTCTTCGCTCCAGATGAGGTTGAATATCAGGGATAACTGAGCGATTTCCATATTTCTTGTTAGAAATACAAGGTTGTGGGTACTTGTTAGAATCGCCTCGATGAGGCGATTCTAACAAGTACCCACACAATATATTTTAATGAAGAAATAAGAAAAATTACCCCAAAATTATCCTCACAAATCTACGTTATTTGGGCCCCATCAAGCGATTTTGGTACTTATCGCCTATGCGAGCAGCGAAGGTTCAGGCGAGCCTGCGCATCCGCGCAGTCTCGCCAGAACCTTCGCTGCTCGCTCATACAAGCAGTGAATCAAGAAGAACCTTCAGACAGAAAGCCATATCCCTGGCTCCTCTGAATGGCTGGGCATGCGCAGTTAAAATTTGTCATGATGGAATGCTGGAAGACACAAATTCGCTTGGCGTGGGCTCATTTGATTCTACACATCTTCTGCATATCTGAGAGCATGACATGCAGAAATTGCTCATTCTGCATGTCTCAAACTACTTAAAACCATTCAATATGGGAAACCCAAAAACGGGCCCCGGAAAACTGTGTGAAGGCCCAGATCAGATGCCGCAGAATATGGGCTCCGTCCAGGGCCTTCACAGTCTTCAAATGAACTTCAGTAATTTCCCGAAAAAATTTTCGAAGAAATATTCAAAATTAACATCCCTAAATTTCGAAATGGGCTCTTGTGTTAAAGATATATAAGGCGGGAGACTCCCTTCAGTACAAAATGGGTTAATTTTATATTAAAGCAATTTTGTGCATGCCTGAAAGCTGCTGTCTGAAAGGCAATTCACATGTTTACATGTACGGTGAATCACGTCAGACATCATGCAAGCATACCTGGACGCCATGACCATAGGGAGGTTTTGTTTGATTGTTTAAATTAAGGTTTTACATTCCGAAACTGCCAACATTTTAATATTAAGTAATGTTCATTATAATAAAATGGCGTCTTTCCTATCTCAAACTAGTATTTTCAGATGAAATTTTTCTATATTTTTCTTTTTACTAGTCCAAATGTAGATTGCTGGTGCTCATTAGAACCACCACAACGAAGGGGTTCTTTTTGTTTGACTTGAGGTTTAACGTCCCCGTCAACACTGTAAAGGTCATTTTGGAGATGTTGCTTCCAATTTTGTGGGACTTTTATCCGACATTGAGATGTAAGGACATATCAAGCCCTGCCACCCAATGAAACCAATAGGGTTTATACGCATGGACGGGCCGACTAGCACCGCTTTGCCTGGGCCGGCTTAGAGCATGAACCATAGTGCAGTTTATATTTACTTTTGATCCTTTGAGATCAGCGTGAATATTCTGAGAAATCAGAAATAAATTATTGGTTTAGACTCATATTCTAGACAGGTTTTTAATTATTTGGACCACATTTTGATTTATATCAGTCTTTGAATCAACTGCCTATTCAAAATTCGCAAAATTGCAGTATGTTTCCTCTGGCTTTCTTTGCCGGATCATTACAGGGTCACTGATGAGGCTTTATTAGCCGAAACTACGTAGTATGACCCATCTTCTTTCTTATGAATGTTTTCATTGCTCTTAAAGGACCTCATTTTTTATTATACCCCCACAAATGAAATTTGGGGGGTATATATACAGGAGTGAGCTTGTCGGTCGGTCGGTCTGTTGACTTGGTTTCCAGACGATAACTCAAAAAGCGCTTCACCGATTTTTATAATTTTTGGTACACTGATGTAACATCATTAAATACAGGTCAAGTTCGATTTCCACTACAATTCGTCAATTTTCGACATAGTTATGGCCCCTTTCAAGTGAAAAAATGGCAAAATGGCGCTGTTGTACTATCAAGGCAGTTTTTGTGGGGGTATTCATCACCTTTAGTGATAGCTCTAGTTTTTATTAGATCCTCTAAAGGGTTTACCAGTACTCGTGTGCAGGTTGGTACTAACAAGTACTAACAATCTATGTTTTTGTGCAAAAATAAGGAAAATATGTATACCACCGTAAACCCCCGTTATTCTATATCAAATTGGGTTTAAGAGGGATGGACCTGCTAACTTGATGCCACGCTCATTTGAGTTCACCAAAGGGAACAAAGTCTTGGAAACAGTCCCAACTGGGTCTACAGTGTTCACTCCGATACACAACCCATTTCAAGTACTCATCTCTCCTCTGTTATCTTTTTTGCTTATTAACCCATAAAATGCCAATCCCAACAATTGTCGTCTGCTTTGTCGTCTGCCAAGTACTTTAAATTAGTTTTTTTGCAAACAGTGTGGAGCCAGATCAGACTGCTCCTCTAAGACCTCTGATCTGGGTCCAAACTGTTTGCCTGAATGCAAAAGTATGTTTAACCCATAAAGTGCCAATCATGACATTTGTCGTATGCTTTGTCATCTGTTGGTTACTTTTAAGTCATTTTTGTAGTACGAACCCAAATCAGACTGCTCCTCTAGGAGCAGTCTGATTCGGTTCAAACTGTTTGCCTGTATGCAAAAATATTTTTAAAAAGTTTGCCAAAAGATTCAGCAGACGACATTTTCAAATGTAGTTTTTCTTGGTGCCTTAAGGGTTTTAAAATGTTACCGGTGCAAGAAGCCAATTTTAGAAAAATCTGTCTCTTTCGAGTGTGCTGAGTGTCTCAAATCGCTAATCTTTGAAAGCAATCGAGTTTAAGGATTCCGTGAGAAATGGATAATTGCTCTTTCTATATTTAGTGATTAATTGCGAATCAAGGTAACTATTTTATAACCAATAAGCCTGTAGAATTTGCCGTAAGGGGAATGTTTACACTGAAAGGAAGACAAACTCTTTCAAAAAGACTTGTCAAAAGACAACACAGCTAGCCTATGGGGGGACCAAATGTTTAAAATTTAGTCATTCAAGGAGACATAATTCTGCAATAAGGGGCTGGATCAGAATCCTGTTTCTGTTGTGCACATTTTCAATGCATGTCTGAACTTTGTTGCAAGTTTCAATGCCCTATATCAAATACTGTAGGAGTAGCTGCAGAGACAAGAACAGTACCACAATGGATGACATACAGACTTACGTACATACGTACAACTATAGTAAAGTTCCTATATTAAGACCACCTTTGGGACTGTTCAAAAGTGGTCTTAAAGACCACTTTTGAACAGTCCCAAAGGTGGTCCCTGACCCGAGAACATTGTAGGCAGAATACACAAAGAAAAAATTAAGTGTACCCTTCAAAATAAGCTTTTTATAGCAGAATAAGTCCTAATTATAGGTGGTCTTAATAGCGTAATTTCACTGTATATGACCCTCCTCAATTCTTGGCGGGGGCATAAAAACAGAGCACCACGAGAAGAAAAGCCATCTGACCTTCCCTTGCAGAACTTGGCATGCTCACATCTTAAGTGTCTATCGTATGTAGACGAAATCAACCGAAGCCCGCTGACAGACCTTGAACGAAAAGTCAGGACTATTTTCTCAGCCTACACACAGAGTCTACACGCCAGTACTTTCAGTGCTTTGATTAGCTCTAGTGGCCATTTTGAGAATGGAACCGTTTCAGTAGAGGGTCACCTATATAAGACTCCTATGAAGTTTGATTGAAATTGCAAAGTGGTATACTTTAGGAGGAGTTGTCGTTCGAAGATTTTTCTATTTTTAGCTCTGGTGGCCATCTTTACAGAGCAGAACAATTTTAGCCATTTTGGTAAGAAGCCAACTAGGCAATATTCCTGTGAAGTTTGAATCAAATTTGCCCAAGGGTTTAGAAGGAGTTTGCATTTAAAGCATATTGTCATTTTTTTCAAGTTTTAACACTTGCAGCCATTTTGCTCATTAGAGAAGAACAATTTCAGCTAATTTAGTAGAGGGTCACCTAAGCAATATTCCTATGCAGTTTAATGGGGGTACAGGAGTAGGAGTTTAAAGATTTTTCTATTTTTAGCTCTGGCAGTAGAGGGTCACCTTATCAACTTTCTTATGAAGTTTGAATGAAATTGGCCTTGGGCTATATAAGGATTAGTCAATTAAAGATTTTCTATTTTTAGCTCTGGTGGCAATCTTGTTCATCGGAGGGCAATGATTTTAGCTATTTTGGTAGAGAGCCACCTTCCTGGGTGGGAAATTTAAATGAAATTGGCCTGAGAGTTTAGGAGGAGTAGTCTTTTAAAGCAAATTGTTAATGATGGACGATGCACAACGGACATTGATCACAACACCTCACCATGACCACTTTGTGTTCAGGTGAGCCAATAAAGTGTGTATCAAACCAGAGACTGATCACTGGCCCCCGCCCAAAGGGCTTGAAGAAATATATGGGCTGCATGATGCTTCCACGCAGAGCTGAATCCGCCCCGCACACTAGTACTGGTAAACCGTTTAGAAGATCTAAGCCTGTCTAGGAACCGCGGTGCGAGGCGGACCGTCCATACTAATAAACCGTATTGGTTTCATTGGGCGACAGGGCTTGAGATGTAATTTCATCTCAATGTCAGGTAAAAGTCCCACAAAATTGGAAGCAACGTCTCCAAAATGACCTTAACAGTGTTGACGGGGACATTAAACCTCGAATCAAACAAACAAGAGACTGATCACCTGTCAGACATGCTTCTGGCTGAGCTATAGAGGGCCACACCCCTAAATTTTGATGAAAAATTGCAGTTTATCATGTAACATCAATGTTATTTAATGGAAAACATCATGCAATAAAAATGATACTACCACGAGTAGTGGTGAGTAATATTTTGATGCTATGTTTTCCACGGAATTGTTCTGAACTTCTTCAGCAACAAAAACCTGATTTAAGAGGAATGGGAACACCGGGCAGATTTATCTGCCATTTTTCAAAGGGAAACAACTTTAAGAACTTCCTATCCACTTTTCTATAAGCCCTGTCCCACTGAAAAAGGGGGTCTACTCTTATAGGAAAGAATTTGCTCCTCAGGAGCAAATTCTTTCCTTTAAGAGTTGACCTCTATTGACATGGGAGACAAAAATAGTTTTTGCAGGAGTTGCCTCCCCTGAAGGTGTATCCATTCCCTTAACACCATTATATGAAATGTATGAAACGGGCCTGTGGCGAGTTTCATAGATTTCAAATGAAAATGATCCTCTATATATAAGGTGGATTGTTTGTTTGATTTGATGTTTTACATCCCAATCAACACTGTATAGGTCATTTTGGAGACATTGCTTCCAATTTTATGGGACTTTTACCCGACACTGAGATGAAATGACATCTCAAGCCCTGTCGCCTAATGAAACAGATAGGGTTTATAAGCATGGCCAGTCTTACTCGCACCGCTTTGCCTGGGCAAGCTCAGATCCTCAAAGCGGTTTACCAGTACTTGTGTGCGGTCGGTTTCAGTTCTGCGTTTAGGCATCATGCAGCCCAAATATTTCTTTAACCCATTCAGTACCGGAAACCCCAAAACGGGTAGTTGACAAACTGTGCAGGCCCAGATCAGATGCCACAGAATGCGGCATTCTGATCAGGGCCTCCACTATTTGCTAAAAGTTCAGTCATTTTCCAAATAAAATTTGAAGAAAACACAACCTGACATCCCTAAATTTTAAAGTGGGCTCCTGCTTTAAATAAGGAGGAAGATTCCATTTGGTACAAAACACAGGCGCTTGGCCCGTTGATTTGTCCGAAAAACGTGTGGAATAGGTAAAATGTCAAAATATGAGTTAAAAAAAAAAAAATCCAGATTTTTTTTCATACTGGTATAGAAAGCTAGACTAGCTTTCTATACCAGTATGAAAAAAAAAATTTTTTTCCTCATATTTTGACTTAAAACACATTCCACACGTTTTTCGGACAAATCAACGGGCCAAGCGCCTGTGGTACAAAAAGGGTTAAATGTCTTTTATATTTTGCAGAACACAATAAAAGCTGATTTTCCTTGTGGCTGGTCATATGTAGATGAGCATTCCTGTATTATAACAAATTAATGGATCGCATGACAGAATGGCTTGAGGACGAAGTAATGTGGCCATGTCACTAATCAATTCTATTTTTATAAATAAATATCACATTTCAGCTGGCAATGGATCATGTACGCATATTGCGAAGGATTGTGTTCAGTAACCCTTCAAGCTCAGAGGAAAATTCCAGAGCAAATGCTAATCTAATTTTTTTGTATAATTTTTCAGGAAAAAATAAGGCTTTGACATTACATATGAATCAACTCCTGGGAAAATAAGGCTTTGACCTTAAATGTGAATTGTCTGCCCAGCAAACGATTCAATTGTAATGCACATGTGATGTCAAGCTTTACTATTAATGCAGTCACTTCGGTTGCTGCCTTCCACCATATTGTGACAACAATGGTGTGGTGTTTAGTGACGTCACGTAACGTGCTGTGAAGTCAACCTTAACGATGGTGCATATAAGGTCATATTCAACCAGGGCATATCAAACAATTTTTACCCTTTCCCTGGGTAAGAACACCAGGGTAAGAACAGAATTTCAACCTCAAGCTAAAACTATGGATTTCCTTATCTGATGTGCAAGAAAGAACACCACAACCTCATTATAATATGGTTCATAATAACACGGTTTTGGAAATAACACAGTTTCAATATGGATCCCAAAAATGTAAATTATATAGAAAAATAATCATAAATGGTCATTTTTCTAGATAATCTATACATTTTGGTTTGGATATAACGCGTGTAATTGAGTAGGCAGGTTTGTGTCTTACCTGGTCGTGAACCCCGAAGACAGTTTTTCTCACAACGGGGTTCATATTATTCTTCATCTCTTTTACCTCTTCTTACTTCTCTTCTGATAGTTTTACAGCTGCACAACAATTATTCTATACCACACACATTGCTCTACTATTTAATAATAATAATAATCAACCTTATTTATAGAGGGTAACACATTTAGTACTAGTACTAATCTTTCCTGTGGCCCTCTTTTCCTGGGTAGGAACCAGTACTAAAGTCTCTTTCTCAAGGAAACAACATCTGGCGCTTGCGAGGATCAAACCGCCTACCTCTCGATCTCAAATCCGTTGCTTTACCACTGCACGACAGCGCTCCATTTATATGCCATAATTAGTGCACATGCTCTAAAAGCTCTACAGAGCTTATGTTACTTGTTTCTCAGATATTGTCTGCTGAGTGCAATAACGTAAGTGCAAAATGGCAACTTTTCAGGAGAGACAAAAACTGTTTTATTAAAGAATGGCATAGAAAACCATACTATAGGCTGGTTTCTTAAATTCATGGCGATTTCTTTCATTTGTGTGTAATGTTTATTGTTGAATAAATGGCATTTGAAAAGAAATATTTACCATTTAAGGGTTGATTCACCATTTCTGCGCCGAGTGTTTTTGGTCCAAAAACGGTGTAAGTGCATCCAGTGCTAAAATGGTGTAAATGTACAAACCTTATTTCTTTGCCTTTTAAATGGTAAAGCAGTAAATTAAAGACACTTGGTAGGTAATAGGTCACATTTTATACATTCTGCATGGTACTTACATGCTTATTCTGAAATATCAAGCAGCAGGATTCAATATTTTTGAGGTATTAAAAAACTTTGCGCAAAAATGGGATAAGTGCACTTACATTATTTTTGTGCCAACTTTTTTTCTAAAAGTCAGAGCAATAACGGTGTAACTGACAAAAAAAAATCCAAAAAAGCTTAAATAAATTATGATTGAGGCAGAATCCAGCTGTAGAACTTATTTACCAAGTGTGTCAAGTCCTAAGGCACCCATTTATTCAAAAAAACTATTTTGGCCAAAATGTCAGTTACACCGTTATTGCGCTCAGTTACACCGTTATTGCGCTCAGCAACGTTATCTTTATCTTTACATGCTCTAAATCGTGCATACCAGGGGCCCAGTTGTTCAAAACTATCGTTAGTTAGCATACTCTTTCATCATTTAATATGACACGTATACTAATATTTTGGCTGAAAAAATGTGAGCAGCTTTTGCAAATGCAAAAGCTGCTCACATCTTTTTTCACCAAAAATACAAGGGTATTAGACATTGTACCTGTTAAAACAGTTTACAGTTTGACCAGTAACGAGCTTGTTAAGCTAGCAAAGCTTTGAACAACTGGGGCCAGTATTTTTTCAAGAAGTGTACATCTCGAAAACATGCCTATACAAATACATTGTAAATTTTACTGTCGCAAGAAAATTTTAAGATGAATAATTGTGATATTTTTTTTTATTTCTGCTCAAATTACAGATTGTGGGTACACGTGACAACCGCCTCAATGAGGCGGTTCTAACATGAACACACAACGCCTCAATGAGGCCTCAATGAGGCGGTTCTAACGTGAACCCACAATCTGTATTTTAGAGCAGAAATAAGAAAAATAGGGTTTACCCTCCAAACCCCAATTTTACTATATAAAAGTGGGGTTCAAGGAGGTCAGAATTATATAGGCAAGTTTTCGAGATGTTGACAGCAATTTATAGGGCAAAATTCTGCAGACTGCAAAGTTCTACCTGAGTACAAGTAAATCACTCATGCATTTCAGTTACAAGCTGAAGGGCCTGACTTATCCAATTTTCAACCACTTGCCCTGCAGTCCACAGCCCAGAATTACAATATTCCCTATATATTCCATGCATCTTCTGGACGAGTGAAATAGAAAAGCACTTGTCCAACCAGAGTTTGGTCTTGTCCCCGGCAACGGGGTAATGGGTTTGTCAGGCACTGTAATTATCATGCCTTTGTGATATATTGCTAACTAATGTTGTGATGCATTGCTATTTTTATTGTGTTTTAACCCTTAAGATGCCGAGGAAAACTACATCTGAAAAATTCAATGTCATCTGCTTATGTCTTCTGCTGAATTTTTTGGCAAACATTTTAAAAAATATTTTTGCTTACAGGCAAACAGTGTGGACCCAAATTAGACTGCTCCTGAAAAAATGACTTTTAATGTAACCAGCAGACGACAAAGCAAACAACAATTGTCGTGATTGGCATTTTATGGGTTAAAATGCCAACCATGAACATTAACCAAACATGTCCAAAGTTGGCATAAGGACCATACAGTCCACTGAATAGAAGGACTTTTTAGGACTTACCTTCATTGGCCCCACTCCATCAGGGCTTGGAGAAATATATTTGACTGCATGATGTTTCTACGCAGAGCTAAATTGACCGCTGACCACTTAGAAGGTCTGAGGCTGCCAAGGCAAAGTGGAGGGAGTCAGATCGTCCAATGCATGTAAACCCGATTGGTTTCATTGGGCCGCAGGGACTGAGATGTCATTTCATCTCAATGTAGGGTAGAAGAAGCAATGTCTCCAAAATAGCCTAAATAGGGTTGACTGGGACGTTAAACCTCAAACAAAACAAACAACTTACCTTCATGTCATAAGTTATTGATGTGTAAATCCTATCTTCAGTGCACACTTAAGTCCTTGAAGTATTAGGCCAATTTAAACCCCTGATGTTTAAAGCCAACTTATCCTTTATGTATCAGGCCGACTTACCTTCACCCTCTTACCCTTGATGTATCTGAGGACAACTTACCTTCACGTTTAAGTCTTTGATGTATCAAGCCAATTTTCCATTACACTCGAGTCCTTGATGTACGAGACAAAGCCAACTTACCTTCTCACTTAAGTCCTTGATGTATCAAGCAAATTTTCCATTACTCTTGAGTCCTTGAAGTACAAAGCAAACTTACCTTCACACTTAAGTCCTTGATGTATAAGGCCATATAATAAGGAACCACACTGATCACAGAAAGTTGGACTGCCATATGTATGGACTTTGAATTTGTGCAGATTGGTTGCCTGAAAAATACAAATAAGATGATACATGTATATGAAACTAGAGCTGCCGCCTAACGGGCGCCAATTATACCCCCGCATGCGTTGTCAGATAGTAACTCCAAGTATTTGACCTTGAGGAAGGTCAACGTAAAGGTCAAGGTCAGGTTTGTGCATATCAATCTTAAGTACTAGTGGCAAGGTGTGTGGTGTGTGAATATTAAAGAAATCGGTCAAAGAATAAGGAAGTTATGAGCAATGTTAAAGTTTTTGTAACGGACCGACGACGACAGACGATGACGACAGACGACAAGCTGACTCCTATATACCCCCTTCAAACTTCGTTTGCAGGGGTATAAAAATAGCACATAGCATTCTCTGCAGTCATTAAAGCACGACTTGCATGAGGCTACACCCAGGAGTCTGGTGTCATACTGTACTTTTGCTAGTTGCATTATGAAAAAAAAACCTTCTCATAAAATAATTGCCAGATTTCCTCTGGGCCCAGTTGTTTAAAGCATCATTTACTTAATGAGCTCATAAGTGGCCATATTGTTAACTGTTCTAGCAAGTAAAATATCTAAAATTATTTTGGTATTTTTGCTGCAAAATGTGAATAGCTTTTAAGCTTCACACACTTTTTCAGCAAAAATAATTGTAAAATAATTTAATGTGCCATATTAAATGATCAAAGTTCTAACCATGTGTTAAATAACAACATCAATAGTTTTGAACAACTGGGGCCAGTTGTTCAAAACTAACCCTTCTCTTGCTGATTTGTTTGTTTTTTGATTTGAGGTTTAACGTCCCCGTCAACACTGTAAAGGTCATTTTGGAGACGCTGCTTCCAATTTTGTGGGACTTTTACCCGACATTGAGATGAAATGACTTCTCAAGCCCTGTTGCCCAATGAAACCAATAGGGTTTATTAGCATGGACGGTCCACCTCGCACCGCGGTTCCTGGACAGGCTTAGATCCTCTAAGCGGTTTACCAGTACTAGTGTGCGGGCCGGATTCAGCTCTGCGTGGAAGCATCATGCAGCCCATATATTTCTTCAAGCCCCTATGGGCGGGGGCTTTTCTCTTGCTGAATATTCAGTTCAGCCACACCCATTTCTGACTTTGAACCAATCAGATTAATTGATGTAATTTATTCCTACAAATTCATAAATTTAATGTCAAACAGTGTAGATCCTGATCAGATGGCTTCTTCAGAAGCCATCTGATCTGGATCTACACTGTTTGCAAAGAAAAGGGTTGTCGTGAACAGCATGATAAGAGCTAACAATGACATTAGTTAATACACTGTTAAAACATTAAATATGGCATACCAACTAATATTTTTACTGAATGTGACCAACTTTTGCAAATGTACTAATATTTTTGCTGAAAAAATGTCAGCAATGTGAGCAGATTTTGCAAATGCAAAAGCTGCCCTCAATGCATTAGCTCACTAATTCAGTGAACCATGAAAAGTAGGTCAAGGTGAAATATGAAGAATGCATGCATTAAAGTTGCCATTCCTAGGTACAAGTTTGTTCCAAGTATCATTAATGAAGCTCTAATAGTTGTTGAGAAATATACTTGACCATTTGGGTGAACACTAGGGTGTTCGCGAAATTAATGTTCTCAAAGTCTGTGAACCATGAAATGTAGGTCAAGGTCAAATATGGATGCTTGGATTCAAGTTAATATCCCTAGGTACAAATTTGTGCCAAGTATCATTCATTAATCAAGCTCTTATAGTTCTTGAGAAATAAACTTGACCATTTGGTGAATGCTAGGGTGGTAAAAACTGTGTGGACCCAGATCAGACTGCTCCTCAATGAGCAGTCTGATCTGGGTCCACACTGTTTGCCTGTATACAAAAATAATTTTAAAAAGTTTGCACGAAGATTCAGCAGACGACATAAGCAGACGACATTTTCTGATGTACTTTTTCAGGGCATCTTAAGTGTTAACAAGTCCTCAGAAGGATGGAATCACCATCGCCCCAAGCTCCGAAGTGATTAACATCTTCCCAACATCAAAAGCGTTGAAATTCCATAAAAACAACCTCGCCTGTTGCTTTTCACTGGTACACACAATCTAATTGTTTTTCTCCGCGTTGAAGAGTAAATTTTTCCTATTTAGTCTTGAGGATTGTCCCCCAGAGGAGAGAGGCAGAAATCAGGAAAGAATCAGTGGCACCTATAAGGCAATAAATGCATTAAGACTTTCTTGTTTCTTGCATAGATATCTATGTTGGCATGGCAACAGATTAGAATTTCAGAATAAGGTTTCCCAGTGGGACATAACTCCAGTTGACTTGAGCTGGAATGATGAATGGAACTGAAGACCTTGGTTTGACAGAAGGGAACGCATGTAGATTAAATAAACGTGAAAATTTGAATAAGCAATTTCCCAGTTTCACTCTGTTTGGAGAATGAATATTCAAATTCATGATATACACGTATGCAGATGAATTTGGGACACTGTTGATGTACCGTAATGTTCCTAAGTACATGTATTGGGACAGATAGGCCTGAGCCAACAGTGCAGACCTAGATCAGACTGCTCCTGAAGGAGCAGTCTGATCAGGGTCTACACTGTTTGCAATTCCATCTGGACCTTTTGGGACAGAAAGGCCTGAGCAAACAGTGCAGACCCAGATCAGACTACACTGTTTGCAATTCCGTCTGGACCGTTTGCTCTCCTTGCTGGATCGTGAAACCAATTTGCTAAAATTTAGGAGAATTACAGCAAGTCCTAAGGGCGTCCGAATATTTTTTGTTTTTATGGTAGGGGTACCATTTCTGTTACATCTGAAATATCACAGAAATTCTCAGCGCAGACAGCAATATTTCTTCTTTCAAATTATTTTTTAGAGAATTTCAAGTGAATCATAAATAAAGAATATTACATATACAGTAAAACTCCTATATTAAGACCACCTTTGGAACTGTTCAAAAGTGGTCTTAAAGACCAGTCCCAAAAATGGTTCCTGACCAGAGGACATTGTGGGCAGAAAACACGAAGAAAAATTAAGTGTACCCTTCAAAATATGCTTTTTATAGCAGAATTAGTCCTATTTTTAGGTGGTCTTCACAGCGGAATTTTACTGTAACGTAGAGCTGAAATCCGACCGCAGACGAGTATTGGTAAACCGCATAGAGGATCTAAGCCTGCCCAGGTAAAGCGGTGCGAGTCGGACCGTCCTTGCTTATAAACCCTAATGGTTTCATTGGGCAACAGGGCTTCAGATGTCATTTCATCTCAGTGTACTGTCAGGTAAAAGTCCCACAAAATTGGAAGCAATATCTCCAAAATGACCTATACAGGGCTGATGGGGACGGTAAACCTAAATTCAAACAAACAAAAACTCCTTTATCATGGATATTTCAAACTTGCTCTGGAACGCCCCCACCCATTTGGGCTTGGAGAAATAGATTGGGCTGCATGTCATGCTTGCGTGTAGAGCTAAAACCAACTGAACATGTGTTCTGGTAAACCTCTTAGATTGTGGTGTTCCCCTGCCCTCGCAAAGTGGTTCAAGTCAGACTAACCATGCATATAAACACCATGGAGCAGTCTGTTTGGACGGTAGGGCTTGAGATGTCATTTCATCTCAATGTTCGGTTAAATTCCCACAAAACTGGAAGCAATGTCTCCAAAATGACCTAAATAGTGATGGTGGGGACATAAAACCTCAACAACTCATCCTATAGCACCAGATATCCATAAATTTAGTTCCAAAACCATTTTGGGTCTATTGTTTATCTACTAACTGCAGAAGCTTCCTGCCTGCTATTGTCAGGCCTCATACTGACCAAGCTTTTCAAAGCCTGAAAGACCAAACTTTGCAGCCTTAACCCTCATCCTGCTGTACATGTCAAACATTGCCTTTGCAAACAGTGTAGATCCAGATCAGATGGCTTCTGAAGAAGCCATCTGATCAGGATCTACACTGTTTGTAATGCAGTTTGTGACTTGAATACATTATATCAAACAATTTGGTTGGTGAATAGGCAGAAATAGGTGTAGCAAAATAATTTTATTCAGAGGATAAGTGTTCAATAGTCATTTTAAACAGAATATAGGAGGAAAAATCAAAATCTAAAAAGCCTAAAATCAAGAAAAAATCAAGAAACAATCAAGCCTTTAAAGCCTGAAATCCTGCATATGCCTGAAAAATATGAGGCCTGCTATTGTTCATGTGATTATTGTTGACCATGTACAGAATCCAGGCACAGGTTATATATAGCAGTGCTAGTCTTCTCCCTGTGACGTCAGGGCACTGTGTGGAAAGTATTGTTTTGTTTGATTTGAGGTTTAACGTCCCCGTCATCTGGACTGGGCTTGTGTACCGGGTCATTTGTAAACAGTGTAGACCAAGATTAGATGCTGCATTATGTAGCATCTGATCAGGGTCTACATTGTTTGCTTAATCCTTATCTTGCTGAATATTCATTTATTATAATAAGCCACACCTATTTCTGTCTATCAGCCAATCAAATTACATGATGTAATTTATTGCTACAAATTCATAAAATGAATGCCAAACAGTGTAGATCCTGATCAGATGGCTTCCCATCTGATCTGGATCTACACTGTTTGCAAAGATAAGGGTTGTTGTGAACAGAAAGATAAGGGTTAAAACACTAAAATTTAAGGATTAAACGAAACAGATAACCCTTAAAATGTCGAGAAAAACTACGTATGCAAATGTCGTCTGCTGAATCTTCTTGCAAACTTTTTAGAAAATTTTTTACGGACAGGCAAACAGTGTGGACCCAGATCAGACTGCTCCTACAGGAGCAGTCTGATCTGGGTCCACATTGTTTACAAAAAAAAAAAAACTTTTAAAGTAATCAGCAGACGACAAAGCAGACAACAAAGCAGACAACAATTAAATGTAAGAGTTGCCGACCATAACAAAAACTTTGAAGTTCAACACTGTGTTCCATCGAAACGACAGTGTCATCACACTGATTACGGGATCTGAGAGAACCACCATTGATTTTGCTATTGCGACTACCTTTTATGGCAACGAGAAAATTGATCTCACGATTTCCCCATAATTTCTAAAGCTATTAAGCTTCGTTATCATTGTTGTGCAAATTATCGGGATTGCAAAGGTGTATCAATTACCGGAATGACTATGAACACTGCATATCTCACTTCTGGCTTGTTCGATTGATTCGACATAGGTCCAGATAAGTAGGAATGAGCCGGGGTTGGCAACATTCTTTCGGAGAGATTGATCATGAAATCTTTTCTACGGTCATTCTCTCTCTTCCGCTGATTCAAGAAGGGCAGTTGTCAGTTTCTGGCGAAAGAGTGAGTGAGTTTTAGTTTTACTTCCCACCAACAGCTAAGGTCATACGGAGACGGGACCTCGGTTTAAAGACTCATCCGAAAGTCTGGAGAAGCCCGGGATCGATCCTGCGATCCCTGGTTTACAAGGTTCTGGCGAAAGAATGTGCACTGTACTGGTTAACGGCTTACGTATAAGCCTGCCGAGGAAAAGTGTGGATAGGTAAACTGACCGGCTCAAAATGACCTAACTAGTGTTGACTGGGCCGGTAAACTACAAAACAAACAAACAAACAAAGAAGGAATGATGAAGACAGTTATTTGGATGGTAGGGCTTGAGATGTCATTTCACCTAAATGTCGGGTAAAAGTCCCACAAAATTGGAAGCAACATCTCCAAAATGGCCTAAATAGTGTTGATGGGGATGTGAAATCCCAATTCAAACAAACAAACAAAAACGAAGATAATTTTGGAATATTTTTTCTTATTTCTCAATAAAACTATATGTTGTGGGTACTTGCTAGAATCGCCTCATCGAGGCGATTCTAACAAGTACCCACAACGTAAGTTTCCAATATAACATACTTGGAAAACAATCCCTTATTTATCATAACTCTTATTCTAGAACTACAGTAAAACCTGTTATAGTGGCCACCTCTATTAAGCAAGCAACCTGTCTAAAGCAAGCATGTATTCTGTTCATGCATTCAAATTTACATGTATTAAGCAAGCACCTGTCTTGAGCTAGCAGATTTTAATTATCCCTTATGGCCCCCGCCCATCGGGGCTTGAAGAAATATATGGGCCGCATGATGCTTTCACGCAGAGCTGAAACCGACCCGGTAACGGGCCTCCGTGGCCTAATGGATAAGAGCGCTGACTCTTAGTCATTAGGTCTCTCACCGCCGTGGGTTCGAGCCTCGCTCGGGTCACGTGTGAGACGCCAAGTTCTGCAACGGAAGGTCAGGTGGTTTTTCTCCGGGTACTCCGGTTTTCGCCCACCTATGATTAACGATCGGCTCGATATGAGTGAAATAATCTTGAAAGGGCCGTAAAACCCAAACCAAAAAAAAAAAAAAAAAAAAAAAAGAAACCGACCCGGAAACGAGTACTGGTAAACCGCTTAGAGGAGCTAAGCCTGTCCAGGCAAAGCAGTGCGAGTCGGCCCATCCATGCTTATAAACCCTATTGGTTTCATTGAGCGGCAGGGCTTGAGATGTCATTTCATCTCAATGTCGGGTAAAAATCCCACAAAATTGGAAGCAAAGTCTCCAAAATGACCTTTAAAGTGTTGACGGGGACGTTAAACTTCAAATCAAACAAACAATAATTATCCCTGAAGTGCTTGCCTAACACAGGTTGGACTGATAGGTAATCGGTAACACAAGTTCTGGCTTTTCCTAGCATAAAGGGGCTTATAAGGATCTCAAGTTTCTTTTAAACCTGGAGGTGGTTGGACGAATGAGGGGAAGTTGTCATTTATCTTCTGTCACTGGGTGTGTGTGGGGGGGGGGGGTCCATCTGATATTGGTTTACAGTTGGCAAAGCGCAGCAGATAAGGGTAGAGGGGGAATGATATTTCTTCAGTTTCTACACTTCTATTCATCTTCTTCTTTCTCCCTCATCTTTCACTTTCATTTCTACAGTCTTTTTTTCTCCCCTTCTCTGGGAGATGACACAAAATGACCCTCAAGGGATAAGGTTGTCAATTCTTAAACTCTATCACAATCAATCAAAATATTTGTACCTGTGTTTATTTTTGTTTGCTTGAATTGTGGCTTAACAACCCTGTCAACATTATTTAGGGCATTTTGGAGACATTGCTTCCAATTTTGTGTAACTATTACCCGACACTGAGATGAAATGAGCCAGGGCATAGCAAAATCTACAATAAGACCTGTGCAACCAGCTAAGACTCAGACAAGCCTGCACATCTGTGCAGTCTGATCAGAGTCTTTGCTGTTCGTATGAGCCTTCCCTAGCCTCTGGGCTATTAATAGGGCAACAAGAGAATACTCTGATCAGACTGACCAGACGGGCGGGCTTAACTGAGTCTTTGACAGTAGCACAGGTCTAAGAAAAAATATTGCAGGTTTTGTCATGCGCCGGCTCAAATGACATCTCAAGCCCTACCATCCATACAAAATAATAGCATTTCTATGCTCGCACCACTTTGCCCAGCACTGGTCCAGATGACCAGATGGAAATTTCGACTCCTATATATATCTTGCCATGCTCAAAGCAGGCACCTCAAAAATGACCAAATTGTTTTTTGTCATGCAAGCATCCATCCTACCTTTCATGGTTCACTGACTTTGAGAACCCATATTTGACCTTGAGATAGATTTCATGGTTCCCTGACTTTGTGAATAAATATTTGACCTTGACCTCCATTTCATGGTTCACTGACTTTGTGCATTATTGCGGCCACCCTAGCATTCATCCTAATGTTAAAGTCTGTTTCTCACCTGTGGCCACAAAAGCGTTCAAACTTTGATGAGCTTCATTTCATTTTGACTTGAAACATCAATCAATATATCCTAACATCCTATCAACAGAAATAAATTCAAAACACAAGGTGGTGTACATTTCATTACTGACTCCTGCACTGTCCAATCAAAAATACATCTCAAATGTCAATCAGAAAGTGTTTGCCAAAATGAGACCAATCAATTGCTTGATTTAGTTTTAGAATTATTTGATGAATGACATTTGCTTGTCAAACTAACTTGATGCAAAGAGATTCATTGAAAGTTATTTCACTTGAGTTTGAACGCTTTTGTGTCCACAGGTGTATTTGACCTTAATTAATGATACTTGGTACAAGGTTTTGTTTGTTTGATTTGAGGTTAAACCTCCCCGTCAACACTGTATAGGTCATTTTGGAGACATTGCTTCCAATTTTGTGGGACTTTTACCCGACATTCATATGAAATGACATCTCAAGCCCTGTCGCCAATGAAACCAATAGGGTTTATAAGCATGGACGTTCTGACTCGTGCGAACCGCTTTGCCTGGGCAGGCTTAGATCCTCTAGGCAGTTTACCAGTACTCGTGTGCGGGTCGGATTCAGCTCTGCGTGGAAGCATCATGCAGTCCATATATTTCTTCAAGCCCCGATGGGCGGGGGCCAACTTGGTACAAAGTTGCATCTGGGGAAAACAACAATAATTTTTTGCAAGCAACCATGTTTGACCTTGACCTATATTTCATGGTTCAAAGACCTCCCCCCCCCCCTCCCCCCCCCCCCCACACACACACACACAGAGGCATGACATATCCTTTGGCAGAATTCTTGTTCTATACTGAATCTGTGTATTTTTGTATTTTTGTTTGGATATATAGCACAGTTGTTGGAGAAAATCCCAAAAAGGATTACATGATTGTATTGGCAAAAAGAATGCAGGCCCAGATCAGTGAGCCAAAGATCAACCATTTCCTGAATAAATTTCTAAAATAACAGAACCCGACACCTCTAAATTTTGCAATGGATGTCCCTGTACAAGGGGAACAAAATGGGTTAACTTACCAGGTTGATGGTTGAAGCCCCAGTGGTGTAGTTATTAATGCTACTCGCCTCATAAACCAGGGTCATAGGTTCGAGCCTGGGACTTATCCAGACTTTTGGATGAGTCTTTAAGACTGAGGTCCCATTTCCATATGACCTTAGCTGATAGGTGGGGCGTAAAACTCAAACACATATATACATACAAGGCTTACCGTACTGTAATGATCCAAAGTATATTAGGACAGACAGGCCTAAGCAAAAAGTGCAGAACCAGATCAGACTGCTCCTTTATATCAGGTCTACACCATTTGCCATTTTGTCTCAACTTTTTGGACTCTTTGCTAAATAGTGAAACAAACTTGTTAAAATTTTAGGAGAATTACAGCAAGTTCTCATTTGGTGTCTGAATTGTTCGGATTTTTAGGATATGTCTATTTCTTGCAGTAAATGGTGGTCCTAAAGGAGTGGTCTGATCAGGGTCTACACCATTTACCATTCTGTCCCCACTTTTTGGACTCCTTGCTAGATCGCGAAACAAACTTGTTAAAATTTTAGGAGAATACAGCAACTTCTCAAGGTGTCTGAATTGTTAAGATTTTTACAATGTGTCTATCTCTTGCAGTAAATGGTCATGAAACATGAATATGTTGCTGAAAATGTCAAATAAAATGAAAGCGACAGCGTAACAGCAAACTTTGATGTCACTCTAGAGAGATGATCGTCTGATTATATTCTGCAAGTCATATGCCAAGCTGAGATGATACGGATTACCATTTCTGAAGTGACTGTACGTCTGCCTGATAATTTAACCCATAAGATGCCGATTACCACAACTGGCGTGTGCCTTGCCGTCTGCACGTTACCTTAAAAGTAATTTTTTGCAAACAGTATGGACCCAGCTCAGACTGCTCCTGTAGGAGCAGTCTGATCTGGGCCCACACTGTTTGCCTGTATGCAAAAAAATTTTTTTAGAAAGTTTGCAAAAAAATTCAGCAGACGACATAAGCAAACAACATTTTTAGATGTAGTTTTTCTCAGCACCTTAAGGGTAATCCCGACAACTGTCGTCTGCTTTGCCTTCTATCGGTTACCTTAAAAGTAATTTTTTGCAAACGGTGTGGACCCAGATCAGACTGCTCCTATAGGAGCAGCCTGATCTGGGCCCACAATGTTAGCCTTTATACAAAATATTTTTAGAAAGTTTGCAAAACAATTCAGCAGACAACATAAGCAGACAACATTTTAACCCATAAAATACCACAACTGTCGTCTGCTTTGCTGTCTGCCGGTTACCTTAAAAGAAATTGTTGCAAACATTGTTCCAGATCAGACTGCTCCTGTTTGCCTGTATGCAAATATATTTTAGAAAGTTTGAAAAAAAAAAAATCAGCAGACGACACAAGTAGACAACATATTCAGATGCAGTTTTTCTCAGCGTCTTAAGGGTTAAGACTTATTATGAAGATGATATCCATTACAATGGCACGAGCATAATTCTTTCATTTCCCAAAAACTGACATTTTTCTGCTGAAAATTTTTATTTTTTTATATTGACACTCCAAAAATAGGTTGTGGGTGTTCTTTTCCACTACCTCATTGAGGCATATCTAACAAGTACCTACAACCTATGTCTTTGAGCCGAAATTTAATTGGGTTGAGGTTTTCATCCCTGCCAACATTTTTTAGGCCATTTTGAAGAGGTTCCTTCCTATTTTGTGGGATTTTTACTTAACATTGAGACATTCAGACTTGTTAACGTGATGAGTTTCATGTCATTTTGTAGTGCCCTGGCTCTATCGATTCATGTTTTAGAAATACTACAATATAATCCATCCAGATTATATGACAGAACTAGTAATTGGCATTGAGAGCATATTTCATGCTAGAGGCATTAGTTGCAGAATATATCTTGATCACCGGGGAAAAATGTGTTAACTAAACGAAACTTGTTGCAAATTCAACCTCTCTAACTAACAAACTGCATCACAAACAGTGAACATCCTAATCAGATGGCTCCTTCAGAAGCCATCTGATCTGGATGTACACTGTTTGGAAAAGACAGGGATTGTCGTATTCAGCAGGATAAAGGTTAAAAATCACCAGTACAAAACCATGTTACAACAAGTAGTGATATAATGAGTTGGCCTTATAATGAGACTTTGCTGCACTTCCATCGTTGTTTCCTAGCTACAAGGCTCAACAAACAAGGATGTAAAAATGCCAATCAAATAACTCTTAATACATCATTACACTCTCTGATGCCTGCTAATACTGCTTACATTAATTGACAACTAATGATTGACAACGGCGAGCAATGATTGACAATGGAAACACACAAGGCAATGCAATTTCCAACAGAAATGCCAAATAATTCCAGAATCCATCCAGAAATAAGAAAATTATTGGCTGTGTTTAAGTTTCGGACGCTTGCACGGATGGACAGATGGATGGACAGGGACAACACTATATGCCCCTTCCAACATTCTTGTGGGGAGTGGGGAAAGCATAAAAAATAAAAAAAAAATCTGATTTTTGAAAAATAACTACCGTATTCGCCCTAATAACCGCACATGCTCCTATAAGCGCACACCAAAGCTATTTTTGAAAAAATATGTATAAGCGCACACCTTACAGTAACCTCCCATTGAAGCTTTCACAGGAAATCTATAAAAACTTACCGTTATTTCTTCAACAGTGAAGGCAAAGCAACTGCATTTCTGTCAAATTCATTCGACAGATCTAATACACACTTTAATTCCTTGTTTAAATGTGGTTCCCAAACCTTTTGGTACACATGAAATCCACAGATACCTGACAGGGATCAGCCGAGGGGGCGACTTATCCGCCCGAAGTTCAAGAACTTCGCCTTACCAGACTAGAAAAGAGAAGTTGAATTTGCCCTGTTTTTACAGAACATTTCTGACTCCGTCTCCAGGATCGAAGTATTAAACATTCATCAATAAAGGAAACAAGTTGATTACAAAAACACAAATTGATAATCCGGTAATAATAATCCAGCTGAATGTGTTTATTACCCATGTGAGAAACCGACCACCTGTAGTGTGGAACGCCTTAAGTACGAGTTGTCAGATCAGTTGATTATGTAAATAGGTGAATCGGATTAGTCCACATCGGCATCTTTGATCTTATCGCAGGGTCACTTGAACCATGTGTCAAAATTGAGTAATTAGATTTGTTCACGCAAAATGTACACCTACGTAAATGGTCAAATGTGACCAACGCAGTATCAGTTGAAAGAACGGACGATCAGTCTTTGCAGGCTGTTAATTTTGGCAGTATGATTGACGCATGAAAAACGTGCGTCTCGAGTTACATGGTCGCACAGACCCAAACTCCCACCCGACTGCATAACGTGACTCATAAGGTATTCGGAAAACGAGCCCCGAGAGGCATCTTGACTATTCATGAGGCCCATCGTGTCTATTTCGGAAATGATCGGGAAAACATGTTACGGTGTACGGATGTAACAAGTTGGCTTGTTTCAAAAGAAGCCAATGTGGGGGCTACAGCATAACTGCAATAATCGGCATGTGGGTTTTAAGGAAGTATAGATTTGTTTCCTGACGAAATTTGCGAAGCGGGAAACAAGACTATTCAACTGCCAAGACAGTTACTCGAAATGATTTGTGTGCGCTTAATAGGTCGATTTTTCACCACGATTTTTTGACACAATTTTGAAAAAACTAAGCGCACGGTGCGGTAATTAGGGCGAATACGGTAATATTATGTCGAGTGATTTTTAACCCTTTTTGGCTGACTGACATTACTATAATTAATGAATCTTAGGTATGCGGCTAATATCCACAAGCCAAAATAACATATTTACATGAAATCCAATTAAAGGTTATTTAAAGCCATGCAATTTTTGTCTTTGTGACATCAGAGTTTTGTGTTAACCCTTTTTTACCAAATGGAATCTTCCAACTTATAAATAGCATTCAAAATTTAGAAGTGTCAGGTTGTCTTTTCTTCAAAAACTATTCCGAAAATAGCTGAACTATTTGAAAACAGTGTATGCCCAGATCAGATGCCGCCGAACGTACTGCGGCATCTGATCTGGGCCTGCACTGTTTGCCAGGGTACCTGTTTGGGGGTTTCCGCTTCAAATTGGGTTATGAGGGTTAACATGTGCTAAGACATTGGCAAACAGTGTAGACACAGATCAGATGCAGTAGAATGCCAAGTCTGATCAGCCCCTACTTATTATAAGAGTAGTGTTATAAGGTGAACAGAAGCCTCTGTGGTGTAGTGGTTATGCTACTCTCCTTGAAAACCAGGGGTCGCTGGATCGATCCCTGGCTTCTCCAGACTTTCGGATAAGTCTTTAAACCAAGGTCCCGTCTTCATATGACCTTAGCTGTTGGTGAGATGTAAATCTCAAACACTCACTCTAATAAGTTGAACTCATATAACACATACTTATTATAACATGGTTTGGGATATAACACTCTCATATGGCAAAGGTAGCTGTACTGGTTATTTTTAAATCTTATCCAGCTGAATACAACAACCTATGCCTTTCCAAACAGTGTAGATCCAGGCCATCTGATCATGATCTACACTGTTTGTCATGCAGTTTGTGAGTTAGAGTGGTTAAATTTAAATTAATTGCAGCTTTTTATTTAGTTAACCCTTTTTGTACCAAATGGAATCTTCCTAGCAGGAGTCCATTTCGAAATTTAGGGGCATCAGGTTGTATTTTCTTCAAAACTTGTTTGGAAAATGGCCTTACTTTTTGCAAACAGTGTAGGCCCTGATCATCTGGGCTTGCACTGTTAGCCAATTACCCGTTTTGGGGTTTATCGAACATGATTTTACAGAAGCCATCTCAGCTCACGATCTCCATTGTTTGTCATGCAGTAAGTGAACTAAATGAATACATTAAATCAAGTAATTTGATTGGTTGATAGTCAGATATGGGTGTGGCTCAATTAATTCATTCAGTAGGATAAGGATTCAGTGTCCATTCAGAACCATTTTCCCCAGCTTCAACACTCTGAGACAAATGCCTGAAAAATATAAGGCCTGGATACAGGCGTGGCCTAATTAATTTATTCAGTAGGATAAGGATTCATTCCCCATTCAGAACCATTTCCCAAGCTTACACTCTGAGACAAATGCCTGAAAAATATAAGGCCTGGATACAGGCGTGGCCTAATTAATTTATTCAGTAGGATAAGGATTCAGTCTCCATTCAGGATCATCTTCCCCAGCCTACACTGGTAGACAATGGACCCACCAGTGCTGCCAGAGTGCTCAGCAATTCTTTCGACTGATACAGAATGGCCTTCAATGGAGTTAAATAAGTTTTGCAAAAAAAAGTCCGAAGTGACCTCCTCTGGACTAGTATTGATCCATATAAATCGTAACATGAAATCACTATTTATTCCTCTAAGACTGACTACAGTTTCAGCCGCTTTTAATTAGTAAAACTGAATGGCGTTTGCCATAAAAAGCCGCGGAAAAGCATGTGCTAGTCAATAACACCGAAGCTTTAGCGTCAACTAACTCTCATTTTATTGACATGAACAGGGAGATAATTGATACAGATTACCTCCATTGTAATACCATCTCCATCATAAACCCCCCGGGAGAAAACGTAGAAATTTTGTACTGCAGAAAAAATGTTACGTTTTTATGTCAAGAGAAATACAGTGAAATTCCGCTGTTAAGACCACCTAAAATTCAGACTAAGACACGGAAAAAGGCAGACCGGGGTAACACAATTAGCCTTTTTATCATTGTTCGAATAGCTGGGGCATTAAAATGACGTCTGCAGATCTCATGACTGGCAGATTAACCTGTAAAACCTTAACCGAGAAAATCTACATCTGAAAATGTTGTCTGCTGAATCTTCTTGCAACCTTTTTACAAATATTTTTGCATACAGGCAAACAGTGTGAACCCAGATCAGACTGCTCCTAGAGGAGCAGTCTGATTTGGGACCACACTGTTAGAAAAATGACTTTTAACCCTTATCTTGCTGAATATTCATTTAAGCCACACCCATTTCTGTCTATCAACCAATCAAATTACTTGATGTAATTTTTTGCTACAAATTCATAAACTGAATGCCAAACAGTGTAGATCCTGATCAGATGGCTTCGTCAGAAGCAATCTGATCTGAATCTACACTGTTTGCAAAGATAGGGGTTGTCGTGAACAGCAAGATAAAGGTTAAAGAAACAGCAGACGACAATTGTCGTGATTGGCATTTTATGGGTTAAGGATAATAACCAAATATCAAATCTGTTATAATTATGATATATGTACTGGAAACCTACACCACTCTCAGAAAAAACCTGACACAATATCAGCATTTCCCTATGGACATAATGATCTACATCATACCGCGTTATTCTGATGACCAGTAAATATTTGATTTCTAACAGTCCACCACATCCGTACATAGTTACACACTGAAATAACCCAGAAACCTACGGAACCCGGGAAGAGACATGCAATTTTTTTTAAATATGTTGTGCGAACAAGCTAATATGTTGTGCGCACAACATATTATCTTGTGCAAATGTGTGTGTGTGTGTGTGTGTGTGTGTGTGTGTGTGTATTCGGGTTTAACGTCGCTTTCAACAATTTTTCAGTCATATCATGACGGTGTTTGGTTGCGACAGGGAGCTCAATGCTCACTTTTATAGTGCTGCCTCACTGAAGTATCATGTCCCAGACACATTACATGACACCACACCCAGTCACATTATCCTGACACTGGGTCGACCAGTCCTAGCTCTTCCCCGTAAATCTGAGTGCCAAGCGAGGAGCAGCTAGTACCATTTTTAGCCACTTTGGTATGTCGCGGCCCGGGATCGAACCCGTGACCTCCCGTTCCCCGGAGCGGACACTCTACCAACTGAGCTATCGGGGCCGGTATCTTGTGCAAATATCTTGTGTGCACAACATAATATATCTTGTGCAGACAACAAAATAGCTTGTGTGCACAAGATAATATCTTGTTCACACAACTTAATATCTTGTGCGCACAAGATATTATCTTGTTCACACAACATATTATCTTGTTTGCACAAGATAGATCTTGTGCGAAAACAGGAACATCTTATTAAATTGTGCTAACAAAATAATATGCTGTGCAAACAAGATATCAAGTTGTGCCAAAAATAAATTATCTTGTGCACATATTATGTTGTCTGCACAAGATCTATGTTGTGATAAGATAATGTGTTGTGCAAACAAGATAAAATGTTGCGTGAACAAGATAATAACTTGTGCACGCAATATATTATGTTGTGCAAACAAAATAATAAGTTTTGTGCACAAGATGATATGTTGTCCACACAAGATCTATGTTGTGCATGCAAGATAATATCTTGCGTGCACAAGATATTAAGTTGTGCAAACAATATATTATCTTGTGTGCACAGGATAATAACTTGTGCCCACAAGATATTATGTTGTTCACACAAGATAATATCTTGTGCGCACAAGATATTATCTTCTTCACATAACATATTAAAACAAGAGCATCGGTGAAACCGAGGGATGCTCCCCCAAAGATGCGCAGTAGTAGGAAGGTTATTTTAGTGAAATGATCCTATACACTTTGAAGTTTGATAAGATTTGTTTGAAGACAAAGGTTATGGGTACTCGTTAGAACCGTCTGAATGAGGAGGTTCTAATGAGTACCCTCAGCTGATGTTTGGAGTACAAATAAAGCAGGTAGTGATTTTCAACAAAGAATGCCAAAATAAATGAGAAATGTAAGGCCCCTTCCCTGCAAGGACCTGTAAACTCTATTTGTATTCCCTAGTAAGTGATTTTCAATGGAAAATGTCACAAGGAATACACATGTGAAACATGAAAGCCCTATCACCCATGGTTATGAAATAACAGGAGATATTTTTTTGAACAAGAGGGCCATGATGGCCCTGAATCGCTCACCAGAATCCAAGATGTTTCAAAGCTTATGGAAATGAAGGATTCACTGCTTGAAGGAGATGTGGACCAAAGATTTTTCTTTGGAGGTTATTTTTCATTGTAGTGGAATTTGAAGGTTTTTCTATTTTTAGCTCTGGTGTCCATTTTGTTAAACAGAGCGGAACAGTTTAGGCAATTTTGAAAGAGGGTCACTCAAGGAACATTCCTGTGAAATTATTTTCAAATCGGGCTCTTTGCCTAGGAGAAGATGTCATTTAAAGATTTTTCTATATTTAGCTCTGGTGGCCATTTTGTTTAACAAGCGAAACGATTTAGACAATTTTGAAAAAGGGTCACTCGACGAACGTTCCTGTGAAATTATTTCCTAATCGTGCCATTTGCCTTGGAGGAGATGTCATTTAAAGGTTTTTCTATTTTTAGCTCTGGTGGCCATTTTGTTTAACAGAGTGGAACAATTTAGGCAATTTTGAAAGAGGGTCACTCAAGGAACATTCCTGTGAAGTTATTTTTAAATCGGGCCATTTGCATAGGAGGAGATGTTTCTATTTTTATCTCTGGTGGCCATTTTGTTTAACGGGGCTGAACGATTTAGGCAATTTTGAAAGAGGGTCACTCAAGCAACATTCCTGTGAAATTATTTTCAAATCGGGCCATTTGCCTAGGAGGAGATGTCATTTAAAGGTTTTTCTATTTTTGGCTCTGGCGGCCATTTTGTTTAAAGGAGCAGAATGATTAAGGCAATTTTGAAAGAGGCTCACTCAAGGAACGTTCCTGTGAAATTATTTTCAAATTGGGCCATTTGCCTAGGAGGAGATGTCATTTAAAGGTTTTTCTTTTTTTAGCTCTGGCGGCCATTTTGTTTAACGGAGCTGAACGATTTAGGCAATTTTTAAAGAGGGTCACTCAAGGAACATTCCTGTGAAGTTATTTTCAATTCGAGCCATTTGCCTAGAAGATGTCATTTAAAGGTTTTTCTATTTTTAGCTCTGGCGGCCATTTTGTTTAACGGAGCGGAACGATTTAGGCAATTTTGAAAGAGGGTCACTCAAGGAACATTCCTGTGAAATTATTTTCAAATAGGGCCATTTGCCTAGGAAGAGATGTCATTTAAAGGTTTTTCTATTTTTAGCTCTGTCGGCCATTTTGTTTAACGGAGCGGAATGATTTAGGTAATTTTGAAAGAGGGTCACTCAAGCAACATTCCTGTGAAATAATTTTCAAATCGGGCCATTTGCCTAGGAGGAGATGTCATTTAAAGGTTTTTCTATTTCTGGCTCTGGCGGCCATTTTGTTTAACGAAGCAGAATGATTAAGGCAATTTTGAAAGAGGCTCACTCAAGGAACGTTCCTGTGAAATTATTTTCAAATTGGGCCATTTGCCTAGGAGGAGATGTCATTTAAAGGTTTTTCTATTTTTAGCTCTGGTGGCCATTTTGTTTAACGGAGCGAAACGATTTAGGCAATTTTGAAAGAGGGTCACTTAAGGAACATTCCTGTGAAGTTATTTTCAAATCGAGCCATTTGCCTAGAAGAAAATGTCATTTAAAGGTTTTTCTATTTTTAGCTCTTGCGGCCATTTTGTTTAACAGAGCAGAACGATTTAGGCAATTTTGAAAGAGGGTCACTCAAGGAACGTTCCTGTGAAATTATTTTCAAATCGGGCCATTTGCCTAGGAAGAGATGTCATTTAAAGGTTTTTCTATTTTTAGCTCTGGCGGCCATTTTGTTTAACGGAGCGGAACGATTTAGGTAATTTTGAAAGAGGGTCACTCAAGCAACATTCCTGTGAAATTATTTTCAAATCGACCATTTGCCTAGGAGGAGATGTCATTTAAAGGTTTTTCTATTTTTGGCTCTGGCAGCCATTATGCTTAACGGAGCAGAATGATTAAGGCAATTTTGAAAGAGGCTCACTCGAGGAACGTTCCTGTGAAATTATTTTCAAATTGGGCCATTTACCTAGGAGGAGATGTCATTTAAAGGTTTTTCTATTTTTAGCTCTGGTGGCCATTTTGTTTAACTGAGCGGAACGATTTAGGCAACTTTGAAAGAGGGTCAATCAAGGAACATTCCTGTGAAGTTATTTTCAAATCAAGCCATTTGCCTAGAAGAAGATGTCATTTAAAGGTTTTTCTATTTTTAGCTCTGGTGGCCATTTTGTTTAACGGAGTGGAACAATTTAGGCAATTTTGAAACAGGTCACTCAAGGAACGTTCCTGTGAAATTATTTTCAAATCGAGCTATTTGCCTAGGAAGAGATGTGATTTAAAGGTTTTTCTATTTTTAGCTCTGGCGGCCATTTTGTTTAACGGAGCGGAACGATTTAGGTAATTTTGAAAGAGGCTCACTCAAGGAACGTTCCTGTGAAATTATTTTCAAATCGGGCCATTTGCCTAGGAAAAGATGTCATTTAAAGGTTTTTCTATTTTTGGCTCTGGTGGCCATTTTGTTTAACGGAGCAGAATGATTAAGGCAATTTTGAAAGAGGCTCACTCAAGGAACATTCCTGTGAAATTATTTTCAAATTGGGCCATTTACCTAGGAGGCGATGTCATTTAAAGGTTTTTCTATTTTTAGCTCTGGCGGCCATTTTGTTTAACGGAGCGGAACGATTTAGGCAATTTTGAAAGAGGGTCACTCAAGGGACATTCCTGTGAAGTTATTTTCAAATCGAGCCATTTGCCTAGAAGATGTCATTTAAAGGTTTTTCTATTTTTAGCTCTGGCGGCCATTTTGTTTAACGGAGCAGAACGATTTAGGCAATTTTGAAAGAGAGGGTCACTCAAGGAACATTCCTGTGAAATTATTTTCAAATCGGGCCATTTGCCTAGGAGGAGATGTCATTTAAAGGTTTTTCTATTTTTGGCTCTGGCGGCCATTTTGTTTAAAAGAGCAGAATGATTAAGGCAATTTTGAAAGAGGGTCACTCAAGGAACGTTCCTGTGAAATTATTTTCAAATCAAGCCATTTGCCTAGAAGAAGATGTCATTTAAAGGTTTTTCTATTTTTAGCTCTGGTGGCCATTTTGTTTAACGGAGCAGAACGATTTAGGCAATTTTGAAAGAGGGTCACTCAAGGAACGTTCCTGTGAAATTATTTTCAAATCGGGCCATTTGCCTAGGAAAAGATGTCATTAAAAGGTTTTTCTATTTTTAGCTCTGGTGGCCATTTTGTTTAACGGAGCGGATGATTAGGTAATTTTGAAAGAGGGTCACTCAAGAAACACTCCTGTGAAATTATTTTCAAATCGGGCCATTTGCCTAGGAGGAGATGTCATTTAAAGGTTTTTCTATTTTTGGCTCTGGCGGCCATTTTGTTTAACGGAGCGGAATGATTAAGGCAATTTTGAAAGAGGCTCACTCAAGGAACGTTCCTGTGAAATTATTTTCAAATTGGGCCATTTGCCTAGGAGGAGATGTCATTTAAAGGTTTTTCTATTTTTAGCTCTGGCGGCCATTTTGTTTAACGGAGCGGAACGATTTAGGCAATTTTGAAAGAGGGCCACTCAAGGAACATTCCTGTGAAGTTATTTTCAAATCGAGCCATTTGCCTAGAAGAAGATGTCATTTAAAGGTTTTTCTATTTTTAGCTCTGGCGGCCATTTTGTTTAACGGAGCAGAACGATTTAGGCAATTTTGAAAGAGGCTCACTCAAGGAACGTTCCTGTGAAATTATTTTCAAATCGGGCCATTAGCCTAGGAAAAGATGTCATTTAAAGGTTTTTCTATTTTTAGCTCTGGCGGCCATTTTGTTAAACGGAGCGGAACGATTTAGCTAATTTTGAAAGAGGGTCACTCAAGCAACATTCCTGTGAAATTATTTTCAAATCGGGCCATTTGCCTAGGAGGAGATGTCATTTAAAGGTTTTTCTATTTTTGGCTCTGGCGGCCATTTTGTTTAACGGAGCTGAATGATTAAGGCAATTTTGAAAGAGGCTCACTCAAGGAAGGTTCCTGTGAAATTATTTTCAAATTGGGCCATTTGCCTAGGAGGAGATGTCATTTAAAGGTTTTTCTATTTTTAGCTCTGGCGGCCATTTTGTTTAACTGAGCGGAACGATTTAGGCAATTTTGAAAGAGGGTCACTCAAGGAACATTCCTGTGAAGTTATTTTCAAATCGAGCCATTTGCCTAGAAGAAGATGTCATTTAAAGGTTTTTCTATTTTTAGCTCTGGCGGCCATTTTGTTTAACGGAGCGGAACGATTTAGGCAATTTTGAAAGAGGGTCACTCAAGGAACGTTCCTGTGAAATTATTTTCAAATCGGGCCATTTGCCTAGGAAGAGATGTCATTTAAAGGTTTTTCTATTTTTAGCTCTGGCGGCCATTTTGTTTAACGGAGCGGAACGATTTAGGTAATTTAGAAAGAGGGTCACTCAAGCAACATTCCTGTGAAATAATATCAAAATCCATTCACTGGTTTAGGAGGAGATGTCATTTAAGTAAATTGTTGACAGACGCACGACGCACAACGCACGACGCACGACGGACGACGGACATTGACCGATCACAATAGCTCACCTTGAGCCTTCGGCTCAGGTGAGCTAAAAAGGGGAGATGATTAGTGAAAATAAGCAATATAGTAATGGCCCTTTGTCAGAATGTAGCCTGACAAACACACACCCAAATGCAATTTGTCAGGATGTAGGTCTTGTGATGGTAATTATGTGTGTGATGTTTCATGAGAGTAGACAAAATACTTTTGAAGTTATCACCGAGGTTAAGGTAGCAAACCACTATTCCAAGCTGTCGGCGAGACTCGGACACGCAGCGGACGAAGTTTTTTGAGCCGTAACAAATAGTACACTTTGCAACCCTTCTCTTTTGTGTTATCACTGCATTGTGACTTGCCACAGAATAATTTGAAGCTGGTTTCTATAGCTTGTACACTGTACAGCCAATGTAGTGGCTATGTAAACAAATCCTACCCCACCCACTTCTGCTGCTTTTTTTTACCATTTTCTGCTGTTTTCAAGGAAGCCCTGGCAGCACACTGCATTTGCAAGGACAATTGTCAGCATTCAGCTCTATTGTACACCTACCAAAAATGAAAGGGGGCTAGAAATTGACCCCTGCCAGCCGTTTACTTTTTTAGCAATTTCCAAATGAAGTCTGACAGCTATTTTAAACAGAAAGTGTAGCGATAAATTCGTATAGCAGTAGTTTCGTATTTTCAGTTACATCCCTTGAAATCCAGGTCATGTGACCATGAATTAATTCATATTTCTCCACAATGACACAAAAACAATACACTGAATTCAAGATATTGCTTTCATAATTGCCAAACAGTATTTAGACACTGAATTTGATCCCTACTCTTACTTATGAAGAAATTTCCCCATGTGCACAGGCTGGAAACTGTGTACTGCTACCTTTAAGACAAATATGACTTTTCTCAAAAGTGTCAAATTGGTAGTAATTCCACCTTATTATGATAAGTTTAATTGTGGAATCAAAGAAAAACAGTAATAATTGTCATTATTAGCTCACAACACAGCTGCTAGCAGTCAATCTCAGCTGAGAGAAGCTGTGGATACCCCAGCATACAAGACACAATTACGGGCCTCTGTGGCCTATTGGATAGAGAGCTGACTCTTAATCATTAGTTCTGTCAAGGTTGTGGTGGGGAGCCTGCCTCGGGTCACACGATGTGATACACCAAGTTCTGCAACTGGAGGTCAGGGTGTTTTTCTCCGGATACTCCAGTTTTGCCACCTATGATGCCAAATCAGCTCGATATCAGTGAAAT